>CM053585.1:374125415-374144856 GCA_028646515.1 Pseudochirops corinnae
CGCAGCCACTGCCTCTGACGCCGCTTCCAGTCCGCACCGCACAGAGACTAGCTTGGCTCCGGCGTTCTCTTGCTCCACCCCTTCCTGCTACATCAGCAAGCTCAAGGGGCGTGGAAGATCTTCAAATCCTAGTATCGTTACAGGTGAGCAGGAGACTGCTGGGTCTGTGGCTGCTAGGACTTCTCAAAGGCAGATTCAGGAAACCCATGCTGTGCAGACATCAGATGCTGCATCCATGTTGGACAAGGTGGGAAAATGGTAGTTATCTCTTCTGACTATGACATATGATATTAAAATTGTTGGTATTTAAAAAAATCTACAGTGGTTGCCTGGTTACAAAAATTTCCTTTCAGTGTCCAAAAGGAGCTGAGGATTCCAAGCAAAACATTTTATTTTCTTTAGCAGAGCAGCTAAAGGAGCCCAGGCAAATGAATGCCCAGAGCATTTTAGAACCTAGAGTTCAATGGATCCTTGTTCCAGCATTTTCCTAATTAGCCCAAACAGTCAAATAGACAACAAAGAAATGGAGGAACAAGCCAATATTCAGTTCAGTTTTGTTAAAGCTGAGAAAAGGAGGAAACAATTTAAGGGTGATATTCAAGAGGGTCTGAAATTAGAAGATGTAGGTTAGGATTGTGGTGGGGAAGATGAATGAATGGTTTTCTAAGCTCATTCCAATTGACTGCTGGTGGGCTTTAATAGCTGGGGAGGGACTTTCAAATCATAGGTCCTTGGGTCCACCTGAAATCCTCATCATGAATGAATGGCTCCCTCTATGGTCTAGCTGAATTAGGTCAAGCAGAACATCTGATCCTTGTTCCACACAAGAGCCCTTAATAGAATTCAAGACACCTTGTATGTCCCACACTTTCTTATTATAAGATATAGACAGTGAAGGGACTTTGGCGATCACCAGTCCAGCTCCATCAACACCATCAGAGGCATCTAGATACAATGGATGGAGCTTGAGGACTGGACTCAGGAAAACCTGACTTCAAGTGCATCTTTATATGTTTGCTAGCTGTGTGACACTGAGCAAGTCACTCTGTTGGTCTGTTTCCTAATCTGTAAAATGGGGGGTCATAATAGCACCAATATTCCAGGGATGTTGTAAGAATCAAACAAGAGGATAATTGTAAAATGCCTAGTCCAATGCCTGGAACATAGTAAGTCTTATATACACATTAGCTAGAGTCACCATTCTGTTTATCTTTAGACTGGGTCTCCCTAACTGGCCTAGGCTGCAAGCACAGGGGCCTCTCACAGGCCAATCCCAATACTTCTTGACTTGCTCCATTCTTTGGACTTGGGCCAGTTCACCCCTCCTTACTGACCTGCTCCTGAGGGTTTACCATATTGGTGTCAGACTCAGTGTAGACACGCTATTAGTTTTAGATCTACTGCATCTCAGAACTCCCAAACCCAAGCAATACCCTAGCCCAGCCCAGCCTCCCTGTAGCTAAGGTTACAATGTCTGCCACCGTGTCTGCCACCGTGTCTGCCACCCTTCATTTCAAGGGGGAAAATGAGGGAATGAGGGATTGGCACATAGTCCAACATGAAATAAATCACAACGTCTGGCACTCGGATTCCAAATCCAGTCCTGTTAACATTATATACAATGTTGCTTTTTTTTCTTCCCTTGAGTTCTTTCATCTTGAAAAGTCATTCTTTAAAAATCCTCCATACTCATTAAGGATTTATGATAGAGCCCTGTGCACAAGACTGCATTAGAGACAAAGTTTGGATAACCCAGGGTTCCTCACCTGCTTAAACTCCCAGACTCACTCCCCACTCCCTTTGATCCAGACAAAATGACCCTCTCTTTGCTTTTCACCTGTGAAACTGCATGTCTCATCTTATCACTTTTGCATTGACTGTATCCCCATGAATGGAATGTGTACCCCACTTCAATCTGCCTCATAGAGTCCATCTTTCCTTGAAAATATAACTTAAGTGGCATCTTCTGCAAGAGTCTTTTCTGCCCCTTCTTCACCCCAACTTCTAATGCCTTCTCTTCCAAATTGTCTTGTATTCAACTATTTTGTAGTTATACTTGTGTGTTGATTCTCTGCAGATTCATATGTATATACACATTAGCATATGTATACATATGCACACCTGTGTACGTGTGTGTATTTATCTCCCTCATTACAATGTCTTTTCTTTGTGAAAAGATGTTGTTGTTTGTCTTTCATTTTTAAAGAGCACCAGTAACATCACAGGTGATGCCTTGACTTGCTCTTGAGGTGTATTTAAGTGAGGCAGATTTCTATGAAGTCATCAGCCTCACTCTTCCAGGATCATCAAAGTCCAGTGGCAAGAAAAAAATAATTAGAATGAGTGGCAATGTAGATGAACTTGGAGTTTTCCATGTCTGACCAAGCTCTAAGTGTTCCAAAGTGCCTGCTTTAGCCACCTTCATGGCCATTGGAACAACTTGTTCTCATCTACCCATTTCATTCTTTGCCTGGAAAACAGGAAGCAGTTAATAAATACTTGGAAATTGATGGGTTGATTGAAGGGAATCAACAGAGACAAAAATTCTCCACGCCCAGTATACCTGATCAGTGCATCAGAGAGGGGCAAATACATCACTGGCTCAGATCTGAGCCACTAAAGGCAGATCAGGGAAGGCTTCTTGGAATCAGCGACCCTTAAAAGATAGTGAAAATGTCAATAGTCAGCTTTATCTGCAGAAAGCAAGGAAGCTCATTCTCTCTTTCTAATTTTCATTCCTGGTATGTGATTTAGGATTATAAGCTTTGGACTTTGGAGAGAATCTTTCTTTCTTCTTCTTTCTCTGTATCTGTCTCAGTAGGAGCCATTCCAAGCTCTGCTGGGTGATATCATTAATAAATCATCAGGTGGTAGCTTGTTTTACATGATCATGGGCACTTGAAAGAAGTGGGAGCAGCCTTGGCACACGGACAAATCTTGCCTGGCTGGCCCCACAGTATGTGGGGAGAGTGGCAGGAGGGTGAAGCACTAATAGAAGGAAATCGATGAATGGCCTTCTGCTCAGTCACATCCTGCATTTCAGGTGCCTCCTTCTCTTGGGAAGAGCAGAACACTGAGCACAAGCTGACAATGATCTTCCTAATCTGATTTCCAAGGAAAAGCAATCCGATTTCTTAAGAGCCTAACTCCATGCTGCAGCAAAAACAAACTTATACTTGTAGCCAGCAAATCCAAATTTAAAGGCTTACTCTCCTACTTTCTTCTTGTATAACACTAGAAAAGTCCCTTGTCCTCTCTTAATGTCAGTTTTCAAATATATGGCAGATTGTCTCTAAGATCTCTTCCAGAAGTACATGATCTTGTCCCTTTTTCAAACACACAGGAAACTGTGATTCTCTAGGAAACCACCAAGAAGAGGCATTGAGATGATGTCCAGTGACTCCCTATTCCTTCCCTGAACAAAGTTCAAAACCCTCTCCCTGTCAGCCAAAGTCCTCCATCATTTGGCCACACTCTCCCTTCATCTATCATTTCTTCCTATTCCTCCCCTCCATAGAATCTATGCTCTACACAGTCAGAGGAGTACAGTAGAAACTCTGGAGTTATAGTCAGAACATCTGGCTTCCAGGCTTTCCCTGACACTCACTATCTGTGTGACCTTGTTACTGGTCAAGTCACTTCCTGGGGCCATATTTTCCTCCCTTATGAGATAGAGAAGTTAAGATAAATGACCTTTAGGCTCCATCTGGGTATAATCTGTGATCCTACAAGTGACTGATATGTACCACTCTCTGTCGCTTGATGAGTCCCATATTTACTGTCCCACTTCCATGTCTTTATTCATTCTGGCCCCTATACTCAGTCCCTCTTCCTTTTTCCTGTGGAATCCCTATCCCTTCCTTAATGACCAAGTCAAGGACACCTTCTCAAGGATGCCTCTTCTGAATGACCCAGTCAATGATGCCCTACCTCACCCCCTCAGTTTCATGTACTAAGTTTCTGTATACCTCCATGGTCTACTTAATCAATACTTATTACTTATAATATAATACTGCATTGGAATTCAGCTCTGACCTCTAACTAGATTGTGCACTCTCTGGGGGCAAGGGCTAGGTCAGATCCAAACAGGAGCCCAGTTCTTTGCACAGACACTTAATTAGTATACATTCCATGTGTTACTAGCTCTACAGTAAGAATGACTTCAATAGTGTACATGGAGGCATTCACCATCCATGTTTAGTTATCTGCTCAGCCTGGGCCCTAGGAGGCCAGCTCAGTTGAGTCAATAGAGACAAATTAAAAAGAAAAATTATTGTTTCATATACAAGAGATTTCAAATGGAGACAATCAAGGGTAAGTACTTATCTGGGCGCCAGCTGCTCTATTTATAGATTTTCTGTTTCAAGGAGCCCCTTAGGACACACATCTTCAGCCAAGATTCACCTAGAGAACCTCCATCCCCTACAATAGTACCAGAGTGAAGGGACAACTTAACATTACAAATAGTGGGCGGACAGTCTGCTCTTTGACTGTCCTCTGGGAACCCACTCCTCTCAGCTCACAGTGAAGGGAGAGGACTCATCATTCATCAAAGGACTCACTCAGATATATGATGCTCAGGGTGAGAGACATAAGGGACCACATTTATCATGTGGTCATTGAGGTTTTGGAGATAAATAAGAAGGCCAGAAATCTCCCTGAGGTTTTCCAATGAGAGATGATTCTACAGAAGGTAATTTGGAGAACTTCCTGGCTTCTGTCATGATGAAAAGAATAAGAAAAATGTGTGGAAGCATAAATATGCATGTGTGTATGGTATCACACTCTAGGAATGATGAGGTTAAATGCCAATGTAAAGGAACAACTTCACTACCAGCAAATCTCTCACATCTATTGCATCCCTTTTGTCCATATAGCCAATTTATAGCTCAGGCCTCCATCACTTCTGTTGCAGAACATAGCAATAACTTCCTCATTAGTTCCCTTACCTCCAGTCTTTGCCTACTCCAAGCAACCTCCCCACAGGGGCTAAAGGCATTTTCACAGTGAAGATCTAACTGGTAAAACATCTTCAGTGGCTCCCTATTTCCTTTTTTTGCCTTCTTATTTTTTTTAAATCAACTTATTTATTTTGAGCATTCTTTTCTTTTTTTTAAATTTTGAGTTCCAAATTTTCTCCCTTCCTCCCACACTTTCCTACATTCATTTGAGAAGGTAAACAATACGATATCTATTATATGTGTGAGATCATGGTAAACATATTCCCATTTTAGTCATACTGTTTTGTTTTGCTTATTAAAGCAAACAAAGAAAATAAAATGAGAAAATTATGCCTCAACTTGCACTCAGAGTTCATCCATTCTCTCTCTGGAAGTGGATAGCATTTTGTCATCATGAACCCTTTGGAACTGTGTAAGATCACTGCATTGATCACAGTAGCCAAGTCTTTCACGGTTGTTCATCATTACAAAATTACTGTTACTATGCACAATGACCTCCTAGTTCTTTTCACTTCATTATACACCATTTCATATAGATCTTGCCATGTTTTACTGAAGCCACCCCCCTCATCAGTTCCCAAGCACAATAGTACTCCATCACAATCATATGCCACCACTTGTTCAGCCATTCCCAAATGGATGAGCATCCCTTCAATTTTCAAATCTGCCACCACAAAAAGAGGTACTATAAATATTTGTGTACATACAGGTCATTTTTCTTTCTCTTTGATTTCTTTGGGGCATAGACCTAATACAGGTATTGCTGGGTCAAAGGTCATGCAGAGCTTGGTAGCCATTTGGTCGTAATTCCAATTTGTTCTCCAGAATGGTTGGACCAGTTCACTACTCCACCAACAATTCATTAGTTGTACTTGTTTTCCTTCATCCTCTGCAGCATTTATCACTTCTCATAATTATGAGGTGGTACCTTAGAAACGTTTTGATTTCCATTTAACTAATCAATAATGATTTGGAGTATTTTTATATGACTATGGATAGCTTTGATTTTTTTTTTCCCTGAAAACTGCCTCCTCACATCCTTTGACCATTTATCAATTAGGAAATGCATGTTACGTTTTTTATAAATTTGGCTCAATTACCTATATATTTGAGAAATTAGGTCTTTATCAGAGAAACTTGGTATAAACATTTTTTTTATATATTACATCAAAGACACTATGGTACCTTTTAGTAAAATGTCATTTTCCTGATTATCTTTTTTAGTTAGGTCTATTTTTTTCTTTTGCTTTGTCTAAGATCATAAGTATTTCCCCTGTGTTTTTTACTTCAACTGAAGCAGATTAGATACTGCTTCCATCCTTTATTTCAACCCTGCGTGTCTTTCTGTTTCAAGTCTGTCTCCTGTGAACAACACATTGTTGGGTTCTGATTTCTTATCTATTCTGGATCCATTCCCATTTTCTGGATGAGCTTATTCCATTTGCATTCAGTTATGATTATTGACTGTGTATTTCCCTTCACCCTATTTTTTTTCTGTTTATTCCTCTCTCCCTCTTTTTATCCTGTACCTCCTCAAAAAACTATTTTGTTTCTAATCATTGCATCCCTTCATCTAACCTCCTCTTTCTTTTCTCCTCTCTCTTATCTCTTTCCCCTCCTCTTTCCCTTTTGGGTAAGACATATTTCTATATACAACTGAATATGTATGTGCACACACACACACACACACACACACACACACACACATTCTTCCCTCTTTGAATCAGTGTTGTTGGAAATGAGTTCAACCAGTGTCCACCCCCTCTTTTTTTTTTCTCCTTCACTATAGAGCTCTTCTTTGCACACCCGTTTTATGTGGAAAATTTACCCCATTCTGCCTCTTCTTTTATCCTTCTTCAAGAGCATCCCTCTTTCTCACCCCTTCATTTTTTGAGATCATTCCTACATAAATAACTCATACCCTCTATCTATGTACACTCTTTTTTATCTGTTCTTATAATTATAAAGTACTTAGGAGTAAAATGAATCATTTTTCCAAGTAGGAATATAAATAGTTTAACCTTATTGAATCCACTGTGATTACTCTTTCATGTTTAACTTTTTATATTTCTCTTGAGTTTTCTGTTTGAAAGACATTTTTTTTTTCAATTCAACTCTGATCTTCTCATGAGGTATGCTTGAAAGTCTTCTATTTCATTAAATATCCATTTTTCCCCTGAAGGAGTATACTCAGTTTTGCTGGGTAGATGATGCTTGGTTGCAGTCCTAGCTCCTTTGCTTTCTAGAATATTCATATTATAATCTTTCCAGTCTTTTAACAGGAAAGTCACCAAATCTTGTGTGATCCTAACTGTGGATACTTGCAATATGTTTTTCCTTGACCTGGGAGCTCCAGAATTTGGCTACAATATTACTGGGAGTTTTCATTTTGGGATCTCTTTTGGGAGGTGATCAGTGGATTCCTTCCATTTCTATTTTACCCTCTGAACCTAAGATAATGGGACACTTTTCCTTGATAATTTCTTGAAATTTGATGTCTAGGACTTTTGGTTGATAATGACTTTCTGATAGTCCAATAATTCTTAAATTGGTTCTCCCCAATCTATTTTCTGGGTCAGTTGTTTTATCCAATGAGATGTTTTACAACTTTTATATTTTATTCTTTTGACTTTGTTTTTTGTTGTTGTTATTATTGTTGTTGTTGTTGTTGTTATTTGTCTCTTTATGTCTCATGGAGTCATTAGCTTCCACTTGCCCACTTCTAATTTTTAAGGAATTATTTTCTACAGGGAGCTTTAGTATCATAGTGGTTTTATAGTCAAGTTTGTTGTTGCTGTTGTTGATTCTTTTGTTGTTTGCTCATTTTTCCAGTCTATTTCTTGACTTTGGACATTATGCTAAAGTTGGGCTCTGCTTATCCAGGGGTGGGGAGGCAATGTTTCAAGTTGTAGGCTTTTTTGTGCTGCTGTTTTAAGAATTAGTTCTGGTGTTCTTCAGGTTTTCAGTGCTTCCAAAGAGGTTTGGCCTGGGGAAAGGTTTTGGAGTCTGTGCCAAGCTCTTTTACTCAGGAAGGTGCCCTGCTCTCCTGCAACCACAAGTGCTAACATTCATCTTGACCCTCGAACTGTGCCCAGGGTCCCTGTTCTGTTGTTATTGAATATAAGCACCGTTTTCTGCCCTGGAGTTATGACCCAGAACTATACATTGCTAATAAAATTGTCAATCAGTGCTAGTTGTACTCCATACCAGCAATGGGTCCCCTGTACTCTCTTTCTGATCAGTTATCTGGCTCCCTTACCATCTCTGATCTGAGAGCTCCCAAATCTGCTGCTGCTGTGGCTGTTATTCTTCTGCCACATATGTGTCTACTGTGAACCCCAGAAGACCTCCTAAGTTTTCATAGGCTGAAAAAATATCTCACTCTGACCTCTTCTTGGCTCTGTCACTCCAAAATTCAATTGGAAACATTACTTTAAAGTTGTTTGGAGGGGAATGTTGAGAGAGTTCATCGGGTTGCTGCCTCTAATTCACAATCTTGGCTTTCCCTGTTGCTTTTCAAATAATAAAAAAAAAAACCCTCAGGCTGATATTAAAGGCTCTGTAACATCTGCTTCTGACTTACCTTAATAGCTTTATGCTGTATCTCCTCCTTCCTCACTTATTTGCTTTATGCTCCCCAAATGTGGAGTTGTTTAAGTAGCGAGAGTGCTAGGTACTAAAAATTAAGGAAGGGAAAGTAAAAGAAGTGGCATGAAAAGAAAAAGGGCGAGTAAATTTGGAAATCTATAGCGCAAGATGAGGGTTCTTGTGACTTATCACTGGGGAAAATGTTTATAGAATCACAGATATAAAGTTGAAAGGGACCTCAGGGCCATCTTATCCAAAGCCCCCATTTTGTAATTGTAGATACTGAGGCTCAAAGCATCATGCAGATAGCAGACTTCAGAAGCAGGATTTGCTTTTTCCATGGTACCTTGAAATCAACAAGCATTTGTTAAGGACCTATTCTATTTGATCTTAGGTGATAGATGGGAAGCCAAGATAACCCTGTCAACTAGTCTTTTCTGGAGTTCATCCTAGGGGGCAGTATTTGGGAAGATTCCTAAGGAGTTTTTTAATTACAGTCCCTATGAAAACCACTACTCTATTACTCCTGCAATTTTTCCAACCATATATTAAGCCCTCCTGAGTGCAGAGGCCTGTGCTGAAAGATGAGGAGGAAAAGTTAAGATAAGATGTATTTCCTGCCTGTGCAGTGTTCACAGTCAAGTTGGAGAAAAAATATGCAACCACAAGTAATTATAATAAACAATACTGCATGTCAGGCTTATTAAGATGAGGAACCTAGATTTAGAGCTTGATGGAAACTTGAAGATCATCTAATGCTGACATTTTCATTTTACAGATACGAAAGTGAGGCCAAGAAAGTGGAGGTGACTTGGTTAAGGTATCATAGGTTGTGAGCATCAAAACTGAGATGTGAACCCAGGTACTCTGAGACTAAATCCCTTAATCTCTTCCCACATTCTCTTTCACAACTGGGAATTATCCCTGGAAGAAATGCCTTGGAGCTGGGATATAAGGGACTGATTAGGATTCAATAAACGGAAAGAGGGAAGGAAAGTATTGTAGGTGTAGAAAATAGCCTGAGAAAAGCCAGGGAGAAAGGGAATCCCAAGTCATATCCAGTATCAGTCAGATTGTCTAGAACTGAGGAGTCAGAAGGAGATAAATCTCAAAAGATATGATGGGGGAGGGGAGCCTTGAATGACAGACAGAGCAGTTCAAGCATTCCTTGGTTAGCAGTAAGAACACATGGGAGGGTTTTCAGTTGAGAAGTGACCTTCTTAGATCTGTACAGAAGGGAGGTGAGTCTGGCAGCATTCAGGACAGACTGAAGAGGGGGAAGACCTATTTCATGATAGCAAAGATGAATAAATATGAGCTAATTCCAATTCTAAACATAGTTTTGGGAAGAGAAAGAAGACCACCTAGTAAAAGGGGAAACTGAGGTCCAGAGAGATGAAGTGACATCATTGATAAAGTAGCCCAGCTAAGTTTCAAAACCATGACTTGAAACTTAATCTAGTGCTTGTGTTTATTCAATTGACAATTTGGACCAAAGAAGAGGGAATATTGAAACCAGTCCTTTCATAAACAAAGCCTCCACAAACCAGAAGATATGAGCATCCCACTACTCCTTATGCCACTTCTGAAGGATTCTGCTTTTTTCTCCTGTGTTTCTACTTGCCCTGCTGTGTGACTGACCCCTAGAACTTTTTCCCTTTAACAGAAAATATTATGGAATTTGGGGATAATGATGAGAGATCACTCTGAGATTGTTTTCAGTGAAAGGCAATCCTACCCATTCCCTTCAAATGTTCACTGCTGAGCTAAGATGGTGAGTTGGCAAAGCACAATGAGAGAAGTGGCAGTTTTATTCATAGTCTTGTTTCCAAGGAAGGCTGTATCTGCATTTTAATTATCAGAAAGCACTTACCACCATTCTCTTATGAAATATCTAACATGATTATATACATGCAATTATATTTGAGAAATACCAAGCTAGTGGCAATGAGCTTTTAGACCATTAAGCACAATTGTTTTAATTTTCTGTGCCTCATCTTCTCACCTCTCCTCTTTTTATGCCCACAGAAACCCTTCACTACTTTGTTTCCACTCCTCCAGAATTTCCCATTGGCTTTGGGGGTGATAATACCTTGCCTTCTGAGACCCTGCCCACCAGTTTAAAAGGATAAACATTTACTGTCTCCCCTCCATGTCTCTCTTCAGTGAAGCCTTTAAAACAGTGGTTCTCAACCTATGGGTTATGTCCAATTTGTAACAATGAAAATACATCCTGCATATCAGATATTTACATTACTATTCATAACAGTAGCAAAATTACAGTTATGAAGTGGCAACGAAAATAATTTCATGGTTGGGGGGGGGGGTTACCACAACATGAGGAACTGTATCAAAGGGTCACAGCATTAGGAAAATTGAGAACCACTGCTTTAAAACTAAGGCCTCCACACCACAAGTCATGTTCTTTGTCCTATATTGTTCATATCGTTCTTGGGGCCTCAGATGAAGGCATGGATGACTGCTCAACAAATTTGCAGATGACAATTCTATTTAAATTAATTCAACCAACATTTAATACTTGCAAATTCAAGAATGGGGTAAAAACCACCCCATTCCCTTTTCATCTGGATACCTTACATAGGTGAGAACATGTGTCAGTCAATCAATCATCACTCATCAACTTGTAGGTGTTACAAGGTCTTGTAACTAGGAAGAACTGCACACTAATTGTGGTTGGATAGGCTAAGGTAATTTATAAGAATCATTAGGTTTATGGTCTAAACTAATGCCCATGCAGCATGCATTCAAGACTGAGTTCCACCTTGCTTGTCCACTAATGAATGCCCTCCAGACTCGTACTGTCCTTCCTAAAATATGATGCCAGAAGTGGAGACGCTAATGCTTCCAGTTGAAGTCTGACCAGGGCAGAGAACAGTGAGTTGCTCATCTCCCTATTCCTGGACCATATCTCTTTCTCAACCTGGCTTATAACTGTGTTGGACTTTGCTGTCACTTCACTGCACTTTGCACTATTATTTTAGCTTGAAAACTACTTCAGTTTTTTAAAATGAAATTGCGTCTAGCCCTGCCTCACTCATCTTATATTGGTAATGCTATTTTTTTCTTAACTCTGGAATATGACTGCATTTATCCCTACTCAATTTCACCTTATTAGATTCTGACTTGGTCTGTAAGGATATTTTTGGATCCTGATTCCATCCTTCAGTGGGTTAGTTACTACCAACAGCTTTGCCCTACCTGAAAATGTGATGAGATGTCATCTGTGGTATAGGCACATTGAACCCTCCTCTTTCTCTTCTTTCTCTGAGTTGGTTGGTCCAACCAACATCCTTGAATACTTATAGGTGAAGGCTTCCGAGTAGGGTAGTCATGGACCACAACTAGCATTAGCAGGTCTAGGGTGACAACTTTCTTATTAGCATAAGCTATACCTCCTGAGCCCCAACTGACATACTCCTCATTTAACAAATCAGCCAAGATGAATTCCATTAATTCTTAGACAAAATTACAAAACAGAAGGCCAAGCAAGAGTGATGAGAACAATGTTCTAAGAATAAACTGCGGCCCACTCCTCTCCCCCCAATGTATTCATTGTGCATGAGGGAGATTGGCCAGAAACTTGCACGGCTGTGAGTAGCATGCATGAAGAACATATGTCAGCCATCTTTCTTCTAGAATTCAGGTGGGCCACTTCTTTGCTGCACTGCCTCACTTAGGCTGCTCCTCCAGACTGCTCACAGACTTTACTCACATTCATCAAAAGCAGAAACCTTGTAGTGAATCTGCAGAGCTTTCCTAGGTCTTGCCTGGAGTTCTCAAAGGTCTCCACCTGTCAGGCAGCATAGGGCAGTGCAAAGCCAGGTCCCATCCTTCAGTCATATCTTGCAAGTAGGAAAGACAAAATCTCTTCTTCCTATAAGCTCTTCCAAATGGCAAACGCAATATTTTTCTTCCTCTAGTCAACTCTTCTAAGAGCCAGGTGGTTGTATGAGTCTCTTCTTCGACTAGTTCTGCTTGAACCTCAGCTTATCTGAGGAGGGCACTCTCTGATCTCTCTCAACTACACTACTCTGCTCCAAAGAAGGCATTGTCCCCACAGTGAGATGACTTGATTCTGTGTGATGGTAACAAACCTAAGTCCACAAATCTGCCAGCTATGCCAAAGCTATTGATTTTTGATTTACCAGCTCCTTCTAGGAATCAAGGATTCTCAGTTAACTTTTAAGTCCTCATGTCAGTCATATGCAAATTGTTGCTGTTGTTTGTTCTTCCTTCTAGAAGAGCACCCCGAAATCAGAAAGGTGATGCCATTACTTTCAAGTGAATTGCATTTAAGTGAGGAAGGGCTGTGCAAAGTCATCAGCCTCACTTTTTCCTCTGGAACAAGAGGGTCCAGTGGCCAGATATGGCTCAGGAGGACTGGAGATGGCTTCCCATATGCAAATTAAATGTGAAACAGAACAGGTTTCTTTATGTTTTCTTTATTCTTTACTTTTTCAGCCTTTTCCCCTCTACTGACTTTGTCACTGCCTCTTTCAAAAAGGTCACCCCTTTGCACTAGGGTTCTTTTTATTTCACCTGCAAAGTTCAAAGCTGGAACCTTAGCAGTAACTGATACATGAGACATGGAGTTCCTCCAATCAAAGAGGACAGAATCTAGAGTCAAATTAAAATAGGAAGAAGCCAAGGTGGGACTAGACAAAGGTCAAGCAACTGATAAAAGTTGAAAAAAATTAGCCAACCTGATTACTAAATTAATTACTGTGAAATGCTCCAAGCAAAAAGTTTCACATCTAATTCTGTCTCTCCACTTCTCCCCTGCCCCACTTTCCTCAAGTGTCTCATCTCAGTGATGACACAGGTTCCTCTCTTGATTTATCGGTGCCCACATATCCTGCTTAGTATCCAGTCCAACTTTATACACATTGGCATCATTGGGATCAAAGTCTGGATGTGTACAATGGAGTTCATTTTACTACTGCTCAGTGGATGTTGTTCTTCATGTATGTGACATTTATATTAACATTTAAACATCATGTAGTGCACACCGGAACACATTCAGAAAAAAAAGATGGGGATGAAGAAAGTCCATGAGACCAGACCCCAGGTGGAAGAGTTGAACAAGTTAGGGGTGTTTAACTAAGAAAAGACTTGGAGGTTCAGGGACAGCTGTCTTTGAGAATTTAAAGGACTGCACGTGTAGGTGAAATTAACCTCATTTCACTTGGTCTTGGAAGCAAAAATAAGAGAAACTAGGAAAAATCACAAAAAGATTTAGAATCAATACTGAGAAAGACCTTCTAAACAATGAGAGCTATACAAAGATGGACTGGGCTGCCTCTATTACTAATGGTTGTCAGATAAAGTCTGGATATGTTCTCAACAGTGATGTTGTAAATGTAATTCTCAATCAGTTTTCCATTGGGACTACTATATGCCCACTGAGCTCCTTTCTAACTTCGAAAATTTCTTCTCCTGAAGCAATATATAAGACAGTTGCCTCTATCCTCTCACTAATTATTTGACTGAATCTACTGGGTAATCTGGTGGTTTTCTTGGGGGGGGGGGGGTTGTATGTGTGTGTGTGTGTGTGTGTGTATGTACCAGACTTCAACAAAGGCGAAATTTTATCAGAGAATATAATTCACATTTTAAGTGCTCCTCATAAAACAAAACAAGGCACCATATTTAACAATGGTCTTCCTAAGAATCCTATTTTTCTTGAAAACCAACAACAGTTCCATTTGAAAAGCCCATCAAGTCTGTAAGTGATGAATAAGCAAAAACTTTAATTGATTCCAGTGATTCTGAATGTGATTCTGACTGACCTGGATGGAAGATTCACATGAGATTCATAGCTTGTCGTGATCTAATTTCTTCATGGGCAAATATTATTACAACAACCACAAACACAGATATCTTCCATGTGTTTAGCAGCTAAGTACTTTCCAATCTCTCAAGTTCTCAAGTGCCCCATAAGCACTACCTCTGCTATCTGATGACATGGACATAGTTGTCCAGGCAATCTGTGCTGTGGCCATCTCGCTAAAGGCCATTAGCATCCCATTCTTTGTCATATACTCTATTGCTTATCATTTATTAATAGGACATGAAGTGGAAGAAGATGATATTACAGCCAGATAGTCATTGCTTTATAGATTCCAACCAGGTCCATTGTCAGTAAACAGCAGTCTTGTCATTAAGCACCAAGGCACTTATGAGCCATTATCAGTGAGCCATGTGCCAGGGGTGGCTACTCTAGCATTTTACTTAATGGCTTTACATTTACCAAGGATGTTGTCAGACTTTCTTGGTGTCTGGGACACATTAAAGTCTGGGACCATTAAAGCATTCACAAATTCTTAGCTACTGATAACTTAGCCTGCTTCCTCATTGGAAGAATGATTTAACTGGGGGAAAAGGAGTGTTTGGTAGACCAGCCAAGGAGTCAAGATGCTTTTGCTAAAGGATTTAATATTATAGAACTCTGAAACTACTTGATACAAATAGCTTCCATTTTTCTACCATGTTATGGTTTACAAGGCACGTTCTTCATAACAACTTATGTTGCTGTGAGGTGGGGAATGAAAGGATTGTAGAAAGAGAATGTAATTTAGGAAAAGAAGATCTAGGACAAATTCCAGGTCCACTACCTGTGTAGCCTTATACAAATACACACACACACACACACAATGCATATCTATCTGTCTGTCTGTCTGTCTGTCTATCTTTTTATGAGTGATGTAGAAAGGGGACAAAATTGAGGAGTTTTAGGTTTCATCAAGATTCTGTGTAGCCATTCATATCTCTTATAACAAACAAGTTAATTTGGGTACATAGCCAAGTCATGGCCTTTCCTCTCTTGGATTTAAGTGTTGTCAGCTCTGCTGACCATGTGAGGCAAAGCTTTAATTTACTCCTATTTTTATCTTCTCCCTATTCCTTTATCACAGGAACAGTCATCATCATCTTGTCACATTCTTGGGAATTAAATATTGGGACTTCACCAAGACACATGATCTTGTCCCCTTGTCTCTCACTGGGGTGGAGGAATGACAAAGCTCTCCCCAAGTTAGTTTTGTGTAATATAGCTTCAGCACCTACTTAGCAAGCATAGCAAGGCCATGGGACTGGCATTGGTGATACTGGATATTCCTGCCAACTAGAAATTTAAATTGTAATAGGAATAGGAAAGATAAGACATATGGGCAGATAAGGATGATTCATGTATAGTGTAGAAGGAGCAAAAGGGAATGAAACCCACCCACTCTCTTTATCATACCCATTCTGTAAGGTCTGGAGGTCCATCCCCCTCCCAGAGCAGAAAGATGTGGTCACAGATAATACACAGCTACAATAAAACTCTCCATGTCCTACAGTTAACGCTCACATGTCAAGGAAATACATATATATACTTATGATTATAGCCTTTATACTTTTGCATGTAAACCCTCAAGCATACACATTAGTGTTCTTCACCTTTACAAAAATCAATCACCATAATATTATTAACTCTTCTTTTAAAATTGTCTTTCATTTTTTACATCTAAATGTCCTCCTCTATTAATCCTCCTTCTCCTGGGAGGGCCATTATATCTAACAAAAAAGTGATCATTTTCAGTCATGTTTGACTCTTTGTTAACCCATTTGGTGTTTCCTTTGGCAAAGATACTGGAGTAGTTTGTTATTTTCTTTTCCAGTTTATTTTACAGATGAGAAAACTGAGGCAAACAGTGTTAAGTGATTGCCCATATCACAATATAATAAATATCTGAAGCTAGATTTAAATTTGTGAAGAAGAGTCTCCCTGATTCCAAGCCCAGCACTCTATCAACTGTGCCACTTAGCTGCCAAATATTTAAAATAAGGCAAGAGTATGAATAGTTAGGAACAGCTAGGTGGTATAGTGGATAGAGTGCTGGGCCAGAGTTAGGAAGCCTAATCTTCCTGAGTTCAAATCTGGCCTCAGACACTTACTAACTTCACTTCACCTTGTTTGCCTCAGTTTTCTCATCTGTAAAATGAACAGTACAGAGAAATGGCAAACCACTCCAGTATTTTTGCCAAGAACATCCCAAATGAGATGATGACTAAAAAATGACAGAACAACAACAAAATGAAGTTAAGATAGTTATAGTTAACATATTAGCTATTATTAACATAATAGTTAATATAATTATATGATATTATAATATAAGATAACATAAGATAACAACATAATATAATTAATATAATACAGATTATATTATATTGTGTTGTGTTGTGTTGTGTTATATAATTACATTATGTTATTAACATAATAGTTAACATAACAATCCACCCATACACCTGGGTCACACTCTCCCATCAATACACATAGTGTTTGTGGAAAGAAGAATAGACACAAACTTATGGAAATCTAGCAGTAAAAATGCTTCTCTGGTACTCTCAGTACACCAAAGCTCTATTCAGCTCTTTTAGGTATGAGCAGCCTTAGATCTATATATCTTCCTAGGTATGCTCTCTTGTTTGGGTGTTGAGGTAGCATGAAACTTTGAGCAGAAAAGCATTCCCTTTAAGCCTAGGATCATCAAAACTTTTCAAATCATTTTTCTAAGTGCTTTGAGAGATTCTCCTCTCTAGTCATGGGAAAGTAATAAATAGTAATCTTGTCACTCCTCTGGGAGTTTTGACTCTCTTCAGCTCTATATGGTCCTAGAAAGCAAGGCAGTCATTCTCAAGCTCTTCATACTATGCAGGATTCTGCTTAGTTCATTCCATTCAGTTCCTAGCATCAGACCTTTCCTCCAAACAGTTCAGTTCCCTTCCTTAACTACAGAGCCTATCTGTCTTTAGTTGCTGTACTCACCTACTTTTGGCATCTCAGCACAATTGGTTTCTGTGTTCTATATTCCAATGTCTCATTATATGATATACTCTCATTGACTTTTCTCAGCACCTTGCCTGTAACTTATCAAGATGGCTTCTTATCTGGTTTCTGATGCCTCAAATCGGGGCTTCCTCTTGGCAGGGATCTAGCCTTATCTTATGTTGAGAAGCCTCAACTTCACATTTCTGTTAGATATGGCACAAATAATTAATATAAAGAGAGTTCCGTGTTCTCAAAGCAAGTATTGATTCAGTTTTCCAGCAATAAAGGTAAGAATCCTAAAACCAAGGATGTCTAAATTGGCTGCTGGGAAGCAATATTTTGTAGCCAATTGACAATCTGTTAGTGTTTTTGTCTCTGAGGGACATCCTTTAGCGCCAGTACCTTCAGAAGTTTGTTTGTTTGTTTGTTTTTTAATGTAAATAGTATTTTATTTTTTCCAATTAGTGCAAAGGTACTTTTCAACATTGATTTTTGTAAGATTTTCAGCTTCAAATTTTCTCCCTAGCTACCATCCCCCCTCCCCCAGATGACAAACAATCTAATATAAGTTATACATGTGCAGTCATGTTAAACATATTTCCACATTAGTCATGCTGTGAAAGAAGAAACAAAACAAAAGGGGGGCGGAATCAGGGAGATTCTTCCATCTAAATATGGAAGCATAGAAGCAGCAAAACTCCACAGCTCTCCCCATAATCACCTCAAATACCTATAAAATATGACTCTAAACAAATTTTAAAGCTCCAGAACTCACAAAATGACAGAGTAACAAAGCTCCCGCTGAAGGCAGCTTGGCAGGCAGACAGGAAGGGGTTCATCGCAGAATGCTGGAAGCCCAGACCAGCACCGCATGAATCCGGCTGGAACCCTTGGGCTACCAGAACAAGGCACAGCTGTAGCACAAATCACCAACAGCTGTGGTGTTTTCCAGAATTATCAACCCATAAGAAACAAGGACTAAGTGAAAGGTCAGTGGAACTCAGATAAATTAGGGGGAGAGGATACAGCTGACTGCACTAGGGCTAGAAGTGGCTGAAGCAAGTGGTAGCCCTGTAGCTGCCTCCATGTGGTAGCTTGAGAAGCTCCCAGCCTGCAGATTTCAGGGGGGCCAAGAGATCATTCAGAAGCTAAGTGCTCTTGCCTTGAGCTGCCTGGATCAAGATCACAGTCATGGGTGGTGGTCCTGAGGTGCATTTTCAGTGAGCCAAAGCTGGTGGGGGTCACAGAAACGATGGCCTCCTAATAGCTCGGGCAGCTACAAAAACCCCACCAGTTTGGAACAAAGCTATTCCCTCTGAAAGCAGAGTTCTACTGAGAATGTACTTGACTGGCAACATGAGTAGGCAAAGGAAACAAAGCAAACCCAGAGATACAACTTTAGATTCCTTTTGTGGGGACAAAAAAGATCAAAGCATGGAACAGGAGAAAGACAACATAGTCAGAACTTTGGCACCAAAAGCTTCCAAGAAAAATGTAGACTGGTTACAAGCCATAAAGCAGCCTAAGAAATATTTTGAAAACCAAATAAGAGAAATGGAGGAAAAATTGAGAAGAGAAATGAGAATGATGCAAGAAAATCATGATAAGAGAGTCAACAACCTGACTGAAGAAAATAACGACTTAAAAAATAGATTAACTCAAATGACAAAAAGAGGCCCAAAAAGTCAATGAGGAGAATAATGCCTTAAAAAGCCAAATTTGACAGATGGAAAAAGAATCTCAAAAGCTCACTGAAGAGAATAATTCCTTCACAATTAGAGTGAAGCAAATGGAAGCAAATGCCTTTATGAGAAATCAAGATACTATGAAACAGACCCAAACAAATGAAAAAATAGAAGGCAATGTGAAATATCTCATTGAAAAAAAAACACTGTCCTGGAAAATAGATCCAGAGAGACAATATAAAAATTATTGGACTACCTGAAAGCTATGATCAAAAAAAGAACTTAGAAAGCATCCTTAAAGAAATTCTCAAGGAAAATTGCCCTGATATTTTAGAACCAGAGGGCAAAATAGAACTTGAAAGAATTTACCAATA
>CM053585.1:374145356-374163390 GCA_028646515.1 Pseudochirops corinnae
AGAGCATTTTTCCATATGCTTAAATATATCTTTAATTTCTGCCTCTGAAAATTGCCTGTTCATATCCTTTGACCATTTATCAATTGGGGAATGAATTGTATTCTTATAAATTTTACTTAATTCCCTGTATAATTTAGAAATGAGGCCTTTATCAGAGACAGTGGTTGTAAATATTCTTTCCCAATTTCCCACTTCCCTCTTAATTTTGGTTACATTGGCTTTGTTTGTACAGAAACTTTTCAATTTAATGTACTCAAGGTTATCCATTTTGCTTTTTATAATGCTAGGAGTGTGATTGTGTAAAGGAGAAATGGAAACAAAATATTCTGTGTAAGGGCCCCTTAGAGTTACCTAGATGTCTGACCTCGGTCAGTGTGCCCTTGCTGACAGGGAAAACCTGAGGTGGGTAAGAGGTATCCAGGTGTGCATTTTGCCTTTAATGACAGCACGTCAAACACGGGGGCATTGAGTATGCACCATCAATGGAGAAGCGCTCCCTACCTATCAGAACCCTGTTGCCGGGACACCTGACAAAGGGGCAGACGGAAAGAGAATAAAAGGGACAGGTGAATAAGGCTTGGGGGCAGCAGCAAGAGGAGATTTGTAAGACAATAAAGACGCTTGGCCATTCCACTGAGGTGTGTCGGACTATTCTATCCATATCCGGAGTTCTAACTCCAAAGAGTCATCGGGGTGACTGAGAGCACCCGCAGGGCCTTAGGGGAGGCCGTGCACAACTGCAGGGCTATGGTAGGTACTTTGGGGCCGCTGGGGCACCCGAGTCCGGCTGGCCCAGACAATTCTGATATGGAGGGCTGTCACATCTACCTGAAAAATCAGGTGTTAGTTTTCTTCTGAAAATGATTTCACATTTTGGAAAATATCAAAAAAATAATTCTATTGGAGAAACTATGTTCAGAAAAAGGGGGGATTCTGTTTTATTTTCGCTTAAAATATTTTTATTCATTTTTTCATTACCTTTATTGTCAAGTACACACTTTCTACCCTCCCTCTCCAGTGAACCATTTGGTATAAAAATAAAAGAAAGAGGAAAAATAGCAACTCAACAAGACAAACAGAAACATCATTTGACTCTTACAGTGTATACAATACCACACATCCATAATATCCCCCCTCTTCAAAGAGGAGAAGTAGATAACTTGACTTAAATGCTTCTATGAGTCAGGGATTGAAGACTTCTCTTAGTCTGGGTCACT
This sequence comes from Pseudochirops corinnae, assembly GCA_028646515.1. Lineage (NCBI taxonomy): Eukaryota > Metazoa > Chordata > Mammalia > Diprotodontia > Pseudocheiridae > Pseudochirops > Pseudochirops corinnae. Next base: position 374,146,574 of record CM053585.1, read on the forward strand.
ATAATTAAAGCCATTTTCTTTGAAAAATTATCATTGGAATGAAGAGATTCATTATTGAATTGGATTGTAAGGATTCTCTGAAAAGTCCACAGTTAGGGCATAGACTTGATCCACAGGATCTCTTGAACTTGTAAGGTGTTTATCCTTTTTGCTATAATCTCATTGGAGAGTTAGCCTTTCTCGTTACAAAAGACTAACCCTATCTATTTATGCTGTAAGTAGCACATAATCTATATATACATATGTGTGTATGTGTATACATATGTGTGTATATGTATATATATGTGTATACATGTATAAATATATACATATATGCAAACATGTGTGTATGTGTGTGCATGTATATATTTATATGTGTGTATATATTATGTGTGTGTGTGTGTATGCTCACTCCTGTCCATGTTCTGTTGGAGAGTCCCTTTTCCATCATCTCTTCATTCTTCTCACCTTTAATTTTTCCTAATCTTGTAAATCCTTTCCTGAAGCCAAGAGACATTATAGAATTCCCTACCCTTAAAATATGGTGATAACAACAATAACATCAACAACGAATCTTTTATATATTCAACACTTCCAGTCTCCACATCTGAATAGTGAAGGAATAAAATCATTTTAGCTCAGCAAAGAGAAACTCCTCTCACCTGGGATAGTCAAGGACTTTGTCACTAGAAGTCTTCAAGCAAAGTCTGGGAAGCGGTTTGTTAGAGATTCTTAAAAGAGTTCCTCCTCAGGCCCAGGTTTCAGTAGATGCTAAAATCCCATATAAATCTGAGAGTCTATGATGTGAGCATGCTGGTATTTGCTGTGCCCTAAAGGACTCCTCAACCCATCACCAACAGCAACACCTCGATCCTCTATTCCTTCCTTACAAGACCTTTTAGAAGTTTGTTTTGTAACTCTTAGTTAAAAATGAGAAGCGAGATGCATTGAATGAGTGAATCTACAGGGAATCCCAGCCTTGTGACCTCTGGTATCCACCAAGAAAGAGCAAACATTGGATTCAAGTCTCCCTTGATGTCTTTACTACCATCCAATCAATATACTTTTATTAAGCACGTACTGTGTATCAGGCACTCTGCTAAACACTGGGGATACAAAAAGAAGCAAAAGACAGTCCCTGCCCTCAAAAAGCTAGCAGTCTAATAGGAGAGACAACAAGCAAACATATATGCATACATACAGAATAAAGAGATAATGATTACTAGACAGAAGGCACTTGAATTTAGAGGAGCTCAAAATGGTTTCCTGGAGAAGATGGGATTTCAGTTGGGACATAAAGCATGCCAGGGGAGCCAATAGGCTGGGATGAGGAAGGAGAATATTCCAGGCCTAGAGGACAGCCAGAGTAAAGGCCCAGAGCTGAGAGATAGAGTGTCTTGTCTGTGGAATAACCAGGAGGCCTGGGCTATTGGAGTAGTCAGTAAGTTAAAAGAAGACTGTAAATGTAGCAGGAGGCCAGGTTATGAAGGGCTTTGAATGTAAACAGAGAATTTTGTATTTGATCCTGGAGGTGATAGGGAGCCAATGGAGTTTATGGACTGGGGTGAGAGATGGGCATGCAGGTTCAGACCTGGACTTTAGGGAAGTCACTTTGGTGGATGAATGAATAATGGAGTGGAGTGAGGAGAGAATTGGAGCAGGCAGACCCACCAGTAGCTATTGTAATGGTCTAGGTGTGAGGTGATGATGGTCTGCAGAGGAGATAAGGGAGTGTATTTGAGAGATGTTGCAATGGTGACATCCAATGTGGCAACAGATTGGATATGGGAGGGAATGAGGAGTCCAGGAAGACTCCTAGATTGTGAACCTGAAGGGTTGGGAGGAAGGTGATGCCTTCCACAGTGAGGGGGAATTTAGGAGTAGGTGGTGAGGGTTTAGAAAGAACAATAATGAGTTCTGTTTTCTGATGTTTAGTTCCTATGTCTACTGGAATTCAGGTCAGGGTGTTTGGAAGGCAGTTGGAGATGTGAGATTGGTGGTCAGAAAAGATTAAGGCAGAATAGGTAGAATGAGAATAGTAAGCATAAAGATGGTAATTAAATCCATACAAGCTGAGAACAGGTGACATAATAGAGAGAAAGGGGAGAAGAGGGCTCAGGAAAGGACCCCATGTGATACCTGTGCTGTGATCTGGATAAAAATTCAGAAAAGAAGAGCATGAGAGAGTCTTTAGGTAGGAGGAGAACCAGGAGACAGTGGGGTCCTGACAATCTGGAGATAAGAGAGTATCAAGGAGGAGAGAGTGATCGACAGTGTCAAAGACTGTAGGGAGGTCAAGGGGAATAAAGATGAAGGAAAGGACACTGGATATGACAACTAACTGTTCAGCAGTAACTTTGATGAGGACAGTTTTGGTGGAATGATAAGGTCAGAAGTCATTTTGTAAGGAGTTACAGAGAGAGAAAATGTAGGTACCTATTACAGATGGGCTGTTCAGGAAGTTTAACTACAAAAGACAAAAGAGATGGGATAATGGATGGAAAGATTGAGTGAGGCAGGAACTGAAAATAAGTGCTAGGGTGAGAAGAGGACATATGTTATGTTGGAGGAGACAGTAAATGACAAGAGAGCTAGGGAATCAAGAGTGGAGGACAATGTAGAATCAAATTGGTTCGCCAAGGTTTCAAGGTGAGGAATAGAAGAAAGTGAATGACTAGTGCAGATCACAAGAGAGAAAACTGAGGGGTCAAAGCATTGTAGGTCAGTACAGATCAAGGGTATAGTTTTATAAGAGAAGGCAGGGAGAGAAGTGAAAAACCAATAGATTATGTTTGGATAAGGGGATGTCCAAATTCTTGAACCTTGGAGGTGGTACATTTGTGGGCGATGACAAGATCAAGGGTATTTTTGTATGACTGAGTTGGGGTGGAGGTCAGGGAAAGTTGAGGAATTGAGTTGTTAGGGTGATTGAAGAAGAGTCAGCTTGTATGTTGAAGTCCCCTCATATGAGGACAGGAATTGGGGAGGAAAGAAAAGTTTCTGCTTTTCTTGGGAGATGGCCATATTTCAACCCAATTCCTATACCACTTCTAAACACATCTGGATGCCCTGGTCCACACTCAAGCATCAGGAAATATGAAAGGATAGAAAATTGATAGTTCTTACTCCAGAAACTGACTCCCCATCTCTCTGATCCTTCCCCTACCTTATCACCATGACATGGGACCCTGGATGGAGATATTTGAGACTTAACTTAAAATAGGACGTATTTATTAATTAGTGTGCTCTGCCCTGGGGACAAAAACTTTAGTTTCTTTGCTTAGTACTGTGCCTGACATGCAGTAAGTGAATAATAAATACTTTTGTTATTTTATCTATTGGTTGTTTGATTAGATCAGACATGATACCAGCTATGGGACAGCTCACAAACTCATCTGGGGATGACAGAAATGCAGATAACCGTACCACAAACTCATTCCTTATAATTACACTTGGGAACTATAAAAGACAAATAAAGGTGTTGGACAATGTAGCATCATGGGGAGAATGGAAAAATTTGAGTCAGCAAGTCCTGAGTTCAAATATAACCTCAGATACTTAAGAGCTTGTGTCTCTCAACAATCATTAACTTCTCTTTAACCATGGGTCTCAGTTTCTTCATCTGTTAAATAGGCACAATAAAACTTAATTTGAAGTTGTTTTGAAGATAAAATGAGATAAGGCATATAAAGATTTCTGGACTTTAAGGAATACTTTGGATATAGAATCTTTTAATTCTCTGAGGTCTGAGGAGAAAGGAATCCACCAATCAATCAGGGAAGGCTTCCAGGAGAAAAATGTCAGGTGAGTTGGAACTTAAAAGAGTAGTGAAGTGTGTGAGAGAGGACATTCCAGATGCAGGAAATAGACTAAGCAAAGGCATGGAGGTAGAGGAGCAAAGTTGATTTTCAGGGTTCAACCTCTTTTGCCTGACCTTCACCCCCAACCTATCTGTTTTGTGTCTTTGGAGTAAAACCAAGGCATGAGTGAGCCAAGGTAGCCACAAGAATACTTCACTGAGACAAATTCCTAGTGCTAGGCCAACATGATGAAGAGGTAGGTACACTGAATTTAGAATCAGAAGGCCTGAATCTGTGAGCAAGGTAAAAAGATAGGGGCCAGACAATAGGAAATGTATTCAACATTTGACCCTGGTGGAGACATGAGAATATGTACGCCTCATCTTTATTTGCAGAAGTATGGAAGTATGGCCATGGAATATTATATAAGTGTGAGACTATTTATATGTTGATAGTTTTGCAGAACATATTCTTATATTCTTTTACAGAGCTAATTTACTGGAGGGGGGCAGTTATATTCTGAAACATTGAACCAAAAATAAAGCAATATTTTGAAAGACATTTATATGGACTCAACATTGGTTCATAGGCCACACTCAAAGACCAGAGAGTTGGTCTCTCGTGGTTCTGTCTCCATTTGCATCAATAGCACCTATGCTATTATGTTCAATAACTTAGAAATGGGCCAAGATGGTTGGCACATCAAAGTGTAGATGAGACAAAACTAAGAGGGAAAGGAAACTCATTAGATAACTGGATGTCAAAAGATCTGTGAAAGGTAGAATATTGGATGGAATCTATTAAGATGAAATTCAGTAGGGAGAAATGGAAAGTATTGTGCTGGAGTCCAAAGGATTCTTTCATAGAAATGGGATGGGAGAAACATGGAGCAATAGTGATTGTCTGAAATAAACAAAACATAATGGTGACTGTAGAAGACCAAAAGGTCAATATAAGTCAACATGATATCATAGTAAAAAATCTAATCTGGGGAGGCTAGGTGGTGCAGTGAAGAGACCACCAGCCCTGGAGTCAGGAGGACCTCAGTTCAAATCCAGCCTCAGAAACTTAACACTTACTAGCAGTGTGACATTGGGCAAGTCACTTAACCCCAACTGCCCTGCCTCCCTCCCCCCTCCAAAAAGCAAAAAACAAAACAAAACAAAATTATTCCAATGAGGAAATAGGGTTTGCATGACTTTATATGTATAATTATATGCATATATACATTTTATATACATTTTTAATTATATACATATATGATAGACATATATACATACATATATATGTATATATGTATATATGTATGTATGTATAATTTCTTGCCTTCTCAGTGAGTGGGAGAGGGAGAGAATATAGATTGGAAAATCTAAATCTAAGTCAATGTTGTACTACATAGAGGCAAAGCTTCTAGGAACAGTGGATGATCAACCCACTGTCTTTTTCCCTGGTCAGATCACATTTGAAGCTTGGCCATGAGTTCTGGGCATCCAATTTTGGAGGGATATTGATAAGCTCTGATGTATTATGAGGAGATGGACCAGGATTGTGAAGGGCCTTGGGAAATATAGCTATTTCGCTTGGAGAAGAGAAGAATAGGAAGGGAGGGAAAGGGGAGGGGAGGGGAGGGAGAGGAGGCTTTTCAAGAATTTGGAAGATGGATTAAACTTATTTTCTTTGTCTCCAGAGGGAAGAGTTAGAAGTAGTGTGGAGATTGCAAAGAAATTTAGATTTGATGTCAGAAAAAATTATTAACAATAAGATTCATCTTCCCTGAAACTTTCCTGAGAGGTGATAGGTTGCCTTTTCTTGAAGGTCTTCAGTCAGAGAATGAATACCATTTGTTCCCTTTATTCTAGTGAGAATCCTTCCTTCTTTCCTTCCTTCCTTCCTCCCTCCTTCCTTCCCTTTCTTCCTCCTTCCTTCCTTCCTCCTTCCTTCCTTCCTTCCTTCTTTCCTTCCTTCCTTCCTTCCTTCCTTCCTTCCTTCCTTCCTTCCTTCCTTCCTTCCTTCCTTCTTTTCCCTCCTTCCTTCCTTCTTTCCTTTCTCTCTTTTCTGTCATTCTTTCATCTTTTCTCTCCCTCTCACCATTCTTCCCTATCTTCTCCCTCCAGCTATGAGTTCCATTGTCTGGCCACTGAGGACCCTTCTACCTCTGGAACTCTGAGGTTCTCTGAATCTTTCCTCTATGCCTTGCTCACTGTAAATCCAGTGGAGCCACAGTTTCCTCTTCTCTAAAATGAAAGTTTGGGCCTGGAAGGTTCAGCCTAAGTCTCCTCCCACTGATGATGCTATGAAGGCCTATTCAGCTCAGGCCTGCAAATGCCTTCCCCTTCACAGGTGTTGTTCATCCTTCATTTTCAAAGAGGACCTCACAGGTGATATTTTGACTTGCATGTGAATTGGATTTTAGTGAAGCAGAGTTGCACAAAATAATCAGCCTCACTCTCTCTTCCGGAGTTATTGAAGTCCAATGGATAGGCAAAAGTCAGGATGACTTGTGATGGTCTGGGAGGCAATGTATGGCCTTGGCATCTATGATGTCTGACCAAATTCTCAGGGCTCCACAGCACCTCTTTCAGTCATCCCCAGGATCATTTGTTTTCATCTGCCATTCTACCAAGGGAATTCTTTACTTGCTCGGGGGAGGCATTCCCCTAACTCACCAACAAGTTTGAGGCCTGTAAGTTACCCTTAACCTGGTTTAGCCCATCTGGCAAGACAGTTTTACTGGGGTGTGGCTTTTACAAATGTTATAGCTTCTTGGAACTACAGATGAGAGTTGGGTGAAAGGTGGACACCAAAGGTAGATGAGCAACCCCCCAAAAATTGGTCAAGCCCTCACTCCCGAGGTGCTTATCCACCCTGAACAACTCATCCACATGTTCACAGGTAACAAGGAGCTTATAGGAGAAAGGAAGCTTGGTATTAAAATGCCCTAATATACAGATCATTCATAACGCAGTTGGAAGGGGAAGAGGGGGCATCCCCAAAGAAGGAGAGGCCTCTTCCAATAATCTTCTCTCCTATTTAAGGAGGTTTTCTTAAGATCTGAGGGAAACACAAAGATCAATAAACCTCAGATCATGCCTTCAAGAAGCTCTCAATGTAGTCTGAAAATGTGTCTGGAGAGTGTGAAATCTAGGTGACCTTAGGTAAGTGTACAAGGGAAGCACATGTAGAGTGAACCTTCTCCAGTTCCTTCAAGTGATCATCTCCTAGCAATATCTGGCCATCTCCTAGGAAGCCAAATTGCCCAGGAGATAGAGGGCTTGGCTCAGATTCAGGAAGACCAGAAGTCAAACCTGGCCTTAATAGCAGTAAGACTCTGAGCAAGATACTTAACCTTTGTCCCCTTCAGTTTCTTCACCTGCAAAATGGGGGTGATGATAGTACCTACATCACAGTACTGAGCATGTGGCAGACACCTAACAAATGTACCTTCCTTCCTTCCCCTCCTGTTCATCTTCCTCTGGACAGTCCTCAGTCGCACACTGTCCTTTCCAAGCTCTTGTATCCAGAACTGGCCCCAAGTTCCCAGATGGGGGTCCAACCTAGGTAGTGGACATAGGGACCATCTCCTCCCTCATCCCTCACACTTGGGTTAAAGAGCTCAACTAATGTCTCTGAAGGCAAAGTCAGAGCATCATCAGTTGTCAGTGGATTGGAGCCTTGAGTGCCTTGTGCACTAACTTGCATCTCTGTAATGATTCTGTCTATTCCCCAAGCTGATTAGTTTATAAAGTGATTGCACATTTAGATTACTTTTATGAATTTTTAAACTTGCTATGGATTGGCTTGTTAGAATATCATTAATGTGTCTGAGCCTGTATGGCAAGAGTAAAGACATTTTTACTGTTTGGTGATTAAATATATATTTGGCATCTGGGGAAAGGCTAAGAGGAGGTCAGCCTGCCACCGATGTGCAGGCCTTCACGTGGAACCTGGGGAAGGAAGGTTGCACACAGCAGCCTTTCCTTTCACTCTTACTTCAGGAAAGGAGCAAATACTGACTTTAATGAGAGGAGAGGTACAATAAAGCAGATGCAATGGTGCTCTGTATTAAAATTCAGGAGTATGTGCATAATAACTATGGAATATGAAATGGGGTGAGTCAAATTTCCATGTACAGCCATGCCTTTTAATTCCTGGGTTCTCTGCTTGTTGTTTTTACATTATACACCACAGAAAAATTAGAATAGAAAACAATTGTCCAATGAATCCCAAGGAAGCAAGGACCTCAGAGGCACATGGCCCCAGCTGAAAAGGAATGCCCTCCTAGATTTCCTGTCGAGAGGTCCTCCAGCCTCCCCCGGAAGGCTTCCAGTGACTCCTAAGGAAGCGTGTTCCACTAGTTTTTAACATTCTAATGAAATCTTCAGGAAAGATTTGAGAGTAATGAAGTTATTGCATAGTGACAGGCAGCAGAGTGTAGTGAGCAGAGAGCCAGCTTCAGAGGCAGGAAGACCTCAGTTCAGATCCTTCCTCTGACATACATGACCGAGCAACCATGAGAAGGTATTGAACTTCTAAATGCCCCAGGATGCTTCCTTTAAAAATTTCTTTTTCAATTACCAAGCATTCATCATTTTGCCTCTTCCATTTTCCCACAACTGGAGACAGTGAGAGGGAAGGAGGTAGAGAAAGGGGGATGGAAGGAAGAAAGGAAGGGAGGGAGGAAGGAAGGAAGGAAAGAAGGAAGGAAGGAAGGAAGGAAGGAAGGAAGGAAGGAAGGAAGGAAGGAAGGAAGGAAGGAAGGAAGGAAAAGAAGTGGAAAGGAAGGGAGGGGAAGGGAGGAAAAGAGAAGGAAAGGGAAGGGAGAGGAAGGGAGGGGAGGGGAGGGGAGAGGAAGGAAGGGGAGGGGAAGATCCCAGTATCCAGAAGCACAGTGAAGCAAAACATTGCAATACCGATCACATGCCAAAATTCCTTCATTACTCCACATGTTTAGTCCATCATTTCTCTGGCATGGCTCACACAGCATTCTTCATTGTTCTTCAAGAATCACTTCATTAATCAGAGTTTTTAAGTCTTTCAAAATTGTTTTAAAATATCACTATCATAGCATGACCTGTATCATGGCTCTGCTCAGATCACACAAGCCTGCCCATGTCTCTTGAAGTCATCTCTCCCCTCGTTTCCTACATTATTTCTTACAGGAATTGCATGCCCTCACATTCCTACCCCATAATTTGTGCAGACCTTCCCCATTAGAGGGCACCCTCTTAGTTTCTAGTTCTTTGCCTCCACAAAAAGTGATGCTATAAATATTTTTCGTACAGATGGATCTTTTTCAATTTTCTTTGGTCTCTTGGGGTTCGAGGCTATGGTATTACTAGATCAATGGAATACATTCAGCGACTTTTGCACATAAACGCCAATTGTTTTCCATAATGTGTGGCCCCACTTACTGCTCCCTTAGTGGCTATGGGAGGTGCCTTCCCACCACACCCCCACAATTTGTCATGTTCTTTTTTCTGTCATCTGTCATTCTGAAGGCTGTGAGGAGGAACTTTAGCACTGCTTTAATGTCTCTAATCATTAGTGTCTTGGCGTGTTTCCTCACACTTTTCAGATAACCTCAGATAACCTGGAGTTCTTCAGTTGAGAACTGTCTTAGGTTAGGCAGGTATATGCTTAGATGCGGCTACTTTCTAAGATTGTATGTTGCAAAATAGTTGCTCACCTACATTGGTAGAAGTAATTTCCTCACCAGGAGTTCCAGACCCCAATAAAACCAGAGGTCCAATTGAGGAACAGATCCTCCATCACCTCCCCACCAAAAAAAATCCTTCAGAAATAGCTCACTGGGGGGCGGCTAAGTGGTGCAGTGAATAGGGCACTGGCCCTGAAGTCAGGAGGACCTGAGTTCAAATGCAGCCTCAGACACTTGACACACTTACTAGCTGTGTGACTTTGGGCAAGTCACTTAACCCCAAATGCCCTCCAAAAATCAAAAAGAAAAAAAAAAGAAATAGCTCACTGAGTAGCAGTGATGTGAAGGGTCCTATAGGAAGTTTCAGAAGATGAAAAGATGGGAGGAAGTGGGAAGATCTCCCCACTTGGACTGAGAAGAGCCAAGACTGGATCTTAGGTAGGTCATTCTCTGAATCCAATTTTCTTCTCTCTAAATTGAGATGTTGGTTCTGTAATTAAACATGGAAGACACAGTCCCTTTCCTCAAGGAGCTTCCATCGCAGTGAGGGAAGCTGCGGCATGAACTGTGGGCCCTAAGATGAAGGGAACTGGAAGGAGGGCACAGGAGAGTGGAGGAAAGAAGGAGTGTGATAAAGTGGATAGCTCTAGAGGCTGGCACAGAGTAAGTGTCAGCTAAACTGGACTTTCAACAGTGACACTTATTTCATGGGAGAGAAATGGAGGAGGCAAGGGGAAACACAACCATGATCAGGGAAAATTTCAAGCACAAGACATATGAAAAGGAAGGAGAGTGCCATATATTACATAAAGGGAAATAATGAAGCATAAGGCTGGACTGTTAAAGGCCTGGAATGCAGAACATCTCTCCAAATGAACCTAAAAACAAGATGGATTTTCCTAAAATCATATACTGTAGGTTACAAGAAAGAGGCACAGGTGGCATAGTGCATAGAGCGCCACCCTGGAGTCAGGAAGATTCACATTCCTGAGTTCAAATCTGGCCTCAGGCACTTCCTAGCTGTGTGACCCTGGGCAAGTCACTTCACCTTGTTTGCCTCATTTTCCTCATCTGTAAAATGAGCTGGAGAAGGAAATGCCAAACACACCAGTGTCTCTGTCAAGAAAACCTCAAATGGGGTCATGGAGAGTCAGACACTATTAAACAACAACAAAGAGACAGAATTTCCCTCTGGGATTAGAGGCACCCAATCACAAAATGTCAGGATTGAAAGGAACCTCAGAAGTCAAGTCCACAAAGGACCTGAGTAAAAACTTAATCTGCACCATCCCCAGCCATCCAGCCTCATTGTCTGAACCTCCAGTGATTGGGAACTTACTGCCAAGGAAGTTCTTGTAGTAATGTAGCCCCTTCTATCTCCATCCTTCAATGGTGTGATGGTTCTCCTTCTTTTGGGGGTTAATTTTGTTTCATTTTGTTGAAGCTTGTCTTTCCCTCTTTCCCATTCATTAGGATATGTGCAGACTTATTCTCCTCTTGTCTCACACATCTTCCCTCCTAAGCAGGATGCTTCTGCACTTTGCCAATTTTTTTGGATGAAAATGCATTTATCATTAGCAAAAGACCCACTGGACCACGTACCTGACAGAACAACCTATGAGTGATTAAGAACTAGGGCATTCAAATACCTTGATGACAGATCGAACCTCTCTTGTCCTCAGTCTGAAAAAAGAGTTTACAAAGAAAGTTGTCTTTAGAAATCTACAAAAGATGGATTTGAATGAGAATGAAAACCTGGTCAGTGCAATGCCAATGGTTATCCAAGGGCCACTCTAGCAAATAGTGGGATGAAAATCTGAAAAGGGTCCTGGTCATCATGCAGAACGTGGAGTTATTGACATTTTGGTAAATGACATTCTTTATCAGCCATGCCAGGCACTGAATACATAAATCTAATTATTTGCTGTATTAAACTTAAAAATAAATTCACACACACCATTTACATCAAAATGGTGCCAATGGGTGAGTGTCCTTTTGCAACAGTCAGAAACAAAATGAGTTATGAGACACGGCTTTTCAGTTTCCGGAGAGTGCCTTGAACCTGAAGGTTATGGATACTCCTTGCTGTGCCCTGATCCACCCCCACCTTCTCCTGCATTTTTCTTGGACCTCAGGTAGCAGGTCTCTTGGTGAAGGCACTGAACTGAGATGGCTCTAAGGTCATAAGCACAGAATCTTACAGATGGAACATACCTCAGTGACCATGGAATTCATGCTGCAGGGAATAATAATATCACTTCAAATAGACTTAACAAAAGCTTCATCCAGTCTCTCCTTGAAGATCTTACCACCTTCTGAAGCAGCCCATCCAAACAGTGCCAGGGGCATCAACTGCGCTAGTCTTTTTGGAAAACAGCAATATTGTGACTAAAGGTTGGACTAGTTGTAGATGATCTCTGAGCTCCCCCATCTTTTTGTTTGTTTTGTGATACTGTAGAATGATACTCTGAGTCTATGATTTGAATGAGAGGTTTCTCTCTCTGCGGGTGATCACTGGCATCTAAGCCCAACTCCTCCCAGGAGACTGTAGGGGAAACACATAAGACGAACAGTCCTCCTCCACAATCTAAAGAAGAAGAAGGAAGAGCAAAATTGAATATAAGCTCTAGGGAATCTTACAGAGTCCAAGGAATTGGGCTCTGATCTCTTAAAACATGTGTTTGAAAGCTGTTCAGTTTTGGAGGAGTGCCATGGCATTTAACAATATCTTTTCAGGGTGTGTGCGTGTGCATGTGTGTGTCTGTGTGTCTGTGTGTATGTCTTTGTGTGTGTGGGTGACAGAATTCCCATAAGTTAGTGGGAAATATAAATAATATAATAATGAGTTTGTGTGTCTGGCCTGGCCTCAGAGACTAGAAGACTCTGGAAGACCCTGGAAGACAAGGAATGGGACCCTGCCTCTTACATATGCAAGCTGTGTGACCTTGGACAAGTCATATGCTCTCAGTGCTCTAGGCAACTCTGGAAGTCTGTAAATTGCAAGGTATGTGACCATCTACATGGGTAGAGAAAATTCCACCATCTGGAGCTTCCTGTACTAACTTGATCACAAGTCAGGACCTAAAATAAAACAAAACTAAACCAACAAATCAGACATAATTCAAGCTAAAAATTCCATTGAGGTCTCTAAATAACTATCTTCACAACACCCCTATGAAGTAGGTAGTCCAAGTAATATTGTCCCCATTTTTCAGAGAAGGAAACTGAGTAGCAAGGAGGTACACTAAGCTATTACTGTTCCTCCAGCTAGTTGTACCATGACCAGGACTAGAACTTGGGTAGATTGAACTCAGGTCCAGCGCTGCCTATAAAAATAAGTCAGTCCCCCGGGCCAGGCCTTGGCTCACGGCTACATTTAACAGAGCCTTCAGGAAGGTTTAGGGAAGCCTAGGCAACTGTTTCCCATTTCTTGAACCTCAAAAATTAAGGCATAAAGGATGATGGCTCATTAGAGAGCCTTATAAATTCATCCCATTCCTTCTCCAAAGGCATCTTTTCAGACCAACGATCAAGCCCAGATATATTGGAAATTGAAGACCCAAGAAGAGATCTGAACTTCTCAACAATTACTTAGAGTTTGATTGTCTTCAGCACAGCCGATGAAATCACAGGCTTTTGTGGCTGGGGTGGGGGTTGGGGAGCATGACTGGATCTCAGGGCCATATTAGCTGTTATTTATCACAACTTACAAAATCAGGTGAGAGACTTGGAAATGCATTAGGACAAGGATTAGAACAGATGTTTCCTTATAATCAGTAAAGTATTCTGTGGGAGAAACTTGTCCAGAATATTTTTGTCCCTGTAAATGCTGACCCTTTCAAATTCTGACATTTTTGACAGAAACCTTTGAAAAATACATTCCAAGCTTCCTTGCCTTATTAACAAATATACACGGGAAAAAAAAAAAAACAACTTTTTCTTAATGACATTGAATGGCTGCCACAGAGGCAGCACCAAGCTAGAATGCCCAGGGCAGACTGACCAACCAACTGTTGGCACTTCTGCTTGCTGGCCCTCAGTGTGATTATCAGTATATCAGCTTTGCCCATCACTTATCCTAGCTGCCTCAATATTGGCTTCTAATTAGCAATTAATGATATGAATTAAGAGTCACAAACTCTCAGAAGATTTTGTCAAACAACATCTAGTCTAGCTCCTCTCTATGAAAAAAATCTCTTATTCTCTCCCCACCCCCACCTCTCTCTCATTCGGTGTCTGTCTCTGTCTCTCCATCTCTCTTTGTCTCTCTCTATTTCTCTCTCTGTCTTTCTCTTTAAACAGTATGCCTACATAAGCTGTATCTTAATGCTTCTCCAAGCTTTACTCCTGATTCTATAGACTTTCTGTCCCATACCCTGATTCCAGGTACTTTCAGTTCTTCTCCTTCCACTTTTTCAATTTCCTTTTACATGTTGTCTTCCCCCAGTGGAACATAAGCTCTTTGAGGACAGGGACTGTATTTATTTCAGCTTGTGTTTGCATCCCCAGTGCTTATCACAACTCCAGGAAAATAGAAAGTGCTTAATAAATGTTCATTGACTTGATTTTAGTTGGAAAACCCAGGTTTTGTAATTCACTCCTTTAACTGTGGAACTTTGGACAATTCGTCTCCCTCGCTGGGCCTCAATTTCTCTATCTGTTTAGATGGAGAGGAATTGGGGTAGATGATCTCAAAGGATTCCTTCAACTCTAAACCCCAGGGCCCTGGTACTCTCCCCAGAACACTGAATCAGGAGAAGAATTTTAGCAGGGGCTAAAATTGACCAGGCTATAAATATTTCCAAAATTGATTCTTCTCGGATATTTGTAGCAAAGACCCAGTGGGGAATTCCCTGAGAACAGGCCAGATGTCGTGTGTGTGTGTGTGTGTGTGTGTGTGTGTGTGTGTGTGTGTGTGTGTGTGATAAGCCCCTTGCAAGCTAAAGAGACAAGTTGAAGAAAATTTGCACAGATTCAACATTGCTGCTAACACTGCTCAGGACTTTGCATGGCCCCAGGTTACCAGAAGAGGACTTTGGGATCCTTCTCTAGAAATGAATGGCAGACATATTATATACTTTATAAGCCAAGGGCCACATCATTAAAAAAAGGAAAACAATCAAGCCATTACAGTAATTGGCTGCCAGTCAGGCAGCTGGGGATCCTTGTCGTCATGTGTTCCTCTTTCTCTGGACAAGCCAAGCCAAGCACTGATCCTCTTACAAGCTGAGTTCTCTGTCTCAGAAAGAGGAGTCTTTTGCCATTTTTTGGTTTTGGAAAGAACCTTGTGCACCCTTTTCTGAATTACCAGAGATCAAGAGTCTGGTGTCCAGGGGAATAACAAGAAGTACCTTAATGTACCTGCTTAAACCACAGGACCTGATTGACACTCAGTGACATGATGTCAGTAACATGATGTTGGGGACCTTCTAGAAACAGCAGATTCATGGTGAGTCTAGATCCCCCTTTAACAGAAGAATGTCCTAGTTTTCATTCAGCTTCTGATCAGGGTCCATGAGCCAAAGCTCAGACCACACCAACATCTGGTAGAGTCATCTGCTGAAACAGGACCAGCTTCTAAGGGACCACAAGTCCTGATAGCCCGTGAAATCCAGAAATGTGGAAGGAAATACTCCTTGATGTAGGGGAAAGAGCTGGAGATTTGGGAGTCTGAACACCTGGGTTCCATTTCTGGTTCTACTCCATACCACTTTCCTTGTGGTTCAGGGTAGGTCACTCACCCTCACCATCTCCAAAGAACAGCATCCTCGTCTACAAAAGGAGCGTCTAGAACCAATGGTCCTCTCCAAGGTCTCCTCTGACTCTAGACTTTCAGATCCATCCATCCTTCCTCTCCTCGATTCCTGCCTCACTGCTTCTGGAGCCTGGGAAATCTGACTTGTTTTTGTCCCATCCCTCTCATCTTGTCTTTCTCTGTCCAATGTTTGCCCCTTCTCCTTGTCTTCACCTTGATCCTCTCTCTTTTCTGCCCTGCCCCTTCATTATGATGTCTTGTATGTGGACTCTTCTGTTACACATGAGAAGCTTCCAGGTTCCTAGGTAAGGGGGTAAGGAGGGAGGAAAAGAGGGGTGGGGTTCTTCTATCTGTGCTATCAGGAGGTGATGTGTGAAACCAAACCCATTCAACACAACCAACCATTCCCCTCTCTATAGAACTACTTAATTAACTAGTCAGAAAACATTTCTTAATTGTTTCTAGGGACTCAACAATAAAAAGTAAAATAAGACAAGCCTTGCCTTCAATGAGCTTTCATTATATCGACATGTACCGAATGCACATAAAAAAAAATATGTACAATATTTTATGCATTTACTATTTAGAGTGGGCAGGGAAAGAGGAACTAGCTTTGGGGACCTGGAAGGTGGGGCAGGGAATACTCCAAGTTCTACTGATCCTAGAGCTACCATGATGCCCTGAACTGAATGAGCTGCTAGGAAGCAGGCACCCAAGAATCCTAGACTAGAGTGGACTCTCTCCTCCTGTTATGACCCCAAGACAACCATGAGGCAGCTCTCTTATTTCCATTTCTGAATATGCCCCATTTCTGCCTCTACACCATTCTCCTCTGGAATTCTTAATCCAAACTCAAGATGAAAGGGTTAATGTTCTTCTCTAGGCCCCTTTCCTTGTTGTCTCCAACATCTGCTTCTTTAATGCTTTGCAGTTCAGCCATGTGGCAGAGTGGGGGCCAGGATATGGGGGTAGTGTGTGATAGGAATGGACCTGTGATTCTACTGCTTAAGGAACTCCCTGTGAGGAAACTCCCTGTATCTGTTATGTGATTTATACTCTTATAGTGGTTTGAGGGTAGCAATCTGAGACTCATTTTTCTCGTCAACTAAATTGTAGATTGGAATGCCTTAGATTGTTTTCAGGACTAACAGTCATTGATTCTGATCATCTCTGTAACAACCCTATCACCATTTCCCTTTGGCTTCACTGCCCCTCTCTCGTGTTCAGTCTTTGTTCCTCATGCCTGTGCCATAAGGGAGTCTCTTGAACATCACCAGAAGCCACTGCTTTATGGTAGGACCCACAAGATCACAGCACTTGGGTCAGTTTTTGACACAAGAAAAAAAGTATATGTATATAAAAAAGTATATGTTTGTTCGTTTATTTTTAATTGAAAAAGAGAGAATGAATGATTCCTAATGGGGCTTGGTCGAGACATCCAACAACCCCTCCTTATTTCATTCAGCTATAGGATGCTGAATGATACCCTTGAGAATTTGGAAAGATGGAGAAAATGCGTAAGATCACAGCATTCCTTTCTTTTTTATTTAAATTAAATTTTATTATAGTTTGCATTATTCATTTCCACAAGATTTTGATTTACATATTTTCTCCCCCTCTTTCCCCC
>CM053585.1:374163890-374178896 GCA_028646515.1 Pseudochirops corinnae
TAGGAAGAAGGGACATGTAATCAGACTCACACAGTGTGCTCACTATGGAGAGGTTCTGCGTAATTTCACATGTTCAGCCTGTATTTGATTGCTTGTCCTTCCGGTAGGGGTGGGTGATGAGGGAGGAGGAGAAAGAATCTAGAATCTAAAGTTCTATAATCAAATGTTATAAATATGTATCTATATCTATATATATATGCAATTATTATTATTATTATTATTAACTTCATCCAACTGGAATTTGAAATACGCAGGCACTGTGGTTGGAAGATCCATCCTGCCCTACCGAAAAGTCAAAGGGGTGAGGGAGGAAGACATAGGAGAAAATAGACTGGGGGAGGGGGGATACACTGGGATGGCTGTTTTGGGGCAGTGGGTAGGGGAAAGATGGGGAGAAAATATGTAACTCAAAATCTTGTGGAAATGAATGATACAAACTAAAATAAAATTAAAAAAAAAAAAAAAGAAAGCTGGGATGCAAACAATGCTCCTTGTTGTGATGCTCTAGGACCAAGAATGGAAGCCTTTTTCCCTGTCATAGCCCTGTGGATACTTGGCCAATCTCAGTCTCACAGAATCCCAGAGCCAGTCCGGATCTGGGGTGTCTCTCTCTGACCTCTCCAAAAAGTGACTATTAAGGCTTTGCCGGAAGACCTATGGAGAGGGGGAGCCCCCACCCCCACCCCCACCCCAGTCCTGGACAGCTTGTTTCTCTTTTTAGACAACCCCAATTATGAGGAAATGTTTCCTTACATCACAACCAAATGCGCTACTTTATCATTTCTGTTCCATTCATCCTCAATCTGACCTCTAGCAACAAAGAAAATTAGTCCAATCCTTTTATATCTGACAGTGCTTGAGGAAGTTATTATTATTACCTGCCTTCCCATCAACACACACATGCACATGCACACAAAAACACACACATATACACACAGGCACACACACACATGCGCACACAAGGGTGACCTTTCACCATCCTGCTTGCCTTCATCTGAATGTTCTCCAGCTTATCAGTGCTCTAAAATGTGGCACAGAGAATAAGCCACAAGGCTCCAGATGTGGCCCGGCCAGTAAAAAGGACAATGGGATGATTGCTTCCTTACCCTAGAAACTCTGCCTTTCAATAGATCTCAAGATCACACTGTCTTCTCTGGCTGCCTTAGGACATTATTGGCTTATATTGAGCTTGTGGTCCCCTAACATTGCAAGATCTTCTTCAGACAAACAACTATCTTAACTATTCTCCCTCTTAGACTTGTGAAGCTCATTTTTTTTGTTCTTGTTCCATCATTTTCAGTCATATTTGACTCTTTCTTATCCCATTTGTGGTTTTATTGGCAAAGATACTAGAAAAGTTTAGCCATTTCCTTCTCCAGCTCATTTTACAAATGAGGAAACTAAGGCAATTGGTGTTAAGTGACTTGCCCAGGGTGACACAAGTGGGAAGTGTTTGAGGCCAGATTTGAACTCACAGAGATAAGTCCTCCTGACTCCAAACCTGGCCTAGCTGCCCATATTGTGAAGCCAAGCCAAAAGTGAGATCTTACATTTATCCCTATTAAACTTCACTGGATTTGCTTTCGCCTAATGTTTTATTTTGTCCAGATTTTTTTTTAACTTTTTGGTATCCAAACCTCTAGAAACCCAAGTGTCTTCAGCTGAATGGACACCTACTGGTCAATGAACATTTTACAATACATCACCAGGAAATCAGGCCCTGGTTTCTGAGGCATGTAAATCCAGATTTCAGCAAAGGATATGGTCTCTTTTGCCCTAAAGTGTAAAGAAAAAATATCCCCTGGTCTGTTAGCCAAGCGTCCCTCACCCCCATTCTTAGCCACTACCTCTCAAGCACAGAGTAACCACTTTAAGAGCAGAGATAGAGTCAAATAAAAACAGCTGCAGATGTTCCAGTTCATGATGTGAAGTGCAGACAGTCTGCAAACAGCAGCGTTCCATAAACCTGCTCCTTTCTTCATAGAAACCCAGCTGCTATCAGCACCCAGCTGTTTATTCATTTCATAATAGTAAATATATATATATATATATTTTTTTACTTTACCTTTACTCACTCTCTCTCTCTCTCTCTCTCTCTCTCTCTCTATATATATATATATATATATATATATATATTGTGACAGAGAGACAGAGAGACAGAGAACACTATATTTTGTTTTATATTGATTTCATTTCTGAATACACCTCCTTCCTTTCCTTATCCCTTAGAACCATTTTTAAAATATAATTGAAGGAAACTAAGCTCTGTGTTAACTGAGGCTGATAACCTAGGCCATGCTCTAGGCCAGCAGTTCTCAACCTGTGTGTTGTGACCCCTTTGGGGTTGAACCACCCTTTCACAGGGGTCACAGGGGTCGCTTAAGACCATTGGAAAACACATATTGCCAGTGGTCTTAGGAACCTCCTCTATCAGTCAACAGGAGGGTCCGCCCACATACAGACACGCCCACATACCACTATTTTTTTAAATTTTTTAAATTAATTTATTTATTTTCTTGTTTACATCATTCATTTCCATGAGATTTTGAGTTACAAATTTTGTCTCCATCTTTCCCTTACCCAACACTTCAAAACAGCCATCCCACTGTATAACCCCTCCCCCAATCTGCTCTCTCCTAGGTCCTCCCCCTCGCCCCTCTGACTTTCTGGTCGGGCAGGGTGAATCTCTCTACTACAGTGCCTGTGTATCTTAATTCCCAGTTGGATGTAGTTAATAATAATTATTATTATACATATATATATATATATTTATACACATACATATTTTTAACATTTGAGTATAGAACTTTAAATTCTAGATTCTTTCCCTTCCTCTCTCATCACCCACCCCCACTAGAAGGACAAGCAATTAAATACAGGCTGTACATATGTAATTTCACAAAACCTCTCCACAGTGGGCATATCCACATATGACTATTTAAGGGTCCTGGCATTAGGAAGATTGAGAACCACTGCTCTAGGGCCTTAGTTCCCACCTTGCCAATGATGGGAAAGAGAAAATTCACTGGCTGTTTTAAAGTATATGCTGTGATTACACATGTATAACCTGTAATAATGTGCTTGCCTTCTCAATGAGGGAGATAAGGAGGGAGAGAATTTGGAACTCAAAGTTTTAAAAAATAGATATTAAAAATTGTTTTTACATGTATTTGGGGGGAAATATAATACTAAAAAAAAAAGGAAAGTCAGTGCTGGATGGTCATTTGTTAGGTAAGGGGTGTGTGTGTGAGCGAGTGTGTGTGTGTGCATGTGCACTAGAGTTGGGAGGTACATTCTTGGTTACATACTCATTTGACCATTTGCTCTCTGAAGGTCCTTTCAATTTTGAGATTCAGTAATTCTATCAGGAAGGGCTCCAGAGTGAGAAGCAGATCTAAAGATGGATTCTATCTAGTTTAGCATCCAAGTTCAGGTAGGAAGTATGTCTCCAGAATCTAGTTTATCAGGTATAAATGGGCTTTGCAGCCACTTGGGCCCCCAGCTTCTTCTTGTTGTTTGTCTTTCATTCTCAAAGACACGTTCACCATCTCATCTCTCTCATCCAGACATTTCCACCAGCTGCTCCTCATGCCGGAAATGCACTCATTGCTGGGTCTCTCATAATTCTTCTCTTGCTCCCTGGGCCAGCTCACTTTCCCCCTCTTCGATGAAGTCTTCTATCACCCTGCCCCCCATGCTGTTACCTTTAGACTGTACTTATCACATACAAGATTTCTGAATCTCAGAGCTGAAAGGAAATGTAAGCCCCATTCCTGAACAAGAGATCTTCTACCAAATATGCTGTGTGTGTTCATCCTCTGCTTGGAAAACAATGAGTGCATCCCCCATTAGATCCGGACAGAGCCTTGTCTTCTGCCTTTTAGACATCTCTGATTGTTAGGGAGTCTTGGGCTACCTAGCCTCTCTGCAGTGCCTACCTATTAGATTTCTCTGTGAGAAGCTTTTAGAGCCATTGCTGAACCCACCACCTCCCAAGGTAGCCTATGACAGGAAGTTTGTTGTTCTTTCTTTGTTAATTTTCATCATATCCAGCCTAAATACGCCGCTCTGCAAATTTCTGGTGTTGCTTCTGACTCTGCCAGTGGGGCTAAACTAAACAAGTGGAGAGCACCCAGAGTGTATAGAGCACTCAGCACTAGTTAAGAAGACCTGAGTTCCAATCTGGACTTGAACACAGGCTCATGATTCTAGGCAATTCACATCACCTGTGTCTGACTGTTTTTTCGAGTGTAAAATAAGAGTAAGAACAGTACTTGCATTAAAGTGTTGTTGCTGCTTAACACAGTGACCAACTTAACACATGTAGAATGTGCTGTAGGAATACTTATTGCCTTCCCCTTCCTCTCTTCCTTCACTGGATAGCCCTTTGATACCTGAGGACAGATAGCAATGCTTCCTCTACTTTCTTTCTTCTTTAAGGTAAAATCTCCCGTTACTTATAATTGAAACCACACAGTATGAAGTCAGGACGTAATTCCAGGTTGGCAATGAACCCCCATTGACAACATTTTGATTCAGGCCATCTGCAAACTCCAAATTGACCTAGTCGTGCTAGCACCTTGTCCATATCTTTCTATCTGGTCCACAAGAGCATGCAGTATAGAAATAAATGTCCACCCTCCACCCTCCTGGCTGCCCTGCTCTGAATGTGTTGCAGTTTCTCAATATTCTCCTTAACTGTGACACCCAGAACTGGACACAGTTTTCCAGATGTAGTCTGGCTATTTTTCTCTTAGTGCAGTATAATATTGTATTGACTTTTCCAATTGCCTTTATAACATTACTAATTCATATTGAGCCTCAAGTCTTCTGAAACCACCAGGAAAAAAAAAAAAAGTTTTGAGACAAATGACAGCCTGGTCATGCCTCCCTCATCTTGAAATTGTCAGGTTGATTTGGTGAATACAAATATAAATTTTGTTGGACCCTCTTGAATTTCAAATCATTGCATCCACCATGAAGAACTGAAATATTAATCAGAAGGAGACTTGCACTTAGCACAGTACCTAGCACATAGTAGGCACTTAATAAATGTTTGTTGATTTATTAAAATGGGGAACCTCCTGGTTGGTGTGATCAGATTTCAATTTATAATCGAGAAGGAACACTGAAGAAGAACAAGACTAAGGGATGTCCCTGAGGAACTATATGACAGCAAGAAATGTGGGCTTGTCACATAAGCAGTATAGGGGATAACAAACAGTTGAAGAATTTCAATTAACAATGGATACCCTCACACCATCAGGATATTATGAGGAAGATCTCCAGCACCTTGGATAGGGCCCCTATGGTAAAAATATGAAATAGTTATAGTCCCAGGAGATTGACAATCAGGGAAGAAGTGACTTTTGCATCATTAAGGGCACACCTACATCAACATAGTCACTGAACAGTTTGAGTGAAAATATTTGAGGATTTACATTCAGTACATTCAAGCTACTTTCTGTCTTCCATATATCCTTTCTGATTTTATGGCATTTAACAATTTAATAAACATACCATTTATAACTTTATCCAAGTGGCCGATTTTAAAATAATGTCAAGCAGTGAGGGGCCAAGCACAGCCTCAGAGCAGATACCTAAAAACATAATTCCAGGTTGACAAGGAACCATTATTGACAACACTTCAATTTGGGCCATTTACCAGCTCCAAAATGACCCAACTATATTAGTATCTTGCCAACATCTTTTCACCTTTTCCACCAGAGGGGGAGGATATCTTGCAATATGGAAATGTGATTTCTTATCTCAGCTAGCATTCCCTGCTCCAAACAGTCCTTTCACTGTAGATTTGCATAATGCTTAACCTCTAACAGAATGAAAACTCCCTGAGGGCACAGGCTTTCACTTTTGCTTTTATATCCCCAGAGCCTAGTACAGAGCTTTGCACACAGTAAATGTCTCATAAATGTTTGGTTTATTGATTAATTGGAAAATAGATTTTATCTAAGTTGACTATAGTCATAGTTTTCCATTGATCTAGTCTTAGTCACAAAGGAAATGCAATTATTTTAGCATGACCCATCTCAGGCAGTCAGGCTCTTTGTGATTAGCCTAACCTTTCCTCTAGGTTCACTAACCATCTCTTTAATTTGGTTGAGAATCTTGCCAGGAATCAGTGTCAAGGTCACCATTCCATAGTTTGCAGACTCAATTTTATTCCTATTTTGAAAACTGAAATAGCATTTGTGCTTCTCCAAACCTGTTGCAGTTCTCTTGTTCTGGACATTTATGCAATTATCACTGACAGTGGCTCAGTGATCCTATTCACTCCTTTTAGAACCTGAGCATGTCATGGAGCAAAATCATTTCCCCTCTTCCCATCTTTCTGATTATCTTGGGTATCAATTTTCCATTAGTCATTTCTATTTTGGTCTTTTCAGTCCAAAGATGTTTCTTTTTGGCAAAGAAAATAAGCCAAGGTAGAGTTGAGTGGCTCTTCCCCCTCTCCAATATCTGCTGTGATATTCCCCATGAAGACTTTCTAGTCTTTCTGTGACTGTACTCTTTTCCCCAGTATAACTGCTGTCCTTTCCTTCCTTCACCAGTCTCAGTTTTTTTGGAGCTTCAGTGGCCCTGACACTGTTCTTCCAGAACTGAACCACTCTCTTTTCATCATTTGCCTTTGCTTCCCACTGCTGTACACATCTTCTGATGATCTAAGGTGATTAATGAATGCCCTTTCTATCTGTAACAGCCTCTTTACAAACACACACATACACTTATTCACTCACTCACTCCTCATCAAACTTATTCTTATTTATCTCTTCAGATTTTCTTTCTTGAGAGCTTTCTGGTTTTCATGGGCTAACTTGTCTTGAGTAATTTAAATCTACTGTTCCCTGACTATCCTTTTTTAGAACTATTGGAATCCATCCCTCTAAAATTCAGGGTTAATGTCAGACTATCTGCGCCTTTTCTCTCCTTCTCTATGACAAATTCTAAGATAGAGGGAAAATTTCTCCCCATGGCTCTTTTCATGTTCACCCTAACCACAAGTTTCTTCTTATCTGTGAGAATAAGATCCCAAAGAACTATCTCCCTAGGATCCTTCACTTTTTGAAAGATAGAATTCACATTAAGATTCATCATAAAAAAATGTTAGTATGTCC
Source organism: Pseudochirops corinnae (assembly GCA_028646515.1). Taxonomy (NCBI): domain Eukaryota; kingdom Metazoa; phylum Chordata; class Mammalia; order Diprotodontia; family Pseudocheiridae; genus Pseudochirops; species Pseudochirops corinnae. Next base: position 374,171,024 of record CM053585.1, read on the forward strand.
CTTTTGGATAAAGAGAGCCAGAGCATATCTATGGATAACAGAAATCCCCACTACCACTCTGTTGAATCACTGCCAAGCCTGTGATGTTCAAACTTCTCCTTTTGCTTCATCTTTGTCTCTTATCATTTTGAAGTGTCCTCCAATGGTGATCTCTTCTCTCTCAGCCTCTATTGATCTTCATTCAAATGCTCTCCATTTTACTTCCTCCTTTGCTCCCCAGTGATCATCACTTGAACCAACATTCTGAACATAAGTTGTTCTACTTCCTCCCACCTCACCCACCCTCTTTTCTTAGCTATTTAGTTTCTTTTGCTTATTAACCCTGCTTTTGTGTATTTGTGTGCATATACACATATATATCTATGTCTATATACTATATACTATGTCTATATACTCATATTGCCTATCTATACAAATGTACATGCAGATAAGTGGCTATAAAGTGATAAACAAGCATTTATTAAATACCTACCTGAGGATGCAAAGATATTTATATTCTGTTTGTACACGTATATGTGTGTATACACAGATTCATGTACATCACACAGATGTCTTGGACCACATGGTTTATCGTTAGCTCCTTTCTTGTACTTTGTCTCCTACAAAATTTGTGATAAGAGAATTTCAGGCTCAACTTAATTACCACCATTTACTTAAAATAAAGAGATCATGTTAAGTACCTCAGTCTGCAAAATCAAGCTGAGATAACAACTCTAGCTCAGTGTTACCTGGTTAGTACCTTCTCAGCCATCAAATCAACAGCTTGAGAGATCAGAAATAGTTCTGGGGTTTACTAGCAAGTTCCCTGTTTTATCTGATACAAATCTTCTTTTGCCTTCTGTTCTTCCTCCATTTACTCTTTGAAATTCCATTGTTTCCAACCTCCTTATGGGGTCAAAAACTATATGATGGACCTGAAACTGTTGACCAGGGCTCACTGATCTTTCTAGCCAGTGAACGTCTCTATGCCCTGAGCACAATAAGTTAGTATTTGTCATATCTCCATATGATTGATTATGAATTTGGAAGCAGTATCTATTAATGGCTCCTCAGACAATTTTTTATCACAATTTCTTTTAACAGCTACCATTTCTGCTTCTTCACTTTGTTCATATACAAAGACAGTTTTCTCCCTCTATGTCCTTTTCAGTTTAAAGTCGACTCAATTAGATTCCCAAGTGTCCAGGAAATGCATTTCTCCCTGCCTCCCCCTCCCAGCAGAATAGAATCTCCTTGAAGGCAAAACTTTCACCATAGCTTAGAAAATCAATACTGGTTTGATGAATTCAGTTATCTCTAGGATGCATTTGTGTTAATGAGATATAATAAAGATAAAAATTCAAGTAATATGAACAGTAATAAAATGACTATTAAAACTCCCATAGTATCTTAAGGTATGTTGAATATTTTATTCAAAACTTTTTTTTTTCCTATGCTTTAGGTTGTTGTTGTTCAGTCATTTCAGCTGTGTATGACTCTTTTTTTCCTCATTAGGGGTTTTCTTGGCAAAGATACTAGGACACTTTAGCCATTTCCTTCTCCAGTTCATTTTACAGATAAGGAAGCTGAGGCAAATAGGATGAAGTGGCTTGCCCAGGATTACACAGCTGGTAAGTTTCTGAGAATGGATTTTAACATCAGGAAGATGAGTCTGCCTGACTCTCAGCCCAGAACTCTATCCATAGTGCCACTAGCTGCCTTATAGGTGGTTTAGGTAGCAAAGGATTATTTTTTTTTCATGTTTTATAAAAGTAGAACTCACACTTCAGAAAGGTAAAAAATAATCAGAGTAGCTTGTATTACATAGTTACATAAGGTTTGCCAAGTTCTTTTTTATATATTATGTCCTTTGATCCTCATAGAGCCTTGTGAAATGGGTTTAATGATTATCTTCATTTTACAGATGAGGGCACTGAGGGCTAAAGAGGTTCATTCAGTGACTTTCCCAGGGTAATACCCAGCTCTTCCTGACTCTAAGTCTAGGACTAGCCATTATACCACACTGCCACTCTGTGAAATTGAAGATCACTTTCATGCTATAAAGTTTCCAAAGATTACTCAGCTAGTCAGTTTAAGAGCTCAGACTTTTGAAAGTGAGATCCATGTTCTTTATTTGAATAATTCAGTATACAACACATTCATTGCCAAAAATTTGTCAGTAATTTAAATGGAAGTGGACTCCAGTCTGTGAATTATCAGAATGACTGCTCCATTTGGGAACCCTGCTTTGATAGAGTAACTCTGCCTGGAATTACCTACAAAGGAGAAGAGAAAGGCAGTTTTCTGGGTGTCCTATTCTTTCTGAGCACAGACTTCTGTGTATGTAGCTGGGTGTTTTCCTGCCAATGGAATCCATTTGACAAGCTTCCTCAGCACGTGGAGAGGTGCCTCAAGAAGCAGGCAGCACCTCATGCCATTCATTGCCTATTTACATCTCATGGATATTCATGATTTTGTATTTCTCTCTGGCTCCTGAAGCTATGTAAATAAATGCAGTGTGATGTGACTTCCCCAGCAAGATGAATTATGGAATGGTCTTCCATCAGGAAATTCTATGCCAACCAATAATTTGGTCAATGATTCAGAAGCTCTTTGCTACAACAACCAGGAAAGCAGCTAGCCATCTGATGTTATGGATTCAGGCATGCCATGAGGATTCTCTGAACAATCAAGACTTGAGAACACAGTGTATCCCGAGTCTTTCCAGCCTAGTATACAAGGTTTTCTTCCTACTGTTCTCTTGTTCCCATAACCTCTTTGTCCTGGTACAGTTGATTGATGTAGAGCATTGAATTTGGAATCAGGAGTTCAGATTAGACACTTATGAGCTGGTGAAGCCAGTTCCCCATCTTGAGGCTGTTTCCTTATCTATAAAACAAGAGAATCAGACTCAAGTGGCCTTTCATTTCCCTTCCATCTCCAAATTTATGATTCCACCATATCTCTCATCTCCTTACTTCAATTCAACATTTATTGATGTTGAATTAACTAATTAACCAACCAGCCAACTTGAGCTCGTCTTCAAAGAAGAGAGAGGGAAAGAAATATAAGATCCGAGAAATATGGGACATATTGGACATAGGGATATAGGATCATAGCAATGAAGCACCTATTTTGTGAAAAGCAGGATTGTAGACACCAGAGATATGAGGACAAAAGTAAGGCAGAGCCTGCCCTCAGGAACCTTATAATCTGGTGGAGGTGGGGTGTGAAGACACAAAGTTTTCACAAATGTCCAAAATGATTAATTACCCTTCCCACTTAAAACCCAAAACATTCTGATGTGGTGTGAGACCTCTGTGATAGAGTGTGACAATATGTATGTCTCAGTGGGTCCACATCACTTGCTTTATCATTTCTATGTACTCATTAAGGTTGTAGAAGTCAATGGTCTCACTAGATGGTAACCTGCTCAGGGCGGTCATCAAACAAGCAATGAATAAAGACAAATGACATATAGTCTCTATCCTCTGGGAAACTGAAATCCAATTAAGGGAAAGGGCATAGATAAGACAATCAGGAAGTCCAAACTGGGGGATCAGCTGAAGAATACAAAGTGTTTATGCTATAGACATTTTGAGGAGAGCAAATACGTTATAACTTGCACTGATCAGTAAAGGTGTTGTGCAGGAGGAGATGTTGAGTTGGTCATTGCCGAAGGGAGAGGATATGAACCAATGGAGGGGAACATAGGATCCTAACAAGATGGGGTATGCTGGCTATAGAAATGTAGGATGAAAACAATTAAAAATGGAAGTGGTCTAACAATCAACTGAAATCCAAACTCCTTAATAAATCAAGCAATCAATCAACGGGCAAGGACTTATTATGCCTTTACTGTGTACTGTGTGCTGTGACACAATGGCAAACTTTAAACAGTTCCTGCCCTCTTGGGGCTTTCTTGGGGGAATGGAGATTAGATCCCGTCCAGACTAAGATCATCATTTTACAAAAATGAAAATTGAGAGGGGACAAGACCCACACAAGTTCATGGAGTAGAAGAAGCACAGCTACAAGCCAGGGCTACTTCCTAAAGGCATTGTTTTCCACTCTTAATCACAATTGTTGAGCAACTGATTTTTCAGCATTTATCAATATCACTATCTAACTACTCTTTCAAAAGAAGACTAGGTTTTCACACATCCTGCCTCCACACTACCACCATTGAGTCAGGGGACTTGACAAAGTATTTCTGGAGTGTCACTCAGCAGCCCCACAATGCCCAGGGTCTGCTAGAATTTTATGGGTAATAGATCACATCAAACATGAGGAGAATTAATAATATGGATATGAAGAAAAACAATTTATTAATGTTAATAACTCCTTCAATAAAACTTCCAGGAGGACCTATAGTGATAAATTGAATAATTATGAGTATAATTATGACTAACTAGAACCATAATTTCATGCTAATGCAATCATAATGGCACAAAGTGTAGATCATGAATTTTAACTGCTTGGTTATTTCACATTTCCACCAGTGTGGACCCAAAAAAAGGCCTTCTGAAATCTGATCAAATTATGGTTGACTGAAAAAGAGAAAGTATTCTTGCCTCAAATAGACATCATTTTGATTATCTTTACTGAACTGTGAAAAAAGCTTTTGTTAATTAGGAGCTTGGAGATATTGAATTCATGAAATAGACTCTCAAATGAGTGACATTTTTCTGAAACATAAATGTTGGGCTAAAACAAGAGTTACACTGAAGAAGAATGAAATTCCCAGGAAGAGAATGGCATAGAGATGAGGTTTTGTCATGTACATGTTCAGCTTCTTGAAATGTTGCTTTCTATTTTTCTAGAATTTTAGACCTCTCTGAAGCACTTGTCTGTGATTGGGTATTGTAGTTGTCTATTAATGTCTTATCCTCTTCCTAGACTGCCTTATGGAAGGGGCAAGGGTAGAGAGGAAGCATGGATAGGAACTTGATTGTTGTTGTTGTTGAATAAATGTATGCATGCTTGCGTAAACAAATGCAAGCATGAACAAAGGAATGAATGAATTGCTCTAGGAAGGCAAAAATATGTTTCAAGAAAAAATAGATTCTATCATCAAGGTGTAGAGGCAATCAATCCACAAACATTTATTAAGCATTTACAGTTTGCCAGGCATTGGTCATCAAGGCAAAAGCAGAACAGGTCTTGCCCTCAGGAAACTTACATTCCATCAAGCAACAAGACAGAAAAATCCTATTTAGATGTATACAAAGCACCCATAAAACAGAAAGAAGATAACCTTGCAGGTAAAGACACTGGGAGCTCAGGCAAGCTGGAAAGACTGCATGCAAAAGGTGGCACTTGAGATGAAACTTGAAAGGAACCAGAAATTGGTGTAGCATAAATGACGATGGAAATTATTCCAGGCCCAGGGGACAGTCAAGGCAAAATCAAATTGATAACCTGCACATCTGAACAGGGTGAAGTACACCAGGACCAAGACTGATATGACTCAACACTCTTCCTCCCTTAAAGCAATCCAAGAGGGCTCTAGCTTTCTTGAGTGCCAACATACACTAATCAGCAGTAGCAGCACCATCACCATCATCATCATCATCACCATCATCATCATCATCATCACCATCATCATCTTCACCATCATCATCATCACCACCATCATCATAATCTGTGCTAAGTGCTTTATAAATATGATTCATTTCATCCTTACAACAACCCCAAGATTTCAGTGCTATTATTTTCCTCATTTCATAATTGAGGAAACTGAGGCAAAGAGAGGTCGAGTTAAGGTCCCTCAGCCAGTATGTGTTTGAGGTTAGATTTGAACTCAGGTTTTCCTGACCCTGGGACCATCATTCTCTTCACTGTACCACCTAGCTGTCTATTAATTAGACAATCTTAATTCAATTATTCTATTACACTAACAATTCATAATGAACATGCAATCCATTGGACTCTGTTTCTGTTTTTAATACTGCAGTACCTTCCTGGTATCCTCATCATCATCCCATCTCTCCAACCGTTTAGACCTCTCTCTCTTATAATGCCGAGAAACTGTCAAAGCAAACGAAACTGATAGAAAACACATTTGACAGTATAGGAAGCATTCTGCTTCTAAAGGCCCCCTCCCCTCAACCACAAGAAGAGAAGCATTTTTCATCATCTGCCCTCCTGAACCAAGGAAGAATAGGCATTGCATTTAATCAGAATACAGATGCCATAGGGGGTTGCTTTCATTTAATTATTATAGTCATTTTGTGTATTGTGTTCCTGGTTCTCTTTTCTTTACTCTGCATCAATTCAAATAAATTTTTTCATGATATCTGTTAACTATATAATAAAATCAAATTAGGTGTTTATTTCAAAGTTACAAAATTTAGAAAGCAATTCAAATTCTATTTCTCACAGTATGTCAGGAATTCCATATAAATCCTATTTTCTCTGAGTTTCTCATATTAATCATTTTTGTAATAAAATTATATTCTATCCCATCAATGTACCTAGTACAATTTGTCTGTTCATTTCTCACTTGATGGACACCCACTGTTTCCAGTTTTCTTTCTGAAAGAACCATTGGTATGAGGGCCATCCAAATAGGAAACTCTTCTGACCAATGGGATCTGCAACTGCACAGCCATCTATAGTTTTAGAGAGTTGTCATGGCAAGGAGAGGTTAAGTGTCTTGCCCAAGATTAGGCTAGCACTGTGTGTGAGAGGTGGAGCTTGAACTCACTTCTTTCTGATTCTAAGGTCATCTCTCTTTTCACCACATAATAGTGGACTCTGTTTTGTTTTTCTACCACAAATAATTATGTTCTTAATATCTGAATCCCTCTGAAATTGCATTCTCTTTGTCATTGACCTCTTCCCGTCTGTTCCTTCTTGAACAAACTTGTTTAACCATCTTGTGAAATTGATTTGTTTAAACCTAAGTGTGAGGTTTTAAATTGATCTCCATTAGGTTTCATTTTATTCTAATCAGTCCAATGTTTTAGTCTGCCAAGACCTTTTTCAATCCTGACTGTCATATAGTATATTAGCAACTCCCCACAGCTTTATGTCATCGGCAATTTTGACAAGAACACCATTTATACCTTTATGCAAGCACTGATACAAATGCTAACTAGTGCAGGACCAAGGACAGAACCCCCAGTGACACTCCATTGGGCATATCCTTCCATCAAACCAATAATGAGGACTTTTTCAAACAGTCCCAAGGCCATCTAACTACATTAGCATCTAGCCCAGATTTCTCCACATTTTACAGGAATGGCATGAGAGACATTACCAAATGTTTTGCTAAAATGTAGCTAACCTGTATCCATATCATTCCCCTGGTCTGTCAGCAATCCTGTCAGGTTTTCCAGTGACGAGAAGGGAATGGATGAGAAGAGAGAAATGGTATGGAAATGGTGGCCTGTTGTCTATATGAGCAGTGAAAGGAAGGAGGCAAGGATGACTGAAGGTTTAAATCAAAAGGGTATCCACAAGAGTGATACTGTCATCACACAGTTGGAGAGGGAAGGATTTGGGGATAAATGAATTCTGTTTAGGACATGTTGGATTTCTACTCTACAAATCTTGTCTGGACTTCACTATTCTAACATTTGTTATGAAACGTGGGCTCCTTAAGGAAAGAGACTATCTTTTACTTTCTTTGTATTCTCAGAGCTTGGGACAGTACCTGACAAATAGTGCATGTTTAATAAATGCTTGTTGGCTGATTGACCAATACAGAGCATCTATATGGAGATGCTGAGTAATGTGGGATGTGTAACAACAAGCACCCTAGCATACCCAGGGCGGCTACTAGCACAGGTTCTTAGATCTGCTTTGCTAAAGGAAAGCAACTCAAAATGGGTTAACAATCTTACTTTAATCAAACATATCATTTACCTAGTTCAGGAGGAAAAGTCAG
>CM053585.1:374179396-374227586 GCA_028646515.1 Pseudochirops corinnae
ACAAATTCATGCCTTTCACTTGATAAAGGCTCTGCTAGGACATCAGGCAAAGTTCTATGAACTGGACTTTTCTTCTGCAAAGCTGTGCCACTGAGGTGACAGTCAAAACCTATATTCCCAGGGAGCTGAAATCTTTGATCCTGTGGCCCAAACGGTCCCATTGTTTCATCTGGCCACACAGTCCTGGAACATATATCTGGGGGTGCAGTAGCTACATGAGACTCATCTGAACCTGAAGATCCAGCAGTGGAAAAAGCTCTGGGATTTATAACCCTCCTGACTAAAGGGTAAAATCCTGGGAGGTATGAAACCAGCCTGGCTCTGTTACAGAGCACATTGGCCATTTCGGGTGAGAGGAAAATAAAAAAAATAATCTTTCCTTTTATTGCTTTTTTTTCCCCCTTTCCTGAATGGCAACTTCTTTCTGTGCTCTGGCCACCGCCGGAAGCCAGGAGCCCCACTTTCTGGTCACCGTCAAAATGGCGTCAGCATCGTCATCGACGCAGGGGAAGGTGGGAGAAATCGCTGCCGGAGAGCATCGAGCGAAAGGAATGCCGAGGGTCGATGGAGGGGGGGGGAGAGAGAGAGAGAGAGAGAGAGAGAGAGAGAGAGAGAGAGAGAGAGAGAGAGAGAGAGAGAGACTCTTTCTCCATTTTAAATGATCACATATATACCTACCTGTTTATGCCTTCTACCCCTATGAGGGGCAGCTAGGTGGCACAGTGAATATAGTGCTGACCCAGGAAGACCTGAGCTCAAATCCAACCTCAGAAACTTTCTAGCCATGTGACCCTGGACAAATCACTTAGCCTCCATTTGCCTCTATTTCCTCATCTGTAAAATGAGGCTAATAATATTAGCATCTGCCTTCTAGGGTTGTTGTGAGGTCAAATGAGATACAAATTGCAATTTCCTGGGACCTAGTAGACATTATAGAAACGTTAGTCATTGTAATAGTCTCTTCTTTTAAACTATGAACTCCTGGAGTGGAAAGACTGTTCTTGCCTTTCCTTTCAATCCTCAGGATTCAGCGCAGTGTTTGCCTAGAGTAAATGCTTATTGACTGACTGCCTGTCTTAGCCTGGCATTTGAAACCCTCCATAATCTGATTCCAAGATATGTTTCTGGCTTTATTTTGCTTTATTTTCTTCACATGCCTTACATTCTAGTTATCTTCTCACCAAATTCATCTCACCATTAGCAACCTCCACATATCTAAGATACCTTCCAAGAATGTCTTTCCTCCAGATTTCTACTTACACCACACCCTTACCTTCTTTCAAGAGCCCAGGTGCTCCCCCCTCCAAGAATCTGTCCCTGCCCCCCTCTAGCTGATGGAGATCTCTCAAACCCTTTCAAATGAGCAAACACTGGGGAAGTACCTTCCTGGGTAAGACACTGTTCACGGTGCTGAAAAATACAAAGGCAAAACAAAGGCGAGAAAATACCTAGTCCTTCCCAGAGCTTCCTTTTAATACACAAGCGAACACAAGTGAACTGTAACACCCTAACAGATCTGTGATCTTCTGGATACAAAACTCATGGCAACAGTAGAGATCTCACCCTATCCATACCTGTCCATTCCTTGTGACTCTTGTCTGTTCCCTCTAATAAATCTACAGCAGGGGACAGTCAAGTGCCCCAGGGGCAGGGAAGGATCTGTCTTCTCTACATTCTTCTTTCACCCTCAGCCTCCCCACCCACCCTTCTTTCTTCTACCAGACCACTCCCATTACCATTTCTAAGAAGAGTGTATTAAGATTCTAATTAAAAAAAAAAAAATCTAATTCCATCTCCCTTGTATGAATGTGCACATTTCCAGATATTTAGGGGGTATTATTAAAATTATATTCTTAATTCATAGAAACTATTTTCTGATTGATTTGCCCATTCATATTAATTTCCTCAAAATAGTCCAGGAACTTTTTAATTCTGTGCCATCTAGAAATAGTCCCTGTTCATGACTTTTTTTTTGCATGTGATTTATTGGGGTTCAGTCCATTGCCAGTTTAAAGATTCCAGAAGTTTAGGGGAACAAGATCCTAAGGGAAGCTGGAGGTCACTCTATATCCCACCAGTAATCCTGGCAACATAGACCTACACTGTGCATCTCTCAAGAGCAAACGCAGGAGGACAAAGTGGAAGTTATTGATGAGGAAAGGAGGCAAATTTCAGCTCAAAGTAAAAATTTCTAATAATCCAAGATGGGCACAAAGAGAATGAACCATACCACCTTCAAGGGTACTGAATTGTCTACTCCTGGATGTTCTTCAGGAAAGGTTGGATGACTGAAAATGATGCTGCAGAGGGGCTTTGCATTAATGTTCCAGGTTCCAAGATCGCTTCTGGAGTTCCTTCTGAGGCTGTGAGTCTATGATTTCAAATCATGGTCAGCCTCTTCTGTCAGATGGATGGTAACCACCTTCTCCTATTAGCATTATTCATTTAGACACACACATGTACATTTGTAACATGTGCACAATATCTGGCTGTAGGTGTATGTCCCTCATGGTTTCATATTCAAAAATTTATTCTTCACTCATTCCACAGAGGAATTCTTACTGTGGATTCTCTCTAAAAAAATCATTTCTCCAGATGATGACTGAAATTTACCAAAGATGTTGAAATAATCTGTTGAAAAAGATGTTTTAATTTCCAGATGCACAGTGGAGGATATGGTTTAAAAGTTGAAATGTAGAAGACTTCGAGGGATTAATGAACATCAGGCTCATGCACATCTCCTGGTCTGGAAAATAGAAAACAAGCAAGACATAAGCAATAAGGTATCTTTGGGTAACACAGAGCCATAGAATGGCAAGAGACCTGGGGATTTGTCCAGATGGTTCTTCCACTTCCAACTCCCCAACAAGCCATCCCATGCTTATCCTTCAGAACTCAATCCAGATGCTGGAGGTAAAAGGCCCAAAAGGCCTGGGTTCAAATCCTTCCTCTGATGCTTCCCTCCTGGCTACTCTGTTATATGCAGATAGACCAGTGTGTATATAGATGTTATTTATAACTCATTATTTACAACCTGTCTCCTCCTCCACTGGAATGAGTTCTTTGAGAATACAGACTTTTTTTCACTTTTTTTTTCCTTTTTTACCCAGTGCTTGTCACAGGACAAAGTGTCTAGCCCATAGAAGGACTTAAGAAATGATATTTTTTGTTTGTTTTATTTTTTTCACTTAATAAACTTATTTTTTTTTCCTTCTACTCCCTCCCATGGGAATAAAAAAAGGAAGTAAACAAGCTTTATAACACTCTGCACAGTCAAGCAAAGCAAATTTCCACTTTGGCCAGGTCCAAAAATGCGTCTGATTGTGGACCCTTATTCTGTCACTCCCAGTCAGGAGATGGGCAGCCTCGTTTACAAGCAGGTCTCAGGAATTAGAGCTGACCATCATCAGACTCTTTAGTTTTTCAAAGTTGTTTGTGTTGATGTTTTGATTGACTGATGATCCTGAAACTTTGGATCAATCACCTGCCTTTGCTTCACACCTTCATTCATGTAGATATAGCCATAAAGAGATTCGCATGGGATCTTAGGAGCTCTGAGGACATTTATGGTCCCTCAAATCCCCTCTCCTCCTTCCCCAGAGAGAGTTCACTGTCAGAAAAAGGAAGCACTTGGGAGAAAAGACCTAAAGGATAGATTGGCATTCATATTGAGGGTTCTTGGGGCTGACCCAAAGATCTTTCTTGAAAACTGCTGGGCTGAAGGAAGGAGTTAGGAGGAGAGTCCAAGGATACTGGAGACCTTGTATATAAGACCACATGCACCTGGGACCAGGATTGTAAAGAGAGAAGCAGGATACAAAGAAATGTGTCATGTTTCCCAATGGGAGCAATGACTGACCATTAACCAAATCCAATCCTAGGAATCCCTGTGCCTGTAGTAAATTCAGTTGACTTGTAGGAAGGTGGGGCACTGTTTGATAGTATATCCTTCTGGTCTATACTTGAGGCAAAAAAAGTGACTGTGAAAATAAGTAGAATTTGCCAAGAGAACAAGCTATTTTTTTTAAACAACTAAAACTGTTCTCAAAGTCAAATAGAACTCCAGTGAATTTGATGAGTTTCCTCTCATTAGATATTCTCTAGTAGAGGAGAGATGACCACTTGCCAGGAATGGGGTTTTTCAAGTGTATGTGTGTGTGTGTGTGTGTGTGTGTGTGTGTGTGTGTGTATATGTGTGTGTGTGTGTGCACGCACACGTGCACATGTGTGTGTGTCCCTATGTGCATGTACATGTAATAGGCACCCTTTCACAGGGTGCCTTATAATGCCAGTCTTGTGAATACCTCATAATACTTTTTGAAATGCATAAAATTACAAAGGAATTTAAATATTTTGATATATAATTATCTATCTATGTCTATCTATATTCATATCTATATCAACCTATAGCTCTAACTGTATCTAGCTAGCTAGCTAAAAGAAATTTCTGAACCCAGATTAATAACCCCTGCTATTCAGTATTTTACTGTTCAGGATAAACTATTTCCTCGAACTAATGGCCATGCCACATGACTGCAGGTTTCTCCCCTGTCTAGTGGTCTCCTACTGGCCATTCTCCAGGTTTCCTGAATTTTTTGAAATGTGGTCCCTCGGAACTGAACACAGTGTTCCAGTTAAGGTCTAGAGAGGGAAGGACCTACAGGCTTATCACCTACCTAGTACTAGATACTGGACTTTCCTTCATTCAGCCTAAGAAAATAATAGATATTCTATTGAAGTATTGATTCAGATTAAGTTTCAAGTCCACTATAAAACCAAGATCTTTTTTTGAGATTTACTGCAAAATACTCATTTCCCCATGCCCACAATTTAATTATATAGTTCAGTTTTGGAACCCTGGTGTAAAACTTTATTTTTGATTACATTCAATTTTAACACACCTCTTATTGGAAGGGAAGCCAGAATCTCTTTCAGCTCAAATCTTCTGTTATATTTTTAAAAACACTGCAAAATATAAAATGATGAAGGCCAAAAGGGAGGCTGGAGTCCCGGTAACCTGGTTTGGAGATGGCCAGGAAGAGGCCATTCATGAAAAGATTTAAACAAGTGTGCATTTGCAAAATTGAATTGAACTGACTTGTTCATGCTCACACAGCTAGAAAGTATGAGTTCCAGGTCTCAAATGTTGATTTTCTAGCTCTAAGACTTGGGTTCTGATCTCTCCACCATCTGTGGACTGTGTGCATGCCATGTGTGGCATGCACCATGTTGTTCTGTGTATGGTATCAAAAGGCACAAACATTTCCCTTCACAGCATTATCTATTACATCCAAGGGGTAAACATGCAATACTGGTACCTAACGCATAATGGTCCATACCCCCCTACCCCAAACCCTGACCGCATCTACTTCTCATTCAGTTTTTGGAAGCCATTGCCCACTGGGGAACTTTCAAGGTGTTCTTTCTGTCAACACCCTGCCTAAACTTTGCTTCATCTTCTTCCCTCCCTTCCCCATCCCTTGGGTTCCTCTGAGAATCTGGGCCCCTGGGAAATAGGAGAATAGTGTGCTCATTCAGCTTACCTCAAAGCCAGGGTGAGTGTTGACCCAAGGATGTTGCCTCAAAGAAGCCTCAGGTACCTCCTATAATGTACACACAGATAAATCCTCAGGCTTTGCCCCTAGACAGACATCATGCTGAGGATGGTTAATTCTGAAGCCTTTTTATGAAGCAGAGAATAAGTTAGTGGGCACCGAGATGCCCTCCCTGCAAGACAGTAACCTGCTGCCTTTATCTCTGCAAGGTGAGAGATAAAGGCTAGGATCCTGCCAAACACCCTGGGGCCCAGGTGACAGGTTGTGGGGAGATGGGCCCAGCTGGGCCATCCAGCCTCCCCATGAGGCACTGCCCCCTCTTTCCCACACTGGAAGGCTAAACCCACCACCTTCCTGCTCCTTTGGGATACTCATCTTGGGCTAATCAGATAGAGCCACAGACTGACTTCTTAATTGCTCTACACCCCAGCTTTCCCCATTCTCTTCAGAGACACCTGTCTTCCTCACTGCAAAGAAGTATCTAAAAAAGAGAGATTTTACCAGATACTGTGTGACTGTAAGTCACTTAAGGTCTGTAAGCCTCAGCTTCCACGTCTATAAAATGAGACAGTTGGAATAATTGCTTTTTAAAGACCTTTCCAGCTCAGAAGCTGGGGATTTTCATGGATTTTCTCCTTTTCAATCTTACTGACTCAATGGCCCTTTACTCCTCCCCAGAGTTTGTTCACAGGGCTGCTCTTCTAAGAATTATTCCAGATTTAGCTCTCCTAGAGCCAATGACTTCACTTTGACCGTGATGGTCTCCTGCCTTACTGGGAATCTGCTTCAGCAGGGTTAAGCTCTGGGCACAGAACCTCGAGCTCTGAGTTAGCTCTGCTGGGACTAGTCAGTTCTCTGGGGCTCCAGAGATTTTGCCTTTCTGGGGCCAGGTTCTGGGAATATCAGGACCTGAAGGGCCCCTTGATGTGGGCAGGGTGATCTTCGCTATTCCTGCCACTTTCTGTAACTCTGGGGTAAGAGCATGGCTCTGAGAGCCTGGCAAGTTGCAGATTCCCAGTCGCTGCCATTGAGGACACTACCCATCAATGAACATATATTAGGATTCTACTATGTCCAGGGCCTGGGAACACAAATACTAACGTAAAATTGTTCCCATCTTCAAAAGACTTACATCATATTGGGGGAGGGGGGAGTGGGAATCTCAATAACTCAGGGAATCAAGAAAGTACTCATGTGGGAGATGGGGCTTGAACTGAGCACTGAAGGAAGCCATGTGTTCCTAGACCCAAAGGTGAGGAGGAAGGGCAATCTAGACAGAGGGGACAGCTCGTACAAAGGTCTGGAGGTAGGAAATGTCATGCTGGTGTTAAGAATAGCCAGTATACTAGCTTAGAGAACAGAATCAGACAATGACCCCTCTCAGGTTATAACTTCCATTCATTTCTATCATTCTCCTTTGGGACTTCTGTCTAAAAGACACTAGAAGACTCAGCCAGGTGGTAGAAAGCAGTCACATCATGTGTCCCTAAGGGGTCTACATGTTTTGAGGCATTTCCTGACCCACACAGTCTTGAACCAACTCAGGAATAAAAAGCATGTGGACAAAGGTGAGCACTTACTCCTCTGGCACGCTGGTTCACAAAGCACTTTCTTGACAACAACCATGCGACATAGAGAGTAGCCCATTTTATGAATGAGGAAACTGAGGCAGGAAACGGCCCTCCCCAGCCCAGATCACTGAATAGGGGGGAAGGAGGGGAGACTAGACCCCAATTTCTTACCCCTAAGACTAGTACTCCATCCACCAGGGCAGGGCAGGCTGGCCCTGACCTCTACATCACAAATATTTGTGTGAGAAGGCATGTAAAATGGTCACTTAGGGTTCAGGATATAAAGGAATACAAACCACCAAAGCATGGGTTTTTTTTTTTAAAGTGGAATCACATGCTTTCTCCACCCTCACCCCACCTTGTCCATTTCCTCCCCTCTGGAAAGTGAGGGAAAGTAGATTTCACAGGGACCTTTGAGAAAAAAGAGTCAAGCTATTCTGAGATAACTAGGGGAAAAGGGGTCAGCAAGTAACTGAGGTTGATGGCACCAGTCTTTCACCTGGGGAACAAGGCAGGGGTGGGTCCAGGCCTTCCTCTGGGCAACTGCTATGGAGGTGGGGGAAGGGGAGGTATGCAACTAGAGAGAGCAGCCCAGATTTGGAGCTGAAAGGGACCATAGGGACAACCTGGTCCAAACCTTTTACTTTAACAAAGAGAAAAGGGAAGAGATTTGCCAGGTAACTGAACCAGAATTCGAGCTTAGGTTCTATGCCTCTGAATTCATTATTCTCACCCAAACAGAGGACATCTGACTCCCACCCCCATCTGGAGCTATGTCTCTCATGGTGCTTGGGGATAGTTAGAACACCTGGCCCTTCTGAGCAGTGTGAACACTCCATGTCATGACCTTGGCATCTGTAGGACCCCAGGAGCCTTTTTAGCTCTTTGGACCTCAGTTTACTCATCTGTGAAATAAATGGGCAAGACTAGATAGTCTTGGGTTTCCTTCCAGCTTCAGATATGTGATCCTAAGTTGTTCCATCATCTTGGGGCTCAGTTTTTGGTTCTGTACTATGAGGCGCTGGACCCCAGGGCATTTGAGGCTCTGGGACAATGCAGCTCAAAGCAAGTCCTGGATGGGAATCTGCTACAACTGAGAAGGCCCAGCTGGCTTAGACATTCCAAAACTGGGCCTCTGTAGAAACAGCTTCTTGAGCTATTGCTCATTAAGCCCAGGGCCTTCTAAACACAAGGAGAATCCTTTGTTATTTAGAGCAGTGGAAGGAATTTGGGGCATACATCATCTGCCTGCCCCTCCCACCCCCCAATGTTACAGATGAGAAAATGGAGATCCAGTGAGGAGAAATGTGCATTCCTTCCCCAACCAAAGTCTCAAGTCTGGTAAGCTGAGAAACCATTTCTTTCATCTGATCAGTGCTGGTTAACTGCCATTATTGTTGGTTTTGCCCATACACACGTGCACACACCCAAACATCTGATTACTGGTTTAGGAAACTCTCAATGAGTACTCTCCTTTGACCAATATAGATTAGCACCAATTTACAGTCATAGAAGGATGCTTGGGAGATCAAGTAGCTAAGTGATGTGCCTAGGGTCACATAGTCATTATGGGTCAGAGGCTGGACTTGAACTCAGGTCCTTCTGACTGAAGCCTACTGTCTTTTCATACATAATGCTGTCTTTAAAAGAATCCCCATGTTATAGATGGGGAAACTGAGACCCAATGAAGATAAGTAATTTAAGTCAGCCCTGATTATAGTGTAGGTCTTCATCCCCTCACCCCTGGATTATTACAGTCCACCTGCCTCAATCTCTCTTCCTTCTACTCCATCCTCCACTCAGCTGCCAAAGGGATTTACCTAAAATGCAAATCCACCACATTATCTCTGCCCTTTCCCCCACTCAATAAACTCTAATGGCTTTACAGCATTTCGAGATCAAATATAACATCTTCTATTTGTTCACAGCTTGGTCCCTTTCCATTGTGTTAATTTTCTTGCACCCTACCCTTCTTCATATGCTATGAACCAGCAACACTAGCTTTTCTGCTATGCCTTGAGTAGTTCACCTCATCTCCAGACACCAGGCTTTCTCAGTGACCAGTTCCCATCCAAGGAAGAATTGCCCTCATCAGCTCAGCCTCCTGGATTTCATTATTTCCTTCATTATTCAGCTTAAATTGCACTTTCTGCAAGAGGCAGAACTAATAGTTAAAAAGGCACTCCCACCCCAAAATGATCAGCTCTTTGTTTGATTAGAATCCCATTAGAATGTGGGATCCTTTAACCCAGGAACTATGTTTTTACCCAGGATTTCACTTCCAGTGCTTGAGTTTAAATAAACAGTTGTTGACTGCCTGACCTGCTCAATCAAACTCATTTTTGTACACATATATAGTCCTGGAACTTGAACCAGGGAATGATGAAGCAGAACACTAGAATTGTAGATTAATATTGCTAATGAATATTCATGCAAAAGTTCAAATATAATCCTGGCCAAAAAAAAAAACTACAGAAATCTATTCTGCTCCCTCCCCTCCCCCCAAAAAATAAACCCAAATCATCCTCTATGTGCAAGTTGGAATTATAAAACATCTATGCAAGGATGACTAGACATTAGGAAGACAATTAGCATAATTACATTGAGACATTTAAAATGGTATGGTTATATCAATAGGATAAAAACACCTTTAGCAAAGTACAGCACATGCTAAAAAATGTCACAAAGTGTAGATCCAGGATAGCAAGGACCATTTTTAGTGATGGCATCTGTTTCTAAAACCAAGACCTGGTGTTATATATCAATGGTAAATACCAGCAGCTTTCCCTCCAAAAAATGCAGCAGCAAAGCCAAGCTATCCCACCCTGTGATTTGACATATTCTAGGGATGCTGGCAATAGCAACAAGAGAAAGAAATTAAAGTCATAAATATAGGCAAGAGGAGACAAGATGATCCCATTTACTGAGGATGTAGTTTACTTTGAAATCTTAGGGAATCAGTAGAGAACCTAATTGAGACAATTAATAGCTTCAGTGAGTCAGAAGGTTACAGAAATTTTTATGAAGGTGATGGCATTTCTATATCACAATAAAAAAGAAATCTAGTAGTGAATCATAGCATTCAGAATAACTACAGAATGTATAAAATACATAGGAGTCATTCTACAAAGACCCACTCATGACCTCTATAGACACAATTACAAAATTAAAGAAATCACAACCAACTTTAGTCATTGGAGCCATATTTCTTGTTTATAAATAAGCCATTGTACCAGAATAAAAATGAGAATTCTGCTAAAAGAAATGAGCAGATTTAGCGCTATCAACCTAGCAAGACGGTACTTTTCAGAGCTCTCCCCCCAAAAAGAAATTATTAAAAATCAAATAAAAATAAGTAATAAACAGGACTGAGGGTAGGGAACTTTCTCCTCCAGACTTCAAACTTGATCATAGTGCACTACTCATCAAGTTAGTGCTTTTTAATAGAAAAATAGGTTTAAAAAAAAAAGGGATAATCATCATTCTGTTTTATAAAGCACTTCATGGTTTGCAAAGACTGGTATATATGTTATCTCATTGAATCCTCAGAGCAACCCTGTAAGGTAGATGCTGTCAGAATCCCCATTTTATTTATTTTTATTTTTATTTTTTTTTAACTTTTTGCTTTTTGGAGGAGGGAAAGTAGGGTAATTGGGTTTACGTGACTTGCCCAAGGTCACACGCCCAAGGTCCTTGTGACTCCAGGGTGGTGCTCTATTCACTGTGCCACCTAGCTGCCCCTGAATCCCCATTTTATAGATTAGGTAACTGAGGCTAGGAGTTTAAGTGACAGGGTCACATAGTCACATAACTTTTGAGTTTGTGAGGAAGGCTTTGACTCAGGTCTTCCTGACTCCAACACCAATACTCTCACCCACAGTGCCGCCTAGTAGACAAGGAAGAATCAGAAATACTTGAATTCAATAATCCAGTGTTGACAAACCACAAAATATGTTACCTACCTAAGAACATCTTATTAGACAAGAACTGCTGGGCAAAACAGAAAGCAACCTGGCAGAAATTAGGTTTAGACCAATGTCTTACAATATATACCACAGAAAACTCAAAATGGATGTAAACTGAATATTAAGGATTGCTATTAAATATTAATATTACTGAATATTAAGAGTTACTACTAAATAGTAATATTACTGCATATTAAAGTTGACCTAATAGTAATATATATATATATATATATATATATAATAGGAATATTACTACTAAGATATTGACAGGAACATGATTAAGTACCTTTCTCATCAATGGTGAGGGGGTAAATTATAAGCCAAAAAGAGATAGAGAAGGGGGGAAAAATCTGTATTAAATCTCTCTGATGAGAGATTGATCATCAAGATATATATAGATATAGATATATACATATATATGTATGTATGTATATACAACTAGTAAGATATATGATTAAATAAATAATTGGTCAAAGGATATGATTTTATTTCTAAAGAGAATTGCAAACTATTAACAACCTTGCCAAATGACCATTGAAATCACTAAAAGTAAGGGAAATGCAAAAAACATTCTAAGGTTTTTATATCATAACCAGCAAATTGACAACAGGAATAGTTAATGTTGGAAGGCTAGTGGAAAGATGAGCACACTAACACACTATTCCTGGGGCTTTGAATTTGTTGGATCTTCTGTAAAGTAATTTGGAATTATGTGAAGTCTCTAATTAAATGTCCCTACTCTTTGAGCTATGTATGTTAGACATATAACTCCTATGAGGCCAGTTCCAAAATGAAGGCCCCATATTTGTCAAATGTGAATAGAAGTATTTTTAGAAGCAAAACAAATTGAAATGGAATGGAAAAAGCACTTTTTAAATGCTTATTATATGACCAGATTGGTTCTAAGTCCTGAGGATACAAATAGAAAAATAAACTGTGCTTTCAAAAAGCTCCCATTCTAATTGGGAGACACATGGAGGACAGTTCAGCTACAGGGTTGAATGAGATGGTCCAGGGGTCCTTACGGTTCAACAGCAGCACAGAAAGCATTGGATATGAGCATCTAGCTGCATCCCATGGCCAGAGGACCCCAACCCTAAGGAAGGGGCGATCCTCGTGAAATCTAAGCAGGAAGTCATGTTGAATGTTGAAGGAAGGCTTGCTTTTCTGCTCGATTGCTCTCACTCTCTGCTGACTACTGGCATGAATCTGAGTAGGAAGGGGTAGAAGAAAGGATCCTGAAGGGCTGGAGGGTGGGAATTTGTAGGGTTTAGTATTCAAATTAAGGCTACTGGAGGAAGGGGCCTTGGATTAAGGAGTCTCTGAGGGACACTTTCTCATATCCAGTGATAGGAATGCCAATGTTTCAAGAAGCTATGACTTCAGCTCTAAGCACACTTGTCATGTATGTAAGCCATTACATACATGCAATACATGCAAATGTATTTTGATCTAATGGTGCTTTGAAGTATGTATGGATGCATACTTTTAAAATATGTTTATCTCTGTAGAAAATGTAACATTTACCTTCAATATGATTAGTTGTTATGTTTGAATACCATGATGTAACTTATTTTAAAATTACTGTAAAATGAAGACTGTCAATCAATATATAAGTATATATGCATATGTACATGTAGGTCTATTTAAATATATACACAAATTTGTATGTAAGCTTATGTGTGTATATGTATGTGCATGTGTATATTTATATGCTAAGTATATACATGTATGTGTGTATATGTATATTTGTGTCTGTGTCTGCATGTCCCCTCAAATATAATGAATGAGAATAGTTCATGATGTGGAGATGGGAAGGTTAGAAGAGACTGGACCCTATGCCTGTAGAGGGACTTCACAAACCAGAGAAATTTCAGAGCCTTTTAAGAAAACATAGGTTTTAGTAACCATGGATGTTGTGAGAAATGGGGACCCCACTCAGGAAGGAGACTGCCCAGGTTTCTTCCCACCAGGGCTCCCTTTCTCTTCCCTTTAGTCTGTCACTGCTATGCTTTGCCTTACTTCAATACAAGGTGCGATGCTTTTATCAATGTGAATTTTCTCTGCGCTGATCAAGATTCCAGAGTTTCTGATCTGTCCCTTGAGAATTTCTCAGGCCTTCCATTAGATCCCCCAGTAGTCCCCTAGGTGATGGATCACTCTGAATTTAGCAGGCGACAATCTATTAGCAAGCTCATATTGACTGCCTTTCCAATTTGTGGGACCTGTCGCATCAAGGAACTACCAATTATGACATTCCAGATCACAGAGTCACTCCTACACTATAGTAAGACACCAGAGGACAGGAACCAGCTTGGAAGGAGTTGCATCTGCACTATCATCTTTAGTTTTCAAGTGGATGCTAAGTGGTGTTTGGTGGGGATTTCCTAGGGGAGATAAGTGGTTTTGGTATTCAGAGGTTAGGTAACTTCTAAAATCTCTTCCAAGTCTGAAATTCACTGGAGGACTTCAACTGGGGGAGGAGGTGTCTCATGGCCACATGTTTAGAGTATTTCTCTTTTGATGAGGAAGGGATTGGATACTCTCAGGTCCTGTCCACCTCTGAGATGTTAAAATATCCCACTTTTTAAAATCACCTGAAACTGTCTTTTTTATGTTTAATACATTCCCAGGTCCCACCAATGATCAGTCCATTTGTTCCTCCCTCTTTCCATCCTTGATCTCTCCTTCTCTCCTTCCACCCCTCCCTCTCTCCTCTCTTCTCTCTTCTAGCATCAGTATTACAGACCACTTCCTAAACTTCACATCAGAAACACAGGTTCTAAAGCTTGCCTATGTACATCATAGGATTCTGAGGCAGAATAAAATTACCAGCCTTGAACAAAATGAAATAAATAAATAAAGTCAGCCCCTATCCCTTCATTCTAAGGACCCCAGAAGCCCACAAGCGCATCCACCTCCCAGTGTTTTGACACCTCTGATTTCCTCCACTCAAGTTTGCTCATCTTTCCATCAGATCAAAATCCCAATATTTTGATATTTCTCTGAAGTGAACCTTTCAAGTCTTCCCTCAAGTTTTCAAGTTGGACTGGAAATTAATTGGCATTGAAGGAGTCCACACCACGTGTCTGATAGCAGGAAGCCAGTGTTTACTTAAGAGGGGTTCTTTGACCAGGATGTCCCATTGTCAGTTATGTCAGGCTGGCCATGGATGTTTTTTTAACCATTTAGCTCCTCCTCTCATTAGAGGGGAGACAAGGTATTTTGGGTCCCTGATGAGATGACACAGACTGTTGGGTTTGATAATAGACAGCCTGCCCGTCAGAAGGGGCAGGTTGTCAGCATGCCGAGGGGAGTAGACCCAATTGGCAGGGGGATGAGCTGTGTAAAGTTTGCATGAGGTGGAGGCACACAGGGAGGAAGACTTCCACCCATGGAGCCTTGCATTATGCAAGGTCTGCACAGGGGAGAAAACTTGCTGTTCTCCCCTCACCCCCCACCTCACACCTTATAAATGATGGATCAAAACACCCCAGCTCCAGCAGATATCTGGTGGTGCATCCTTCCTCTTCAGGTAATTGAACAGTAGTCTCCTCAGCCCAGGTTTTGATCAACCACATTTTAATGATGTGCTGAGAATATGTATGTATGCATGAGAGGGACTGGCCTGCTGGGAACCCCAGGCCCCCCCCTTTCCTAAGCCAGCAAGCCCCCTAGCTTTGCTCACTGATGCTGACACTGAGGTGCTAGAGCCCATAGTCATATTTCTCTTGATTTGACTCCTCCCATTCAGTTCTTCCTTTGTGAAGGAGGAATCAGGGTTTCCCTTCTCCCTAGCCCCACTCCCCAAAATCAGCACAGCAAACAGCACTCCTGTAAGTTTGCAAAATGTTCCAGTTGCTCCATGCTATGAAGAAATGCACAGGTGTTCAAAATCTCCAATAGAGGGAGTAATTATATGGACTTAACCCCTGATCTACAATGCAAATCCTGAGGGCTCTGGGCTTCAGGCTTGCCATCCCTCTCCCTCCATCCTGGAGTATCTTGTGACCAAAGGTTTTCTGAGGGTCTTTTCCCCAGAGCTATCTAGACAAATCTGCTAACAGAGATTACTTAAGGTATTGAATTCTCTCACACTGCTCCCCCTCCTGCCCTGCCCCCTGATGTTTTCTAGTTGACATAAATTTATCCATCAAAGTCTTACCATCATTGCACTCATGGGGACCCTCTTAAAATTGCATTGTGAGATAGTGAGGATATTTCTTTCACCAAAGCACATTGGTGCTTCCTTCTCCATTTATAATCTTGAAAAAATGCCTCAGATTCTACAAACTTCAGTGACATGCCCAGGGTAATAGAGACAGGCTGCTGCAGAGAAGGATTCAAACCCTCCCAATAAGTTTAGCACCATCCACTAGCCCCACATGCCTCCCTTCAGCATTATATGAGATCAGTGTTGGAATGGACTTCAGAGGTCATCTAATGGGGAAAAATCCCCACCTGGGACAGCATCTCTGAGCAGCATCTATTGAGTGCCCCCCAGAAATCCTCAGAAGATGGGGAAGATTCTAGTTCTTAAGGCAGACCATGCTGCTTCTAACAGCTCTGTCAGATAACATTGAGTCACTTTCTCTCCACCATTCTTTTTTTTTTTTGAGGGGAAAAGGCAAGGTGACTGGGGTTAAGTGACTAGCCCAAGGTCACACAGCTAGTAAGTGTGCCAAGTATCTGAGGCCAGATTTGAACTCAGGTCCTCCTGATTTCAGGGCTAGTGCTCTACTCACTGTGCCACCCAGCTGCCCCTTTGTTCCATTCTTGATTCTAGTTTCATCCCCACCGAGTCCTAGCTGAATAAGGCCAGTTCTTCTTTCATATGATAAACATTTCAGATGCTTGAAGGTGGTTATGCCCCTTCCTTGAGAAGAAGTCTTCTTCTTGCCCCTCTCCATTTTCTTTGGCTGAATGAGCCCCCTTCCCTCTGTGGGGCCTTCTTTATTTTATCTATGTCCTTTCTACAACATAGCCCCTGAACTGGACACAAAATGTAACACTGATGGTTTTGACTTGGAGGGAGAGGCTGACATGTCACCCTGTTTGGTCATGTTATACTTGAAGCCTCCTCCCACCACTAGATGCCTTTCTTACAGTTTGTTGTCTAGATAAATCTTCCTAGTCTTGAATTTGTCATGTGTTTTGTGAGCATTGTATTTATTACTCAATTTATATCTTAACATTTTTTACTTTAATGCTATTTTGTGGGAAATTTTTGTGGATATTAACTTCAACGTGCTAGTGATTCTCAAAATATTTTGAGAATCTAATTCTTGGACCTCATTCTAATCATGATTGTAAAAATTCTTTCTTCCCTGTGTAAGACAAGTTCACCACCCCCCTCTCCATTGTCTTGTCCTGGTATCTGGCATCCATTTCACCCATGAAGCCATGGTCACCATTATTCTTCAGCTGAGACATTCCCTAATACATTTCATGAAGATTCTGTTCTCCTCTACAATCAAAATGTAAAGCTCCTCTCTGTGTACCCTCAGGAAAACAATACTTCTTGCTCTGGATATGATTTCAGCCTAGTCTTCAACACATTGGCAAAACTGAAATGCCAGAGAGAGGCTGCCAATGATTAGTGAAACAGGTACTATGCTGAGAGGGGATAAACATTGGCTTAGGAACCAAGAGGTTTTAGTGACAACTCTGCTGTTTCTGGGTGTGTATTCATGCTCAAGAAACTTCACTACCCCAGGCCTCAGTTTCCCCATTTGAAGAGTGGCAATAATGATACATGCCTGTTCTTTTTTTATATAAACTTCTCTGGGCCTCAGTTTCTTTACGAGTGAAATGAAAGAGTTGGACAATGTGATTCCTGAGGTTCCTTTCAACCCTGTGATTCTATGCTCTCCAACAGTTCATCATTGTATTTAGAGGTAGAAGGGGCATTAGAGTTAGTCCAGCCCAACCCCCTCATTGTGCAAATAAGAACTCTGAGACCCAGAGATATGAAAGTATTTGCTCAAAACTTCAAATCTGGTTAAAAAGCAGAGAAAGGATTAAAACTGAGCACCTCCCCCCAACTCACAATGGAAACATTCTTTAATGCTACTTCCTTATGTATATATATGTATAAAATATGATATGATATGATATATATATATGTGAAATCCTGATTAATCAGCAGGCTTGAGACTGAGAGTTCTAGTTAACAGAATTTTTTTATTTCATGAAGGATTATCCCAATCTGGGATGAAGGCAAGGAAAGTGATGAGGCCAGGTCTCCTAAAGCCAGTGAGTGAGACATGGAAGATGATCAACCAAGAGGATTCATTAAAAAGGCAAAATATAAGCAAAGATTCAATAGTCTCTTGTTGGGCATATTATAGAGGATCCTATTAACGTATGGCTTAGACTAGAGCCCTCTGAGGTTCTATCAGGCTCTGATATTCTTTGACTCCATAAAAGTCACTCTTTTGAGCAAATGGTATCATACCAGTTGTCAAGTATGAAAAACTTAACAAGAGAGTAGTTACAGAAACAGAGATCCATCATCTGGAAGAAGTCTAGTAAACAGGGTAGGGAATGATGAAATAGGGTCAGTGAGCTATAGAATCTCACAGCTACCATGGCCAGTTCTTTAACTGACTGAATGTCTGCCATGGAGACAACTATTTATCCTGGAGTGAATGAACCAAACATGTCCCACCTCTTTGATCTCTTTAACAGTCATCAGCATTGACAGCAGCTAACCTGCTTTATGCAGACATTCAATTCAAACTCGACATACTTAAGAAGTTCCTATTATTTAAACAGTGCTGTCCTTGGTGCTAAGGGTTGGAAAGGGCATAGGACTATGGAGATCAATATGACCCTATTCATGCCTTCTCAGAGCTCATACATTGTCAATAAGCAGGTGAGGACACCCATACAAATGTCTATAATATATTCACAATCCAGTGAAGTTCATGGAAACTGTAATGGCTCAGAAATCCTAAGAAGACATCTAGCTAAATCTATTCCTGTTATTTTATGGATGAAGAAATAGAAACCCAGAGTCTTGAGTGATTTTGCCAGATGTTGCACAGTTAGTCCATAGCAGTGCCAGATTTTGAACCCATGTCCTCTGATTTCAAATCCAGTAGGGGATGTTTTCCCATTATAACATTTTCCTGCTTGTTGTATTTGAGAGATGCCCATAGGTGTTTCCTCTTATTTGCTATAAAGCCAATAATATGTAAATATTATAATAAAAATAAATAAAATAAATTTAAGGCCAATATAAAAGCTGTGCTTTAGACCTCATACCCTTCAGACCATTACTCTTACTTTCCAGATCAGAGATGAGGTCAGAGCAGCGGCAGGAAGATGGGCTGAGGATATGCCCTGGAAGACACACAGTTAAATGTATTCATACGGATGTGTGATCTGGGTTGTCTCAAGTTTAGGGACTGTTTCATTTTTCCACTTTGTCTTCATTTCCAAGATACCTAGCACACACTGGGAAGTTAATAAGTGATTTTTTTCTCAAATCAGATTTTATCCCTGATCTGATGATTTCGTTGTCCATGATCCTATTCACTAATAGAAAGTAGATAAAATAATTCATAGATTTAAGGGCCTGGGTGACTTGGTTCTTGCCTTTAAAAAGTGGGGTTTCTCCTGTCTTCCATGACTTTATAGGCAGTCATCAGACACTTTCGTCCTACCTCCACCAGAGGAGCAGAACTTGTCCTTTGTCTTCAGAGTACTGAAGTAAGAATGACCCATTTTTTCTTCTTAGTTACTTATATTTCCATGACAGGGCTGTCCACACTTACCAACAATACTGCATGCTTTCTGATTTCTCCCTTCGGGGCCTTTATCAAAGGATCCCCCTATGAGAACTTTGTTCTCACATGTCAAACTCTCACTGTAGATCAGATGCCAATAGAATAGCCTCTCCCCTGCTACCTCCCTCCCACCACTGGAATTCATGCTGCCATGGGGATGACTCCATAACTGACTTGGGTATTTGGGGGTCATCTCAAAATATTTGAAAACTGGTTACCTCTATGCAGGTTCCAGGTGCCAATGTGTCCAGCTGAGGCACTGAGAAACGAGAAGAAAGATGCTGGAGATGACAGAGTCTGTCGCTCCTCCAAATGATTGTTCATTTTGTGTAAGTCTATTTTCCTCCTTCCCGATTCTTCCAGCTGCTAGATTTTGCCTGTAGCCAGAGCTTATTAAATTTTTAGGTTCCCTAGACTACCTAGTGCTGTGTCTTTTCTATATTTAATGCCTCCAGCATATCATAACTGCATAATCTAATGTGCCCTTTGTTCCATGGCTGTCTTCTAACAATTGATCATTTCCCTTGTGTTAATTTGGGTGGGTGGGGGGGGATAAATGAAGAGCAGACAGGACTTGGACAGACCAGTCTGAGCAAATGAACTTTTATTTGTCTGGTGCTGGGCATTTAAAGAAAACAGAGACAGGACAGAGAGAGGGAGAGGGAGAGGGAGAAGGAGAGGGAGAGAGAGAGAAGAGAGTTGTTGCCCCAAAAGTGTTTTCACAGAATCCATGTCAAGTAGGGGTCAAAGACCCAAATCCTTTACAAAGAAATGCCTTTGTTTCCAAACTAATACCTGTTTCCAAGGTAGAAGATTGTTCCTGAAGTGTTAGACCTGAACCATCAGGACACAATAATTGAGGGCATGCCTGGAAGTGTGCACAAAGTTATAGGGATATAAACAGAAGTGGAATTTCAGATACTGAACCTTTCAAAAGCAATATGGTCTTATGATGTTCAAGTATGAGGGAAAGTAGATCTGGGCAAGAAACTTCTGATGGGGAGATTGGGCTGAGTGGATTCTTTTTCTGTTCACTTGCAAATTCTATCCATATCTTGCTCAAATGGACCAAGACTGCAACAATATACTTAAAATCTCTTTGAGAGATTGAGTGAACATATTATAGTCTCCTCAATGAATTATTGGACAGCTCCTTCATCAGCATCTGTATCTTGAAAAGACATTGCAAACAGGAAATGAGTTTGGATATAGAACTGAACAAGAGAAGGAAGGTGGAATGAATTGCCTTTGGGATATTTCAAAGTTTATTTAAGTACTCCCTGAAACAAAGTTCATTCTTTAAAAAATAAAACAAAACATTTTGCTTTCAGCCCTCTGTGATAGCCTAGGATTTAGAATGGAGGAATACCTAAAAGTCAGTGGAGAGTTGGTTAAAAACAGGTTATAGGATGTTACCAAAAATGATTATGAAGGTGAAGTGGTATAAATAATGTTATCAAAGGTATCTGACAACCAATTTGTTGCATGACCCTGGGTAGGTCACCTAAATTTTCAGTACTCATGATATATATAAATTGGAGTGGAGGTACTGGCATGAATCGTGAGAGGTAGTAAACTCACCCAGGTGTTCCCTACACTTATCAAATAAAGATAGTAGCAAAGAAGTCAATGTGCATGTCACATGACAAGAGTGCTGGCTAACCAATGGGCCAACTGTGTGTTTTGTTGTTCTTCTCAAGATAGAAAAAAGAAAATGAGGAATACCTCCAGTGGGCTGGGCAGAACCTTTGTGGCAAACTTATGAAAGGGACTGGAAAAGAGTTGCAAAAGATTAGCAGATGGGGATGAATTGTGATTTATATCCTTGGAGAGAATTCCCAAATTGAAATCACTGAATTCATTGGGGTAGAAAATACATTTGGACACGTAGATTGACATATCTTCTCTGCGGTATTCTATCCTCTGCTCTTTTTTTTCCCTCATTCTCTTCAGTCTATCCTCCTCCCCCTTTTCTCTGCAAATTCCCCATAGAATTTATTTCCTCAGGCTTCAAGGGATATATTTGGGTTAAAAATTCTCAAGTCAGAGTCCTAAGTAATAGGGGAGAAGAGATCCTTGACTTTTTTCATTCCTTAGGTTGTAAAAAGAGAAATAACATGAACAATACTTAAATTGGGAGAGTTCCCAGAAAACAGATAACTAGGACAGGCTTACAAAGGTAGTTCTACAATACACACAATGAATTTGAAATTTGACAATTGTCCCAAGAATATGGTCAGAGAAGACAGTGAGGAGGCACTCCATCATAGACTAAAATTTTAAAGATATTCCAAAAGGAGACTAAAATGTTCTCTTCTAGAACACCTAATTCCTTCCATCTAATCTCATATGCACACAAACATAAAGTTATTAATTTTCTTTAAGAAGTATTTAAACCCAGCTAACAGGAGAATGAAGAAGAAAAAGAATAAGTTCTACTTATAAAACACTTGGCCTATGTCTCCTCTGACCTGACTGAGATAATTCTACTTTAGCCTTTCACACTTCAAACTAAGCCCAGCTATTCAGATTCAATACCTAATGTTTAAATAACAGCCAGCATCCTGTTACTCTTCAGTAACTTACTAGGACCTAAAATGCTCTGAATTCACTTGTGGGGTTCTTTCTTGGTCTTCAGTGCAAACTCTTTTTGCTGAACTCTGTCCTTCCTAATTGGCTCAGCCAGCAGCAACATTCCTTTCTTTCTGGCTCTTCTCTGCCTTTGCAACTGTAGGTGGAGGCTGCCTCCTTCAGCTGTTTTCAATTAACTTGTGCTGGACTTTCCTGAGCCAATGACCCAGTGTGATTTGGCAGCCTGGAGGCAAGATGGCGGCAATGAAAATTACACTGGATATATTGTCTGAGGACGTGGGTTCAGATGCCAACTGTGCCATCTGTGCACCCTCGGGTGAGTGACTTCTGCCCTTAAGGGCTCAGTTTGTTCATCTTTTAAATAAGGGAAGAGGCCATGGTAGTGGAAAGTGCTCACTCTGGAGCCAGAAGACTTAAGTTCAAACTTCATCCCTGGCACTTGCCATCTATGGGAATTTAGAAAAATCATTTTACCTCTCTGACTCTAATCTGTGCAATTAGTGGATAAGGACAAGTACTTTCTAAAGAATCTTCCACACATCATGATCATCATCATAGATGTCCCATGTCACTTTAAGTTTTAAAAAGACCTTTCCTCACAACAGTTCTGTGAAGGAAGTAGTAAAAGTATAATGACCCCCATTTTACATAAAGGGAAACTGAGTCTCAGGGCCTCTAAAATAAGGTGAGATTTTTTTAAAGGGGCAAGATTATTTTATTTCACAGCCATTGTAGGTTACATATTTAATAATGGTCATAGGCTCATGGAATCATATACATGGAAGAGACCTTAAGAGATCCACAGCATTGGTATCAAGAAGAATTGTCATGCTCTGTGTTTTGGATTTGCAGGGGCAAGGCGGGAGCAAGCAAAGGGTTAAAGAAATAACTGTTTTTGCTCTTAAGCAGTTTACAAGCTAATCAGGGAAATGAAGTATATATAGGAATAGGGCCTGGACCTGTGGTTTAATTGGAAGAGGGAATTCTTTAGTGTTGAAACTTCCTGAGCCACCACAGTGTAACACTTTCTCTGCAATTTGGTACCAAGAGGTGAGATGATGTGCTTAGGCCCCCTCCTGCTGACAAAACATAGGTCTTCCTAATGCTAAGGTGAGTTCTTTAGTCACTGCATCATGATGCATCTCAAACTTACACTGAGACATCCATCACTATCTTCCAACATAGGGAATGGCAGGAAGGAAGGAGAGGTCCAGGAAAGGTTACAAATTTGCAAAGTTGAGGAAGAGACCACTTTTAACTGATGGGCACTAGGGCAGGTTGGAGGAGCAGGAGGTTGAGCTGAGCAATGAAATAATATTAAAAGTTGATGAAGAGTAGATGTATTCTAAGGTTGAATGAGTTTGTGGAGATTGGACAGTGCAGGGTAAGAAAAGAAACCCATAACCCAGTTTCAATGAAGCAATATGTTAACTGGAGTGTAGCAGGTGTCCTTTACTAATCACATGTCACCTGGTCGATATTCAATGTGGGGAAAATATTGGAGTTGGGTCTCTGTTTAATGTCTTCTGTACTCATATCTGGTCCAGGAAGTATCACTAAGTAGCAAAGTATTTAATTAGGACAACATAGCAAAGAACATTAGGGGAGGGGTAATCGTGTGATAAAAACATTCTAAGTTTTCATCTACAAATGAATGAATGAATAAAGTACATATTAAGTGCTTCCTATTTACAAAGCCATGTGCCAAGCATTGGAGATACAAACAGAAAAGTGGGACAGAACCTGCTTGAAAAGGAGCGCAGCCTCATGTCCTGGGGAGAAAATAATGAATTTCAAAAAAAAAAAAAAAAAAGTGATGAGTTAGAAGAGGTTAGAAGGCATTTTGGCTCCTGCCTGAGATCTCAATACTCTTTCCCATGCAGATAAGGATGCCTTGCTGCCTCCCACATCTGCCTCCCACAGTATATTTTCATAATCCGGGTAATAACTCCTTGATATTTTAATCTAATTTACTCTAACAAAAATTTAGTTACAAGCTGTTGTAAAATTTTGAGGGAGGTAAGGAAAGCCATGTGATAAATGGCTAATTTTAAGATAAATTTTATATCATAGATATCACATGTTCTTAATTGAACCTAAACCAGTAGGAGGTGCCAGTCATTTGATGCCAAAGGGGAACATAAAATTCTGATGAAATATTAAACATTATTATTCAAATGTATACAAGATCTTAATAGTAGGCAAGGCATCCTTTCTGTTTATGTTTTTTTACATGTCCATTACATAGTATGACAATATATTTTAATATTGTATTGTTTGAATGACAAACTACCAAAAAACAACAAACAAAATATAGAAATATATTTTCTGTTATTTAGCATTTTCTTTTTCTTTAGTCTTACATGAGTTTAGGTGTCTTTTATTGATGTCGTTATACACTTAAGTAGTCTGAATTTTGCAACTGTCATTGTTAAATTAAATATAAGGCAGCTAGTGGATAGAACGCAAGGCCTGGAGTCAGAAAGACCTGAATTCAAATCATACTTCAAACACTTATTAGCTATGTTACCCTGGGCAAGTCACTTAACTTATATTTGCCTAAGTTTCCTCATGTGTAAAATGGGGAAAATCATGGGTCCCACCTGCTAGGATCTAAACGGGATAATCTTTTTAAAGGGCTCCACAGTCCTTAAACCATTATGTAAAGACTATCCTGCAGTTAGCTTCCAGAGCACTACCTGCTGCTTTCTGCATCTAAGCTGAGATTCAATGTCTTTTTGCCTTGAAGTGGCTTCTTTTCTCCCCTCTCCTAAGGCTCTACCTTCCTTCTTTCTTCCTCCTGTTTATCCCTCAAGGTAGGCAGTGGCTTTTTGAGCCTCAGCTCACCTGGGCCAAGTGCCTCTGACTTTGGCAGCAGAATGATCAAAGTGTTATTAATTCACCTCAGAGCTCTGCCTATGTGACAAAGAAAGGGGTCACACAGGCAGCTATTGGACTGTGCTTTGAGGTTTGAGCTTTGGAGTTGGGGCTTTCCCCTCCCTTTTCTGCTGGCTGAATCATTTACATCTCTGTGCTACAAGTGGTGGCCAGTGCTCCACCCCCATCCCAGCACAAGCCATGCCTGGGACTCGGAATAAACACAACTCATGCCTCTTAATTTGTCCTTTCCATTTCTGTCACACTCTCCAGGCAACTTGTACCTAGTCATCACATTCTCCTGAGGTTTCACTAAGATTCAACAAGGCATCAGAGCAATTGAAGGGGAGGGCCATATACTGCTAACTTCTAATAAATAGCTTGTGGTCCTTCATAGAGGAGTAATATGAAATAAAGCCTGAAAGGTAGATGGAGGCCACATTGGGGGAGGTTTTGTATACCACGAAAAATCCAAAAAGGCAAAAGGGAGATACTGATGATGACCCTTGAGCAGGGTAGTAACAAGGTGGTATCTCTGCATTAATGGCTTCATTTTGTAGGGATGTATGTGATGCATTAGAGAGATGAAGCAGCGGAGAACAGGTACCATGATGTAGAGCTCAGAGGAGAAAAGTAATAATTACTAATTGACTAGGTTGACTCGATTTCTACAGAACTCACACACTGTCTGGGAGGGAATGGGGCAGGAAGGGAAGGGAAGAGAAAAGAAAGTGAGCCTGCCATGAGCATTGCCCAGAAAGAGAAAGCCTTCCTTAAATGAACCAACTGTTGCATCAATAGTCTTTATTTCTAGCCTTTCTCTGTGAATGTGACCCCTGAAATGAACCAGGACCAGAGGCATTCTGGAGCAAGTCATGATGCAGAAGATGGTCTCAGGTGTCTTTGCCTTCCCTTAGTAGGATTTACTTGCTCTTACTTCCTACTTCTACTTAGTTACATACATTCCTGTCAAGGGTCTAATAAAGTTCTATCTTCTTCATAAAGCCTTTCCCAGTCTTCCTTAATTTAAACACCTTCTCTCTGGGATTACTCCCAGTGTGTCCAGATGATTGCAAGTTGTCTTTCCCATTAGACTGGGAGCTTCCTGAGACCAGAGACTCTTTTCTGCCTTTCTTTATGTCTCCAGACCTTAGCACAATATCTGGCATATAGCCATTTAATACATGTTAGGTGATTGGTTGCTTGACATTATTAGACCTTAAACCATCTGGCTTCTGTACCAGATAGGTACACTCTCTATCCTTTCAGGTGAGGTCAGATATGGGAGTGCAAGTGTGAAAGAATTCACTTAGACTTCTCTATAATCATCAAGAACTACTTTTATTTATGTGAAAAGCACAGACAGGCCTTTTACTGTAGCCAAGGAGCTAAGGAAAAAGGTATTTAGAGAAGTAGGCTTATTTAGAGGTTTCACTCTGAAACCTCTATAAGGGTTTCTTATGGGGGTTAAAGATTAAGGAAGGATGAACAGGATGAAGGTTGCTTACAAGGTAAGGAGGAATATTATATTTCAACATAAGGAGGAAAGGACTTTAAGACACCCTCCAGTTACAGGATCCTCGGGAGGATCTTCACAAAGTACTGGGAAAACAACCTTTAGTATTCTGTTTAACCTTTAGTGTACCATTTGTATCCACATGACTGACATCCTCTCTATAACTTCATTGGTCTAGATCTTGAATTCATTCGGTGAGGAAACTTTCTCCAAAAGAGTGGATCAGTAACTCTTGTGAAATTGAGAGTCTTGACGGTCCAGACCACTGAGAGGGCAAGTGATTTATGGGTGACATAAGCAGTGTATGTCAGATGTTGGCCATGGACCCAGGGCTTCCTTATGCTGGATCTACCATGCCACACTGCTTCTGTCATTCTTGACAAACGCCCAGATAGCTTCTACTTGAAGAAATCGAGTGATGGCGAGCTCACTATATTCTGAGCTATCCCATTCTAATGTTGAAGAACTCTGATTCTTAGCAAGTTTTTCATTACTCTGCACCTGAGTTTGCCTCTGAAAACTCTACCCACTAGTCTAATTGCACCATTTGCTGATAAAGGCATGAAGAATGAGCTGCTCCAAGCAGGTGCCCTCTTACAGGGCCTCATGACTTTACCAATGTACTGTGGTTGTCATCATAATTGGAGTTAGCAAGATCTTCCAGGCCCAATCTAG
This sequence comes from Pseudochirops corinnae, assembly GCA_028646515.1. Classification (NCBI taxonomy): domain Eukaryota; kingdom Metazoa; phylum Chordata; class Mammalia; order Diprotodontia; family Pseudocheiridae; genus Pseudochirops; species Pseudochirops corinnae. The sequence continues at coordinate 374,205,941 of CM053585.1, forward strand.
TAAAGCCTTCATGGCAGTCTGACAAGCATTGGTTCAAGTCACACTGCCTCAAGTGAACATGGTCCAATGAAAGAATACCCACCTTGGCAATGGAAGACCAAGCTTTCATTTCTAGTTCTGCTGTTACCTGTGTGACCTTGGACAACTTGCATTCTCTGGCCAGGCTTCAAATTCCTGAGGGGGTTAAGGCAGATGACCTTTAAGATCCCTAAGGGTTGAAATCCCCAACCCTAAGAACCTGGAGCATTTTCTGTCTCTGAGACTCAGTTTCCTCCTCTGTAAAATGAAGTAGTAGAGTAACTGAAATGTTTATAACTTCTGATTGAAGGATGGTATCAGGAGGCAAAGAGGTCATTGACAAAAAGAAAAGAGCTCTGCATGTGCCAAAATCCCTATGGCAGCACTTTACTTTGTGAACGATACCAAAGAACTGGAAGCCAAGGAGATGCCCATTGACTATGGAATGGCTAAACAAAGTATGGCACGTATTATTGTAGGGTAAGAAAGGCCAAATATGAAAAATAAAAGGAAAAAAAATAAAAGGAAATGCCAAAGATGAAAAAAATTAAAATGTCAAAAATGAAAAAAATAAAATAAAAGTTCAGGAGTCCAGATGAACTAATGGAAAGTGGAGTAAACATAGCCAAGAAGACCATATATGCAGTGATGGCAAAAATGTAACAACAAAAAATAGAAACTGAAAGGCACACAGTAGGCACTTAAGAGATGTTTATTGATTGATTGAACACTTTGAAATGATAATGACTAAGCTTGAACCCAAAGTTGACCGTGAGAAGATACCTCCCTCTACTCCTTGCAAAGGTAGGGGGTCTAAGGTCATGGAAATTTACAGCTTTTTTTTAGGTATTTATTAATCTGTTTTGCTGATTTTTTTTCTTCTTAAAACAAACAACTTTGTTATTAGAAATGGCCTCTCTGGGAGGAGGTAGAAAACAGGGGGAAATCTAGGTTATGTGAAAGCCAAAGAGCTCAATAAAATACATTTTTAAAAGGGTGAGGAGGATGGAATAGATGACCTCTAAAGGCCCTTTCAGCTTGAAGCTGTTTGATCCTTAGATGGGGCCCTCAAAATGGCTGCTGACTGTACCTTTGGTTTTTGAAGCAGCCTTTTTCCCAAAACACCCTAGGCTTAGCTAAGGCCATGCTTTCCCAAAGGGAAAATGTTCTTGGGAGGAGAATTTACTATCCTGACTGTTTTACTACAGGTTCCACTGGGTGAGAAATATTCACCCCCAAAACACAATGATCGCTTGGAATAAATGGCCTAGCTGGCCAAATTGGACTAGCTCTAGTAAAAATGTCACTAGATATCTCCTGAGTGAGAGACCAATCTCTGATCCTAGACCAAGGGGCAGTTGGAACCCCCAGGTGTTCTACTGTGGCCCTCATCTGTCCATAGCCTTGTATGGCTTCTGCCTTCACTGCAGAAGTAGAGTCCAGTTATAATTTCTGGCCCTCCAACTCTTAAAAGGGGAATAGCCTAAGGGGGAATTGAAGGCAGCTGTAATTTGTTCCTTGAATCAGGTTTTCTGCTCTTGTTGGTCAAATAGCCATTTTTTGTTCTCTTTCTCTCCCCCTCTCCTCTCTCTCTCCCCTCTCCTCCCCTCCTCCCTCTCTTCCCCTCTCGTCTCTCTCTCTCTCTCTCTCTCTCTCTCTCTCTCTCTCTCTCTCTCTCTCTCTCTCTCTCTCTTTCTCTCTCTCTCTTTCTCTTTCCCCCCACCCCCACCCCATCAGGGAATAGAAAGATCGGGTGTAAATGTTGATTCCATCACTGACTAACCACCAGGACTTGAAGAACTCTCCCCTCTCTGGGTCCTGGTTTCTGCCTCTTCAGAACAAGGGAGGCACCTTGATCCTCCCTGCTGAGCAGTCTGTGATTTTGTGGCTTGATTCCCCTCGCCCAGAGAGGGCAGGTGCCCTCATTTGACTAATCTTTGCATTGCCCCCAGGGCCTAGCAAGGTGTTCCGCACATATTACACATTTAATGAACAGTGAGTTATTACTAAATGGAATAGCATTCTTAAGCCTGTATTGCTTAATTAATTAATTAGAATAAGCCTTTTAGCTTACATTTATGAGGCACTTTATGAGGATAAAGGGCTTTACATCCATTATCTTTTTTACTCAAGTTTTATGGATGCATTTTATTTTTATATCACAGTCTTCTCCAGATAGGCAGCCCAGACCCCACAATGCTAGAGTCTTTCCTCATAACAAAGAAACTCAGTTTATCAAAGCCAACCAGCACAGTGACTCTGCCTGTTTGTGGAAGTAGCATTTCCTATCCGTGGTCCCCCAAGGAGGAAGGCATGTTCCCTCCTCTCTTCCTCAAGGCTAAGACTTGTAATGATTTCATAGCCCTGGGTTTTGTGTTATTGTTCTTTCCCATCATTATAGTCTGGTTGCACAGTTTTATCTGGCTCTGTTCACTTTATTTTGCATTCATATCATTCATTTCTTCCCTATTTCTCTAATTCTTCACATTTGTTATTTCTCTCAGTGTAGTATGCTTCCATTGTAATCATATACCTATTTTTTCAACCATCCCTCCTTTAATGGGCATCCATGTTGATTCTACCTTGTCAATATCACCAAAAAATATGGCTTTAAACATTTGGAAACAAACAAAGTCTTCAGTCATGCCTGACTCTTTGTGACCCCATGGACCATAGCACACCAGATTTTTCTATCAACCACTGTCTCCCAAGGTCTGTCCAAGCTCATGTTCATTGTTTCCATAACACTAACTATCTGTCTCATCCTCTTACATCTCCTCATTTTGCTTTTGGTCTTTCCCAATGCCAGGTTTTGTTTTGTTTTTCCAATGAGTCCCATCTTCTGATTATGTGGCTAAAGTATTTACGCTTAAACTTTAGTATTTGTCCTTCCAGTGAATAGCCTGAATTCATTTCTTTAAATACTGACTAATTTGATCTCCTTGCCATCCAAGGGATTTCCAAAAGTCTTCTCTCAGCTTTCCTTATAGTCCATCTCTGATAGCCATACATAATTACTGGAAAAAACATAGTTTTGCCTATATGGACCTTTGTTTACAAGGTGATACCTCTGCTTTTTAGTATGTTATCCAGATTTGCCATAGCTTTCCTTCCAAAGAGCATCATTTAATTTCATGGCTGTAGTCACCATCTACAGAGATCTTTGAACCCAAGGATATAAAATCTGACACTGCTTCCATTTCTTTTCCCTTTTTTTGCCAGGAGGTGATGGGAGCAGTTACCAAGATCTTAGTCTGTTGTGTTATTGTTGTTGTTGTTTTATCATGTTAAAGTTCAAATCAGTTTTTACATTCTCCTCTTTCACCCCCATCAAGAGACTTCTTAATTCTTCTTCAATTTATGCCATCACAGTAGTATTGTCTGCATATTTGAGATTGTTGATATTTTAATTCCAGGAAGCCTTAATTCAGGCTTGGTTTCATCCAGCCTATCATCATATGCACTCTGCATATAAGTTAAATAAATAAGGTGACAATGTACAATATTATCATTCTCCTTTTCCAATCTTAAATCCATCAGCTATTCCGTGTTAAATTCTAACTGTTGCTTCTTGACCAGTATATAGGTTCCTCAGGAGGCAAGTAAGATATTCTGGTATTTCAATCTCTTTAAGGACTTGCCACATTTTTGTTGTGGTCCCCACAATCAAAGACAATGAAGGAGAAGTAGATGGTTTCAGTTTTTGTTTTTGTTTTTGTTTTTTTCTGAAACTCCCTTGCTTTCTCCACAATTCATTAATTTTTGGCAATTTGGTCTCTAGTTCCTCTGCTTTTTGCAAACCACATTTCTATAGTCATTCTAAAGTGCATTCCAGAATGACTAAACTAGTAATCTACAGTTATACTAATAATGCATCAGTGTATCTATCATCTCCCATCTCTTCCAACCATTAATATTCGCATTTTTTGTTGTCTTTTCTGGATATGAGATGAAATTCACAGTTGTTTTAATTTCCATTTTTAACTAGTACTGATTTGGTGCAATCATGTGTATATTGTCCATTGACAGTTTGTATTTATTCTTTGGAAAACTGTCCTTTTCCCTTGGCTGATGACATATTTATGTCTGAAATGTATCTAGTTTTATATTTCTAAATTGTTTTATTTGAATTATCTCATCTGAGTTTCATTACAGTGCTGTTAAGTAGGTATTATAAGGATTGAAATATCCATTCATACCTAAGGAAATTGACATTCAGTGAAATAAAATGGCTTGACTATCAAGAAATATTCATGGTAGGATATAGATCCAATATTCTCTTTTCTTCAAGCTCAGCACTCCACTATGCCAAGACTGATGTTTATAGTCCTATATCATAGTCCAATCAATCAATAAACATTTATTAAGAACCTACTATGTGCCGGTCTCTGACAAAGGAAGTGACAAATCACTCCAGTATATTTTCTGAGAAAACTCCATGGTTAGAAATGTCCATGGGGTCACAAAGAGTTAGACATGACTGAACAACTGAACAAAGACAACAAATATTCCAGCCACCATGCTAAGTGCTAGTGATACAAAGAAAGGCAAAAAAAAACAGTCCCTTCCCTTGAAGAAATCAGGATCTAATTGGAGAGACACCATGTAAATAACTGTTAACAAACAAGCCACAGAAATAATAAATTAGAAATCATCACTAGAAAGAAAGGCACCAATATTATAGGGGTTCAACAAAAACTTTCTGCACAGGATGGGATATTAGCTGGACTTGAAGGAAACCAGAGAAGGCAGGAGGTAGAGATTAGGAAAAAGAATATTCCCAAGGTGGAGAACAGTCAGTAAAAATTCCCAAAACTTGGAGGCAAAGTGCCTTGTTCAAGGACCAGCAAGGAAGCCAGTGTCATGAGATTTAAGTTGTGACAGGTACTATTATCCAGTCAATATTTAAATGAAAGTATGTATCTAGTAGAATGTAATCTATTTGAAGGCAGTGAAAGTTTTCATTTTAATTTGTGTTTTATAGATGAAGAAACTGAGTCCAAGAAAGGTTATACGACTTGTCTAAATTTAGCAGATCTTGCAGACTAGGGCTGGGCTATGAAGTAAAGACTTCTGACTGAAAGCTTTAGGTCCTTTGTACTATAACATGATCCTTTAGTGGTTTCCAAATAATTTGACAAAGTCAGAATCGATCAATGTTATTCCCTAAGGCTGCTTACCTTCAATACCTTTTGGAAGAATTATATAACATTAAAGAAAGTTTTATCAATGTGTTTTGTTTTGTTCTCCATTACGAATATTTACAGATGATTCATACTTCATAGGAGATGTCTTATAACAAAGAGTATAGTAGAGAAAAACTAATAACACAATGAACTGATATAAAAGTGCCTACAGTATTTCACATATATATCATACATTTATTTTTAATAGAAATCTATTTTTCCCTCCCACCCTCAATCAATTGGTGGAAAAGAAAAAAGAAAACCAAATTTATTGTAAATAATATGCAGAGTCCAGTGAAACAAATTCTGTCAATGGCTGCACACACAAAAAAAAAAAGAAAGAAAGAAAGAAAAGAAAAAGACATCTCATTCTGCACCCTAAATCCATTATCTCTCTTAGTGAGTAGCATACTTCATCTTTAGGACCCTGGAATCATGATGGTCATAATGTACATAAATGGTTTCCCTATTTCTGTTCATTTCATTCTTCATCAATTTATAAAAATCCTCAAAATATTCATTTTTTTAATGTTGACATAGTATAGCCTATTGTTTTGGTTGTGTTCACTTCAATCTGAACCAGTTCATGTAAGTCTACCCATGCCTCTTTCAAAACATCTATTTCCTTGTCTTTTAATGCACAATAGTAATCCATCACATTCAGTACCAAAACTTTTTTAGTCCTTCTTAATTGATAGGCATTCTCTAGTTTCCAGGATGTTTTTTTGCCACCACAAAAAGAACTACTATAGAAACATGTAAACATAAATTTTCTCTTTGACATAGTACTAGAAATGAGGGCTACACAAATAGGAGAAGAAAAGGAAATCGATGGAATAACTAGTTAAAGAAGAAATAAAATGATCACTTTTGCAAGATGATATGATTACATATTTAAAGAACCCTAAAGAATCAACTAAAAAATTGCAATACCAAATTTAGCAAACTTGGAGGATACACAATAAATCATCTCATCAGCATTTCTACATAATATCATGTAGAGATAAAAAGAGAAATTCCATCTTAAAATACTACAAAATGTACAAAATATTTGGTATTCTTCATTTCATGATACGCATAACAATTATACTTCAGCTACAAACTGTGTGCAGCCGATATGTCAAACTCACTGCTTGCAAGTAAAAATCAGATTAAAATATAACTGTGAAACAATTAACAAAATAAATAAAAGTACAATATAACATATATAATGTCAGCTTGTGGGTTTCTAAGTTAACATGTAGGTGTATCTGATTGAGTTTGATATCACTGGTTTACAGACATAAAGACAGACCTAAATATTTTGGTGCAAATGCAATTGCTCATGATTAGGACAAGCCAATATGATAAAACTGATAATACTACATAATTGAATTTACTTCTTCAATTCCATACCAATCACACTACCAAAATATTGATTTGTATAACTAGAAACAAATACTAACAAAATTCATATGGAAGTAGAAAAAAGATCAAGAAACTGAATCTTGTAAATTAAAAGTAAAGGAGTAAATAAAAAAAAATTTAAAAAAAAAAGAAAAAAGATCAAGAATCTTAAGAGAAATTATCAAAAGGCATGAGAATGAAAGTTTAGTAGGATGTAATCTCAAACTATACAACAATGCAGTAATTATTGAAGCAATTTGATGCTGGTTAAAAATAGATCAATAAATAGAACACCTTAGGTACATAATATACAGAAGCAAATATATCTAATTCTCTAGGATTCAAGAAATACCAAAAACCCAGCTTCTGTGATAAGGATTCATTTTTTGATGAGACATCCTGGACAAAATTGGACAGCAGAATGGAAGATATTAGATGTAGAGCAATACTTCACACAATTCAAGATAAGCTCCAAATGGGTACATAACCCAGACATAAAAACTTATATCATAAACTGATCAGAGAAACATGGTAGGGAAAATATCCATCAGAACTACGGATAAGGGAAATGTTCATGGCCAGTAAGGCCTAGTGAATATGACAGAAGAAAAATTGATCATTTTGATTTCATAAAGCTGAAAGGTATTTTTGATTGAATAAACTCACATAAAACTGAGGTTGAAAGGAAAATAATTAACTGGGGAAAATCTTTGCAGTAAGTTTATCTAATAAAGGCCTCATTTGAAGATATATAAGGAACTGATTCAAACTTATAGGAAAGAGAGTCATTCCCTAAGTGAAAAAATAGTATAAAGATATGCTCAGAGTTCTTAAGGGGAGGAATCCATTTTACCTATAGCCATATTTTTAAAAATGCTCCAAGTAACTACTAATTAGAGAAATGCAAATAAGGCAGTGTTGAGTGTGCCTCTCACATATCCATCACTTTGGCAAAGATGTATAAAAAGAAAAATGATATATATTGGAGGGACTGTGGGAAAACCACCACATTGAGGTACCATTAGTGTACTTGTGGATAGGTATAACCATTCTTTACAGTAATTTGGAATTATGCATTAAAGAAATTCAACAGTATATTTCCATTGACCAAGTTAGGCCTTTAGCCATAAGAGATAAAATAAAGAGGAAAAAGTAATTAAACTACCTTAGTACTTCCTTCTGAGCCAGCATCTGGGTTATTCTGGTAAATGATATGTTCTAGGATCAACCTAACCTACAGAACATTCAAATGCATGCAAAGAAATGGATTTCTGGAACTATCCCAATATAAATGGTATTGTATGCCAGTTACATCCATGCAATGTGGGGAGAGGGTTCCTTCTTTAAGGACAATGCCATCTTTCAGAAAGATACTGTTGGTAACCAACCTATACCATCATCCCCAGCCTCAGCTGACCTCTTTGTTTATACTGATAGAATTGACTTTCACTAGACTCTCTCCTCATTTCCATGGGTTGTCCATTCTTATCAATAAATACACCAGCTCAGTCCCTATCCTCAGATTCTCTTCATACCCTGCTGTTAGAAAATAAATTCCTTAAAGACAGGAATTGCCTTACTTTTTCCTACATATCCCCAGCACCTAGAACAGCGTCTGACACTTAACATGCTGTGAAGAAAAGTTTGTTAATTAATTGATTGATTGATTGATTGATCACTCTACACTCCATTCACCAGTTCAAATCAGCCGTAGCAATGAGGATATATCCCTGGGAAATATCCAAGTTTTATAGAGAACCGCCCATACTCATTTCTGTGTCTGTGTCTCACAGGGACCCATTCTCTCTATTGCATTCAAAACAAAATTCAGCATGTATCTTTGATATGCCTACATGATAGATACTCATTAATGTGCTGAATATGCAAATAAACCCTGCTTCCCAGAAAACAAGAGGCACCTTACTGTCCAGACACCACGCAAGTGGGCATTGCTATGAAGGCAGCTCAGGGTGTGCCAGAGGGCAGAAAGGAGGTGAGATCTCTTAATGAGACTGCCTCTCGAATTCCCTTACCCCCACTCCATCAGTATTTGGCATGCCTGGGACCTCAAGAACATATGCTGTCCATGCTCCCAGTGACCCCAATAAATCACTTGCACACCAGTTTCCTTGAAAAATGGAAGCCGTGGGAATGACCCCAAAGAGATTCAGGACAGAAAGAGAGGTGTTCTATATACCAGAATAGTCAAAGCAGCACTCTTCTTTTGTAATAGGAAATAAACTTGAAACAAAATCTTGTTTGGGGAATTGCTGCAGAAATCGTGATTTTTCATAATATTTAAGAAATGATGTGGGGATTATCTTTGTGATTTCCTTAGAGGGGACTGCTGGGAAAGGAAGCTTGCTCTAACCTTGCCTATTGGCTTCTGCTCTGCACCTTTCAGGCTCAGAGAATTGCCTAGAGCACTGAGAAGTTAACAGACCTGTCCCAGTTCCCAACCAGAGCTAGGCTGAGTCAGAGGGGTCATTTGAATCCCTTTGTAGCTCTTCCAGAGGCAAAAACTGACTCTTTGCCCAACACACACAATTCAGAGAAACATGGAAAGACTTTTACAAACCAATGCAGAGAAAAAAAGGAAGAAAGAGAAATCTGAAAAGCAAGAACAAAGATTGTGGTGATGTAAAAGGTAATAGATTAGGGAAGGTAAATATCAGAGAGATTTCCAAGCATGAGTATGTCATTTGGCTTTGTTTTTTGTTATGAGTTTTTTTTTTTCTGTTTTTCTTTGCTATAGGAGAAGGTTAAGATAGGTAAGGCTTTGGGAGAAAATATTGTGGGTAAAAAAAAGGCAGCAACAAAATTTTTAAAACAATTATTAATAAATTTCTTTTTAGACCATGGAGATTCCTCTCAATTCCACTGAAATCTCACTCTTGACAGATAAAAAGAGTGGGCAAAAACAATTTAACAGCAATTGTGTCTTACAGTGTTTGCAATACTCAGCAGCCAGAGCTGCCCTCCTTCTGCCTCTTCCAAGAGGAGAGGACTGCACTTCCTCATCATGTCTCCAGGCCTGAGACTAGTCATTGAATTATCCAAATTCTTTCTAGTTTTCTTTTCATTCAATGGAGAATAATATCATCATTCTGCTCCTTTACTCTGCATCTGTTTATACAAGTTTTCCCATGCTTCTCTGAATTCTTTAAGTTTATGTTCTGGTTTTTGTTATTGTTGTTTTTGTTGTTTTTTAACGGATAAATAATATTCGATCACATTCATAAGACTTACTATGTTTCACCATTTCCCAATTTCTTTTCCATTTTTTTTAAAAATCATTACTAAGAATGCCTTGGTCTATATCAGTTAGTTCATCAATAAACATTTATTAAGGACCCACTATGTACCAGACACTATGCTAAGTGCTGGGGAGACCAAGAAAGCCCAAGACTAGTCCCTGCCCTGAGAAGTTCACAATCTAATGGAGAGACAATCTGCAAATAATTATAGCAAACAGGCTAAGCTCAATAAGAAATAATCAACAGAAGAAAGGAATCAAAATTAAGAGAGATTGGGAACGTCGAATAGGTGGGAGGAGAACCAAGGTGGAGTAGAGTGACCAAAAGCTCAACTGAAGAGAGGAGCAATGAATCCAGAAGGATCAGCCCAGGGCAATTCTTTCTGACTTTGTCCTGCTTGGGATATTTGCTCTGGGTTAAAGGTTATTAACAGCTTCCTAATTTATCTTGTGTAATTCCAAATTGTTTTCCAAAAGCATTTCAGCTAATTCACAACCTCACCCACAATACATGAATGGATTTGTCTTCTCACATTCATCTTCTCACTTTCATCATTGTCTGCCTCTGGCTTTGATCATCTTTGTCAATTTGAGGTGATAAGAGGAAACCTGTGAATTTTTTTAATGTACCTGCCTTTGTCCTTTGGAAGACTTTTTGACAGGGTTAACACTTTCCAATTCCTTTGAAAACTGTTGGTCCATATACTTCAGCCACTAGGTATTGAGGGAAAGGTTCTCAGTCTGACATATGAAAACCAATTCCCCATATACTTTGGATATCAGATTTGAATCATAGATGCTTATGGTACAAAGATCCCCCTCCTTAAACTGACAGTTACTATTATGATTCTAGCTATATTGATTCTGGTTTGTTTTTAAGTATATGTAGTCAAGAAGACTTTCTTAATGTTTTGTGGCCTCTATTATCTCTGGTTTGGCTAAGAATACACCCCACTTGCCCCCAGCCTCCTTTACCAAAGAGGCCAAGCCTGCCTCCTTCTACCATCCTCTATTGTGTAATTATGAGACTGTTTAATGAATAATTTTTTAAAAAAAATTAAAAAAAAAAAAACAACCAACAACCACACTGGTTGTGAAAGCCAGGAAGTGATATAGAATGAAGAAGAAACAGAACAACGTGCATAAAAGATTATAGCTATGCAAATAATATTATTAATAATAATAGCAGCAATAGTATCTTTAAAAAAAACCCACAGCAGAAAGAAACACAGAGATGTGACCATGATCCTTTGCTGTTCTTGTTTAAATAAGTACTTTTAAAAACAAATTATAAATATTATGGTTTTTTACAATCTTATGTACAATTAGGGTAATGAATAGAAAGGAAAAAGGATATTAATAAAGCACCCAAAATGAAAACACATTGGATCTTGCCTATAGTATACTCATAATAACTGTATCTTATATAGAATGGAATAGAACTAAGTGCCCCTGAACTAGATGGAATTTCATTGAAATGTCTATTTAGGGGGAAGGGGAAGGACCAAGAAAATTTGCTAATGCTCCCAATCATCCCTAAGCATGGAAATGTACCTTTTAATAGGAAGCTTTGAAAATTCAATCATGTCAAGACTGGGCCTTAAGGTGAGAACTAATTCTCCTTTCTCATTTCTTTGAAGAAGTGGGGAATTAAGTGGTGTTTGGATGGTGGATATTTCACAGTTGTTTTCTCCATTGGTTACTTTTATCAATCTGTTTTTTTTTCTTTTATTATTATTTGTTATAAGGAAATAGGGGTGGGAAGGAGAAGAAATTTTTTTTTTTTTTGGAAATGAATGTGATTTGAAAATAAATACATTTATCAGTCAGTGAGTCAGTCAAGAAGTATGTATTAAGTGGCTAAAATGTGCCAGACACTGTGCCGAGTACTGGGATATAAAGAAGGGATAGTCCTCACCATTAGAGAACTCATAATCTAACAAGGAAGGTACAAGGCAAACAATTGTGTGCATACGAGAAATAGACAAGATAATTTGGAGAACATTCCAAAGAGGTGACACCAGCAATAAGGAGAACTGGCAAAGGCTTCGTGTGTGTCTGTGTGTGTGTCTGTGTGTGTGTCTGTGTGTGGTGCATGTGCACATGCAATCATCACATACACAGAATAAAATAAAGTAGATGAGGACTGATTTTTTTTTTCAGCAAATCTAGACATTCAGACACTAGGACCTAAAGAATAGAGACTGTAGGCATTTAAAGTCACAGTGGCAGAACTGGAGAATGGAGGGTAGAGATTCCAGCTATCCATGAAAACCAAAGAACCCAGGGAAAGACTATTTGTTTGTAGGGTTCTAGGTGGACCTATGGAGAAAGTGTTGAACTTGGAATTGGGGAGATCCGGGTTTGAATCCTGCCTCATGTACTTATAGCTCTATGACCTTGGCCAAGTCATTGAACCTCTGGCTATCTCCATTTCTTCATCAGTCCAATGGAGATCATAGCATCTGTTTCATAGGACTGTTGTGAGCATCAAGTGAGACAAAATATGTAAAAGTGCTTTGAAAACCAAAACATGCTGTATAAATGATGGTTTTATCATTTTTATTCTGCACTGATCCTCCAAGTGGCAGATATCACATTCTTCGAGTCAAAGGCTCCTCCTATCTGAGCCTATGAATCAATCACACAGAATTTATTAAACAATACTATCCATTAGGCATTGTGCTGTATGCTGGGCTGTGAGGGCAAGAAGGAAACAATCTCTGCTAGCAAGAGGTATGACAGGCTTAAGGCTACATATAAAGTACAGTTGGAGTCTGAGGATCCAGAGCAGAGTCAGCCTGGGCTGTTAACTTGTGTGTGCATGTTTATGTGCATGTGTGCATGTATGCATGAGTGTGTATATAATTTTTATGTTCACATACATAGAACACACAAATATGTACATACATATATATGCACATATATTCAGAGTTAGAAAAAGGATTAGAGATATTCTATGCTATGCTATGATATGCTATGATGGGATGGGATGGGATGGGATGGGATGGGATGTACTATGAGATGCGATGATACTGTAATATAATTGCTATATTATATGATATGGCATAATATAAGATTATATATGTATATATGTATATGTATACATATGGACATATACACATACATTATACCAATTTGTATACATATAAGGTCTTCCTGATAGGACAGGGACAGGTTCTTTTGATTCCTAATTTTGTCCTTTTATCCAAGTGCCTAAAAGAGTGGCTGGGTAATTAATCATGTGTATTTATTACTTGAAGAGCAAAACTATGAGATCAAGCTGTTTCCAGTTACTAGGGATTCAAAGAACAAAAGGAACAAAAGGAACAAAAATCCTATTTGGTTGGAGTGAAGGTTATGAATAACATAAATGACATTTGATATATAAATTATGAGAATTAGTTTGAGAAAAGAAGTGGCATTTTCTAGAATTGTGGTTATATATTTATTTTTAATTTTTCCCTCCTTTCAGGCTTTGACATCAGGGCAGTGAAACCCAAGCATACAGTGGTTGCATAAAAATATTTAGCTTTCATGGACACATACATATTTATGGTTTCTGCTGTTTCTGTGCCACCTATTCAGGTCATCTGTGACAAGTGTGTCATTGTGGGAGTTAATGCATGCTGATGGAGTGAGGGAGAAAAATGACAAAGTGTTTGGGAACTTAAAACAGTTATTTTTCTTTTGATTGCAATACTCAGGTTGTTCTGGAAAGGGGGAGAAAATAGCCTATGGAAAACAGCAATGGAAAAAAATCTAGATAAAAATTAATTAATCTGATAAAAGTTGGGGGAAAGAAGTGTGTGTACATGCGCTGAACTTGTAATTGTTTTCCAACAACCAGATATTTTGGTCTGGTGTTGACGTATCTTGATGGTTAGCAGCATTTTCCCCTTTTCAACTGTATTTTTTGTCATCATTTAAGAACCACTTTTATAAAAGCTAGGAAATGAAGTGTTTCTGAAGGGTCATCTGGCTACATCATGAGACACTGTTAGCACCATAGGGTAGGCAGGGCAGCTGAACTGTGAGGGTGGGGAAGAAGCAGCTATAGGCAGCTATCCTTAGGCAGCAAATCTTTCTCTCTCTCATACTGGAGATACTTGTAGCCAGTAGGTAGAAACAAGATGAAACTGTGTTTATCACTAGCATTTTAGGGGAGTTGCTTGATGCTTCTGGAGCAACAATATAAATAACATTATAAAATGTTGGGGGGGGGGGCAGAGCCAAGATGGCAGAGTAAAAGCAGGAACTTGATTGAGCTCCCACTCCAAATACCTCTAATACCTGTAAAAAATGACTCTAAATAAATTTTATAGCTACATAATCAACAAAGAGACAGAGAAAAACAAATCTCCTGCTGAAGGTAGCCTGGCACGTTGATAGGAAGGGTCTATTGTGCCAGGCCGGGAGCCAAGCACAGTACTGCTTGAGTTGTGCTGGCCCAGATTCATGGCCAAGACGGACCAGAGCAGACTTCAGGAGAGTGAATCACCAGCAGCTGTGGCAGTTTCCAGACTGCTCAACCCATAAACACCAGAGAGAAAGCAAAAGGTCTGTGGGGAACCCTGTTGATCCTGGATGAGAGAAGAGTATGGCTTGGCTCCTGCCTCTGGGGGTGGCAGAGGTGGCAGAGTGTGGTGACTGCAGTTAGTGCCACATGGCTGCCTCCAGAGCTCCTGGCCTACAGATCTTAGGGAGACCAAGAGACCATTCAGAGGGTAATCACTCTTGCTCTGGCTTGCTTGGATCTGGAACACAGTCTTGGGTGATGATCCTGGGGTGAGAAGTGACAGTGTGCCAGAGCTTGGGGTGTCTCTAGAGAGAGTGCCCTTCTCATACCTCTGACAACATTTATAAAAACCCCAGTGATTTGGGACATGGCTCTTTCCACTCTGGAAGCAGAGTTCTACCATGGCAAAGAGCTCAAAAGTCAAGTAACTGGCTGGCAAGAAGAGCAAGCAAAGAAAGTGCAATTAGAACATGGAACCTTTTTGGGGGGACAAAGACAATCAAAACATGGAACCAGAAGAAGACAACAAAGCCAAAACTCCTGCAAAAGCTTCCAAGAAAAATATGAATTGGTGGTAGCCCATGGAGGAGCTCAAGAAGGATTTTGAAAATCAAGTAAGAGGAGTGGAGGAAAAATTGGGAAGAGAAATGAGAATGATGCAAGAAAATCATAAAAAGTGAGTCAACAGCCTGCTAAAGGAGACCCAAAAAATACTGAAGAAAATAAAATCTTTAAAAATAAACTAATTCAAATGGCAAAAGAGGCCCAAAAAGCCAATGAGGACAAGAATGTCTTAAAAAGCCAAATTGCCCAGATGAAAAACAAATTTCAAAAACTCACTGAAGAGAATAATTACTTCAAAATTAGATTGGAGCAAATGGAAGCTAATGACTTTATGAGAAATCAAGATACTATAAAACAGATCCAAACAAATGAAAAAAAATAGAAGAAAATGTGAAATATCTCATTGGAGAAACCACGGACCTGGAAAATAGATCCAGGAGAGATCATTTAAAAATTATTGGACTACCTGGAAGCCATGATCAAAAAAGAGCCTAGAAATCATCCTTCAAGAAACTCTCAAGGAAAATTGCCCTGATATTCTAGAACCAGGGGCAAAATAGAAATTGAATGAATTCACTGATCACCTCTTGAAAAAGATCCCAAACAGAAAACTTCTAGGAATATTGTAGTCAAATTCCAGAGTTCTCAGACCAAGGAGAAAATATTATAAACAGTCAGGAATAAACAATTTGAGTACTGTGGAAACCCAATCAGGATAACACAAGATCTAGCAGCTTCTCCATTAAGAGATCAAAGGGCTTGGAATATGATATTCCAGAGGGCAAAGGATCTGGGATTACAACCAAGAATCACCTACCCAGCAAAACTGAGTATAATGCTTCAGGAGAAAATATGGTCATTCAATGAAATAGAGAACTTTCAAGTATTCTTGATAAAAAAAACAGAGCTGAACAGAAAATTTGACTTTCAAATACAAGAAGTAAGAGAAGCATGAGAAGATAAACAGGAAAAAGAAATCATAAGGAACTTATTAAATTTGAACTATTTATATTCTTACACGGGAAAATGATAATTGTAGCTCATGAGATTTTTCTCAGCATGAGGATAGTTGAAGGGAATATGTGTGAGTGTATGTATGCATGTATACATACATATATATATGTATAGGAGGATGTATGTGTGTATAAATATATATGTGAATGTGGGTGTATGCATACATATAGGGCACAAAATGAGTTGAATATGAAGGGATGAGATCTAAAAATTAAAATTAAGAGATAAGAAAGGAGTATATTGGGAGGAGAAAGGGATAGATAGAATTGGGTAAATTGGGTAAATGGCAGTTAGATGGCACAGTGAATAGAGTACCTCCCCTGGAGTCAGGAGGACCTGAGTTCAAATCCAGCCTCAGACACTTGACACAAAACTAGCCATGTGATCTTGGGCAAGTCACTTAAACCAATTGCCCTACCTCCCCCCCCTCCAAAAAGAAAAAAAAATAGAATAGGGTAAATTAGCTGATATAAAAGAGGCAAGAGAAAACTATTACAATGGAGGGGAAGAGCAGGAAGGTAATGGGTCAACCTTACTCTCATTGAATTTGCCTTAAGGAGAGAATAACATACATACTTAATTGGGTATCTTACCCTACAAGAAAGTACAGGGGAAGGGGATAACAGGGGAGATGATAGAAGGGAGGGAAAACTGGGGGAGAAGGTAGTTAGAAGCAAATACTTTTGAAAAGAGACAGGGTCAAAGTAGAAAATAGAATGTGTGGGAGTGGGATAGGATGGAGGGAAATATAATATATTTCCAAATAAATATAATATATTTCCAAAATTAAATACTATGGAACTGTTTTGCATAACTACACATGTATGACCTATATTGAATTGTTTGTCTTCCTGTTGGGGGTGGGTAAGGAGAGAAGAAGGGAAAGAATCTGGAAATCAAAATTTTAGAAACAAATGTTAAAAAAAATGTTTTTTTACATTCAACTGGGAAATAAGATATACAGGCACTGGTGTATAGAAATCCATCTTTCCCTACTAGAAAGTTAGGGGAGAATGGGGGAGGATATAAGAGAGAACAGATTGGGGAAGGTGTATTCAGTAGGCTCACTATCTTGGGGTGGGAGTAGGGGAAACACATAGAGAAAAATTGTAACTCAAAATCTTGTGGAAATAAATGTTGAAAACTAAAAATAAATAAATTTATTGAAAATAAATTGAAAAAAGAAAAATGTTAGAAGGTAGAGGAAACTGAAAGATCAGTGAGAAGCAGCTGCAGCATCAAAGAATTCCTGTATATTTTTCACCTTTCTGCTACGTGGTTCTTCTATGAGGTGAGGATTAACTTCACGGACTTCTGTGCTAGGCTGTGCTGCCAAGATACCTGAGGTCTATGAAGCAGGTAGTTTCAAGGACACTACTGTGATGTCACTATTTAGCAAGGTTTGTGACTCCTGTGTCTTTGGCAGGACCTCCACTAAGGTCTTTCTGGCTCTGACAAGGCCCTCACAATGAGAGGTAGGGCAATCATCATGCCAGTTTCACCTCAAACTTCTGTGTGTGTCTGGGGGGGGGACAGGATGAAAATATTCTTCTAGAAACCATTAAACAATATATTTTCCTTCTGACATGAACCAATATTTCCTTAATAAGGTTGTGTATATTTTATGCAGTGGCACTTATATAGTAGGTGCTCATTTTTTTTAAACTGTGTATATGTCTAGTTTCCCCTACCCTGAGGCCAGGGAAAATGTCTAATTCATCTTTGTCTGTCTCAAGGCATCTAACGCAGAGAACTGCAAACAGAAGGTGTCAGAAAATGGTGAATAAATGAGGAATTATTGAGCCTCTGCTGGTGATCGAAGAGAAATCATGGTGAATGCATGACATAATACAGAAGCAAGCAATTGTTTCTTTACTGTTCAAAATAATGGAAATGAGCGGACTTTTCAAACAATTAGCCAATGAGTTTGATTGTTCATTTCATGACCCATAATCATGTAGCAAACTTTTTAAAATTACTACTTGCAAAGAGATGTGGTCATCACTACAAGTCAATGAGGTTTGTCAAGAATAAGCTGTGCTTGATTCATCTCATTTCCTTTACAGTAGGTCTCAACATCATGTATGTAGATGTCAGCAAGACATTTATAATCTCTCCTGATATCCACGTGGAGGGAAAATGGAGAGTCAACAGTTAGTGATAAAGTAGAAAAAGGTGCAACTAGGTAGCATTGTAGATAGAGTGCCAGCCCTGAAGACCAGAGAACCTGAGTTCGAATGTCACTTCCAACACTTACTAGCTATGTGACCCTCGGCAAGTCACTTAACTTTGTTTTCCTCAGTTCTTCATCTGTAAAATAAGCTAGAGGAAAAAATGGCAAACCACCTTTGCCAAAAAAGGGAGTAGGGGTGGATCATAAAGAGTCAGACATAACTGAAATGACTCAACAACAATAACAAGTCATAGAGTCACATGAGTTCAAAGCTAATTGGACAATTGGACCCAAATGATGACTTAATAAGTGGATATGAAGTCATGAACAGAAGTATGCCTCGGTGCTCTGTCTTTGTCTTTAGCTCTCTCACAACTTTATCACTTATTTAAGTTAGGGCAAATAACTTTTTTATCAAAAGAATTGATAGCAAGGGCTGTACTACAGTTACTTTATGGACCTGAGCACCTAGAGCCAGTCATCAAAAACTGTAGAAGACACAAAACCAAAATCCAATTCAATCAGACTCAACATAAATTCAAACATAAGCACCCATTATGTGCAAGGTATTCAATAAATGCTAGAAATACAAAGACAAAATAAAACATAATCCCTCTGCTCAAGGAGCTTGAATCTTATGGGATTTCTACTACTCCTCTGATAGTGTTAGCGAGAGACAAGGTCCCAGAGAAGGCTAAAGAAGTCTGGGAAGACATGGCATGTGTCCACTTGACTTACTACATTCATCCTTCCAGAGCCCATATGGATGCTTTTGCTTGGTTGTTACCAGAAAACCCTGGCTTCCAGCTTCTTCTAAATTTGTCTCAGTTATAGAGTACCCACCAGTGCTGCCCTCATCATTCTCCATGGCAACAATCATCCCAACGTGGCACCGGACAGGAATGCACTGAATTTGAAGCAACTGTACCTTTGCAGATTGGGTGACTTTGGGGAAATGTTTATCCCTGAGATAGGAAAGATGCTTTGCATAGAGTGTTAGGGGATTGGGATGTCATGGTGTT
Organism: Pseudochirops corinnae; assembly: GCA_028646515.1. Classification (NCBI taxonomy): domain Eukaryota; kingdom Metazoa; phylum Chordata; class Mammalia; order Diprotodontia; family Pseudocheiridae; genus Pseudochirops; species Pseudochirops corinnae. The sequence continues at coordinate 374,225,079 of CM053585.1, forward strand.
TATTAAGAATGCCTGAATGCATGATTGCCTGAATTTCAGAAATGATGTGGTGAGATTTACATGCCAAAGCTCTCACAGTGGAAAGGAGAAAGAAGTCATTATAATAGATGCTTCTCATGCCCACAGGCTTATAATAAAAGCATCAAGTTGAGTCCATAAGTGGAACAAGTCATTAATTACTGACGGGTTTGGAAGAAATGAAAGCCCAAGGTGCCATCATGAAGGGCTGTCAAACTCTCACAGAGAACAAGGAGAGGGGGACACTGACTTTCGATTAGTCTTTATGATTTAGCAAGTCACTCAGTCATCCAGTGCTCTTCAGGAAGCAGCTGCACATTGAGTGAGAAAAAAAGTCACAAGAAAGAGAAACAAAAGGAATATTAAAAATAGAACCTGCCCTCAAGCACCTTACAATCTAGTGGGGGTATACTGGAATATATGAACACATACACACACACACACACACACACACACACTCATATGCAAACTTTGGTGTATACTCACATGGGAACATAAAGGAAACCAAGAAATATTTTTATGACAATGACAGAAGGCTACTGATGACAAGTGAGTGAGGGCCTGACCAAGAGGCATTCTGGAGTAGGTGGAGATGGTCAGAAAAGTATTCTAAAAGGAGTCAGCTATTAAGGCAGCTAAGAAGTCATATTTAATTTTAAGAATGAAGCAGAGAATGGTACAAGATTATGCCATTATGTCAGGAAGCAGAAAGCTAACTCTGTCAGAATCCTCTATGTCATGGTACTATATTGTATCAAAGAATGTTCTCAAATCAAGTATTTATCATGATTTATTGAACAGCCTCTAGATGCAAACTTCTATTCCAAGGTTTGGGAGACTCGAATAATCAGGAAAATATAAAAAAAGATTATACCTGCCCTTAATTCACATGAAAGAATAAAGGAAATTAATACTCAAAGACATCCTTTGCTGAGGCTGAGTTCAGCAAGAGAATTTCATAGGATGTAGAAGTCACTGATGGTTTTGGTAGTAAAAAGTCTATTTAAATATTTGGATAATATAAATATCAGATCAGAGGCAATGTAGTCTAGTGGATAGAGATCCGGCCTCAGCATCCAGATGACCTGCTTTTAAATTCCAATTTTGACACATACTGGGTTGAAACCCTGAGCAAGACAAGTAAACTCTGAGTGCCCCAGACAACCCCTAAGTGGCAGAGAAGAGTTTGCTCCTCATTGGTTGAGGGAATTTGCTCACCAGCTATTTCCTATCGGAATTTAATCACAGGCTAGGTCCAAAATAAGAAGGAATAAGCAAAAGCAAGTGGTTTGGTGACATGTTTACAAAATAATTTCTGCTGGCCCTCGAAGCTGCAAACTAGACCCTGTGAAGAACTCATCCACTCAGCTCACAAGCACCAGGAACCATGAAGACTCTTCTTTACCATGTCATTTTTCTCCACTGTGGTTTGAGACTTCCCAGATCACAACTCCCTTCTCTCGTAATCATTCCTTTCTATTGTTTCCCTCTTTTATCATGAAGTCCTTCGTGGCAGAAACTGTCTCATTTTGGTATTTTCATCCACCACATTGAGCACAGTGCTTGGCATAGAATAACTGCTTAATATACATTTCTCATTCATTCACTCACTCACTCATTCATTCATTCATCCATCATAACATTCCTGGGAGATGAGAAGTACATGCATTATCATCCTTATTTTACAAATGAGAAAATCGATATTTGGTTGAAGTTGGGATATGAAGGGCCTCAAATAGCAGGATGAATAACTTGGATTTTATCCTGAGGTCACTGTGCCAGAGAAAAGAAGAGGGAAATTATGTCACATGATTCATTATGGATGGTATACTACTGTACATTATTAGATAGTAACTTCCTTAATCAGATGATGTTGAAGGTAGTGAGCTCACATTACCAGAGGTCAAATAGAGAAAGGATGATCATTTGTGGGGTTTTTCCAATTAATTAATTAATTTTTCATTTTCAATATTCACTCTTATAAGATTTTGAGTTCTAAATTTTTGCCTCTCACTCCCCTGCTTCGCAAGATGGCATGCAATCTGATATAGAGTATATATGTACAATCATATTAAACGTATTTCCACTTTAGTCATGCTGTTAAAGAAGAATTAGAACAAAGGAAATGAGAAAAAAAAGAGAAAATAGTCTTCTTCAATCTACATTCAGATATCATCAGTTCTTTCTCTGGATGTGGATCATCATGAGTCCTTTGGAATTGTCTTGGATTATTGCATGGCTCAGAAGAGTTGTCAATCATAGTTGACCATAATTCAATGTTGTTGTTACTGTGGGCAATATTCTCCAGACTCTGCTCAGTTCACTCAGCATCAGTTCATGTAAGTCTTTCTAGGTTTCTTTCTGAAGTCTGCTTGATCATAATTTCTTTTTTTTTTTAATTTTCTTTTAAATAGTATTTTATTGTTCCAATTCATGTACATGTACAATTTTTTCACGTTCATTTTAACATAAAATTTTACATTCCAAATA
>CM053585.1:374228086-374263407 GCA_028646515.1 Pseudochirops corinnae
AAATGATCTCTCGTGGATCTATTTTCCAGGTCAATGGTTTTTCCAGTGAGATATTTCACATTGTCTTCTATTTTTTTCATTTGTTTGGATCCATTTCATAGTATCTTGATTTCTCATAAAGTCATTAGCTTCCATTTGCTCCAATCTAATTCTGAAGGAATTATTCTCTTCAGAGAGCTTTTGAGATCCTTTTTCCATCTAGCAAATTTGACTTTTTAAGGCATTCTTCTCCTCATTGGCTTTTTGGGCCTCTTTTGCCATTTGAGTTAATCTATTTTTTAAGGTGTTATTTTCTTCAGTCAGGTTGCTGACTCTCTTTTCATGATTTTCTTGCATCATTCTCATTTCTCTTCCCAATTTTTTCCCCACTTCTCTTATTTGGTTTTCAAAATTCTTCTTAAGCTCCTCTATGTCCTGTAACCAGTTCATATTTTTTTTGGAAGCTTTTGGTGCAGGAGTTCTGATGGTGTTGTCTTCCTCCCATTCCATGCTTTGATCCCTTTTGTCCCAGAAAAAGGAATCTAAAGTTGGATTGCTGTGCTTGCTTTGCTGCTTTTGCTTGCTCATGTTGCCACTCAATTACTTGACTTTTGAGCTTTTTGCCACAGTGGAACTCTGCTTCCAGAGGGGAGAGCTTTGTCCCAAATGGCTGGGGTTTTTGCAGCTGCCAGAGCTATTAGGTGGATACTCTTTGAAGCCTCCACAGGCTCTGGCACCTGGTCACACACCCCAGGACTTCTATCCTAGATAGTAATCCAGATCCAAGAAGGTTAAAGCAAGAGTGATTAACCCTCAGAATGGTCACTTGGTCCCCCTAAAATCTGCAGGCCAGAAGTTCTGAAGCAGCCACATGGAGGTGGCTGCACAGCCACCATGCCTGAGCTGCTTCTCCCTTCTGGGGGCAGAGGCCAGACCACACTCTTGGTCCCTCTTTCCCAAAGTCCAAACTGACCTCTCACTTTTTTTGGGCATTCATGGGTTGATAACTCTAGAAACAGCCACAGCTGTTGGTGATCTACTCTCCTGAAGTCCTGTGGCTGATGGGGCTGCCCTGGGGCTAAAACTGAGGGCTCACATGGGGCTGGGCTCAGCTGCCAGCACATTGTGATGAACCCTTCCTGTCCACCTGCTGGGCTACCTTCAGTGGGAGATTTGTTTCTCTCTGTTACTTTGTGGGTTCTGTATCTCTAAAGTTTGTTTAGAGTCATATTTCATATGTATTTGAGGTGGTTATGGGGGGAGCCATGGAGTTTTCCTGCTTGTACACAGCCATCTTGGCTCCACTGCTCATCATTTCTTATGGAACAATAGTATTACATTACATGTATACACCACAATTTTTTTCTGCCATTCCCCAACTTATGGGCTTGTTCTCAATGTCCAGTTCTTTGCCACCACAAAAACAGCTGGTATACAATGCAAGGAACTAAAACAATTCCAAAAGACTCATGATGGAAAATGCTTTCCATATCCATACAAATAAATATGGCACCTGAATGCAGGTGGAAGCTTACTATTTGCTCTCTTTTCTGTTTTGTTTTGTTTTTTTCTTTCTCATGGTTCCCCCCATACATTTTAATTCTTCCACACAACATGAAAATATGTTTAATAAGAATGTATATGTAGAGCCTATATTGAATTGCATGACATATATATGGGAGACAGAAGAGGGGAAGGAAATGAGGAAAATTTAAAACTTACGGAAGTGAATGTTGCAAAGTAACAATAAATAAATAAATTTGTGAAAAAAGAAAAGGAGCTGCTTTAAATATTTTTGTACATATTGGTGTTTTTCCTTTTTTCATTATCTCTTTGGGATACAGAACTAGTAGCAGTATTGCTGGATCAAAGGGTATGCACAGTTTTATAGTCTTTTGTGCATAGTATGGATGATCACTTGTTAAAGAAGCCATATACAGAATTGTTCAGATAGTGGTTAAAATATACACCCTCTCAGGACCCTTACAGCTCTAGAAATGGAAAAGTACAAGCCCCCAAGCAACTCATAATGAATCATATTTTTAAACTTTCTAAGAATACCTTAGGGATACATGCACACCTCCCCTGCATCACATAGAATATTTTAAATAGCCAGGAACCACCTTTCTGCAAGGTGCATACTTCTACATTCTCAGAAATATCATGTGACAACTTCCAAAGTTATAGTTGCCAGAGTAGATCTCCAAATTCACCAAATACTAATTAAGTACCTTCTTTGTACAAGCTTAGATGTTTGGTGTTAGGAACAAAAAATTGCATAGTCTCTCTCTGTCCCCTCAAAGCATTCAAATATGTAATTCAAGGCCTGGCATACCAAGCTCTGGGTTTACATCATCCATGTCCTATTTGGGAGACTGATCTTTATATTAACAACTCTTTAGTTAGTATTGTCTGTATCTAAAATGTATTCAGGGAAATCTCAGGCCATATTTTGAACATAGGTTAAGTGGAGGATTTCACAAAGGTGAAGAAAACGATCCTTAAATACCATACATGAACTCAAGATAACAATACCCATATTGTATAAAGGACAGTCTTTATTCCAAGAGAGAAAGAGAGAGAGAGAGACAAAGAGAGAGAGAGAGAGAGAGAGACAAAGAGAGAGAGAGAGAGAGAGAGAGAGAAGAAAAAAGAACCACAAAATCCCATAAAAAAATTAAATCAATTACCCTCCCTCTCTTTGGAGTCCCATTTTTTCCAAGGTCTTAAAGTCATCCATATTCATAGCATCATTCTTTACATTGGGCTACTCTAAGAAGGGAAATAAACTTGGACAGGCCACTCATGGTCATTCTGATGAATCTTATTTCCTTTTTATGCCAGAGATCACACAGGCTTCTATCCTGGTCACACTGTCCTTAGAATATGGGTTTCCCAAGAAGGGAAAGCCCTGGGGCTTTCCTAGACGGGCAATCTTTCCATTGTGGTGAATTCCCTTTTTACAGAGCTTTGTTATTCCCTAGAATCATAGGGATAACTTTGTGAATTTGACTGCCTTTGAAAGAGCAATACCCCTGGGCTGCTAAGTATATTAACCTATTGGCAACTATGTCTTGTTAGAGACAGGGATCAGGCAATTACTGGCTATGCATAGTTAATTCTCCTACTGCAGATAGATGAAGCAAGAGTCAAGGTAGTTTAGTCTTACCTTCTATCTGTTGTTTATATATGGATATGCCTACAAATGTCTATGTTTCTTTCCTCTAATACAATATACTCTTTGAGGAGAGGAACTGTTTTGGTTTTGTCTTTGGATGCCTTCTATGTGGTAAATTCTTAATAAATGGTTGTTGGTTGATTGACTCGTTAGTTCTACATATTATAAAACAAAACAAGACAAGTGGAAAACTAAAATTCTCTGAAGAGATAAACGGAGCTGATTGTGAAGGGGATAGGTCCCAGGAGGCACTGTATCAGCTAGGATGAGTGGCAGAGATCTAGGTTTTCGAAGCTGAGTGCCCAAGGGATGCTTCTTCCCTCACTGACCTTCCCCTTTTGCGTCCCACTGTGGGCTGAAGATATTGCATTTAAGGAAATACATTCTAGAAAATGGCCCTTCCTGCTAATGAGCCAGCTGTACGTACCCTGTTGGCTGACTCAAGTCAATAAATATTTATTAAGTTTTCCTCAGGTGCCAAGCACTGTACAAATTACTGAGAATACAAAGAAAAACCAAAATGGTTCCTGCCCTCAAGGAAGCCAAAATCTAAATCTGCCTTAAAACTGGCCTCATTCTCCATCCCCTGCCTCAGCCTTATGCATCTAATTTGAGATCAACCATGAACCATCCCTTGTGAGAGTTCAAAGACAGTAGAATAAATTACCTTTTACTGTATTTCAGGTTTCTCTGGTACATTGTGAAAGTTCCCTCATTCCCATCAACACTGGGGAAAAGATGGAAGGAAGATCGAAGCTCATCTTCCAAATCCACTGATCTTTCTACTCCCCCATGCTGCCTTGGTCTCTTCCTATGGAAAAGTTCCAGTTAATGAGGCATGTGCTGGACTCCCTGATGATTTTTTCCATTCTAAAAACCATTCCAGGCTACCAGGCCTACCTGCTAACCATGGCTTGCATAAGCCCTGTTCCTATAAGTGCAACTAAGAAGCCCTGACAGCCACCTTCTTGGAAAGCCTTGTTTTTCCCACCAGTCATCTCCTTGATGGGCAAAGTGTCCATATTTCTAGCTAATGAAAAGCCTGAGTTTTTTTAACCCGAGTCTCTGTTGGACTCACTCCATATCCAGTTCAGGACCTGCTCTATTTCAGATCCTACAGGATTTAGTCAGCCAAGTAATTTGAGAAGCTGAACAAAGTGGGTAGGTCTTTGAATATGAAAAATCTTCCAACAGATATATCAGATAAGCTGGAACCTACAGAGGCAGGTGGCCCAAGGTACCACTACTTTATTGGATTTCAGGCAAGATAGGTGGCACAGGTAAAAAAGTGATGGGCCTGGAATAGGAAAGCCTTGAGTTCAAGTTTGGACTCACTAACTATATGACCCTGAGCAATTCACTTAACCTCTATTTGCCTTGGTGTCTCCTAAAATTGGGATAATAATAGCACCTACCTCACAAGGTTATTGTGAGGATCAAATGAGATAATATTTGTAAACTACTTAGCATTGTACCTGGCACATAGTAGGTCCTATATAAATTCTTATTACCTTCCACTCTTCAAAGGCTGAAGAAATTCAATCATATAACTTAAGCAGAAGATGCTACATCCCTATTGGTAGAGAATTAATTAAAGGCATGGCCGTAAGTCTAGGAATGACTCTCTCCAGAGGTGAGTGATCTATTAGAAGGATTTGCGGTAGATTTTGACTCAATGGTAGCAGCAAGGAGAGTTATTGATGCTGTTGTTATTGATGATGTTGTTTTTCAAAAGATAATAGAACATCAGAACTAGGACAGACCTTAGGAGGTTTCATAGCAGAGCTGGTAGGGACTTTGAACATGAGGCGTCAGAGCTGGGTCCTAAAACAGGAACTATCAGGGATAAGAGGGATGCTGCCTGTCATTTTTTTCACACAAGAAAAGCCAGGTTCAAAGGAACATAGAATTCTCCTTAAGGTTACACAAATGATACTTGCCTACACAGGGAAACACACAAAAACTGATTATCAACACTCTTTAAATGGCATCCCACCAAGTCTTTTATCCAACTAGGCAAAAGTCCTTCTGGATGATGCTATGAAACCATCAGAGTCCTTCAGCTTTTTACAGAACTCCTAAGTCACAGATCTCAGAGTGAATCTCATTAAACCCCATCCTGGTCAGGGATCCTATCAACATTGGACCTGAAAGTGGTCCCTTAAAACCCTGCTTGACAACTTCCAAAGAGGGAAAGTCTACAACTTCTTGTGGTAGCCTTTCCCATTTCAGAATACCCCTTAATTAGAAGGACTACCTCCCTTCCCACTTTCCCCCCACCCCACCCCCCACTCGCCACCCTGATCCCTGCCCTGCCCCACTTACTTCTTGTCCAAATCTTCCTCTCTAATCTTCCTACCCCCACTGGTGCTCATTCTGTGCTCTGGAACAAAGCAGTATCAGTCCAATCCTTCTTCCTGTGACAGCGTCTGTAGAGGGACTTCTACTCAGATTCAGGTTCGATTAAATGGCCTCTAAGGTCCCTCCCAGCTCAGAAACTCTGGGAAGCATCTATTGATTATCCTTTCTATGTAAGCATTGTTTATGATGCATACCCAGGCTGTTTTCACTATTATAATATGTTATTCCTTTGAAAAATTCATTGTTCCATCCATGACAGGGGCTCTTAAGCTTTCTGTGAGGGTCATAAAACCCCTTTAGCAGCCATAGAAGCCTATGGATGCCCCCAGAATCCTGTTTTTCAACGTATGAAGTAAAACAGAAAGGGTTACAAAGGAAACTGACTCTACTGAAATACAGTCTGCAGGCACTAAGGCTGTGACGACATGTAATCTACTGGTGCAGCTGATAACTACAGGAATTTCCAAGTAAACAATATTTTGATATCTGAAACAATGGTGAGGAGACAAGAAAAAATGTGCTGTTTCTTGGGTGACAAAGTTGCAGGTGCTGTGGTTTGTTACCTCGATTCACAATCGAAGCAAACGCTAAATTTCAGCTAGTGAAAACAAAGATGGCATCTGGTTCTTGTCCATTCAATTTAATGGATGCCCCGAAAAGTCTCCATCAGCTCTGACTCCAGTTTCCAAACCCCTCATCTATTCAGTTACCCTCCCAATGTAGATCACAGCCCCTGCTAATTATCTCCCCAGCCATCGGCCCAACCACTTGCCCTCCTCTGACTGAGACCCAGCAATGGACCAGAAAAGGTCAGCTAGAGTGTTCAGAAGGCCTGTAAATTGAGACCAGGCACCCTTTCAATGTCTTTCCACCCCATTGGTATGGCCAGAGTTTCTCTCTTCAAATAGCCCAGCCTCTAAAATGCAAGGTCCCCCTGATGCCATGGGGAGGTATCAAGGAAGGATGGCAGTGAAGAGTGAACATTATCATTATTGTGCAGGGGTAAAGCCTTGATGTGGATCAAGCCCTGCCTCTTCATCAAGCTGAGGTTGCAACTGTGGAAATAGGTAAAAGCCTACATCACATTTTATCCCTCATTTATCCTGTCTGGACCCAAAGGACATAGAAACTTGAAGGATGGAGAGCAGCTGCTTCTAGGTAGTGAAATGGACCCAAGAGTGAATATCTGTGATGGACAGAGGTGGTAAGATACAGAGCAGAGGCCAATGACCATGGGCCCAGAACACTGGATTAGTGACTTGGCTCTTTCACTGTATGACCTCTGTCATGCCTTTTCCCCTTTCAAGGCAATGTGGTGCAGTCAATACAGTACTATCTATGAAGTTAGGAAGTCTGGAGTTCAATTCCAGCTGTGCAATTCAGGGGAAGTTGTGGAATCTCCCAGCCTTAGCTTCTTCATCTGTAAAATGAGGGAGTTACACTTGGAGACCTCTAAGGTCCTACATTTCTACAATTCCTTTTTAGGAACCTAGGGAGAAGTTAATACTTTAATTACTGGTCCTACCAAATCACTGGAAGACAAACAAACTGTAGCTTTTCCTGCATTATCATTTCTGTTTTCCATTCTGGGGAAGGCTGGGGTTGGGCTCATTTATAGGCCCAGGATAAAACAAGCCACCTGGCCTGTGTGAGGTTGAGTTTCAGCCAAACCTCCACAGATGCTAAGCCCTGGCTCTGACTTACCTCTGTGGTAGTCCAGGTGGAGAGTAGGGAGGGAGGTGGGATTGGGGGCCAATGGAAAGAGGCCCAAATTCTCCAGTCAAACTGTACCAATTTTAGCATCACTGGAAAATGTATGTGTGTGTGTGTGTGTGTCTGTGTGTGTGTGTGTGTGTGTGTGTGTGTGTTGGGGTGGAGTGTTTGTTTTGTCACAAGGAAGGAACTCAGATGTAATCTGGCTTCCCCTACTCTTGGAGCCCTCCAGCCCTTAGCCCCCTTTCCCTACCCTAACCCTACCAACTGCTCCAGCTTCCCTCCTGCCCAGCAGCACCCAGTTCCCATCCCAGGGCCAAGGCAGCAGCTACATTCAGCACTCCTCTCTCCTTGCTGTAGTTCCTCCAGCTCCAATGTGGAAGAAAACATGGGGCCCATCTCTACTATCCAACAGTGCTCTCTGGTGGTGCTTGGTCCACAACGCCTTTAGCTCCTCTGCCCAAACAGAATGCAATGTCCAAGCCCTGGGAGAGCCAGAAGTGACAGGGATTCTCAACATGTTTCTGGGTGATAAGAAACGCAGAGCCATAAACAACTTTCAAATCAGCAAGGCATGAAATGTGAGTCCTGCTTTAGGAAGGCAATGTAGATAGAGAAGTTAAAAATCCTTCTTCTCGTCCACAGATGTGTATGCTCTGTCTGGAATGTGTTTGTCATGTAATGCGGAGGTGGAAATCCAGCCATCAGCATGGACGAAGAATTGGGATCTGTATCCAAGGAAAGTTACTTTCAACCAGGTCCTTCCCTGAGTGCCGTGGTGGTGGAAGGGAGCCCCAGTGACATGTGAGTTAGATACCTTGGTTTAAAAAGGGCCCCAGGAAACTGGACTGACCCCTGACACCCCCCAGGGGCACTCTGTCCAGCTTGCAGACCATGGTCCCTAACATGCTTCTGCAAGGCCCAATCACTCAACCAGTTTATTCTCCTGGCCATTGATGCCAGGACCACAAAGCAGAGGCTGCTGAAGACCTAACAGATTCTCCTCACCCACCCCCAACAATGAGGGCCTTAAGGCTGCTTGAGTCAGCCTGAGTACAAGCACACAGAGCAGGATGCCAACCTGGTCCTCAATATCAGGCAAACACTGAGTTTTGTAATCTCTTTTTGCTTGCCAGATGTGACCATTTGGTCAAAGCTAAACTACATCTTTATTCCTCCCCCAGATTCACTAGTTTGGATTCTCCTCCAAATTTATTTTGAAGAAAATTATTTACACGGTTCCTTGGTGTCTTTTTTTTTAACTGAAACTCCATTGGCAATTTCAACTAACATTCAGAGAATATTTTGAGTTTCTGATTTTCAAAAGAATTTATTTCAGGACGTAGCTTATATAATGTTAGGCATAAAGGGACATCAGGTATCATCTTATTCAATTCTCTCACTTTAAAGAAAAGGAAACTGAGGCACACAGAAAGTTCGTTTAATGGATATCTATTGAGTAAGAGATCAATTATAGTGACTATTATTACTGTTTATTTTCATGCAAAATTATCTTACCTGGTAAGGATGAGTGACATTATGACCATTTTATAGATGAAAAAATGGGCCAAGAGAAAACAGCAAAAATAATAAATTTCTAACATTGATATAGCAACCTTAAGATTTGTGAGGTATTTTACACATAAAGAAAATTCATGGAAAATGTGAAATTTGTTTTGCTGAATTTTATATTTGTTAGTAGGGTTTTGTTTTTTTCTTTTCAAGTGGAAGTGGGTGGGGGGAAGAGAATATATGGAAGGAAGAGAGGAAGGAAGGAAAGAAGGAAAGAAGGAAGGAAGGAAGGAAGGAAGGAAGGAAGGAAGGAAGGAAAGAAGGAAGGAAAGAAGGAAGGAAGGAAGGAAGGAAGGAAGGAAGGAAGGAAGGAAGGAAAGAAGGAAGGAAAGAAGGAAGGAAGGAAGGAAGGAAGGAAAGAAGGAAGGAAGGAAGGAAGGAAGGAAAGAAGGAAGGAAGGAAGGAAGGAAAAGGAAGGAAGGAAGAGAGGAAAAGAGGGGTAAAGGGAGGGAGAGGGAGAGATGGGGGAGAGTGGGAAAGAGTGGACAGATGGAGAGAGAGGGGGAGAAGGAGGAGGGAGGGAGGAAGAAGGGAGGAAATAAGTAAGACAATCCTCCAGTTACATTTGAAGACAAGACTTTTGACATCAAGTCCATTTTTTTTTTATTACTAACTGAGCTGCTTTTTGGAACTTATGATCATAAAATGTTCAAGTCAGTAAGAAACACTAGGGATCATCTATGCCTCTCCTTTTTCAGAGTAGACAATTGAGGCCAGTAGTGATTAAGTGACTTGTCTAGGATCACAAAGCTAGTAAATGTCTAAGGACTTGAACTCATGTCTTTCTGACTCTGGGCCCAGTCCTTTATGTGCTGTGGCACCCCCTAGAAACCAGAACAATGTTTTCCTTTCAAAATAATCCAAGACCAAAGGTTCCAGTTTCTATTCATAGGCATGATCATCGTAATGCAGGCTAGACTCATGGCAGCTTCATCCTCCATTCTGAAATCTTGGTTTCACTGTTTCTTGCTCCTCCTAGCATAGCACTTGTCAGTTTCTATTTATTGAATTCCCTTACAAGGAGCTTTAAAGGACCATCACCATTCTTTTACAGCATTGCCATCTTTACTATATCTACTCGAGAACTTAGAATATCAGAGCTTCCAGCTAAGGGTCTTAGAAGTCCATTTTAAAGGGAAGAAAATTGAGCTGCAGAGAAGAGAAAGGACTTGATTGACACAAAACAAATGGATTACATAGCATTCATTCATTTTGCGTGCGTGTGTGTGTGTGTGTGTTTGTCTCTGTGTGTGTATGTGTACAATATAGGTACAAAGGGAAGGATGGATAGATAGATGGGTGGATGGATGGATGGATGGATAGATAGATAGATGGATAGACAGATAGACAGACAGACAGATAGACAGACAGATGGTCATCTCAGAGGGAAAGCATTAGCCTTAAGAGGAATCAGAAAAACCTTCTTGTAGAAGGTGGGATTTTAGCTGGAACTTTGGTAACTCAAGGTGCCGAGAGATGTGTAAGAGGAGGAAGAGCATTCTAAGGAGGAGGGATAGTCAGTCAAAATTTTGGGATTCAGAAGATGGGTATGTATTTCATTTAAAATTTCACAACAACATATGAGGTAGGTGCTAACATTATAATCATTTGACAGACGTGGAAACTGAGGCTAAAAAAAAAAGGGATGTGAGTTTCCAGGGTCAAACAGGCATTAAATGTCTAAGGCAGGATTTGAACTTACTGAATTTGAGTCTCATATTCTATCACTGTCCCATCTAACTGCCACATTGGTTCATCTTGATGATACTTGTTGAAGTGATGTATTTGTTGACTCAAAAGGGAACCTGTCCCTAGGTATGTCCAACATACAATCAGAAATGAGAAGCCGGCATTGTTCACAACTTTCTTCCAGACTGTGCTATTGTGATGTCTCCTTCATAATAAAGTAGATCCCACTGTAAGGCTTAGAACATGGTCATCAAGAGTCAGGATGAATGAAGGGGAAAGTCTTCACCTGTTGCCATTTTCTCTGGTGATGAGTCTCCCTCCATTTGGCAAGTGTGCACTTTGGATCACACACACACACTCAAGCGCACACACACACAATCTATTGCTGAATCCACAGTTGAAGTTCTTCCATCCGGAGATGTCAGCAAGCTAGAGTGGCACCTGGGAACTGAGGGCCATTGCCACAGAAGGACTAGACATTGGAGAAGGATTCGGCTTAAGGGAAATGAATATTTGATTTGGAAAGGACCCCAAAGACTCAGACAAATTCCCAGGGAAACATGTTCATTTGTAAATTGAAGAAACATTTACTAAGTACCAAGAAGGAACAGTAGGAGGCACTAAGAACACAAAGAAGAAACCAGATAGAATCTGCCCTCAAGAAGCCTACAGCCTAGTAACAAGAGGGGTCTTGTTAGTCAGTAACTACAGTGCAAATTAGAATATACTCCATTCAATCTGTCAAAGACATGTGGTTTCCTTGCATCCTCTCTGCATCATGAAACATACACTCATGTGTTTTTTTTCTTTTTAAAAGGCAGAAGGAATCTCAGGGGTCATATAGTCCAATCTCTTCCTTTTGCAGATGAGGAACATGGGTCCAGAAGGGTGGAGGGATTTGTTAATGGTTGTCCATGTACTATGTTAGAGAGGCAGGCTTTGAACTTATCTTCCTGGTTCTAAATTCAGATAATTTGTGCCTCTTCTATCTACTAATAGATGTATTGTACGTATAAGAGCAGCCTTAGATAGTCTTAAGGCTCAGAGTTTGGAGGGCAACCCCAAAGGTATCAAGCCCAAGCTTCAATGGGCCATATATCCCCTTTATGATAACATGCCTATCCAACAAGGGGTCACTTCGCCCTCTATAAAGAAAGTTTTGGAAGGAATTTATTGTTCCCCTCCTCCCAATCTCTCCAATCAGAGGGGAGGGATGAGCTGGGGGAGGCTTGATGTTTGTGGAGTCCAGAGAAAGCAGAGCCATTTTTGGAAAACAAAGAGTGAACTCATCTCCCTGAACCCATGGTCTTTTCTCCATGGTTGCTCTTCAAACAATGACCATGAGAAGTATCTGACTCTGTAGCCCATTGAGAGGGGCCCATTCAATCCTGTTCCTTATATCCAATAATTCTCAGCTGTGTCCCACTTCTTATGCTGCTGCACTTTCTTAAGCCTTCTCAAATGTATCTGCATCAGTTAATACGCCTGGGAGAAGCCAGATCTACCATGTCCTTCTGAGCTGAGACAAAGATGTGATGGGGTGTGCCACTGCCCACTGCAGTTCAAGGTGATTCATGGAGCAGCTCACCATCTGGGGTCTTCCCATAAATATATGTCTCTTAACAGAATCCCTGGGCTGTTATTCGCCTCTCTGCCTGGCCCAGCTCTAAGTATTTAGTAAATATTTAATCACAATAATAAAAGATCAAGTTCACGCAACTGGAAATTCTTGTTCAGGGACTCTTGGCACTACTGTGGGTCAATAATGAAATGCATTTTGGCAGAAAGGACTGGCTGATAAAGTCTCAGCAGATAATGGTAGACCAGGAACATGGACTGAGGACAGAGAGATTGAGATTCTGACAGACTTATTCCATTCTTTTGGAAGGTGTTTTGTGCTAGGCAATGCTAAGTAGTAGGGTGGGGGTGGTTGGAGGTTACTGCTCTAGCCCTGGATTCTCTGTCTCTCCTCCCCAAACCCTCCTGCCCATGCTTATCTGCTGCTATGATGTATCCATCCAATAGAATGTCAGCTCCTTGAAGGTAGAGATTTATTTTTCCCTATCCCAATGTCCAGAATAGCTCCTTGCACACAGTTGGTACTCAATAAATGCTGACTGAATTGGTCTGGGTTAGAATGAATTGGACTGGGCCGGATGATTGTACTTGTTATTCCTCAGGAATCTCAGATGTGACACTAATTATCTGATTTTGGGTGACATTATTATGTTGCTTATCTATCCAAGAATGCAGTTTCTTCATTGAATCCTTTTAAGGAGGCACCATTACCCTACCTTTGTTTCACACTTATTTCCCCTTCCTCCAGTGAAAGTGACATCTTCCTCCTCAAATTTTTCCAGCTATATTCCCTGGGCCTTCCTTGTCCCCAGCAATGGGCTTTGGTATGTATTACATGTCCCTCCCAGCATACTTAAAGCACATTGAGGGCAAGGACTGCCCCATTTTTAATGTAAATGTTATTAACATCAGTAAATGTTCAATTGGAAGAATGAATAAAACTTAAGCCAACTGGTCTAATTAATCAATTCAATTGAATGTGCATTTATTTACTGTCCACTATTAAAAAACAGCATGATTATATACTGGCTAGGCAGTCAGCATCAAAATGCATTGATGTACTTTCTCTGACACGTAACACATGGGGTCTGTGGGACCTGGGGAAAATAACTTAATCTTTCAGTGTTCCAAACAACTAGGCTAAAGATTATGATATGAAGAAGTAAGAGTGCCCTCCGTCCTCCCATAGAAATCATAAGTCTGGTCCCCTTCTACCCCCTCCCCCAAATTTGCTAAATATTTTACTTAGTGCTAAGGACACTAAGATGAAAATGAAAACATTCTGTTCTCAAGGAGAGTAGGTGCAGCTGGAGGGACATAGAGTCCACCGCAAATAGAAAGTGACTGATAATGGAGGATTGAAGTGCCAACAACTGATAAGCAGGGAATCCAGGAAGGTCCCTTGTAGGAGGAAACAATTCAGTCTCCACTTGACTGGCGCTAAGGATTCCAAGAGATAGAAGTAAGCAAGGAGAGCTCCACACCTAAGTGAAAGGCTGTCATGTGCAGGGATTAAAAAAGAGACCACTTTGAGAGGAACACAGAGCACATGTGTGTTTCTGGAATGTCATGTGAGAGAACATAAAATGAATTAGAAAGAAGTGAGAAGTAGATTAGAAACTGAAATAACAACCATAAGAGTTGGTATTTTTTTTTTCTGGCGACAAAAGGAAACAATAGGAAGCTTATACAGAGCAGAGTAACATGGACAGAGCAGTATATTAGGCAGATCAGCTTGGTAGGTGTTTGGCTGATGGTTGGAGAAGGAAGACAGTGGAGGTCTTTAGAAGGGGAGTAGGAAGCTATTGCAGTGCTCTAAGCTAGAGATGTTGAACTGAACTAAGGTGGCTGTGGTATGAGGAGAGAGGTGATGTCACAGGGACAGAAATGACAAGATTTGGAAGCTGGTGGGATATGAGGCAGGTGAGGTAGGGTGGAATCGTGAATTATTCTAAGGATGTGAACCTGCATAGCTGGAAAAATGCTGATGCCTTCAGTAGAAATTACGTAATTAAGAGGATATAGAGTCTTTTACTTTTGTTCTGCTTTATTTTTGGTATGTTGAGTTTAGCATGTTGTTTTTGGCATGTTGAGATTGTATGAATACCTCCAAGTGATTCTGCACCTTAGTTTGAAATATAATATGGGAATTAAACAAAGAAATGGAGGTTGAGCCTATAGATTCAGGAGCCATATCACTAGAGAGAATATTTGAAGTCATAGGAGTTAATAAAATCACAGAGAAAGAGGATAGAGAAGAGAAAAGACTCAGGCCAGATCCCTAGGTGCATCCATGCACTAAGGATAGAACATGAACACTAACCTGGCGATGGAAGCTGAGGACAAGTGAGACATAAGGGAGAACCAAGAGGGAGCAGTGTCTTGAGAACCAAAAGAAGGGAGAGAGCCAGGGATTGGCTACTCTGAATCGATAGAAGAAGGAGCATTGGATGAATGCATGAACAAAATGTTAGGACCAAGTCTGTAAAAGGGTTTTCTATAGGCTTTTGGAGAACAATTGGTGACCATAGGTTGTGTATATACTTCTTGGATTAAAAGATGGAAAAAAAAATGCATCCTTCCATCCAGATGTTCTGAATTCAACCCATCATGCAGAGCAAGTCTTTGGTGTCTGGAAAAAGGAATGGATTTCAAATGAAGAAGCCTCCAGTGGAATCTTCAGGTTGTTTCACACTAATATTGATATTAGGTGAATCACTCACCTCCATGGACTTCAGGCTCATTGTCACCAAGGCAGAAGGATCTCACCTATGGATGTAGCCATAGAATATGTGTCTGCTATTCAAAGCTCAGTTTAACAACATACAGAAAGACCTAGATATTTAGGGCCACACTAATGAAAGAAGCCCTTCACCCAAGGCATGGAGGGTTTAATATCTACATGACAGGAGTGAGTATTTCTGTATAAAAAACCACAGAGCCTTGAGTAAGCCCCTGAGGATGCTCTGGGCTTTTGTGCCCATTGATGAACCAAGGTCTCCATTTATACATCTCCTCTCCTAAGTGCTGGTTCAAAGAATGTGGGCTTGGAGAAGGAGAACTGGGATAAAGAGAAAAGGATTTTCCAACAATGTAAAAACAGCATTTTAAACAGTAATATTTTGATAGTACATGATAGCAGTGAAGGCTGGTGTCACTAGCTATTTTGAGAAAGGAGCTTGTTAAATAGAATACCCCTAATCACTTCAGAATTGGCCACCTCCTGATAGCAAACATCTCTCACTCAGGCATAAACAGCCATCAGAAATAGATATGGCAGAAAGATGAGCTTTCTTCTCCCTTCAGTGTTCCTTGCTTCCCACAGCCCAATGTACTCAAAGTTCACTGCAAATATTAGATTTTTTCTTGGCTGAAGGGAACCTTCTGATGGTGAACTTTACCTCTCCCCTCCTGGTTCTGATAGTATTGACTGAGTTCCTTCTGTTGGTGAGCTGTCCCCCAGCCCCTCCATTCCAACTTCATTCATAACATTGAGTGCTGTAAAGCACCTTAGTCTAGCTCTGACACAATACAGTGGGAAAAGCACTGATTCTTGAGGGACAAGAGCTAAGTTCCAGTCTTACTGCCTTGCCATAAACAAATGACTTCAACTCCCTGAGTCTGTCTACTACTATATAAAAAGAGGTGTGCTTGAACGAGGTGGTCTTTGAGGTCTCTACCAGTTCCAGAACCCTGATTCTACATCCTTTAACTCTGCAGAAGAGAAGCCTCCCTGTTACTAGGATGGTGGAATTAAGCAGGGGCAGGACTCGGGTGAATAATAGATGATATTGAAATATCACTTTCCATGCACTGAATTATTTGTGCCCTGCAATAGCCCTGTGAGGGAGATACTATTATCTCTATTTTACAGATGAGAAAATCGAGGCTAAAAGAGAAGTGGCTTCATATAATCACATAGTAAGTATCAAAGGCAAGGTTTGAACACAGGAATTTCTGCCTTCAAATAAACACTACCGCTGTACCATGGAGCTCCTCTGGAAATCACACAGATTAGAACTTGGGTACTCTGACTCTAAATACGGTGTTCTTTCCACAGGGCTTCACTAAAGATGTAGGGGCGGTAGGTACCACTAAGGAAGATTGGGATAATTTCCACCACATGCTTTGTACAGCAGAGTCTTGTCTTGGGTGGAGGGAGGTTAAGGGGGAAGAAAAGAGATACAGGATTTAGAAAGGCCTTAATCTCTGCCACCTTGGAGGTCCCAGCCTAGTTAAAACACAAAGCACAAAAATGTTTACCTCCAACACACAACATAGCATGAGGAATGTTTCCAAAGGGGTCCAAGCAAAGTTTATTTGTTCTACCTCCTCAATATCCCTCATGTCTATTCTCTTCTTTTGACTCTTAAGAACACAATGTTATTATACACCCTCATCCCTCTCACTGTCGGAGGGAGAAGCTAGTTTCCATGTGGAGATTACAGGAAGACTTTAAGGGAAAGCAGCATTTGAGCTCTACTTTTTGTGTGGGGAATCTCTGAGTGAAGAGGGGAATGAGCAGACATTTCAGTACAAGGCAGTGTGAGAAAGACCAAAAGACAGCAATGGGATCTTACAACAAATAAACAGGGGCTTAAGCAATGGAATTCACACAGCTGAAGTCACAGAGCAGTAGTGAGGGTCAGAGACAGGCTTGGAAGTCAAGACTCTGGCTATATGGCCTCTGAGCATTTTGTAATGGGACTTTGAGAATTGCCTGGCAGCAGGGCTTTGAGCCCAAAGAGAAGACTGATTTGGGATGACTGCAGTCTTTGAGTCAGATGGCAAGCTTGAGTCAGGAAGGATTTGCTGCTGCTGCTGCTGCTGTTTTTATTTTTGGAAACACAGCTCACAAGAAAGGAGAGGAAAAAGTGAGATGATTATAACCCTGGCCCTGCCCAGGATTTTAAAAGGTGAGCTGGAAAGACTTAGTCACAGGGGAACAACAGTTAAGAGAAGATGAAAAGAGAAAACAAAATAGGAAAATAAAAGGAAAGCTGAGAATGAACCCTATGACCCTGCTGACATCTCACAACATCAGAGCAGAGGACTTGGACTAAAATTCCTGATTCTGCTCATGTCTACAAGACCAGATGAAAGTTCCAAAGTAAGGCCTATTCTCCCCCACCCCAGGCTCCTCTCTTTGTGCCTATGTCATAAGAGAAGAGACAGAGAGAGGAGAGACAGAGAGAGAGTGTGTGAGAGAGAGAGAAAGAGAGAGAGAGAGAGAGACAGAGAGAGAATGCTCACTTCCTTAACTTAAATGTTTCCTATATCCTGACTATACCTCAAATAGAAGCCAGGAGTTCATGGAAATACTCAAAATTTAAAGTATGGGAGAGAACCCAAACTCTGAACTTTAGGAATTTTCCTAATCGGGGGATCAGGGCTGTTGTTTTTGCACTGATAACTTTTACTCAGGTATAAACTCCTTAAAACAGAAGAGGAAAGGACCACGTGGAGAGAGAGAGAACATGGTCCTTAAAGTAAATGGGAATTAGTTGCTCTGATGTGGGTGTAGTTGATTATCTCTCAGTTTGGTGAGAGACAGGGAAGAGAATGTGGTAACAGAAGAAAAGATAACATCCAGAACTAACCATAAAGCCTAGGAAATGTTTACATCTTAACATGCTCCTGAATGTCAAGTTACTGAGAAGCAAACAGAATTCATTTTTTTCCTCCACTCAGCCCTCTCATCTTCCATAATGGCCAGTGTTTGCTGACATCATTAATTCTTCTGGTCGCCTAAGTTCACACCCTCAGATTTGCCCTTGATTCTTCTTTCTGCATGACCCCCAGTATATCTAATCAATGATCAAATATTATTTGTGCTACCTCCTCAATAACCCTCATATCTATTCTCTTCTTTTGACTTTTAAGACCACAATACTATTATACATCCTTATGACCTTTCACTTAGACTGGATCTCCTAGCTTTCACACTGTTCCCTCTCAAGCCTAACATGCACAAAATGGTCAAATAATCTTCCTAAGGCAAAGATAGGGCCATGTCCCTTCTTTGCTCACAATTGTCCAGTGGCCCCCTATTGCCTATAGGATAAAACACAGACTCCTCAGGTTAGCATTAAACAGTCCTTTACAATCTGAATCCCAGAGAAATTTGGAGGATGCCATTCTTTACATTATGGAAACTTGACCTATAAGTTTTTCTCCCAATTCAGCATTGTATTTCCTACCTCCAGGCATGCTGGGAATACCAAAAAAAATATTTTGGAATTACTCCTTCCCTCAAGGGGATTACATTCTTAATGGTAGAGAAAATAAGAGGATAATTATGGAAATAACTAGACACACACAACAGGTGTTCAGAGAAGATGGATGTTAATCTCAGAAGGGAAAGTGAGAGTGGGTGGAGCAGGTTTCCTGCAGAAGGTGAGATTGGAGCTGAATCTTCAAGTAATTCCAGGAGCCAGTAGGTGGAGACAAGGAGGAAGATCAACCCAGGTGCTAGGGATAGCCAATGCAAAGGCAGAAGATGGGATGCCAGGTCCAAGCAGGCCAATGTAGCTGGTTATCAATAAAGTATGTGGACAAGATGAAAGTTCTGGAAAGACAGTGAGGGCTCAGGTCAAAGACAGGAATTTCGCTTTTATCCTAGAGGCAATGAGGAACTGTTAGAGTTGATAGAGTCAAGTCATATGGTCAAGTTTGTATTTGAGAAAAATTATTTTCCCTTTAGAGTTTAGATGGGTGGGATTGGTAAGAGACTTAAGCCAGAGAGAACAATTATTGGAATCTGAGTGATTATGTGGGCCAGAAGTGATAACTGGGTGGGAGAAAGGGTCAGAAATGAGAAGATATGAATGGCAAGATTTGACAACTTACTGGATATGTGGAGGAATAGAGAGTGAAGAGTCCAAGATAAGGCTAAAGTTATGAAACTTAACAGATGGTGGTAGAAGAATTGGGATGTCTTGAAAAGAAATAAGGAAGATCAGAAGAGGGGAGGATTTAGGGGAGAAGAGGATGTTGAATTTGCTATAACTTTCAATCCGAAGAACTTGGTGTTTCTGAAGTAAGCAATGGAGAAACACCAACAACTTTGGGGAAGGGGAACCATATATTAGGAATAATTGTCATTTTTGTGCAGTCATTTCAGTCATATCTGACTCTTTTTTACCCCATTTGGGGTTTTCTGGGTAAAGACATTGAGTGGTTTGCCATTTCCTTCTCCAGCTTATTTTATAGATGAGGAAACTGAGGCAAATAGGGTGAAGTGACATGCCCAGGGTCACACAGCTAGTAAGTGTCTGAGAATAGGAATAATTCCAGAAATCTATCTATATGATTGTTAGTAGTAGGACTTGAAGGCAACAAACCCACCCAATCCTGGAAACATGCCATCCCCTTCTATACCATTCTCCTGAGAGAAGGCTGTCCCCCGATGTCATTATTATGCAGACCACATGCCATTGATTGCTGTTTTCTGCTGATAATTCTGTGACAAATCCTATTTCTGCACTTCAAGTGTGTTCGATGGAGATTCGGGTGGTGGATGTGTTCCAATAAGCTGTCCCTTCACATCTCAAAAACCTGAGTTATTATCAGCTCTCCATCTGCTTCAAGAAGCTGTGTACGGCCTCCTCTCAACTCCCTACATTTGCATCCTATCTGAAAGGCAAGCACGTCACCTTGGTCTGAGCTTGGAAGGCAGATTTGCCCAAAACTTGGGGGATTTGTCTATTACAATTCCACTGTGCTGGAGGCCTGGCTTCATTTACCTGGTGAACATCAGAACAACTTCTGGTTTGATGACTGAGGGTCTGTGGGAGCCCTGGTTAATGAGGCTTTGTGTGTGTGAGTGTGTGTGTGCATGCACGCATGTGCGTGCCCATATGCATGTGTGCCCCTCAGCCGATTCCACTAATTCACTTTTAGTAAAACTGTCCAAAATTGTTACCCTGTGAAGCATTGCTCATTTCAAACACAGCTGTTCTAAGGTCCTACTTGGAAACAAGAAAATGGTTCCATATACTTTGGAAAACTCCGAGATGTGTGCTTTGTATCAGAAAAGCCTTTCTTATTGCCAGAGACTCCTTCCCTGAAGAGCATGTAATTTATAGCCTATAATGCAATAATCATATAAAACAGGCAAATGCAAATTTAATAACAAAATCTTCCATAATAATTGGATGAAAAAGCAAATAATAGAAACAATTAATAACTATGAAAAGGAAAGATCATAACAAAACAAGATACCAAGAGTCTTGGGATACAGCTAAAATAGAAAATAGAGGAAAAGATATCCTTGAAAACACTGATTAAGAAAATATAAAAACAACTCCTCGTGAATGATCTGTATACATTTTTTAAAAGTAAATCAACACATAAACCTCCAAAAGGACTAAAAAACATAAGTGAAAACATATATAAATAAAATAGAAACAAAAGTACTATTTGCCAAAAAATTAAGAGCAGATTTATTGAAAATAATAGAATCCATGAATCTTTAGATAGCTTGATTTTTTAAAAGAAAGAAAAATAAAATGAACAAAATTTTAAAATGAGCAAGGTAAAATTGGGACAGATGAGAACTTAAAAAGAAATATCAGAACCTCTTGTATACCGTACTATATTAGAAAATCTAAAAATTTTAAATATGTCAATGTTTAATAACAAATATAATAGAATACTCTTTATGAACAGTCTAATTCAACAATGAATTATTGAAATGAAATTCAACAAGCCATAAAGCTTGGAAAACCAAATGGAAATAGAAAAGAAATCGGATCCTGATCCAGATGGATTTAGAACTGAATTCTTTGAAATGTTTAAAGAACAGCTAATATCTAGTCCACACAAATTATTCTTTACAAATTTAGAAAGACACAGAGTTTATGAGGCAAATGTGATATTTGTGATACCTAAACCTGGGAGGGATAAAATAAAGAAAGAGAATCATATACCAATGCTATTTATGCATATTGATGCCAAAGGAAAAACAAAACAAATTCTACAAAAACGCATGTATCTACATATATGCATACACACATACATACACATATGTATGTGTGCTTAATATTCTTTCTATTTTTGTTCAATCATTTCAATTGTATCTGGAGCTTTATGACCCCATTTGGGGTTTTCTTGACAGAACTACTGGAGTGGTTTGCCTTTTCTTTCTCCATCTCATTTGACAGATAGGAAACTGAGACAAACAGGGTTAAATGACTTCCACAGAGTCATATAGCTAGTCAGTGTATAAGACCAGATTTGAACTCAGAAAGCTGAATCTTGCTGATTCCAGGGCCATTACTCTATCCACAGCACCACCTACCTAGCTATGTCATGTTATGTTATATTATGTTACATTACATTATGTTATGATGTGTTATGTTGTTACATCATATCACATCATATCATATCATATCATGTCACATATTGCATCATATTCACAAGGACCAGTTTGCTTTAGTTTGTTGTTACTTACCAACGATGCAGGGAAGTTCCAACAATCAGGAAAGCAATGAATGTAACCATTTTCTTTAAAGGTGGTGGATATTATTCAAAATCACACATTTATGAATAAATGTGGAGCAAAGCTTATAGAAAAAATACAAGAACAATTTATGTTAAAAACACCGAGAAGTTTTAACATCCAAAGGACAATGTTGATTTTACAATAAAAAAAGAGTATATAGCAGCATGTGGAACCCCAAACCCTAAATTCTCTGCCCTAAATTTGTCTTCCTTTAGCAATCACGAAGAGAGGGAGGAGAATAGAAGAGAACCAAAGGGAAAGAAGAGGCAATGTAAAAGGCAGGCAATCCAATAATATAATTTGTTAGTAAAATACAAAGAGGGCACAGTTCTTGATCTGCCTTTATTTTTAAAATGTCTACCTATGGTATGTAGGAAACATTCACCTTCATGTGTTCAAATTGCAAATAGTGGTTTTGAAAAATGGGGCTCCCAGAGAGTACATGACCACCCTTGGATAATGGATATGCTATATCAAGTGTGGTCCTTGTTAGTGGATACTTTGGTGAGGGGGCTGGGCAGTGGAACAGAATCTTCAATCAAGACAAAGAATAGAAAAAGGGGACACCTTTGTGAACAATAACCAGTTCTGGGTATTTGAGGCTTTTCCAGAAACTATTCTCCGGTCTCTTTACATTCGGACATAACCAAGAGCTTTTGAATCCCCAGAATTTCTGCTAGGCATTCCAGCTATCATAGCAATAATATTGTCATCTTCCACCTTTTATTCTTTTTTGTGATTCACTTGTTGTTGTTGTTGTTGTTGTTGTTGTTGTTGTTTTTGTCGTCAGCCTGTGTATATCCCACCAGGCTGCACCTCTCAGGCTGTGAAATATGGAAATGTGTGAGGCTGAGGACTAGCAGTGATCATATCCATCCCTATCCCAGCATCTTTTCAGGAGTAGAACCTGGTGTGTCATAGATGAGGAAGGATCAAATAAGAACTGGTCAGTGTTGGTGGTGCTTCTGGGCAGCAGTGTAGCACAACAGATAGAAAAAGGAACTTAAAAGATAGCCATTTGAGACTCATATCTATAACTTCCCCTCTACACAACTGGGAACAAATTGTTTGGCTTTCTTGTGTCAACAATACTCATAATATCCACCACCTTTAAAACTATGCTGAAAGGTGGTTGTAAAGAACATAGGAGATGACCTAGATGGTCCTCAGTACTCTTATAGCTCTTAGGTCTCCTTGGTGTCTGGCCTTCTTCCAAACAAGGAAGTCAATACCCTCTCATGCTTTCTCAGCCTTAGCTGCTCTTTTTCAAATTCTTTTGTAAACTCTTTAGAGAAGGACCCTCATAACATTGCTGGGGTCTTCCTCTAGGTCTCTTTTGTGTGTGGGGGGGGGGGAGTACCAATGGAATATACAAATTGTCATTACCTAAATGTGATTTGTCATTGCAATAGAAAATTCATAGGAATTGATCTCATAGCACCAAGGTTTGACTCCCAGTTCTGGTTCTAACCACATAAGCTTGATCCCACAACCCCTCCTCCCTGAGCCTTAGTTTCTTCCTCTGTAAAATGACGGGCTTAGATCAGATGACCTCAAAGGTCACTTCCATTGACAAAACCTTCTGATCCTTGAGTTCATTGGGGATAATTCTCAAACTCAGGTTATGATGAGTAGCATGATCTTATATCCACAGCCTTAAACAGCCTTCTAAAGTCTCAAATGATTAATCATGTTTTATTTTTTTTTTCCATCATCTTCACTTGCTAGTCAATACCACTGACAAGGTCAAATTAAATTTGAGGATAGGGTGCCTGTGATTAGGTGCAATAAATACTGAAAATGGGCAACTTGGTCCAAAGACATTTCCTCAGGCCACACATACAGTGAGGCTTAAATTCTAGGAATTTTGAGATGGAGTAGAGTCAGTCAACAAACATTCATTAAGCACCTACTATGTGCCAGGCACTGTGCTAAGCTCTGGAAACATAAATGCCCTTCCTTTAAGAAGTATACAGTCTAAAGAGGGAAAATAACACATTCAAAGATACTAAAGATGGGGGGGTGAGAAGTGACAAAAAGGGCTCCTGGAGTGGCCGGCTGGGATTTAGTCCAGAGTAGGGGTGGGGAACCTGCAGCCTTGAGGTCACCTGTGAACTCTGACCCCAAAGGGGATTGTTCTGTGAAGTTCAGATTCAGTCAAAGGGGCACTCTTGAGGACCTAGAAGGCCACATGTGGCCTCAAGACTGCAGGTTCCCCACCCCTGGTCTAGAAGAATGCAGCTGGGTGGGAAAGGAATAGAAAGATAGAGTACCTTCCTTAAATGGAAGATCTGGGAAAAGTCTGGTGATATCTACCTTCCATCCTCTTCCAGTCAAAGGGAGAGAGATGCTCTAGAATCAGGAGGTACTGAGTAGGTGAGAGTTTCAGGGTTGATGTGATTTTGAAGGATGATGAGATTCTGGAGAGCATAATGGGAAGAACATAATCATAATAGAAGAGTGCAGCCAGGTTAGAAATCAAAAAGGTAGACACAAAGTAGGATGTGAATTAATGTTTATTAAGTGGATATCAAATAATGTAAAGCTTCCATTAGGATACTATCTGTGTCTGAGGTGATAGTATGAGACTTCCCTCTCAACAAACTGACTTTTCCCTCCTACTCAACATGGTTCATTGTGTTGTTACTGGCTATACCAACTTGACATTTCCCTGGGTGCCCTTTATATATGCTGGCAGATTGATCCTCCCAAGGAGATCTCCCTATCTCCCTATTCTGCTATGTAAACAATAGTGGCTCTCCACTGCCTACAACAAGAGAGACAAATTCCTTAGTGAGGCATCCAAAACTCTCCATGAACACCTCCAGCCTCTCTTCCCAGGCTTATTCTCTTTGTACTCTTAACGGAATTCCAGCTCTTCCCAGAAAGGACATGGAAAAGTGCCCTTGGTTTCATGAGTTTACCCTTTCAGACTAACCCGGGAAAAAGAATTAGTAAGACAGACACTTAGCCTCTTGTTGAACAATGGTCAATTAACTGCAGCCCAGATGCTCCTTTCCTTCATCTTTCCTTCCCTCTTCCTTTCTTTTCTTCTTCCCTCCCTTTGTCCCTTCCTTCCTTCCTTCTTTCCTTCCATCTTCTATTTGTCTGTTGCAAGATCTGTGCTCCATTCCGACCCTGCTCATTTCATTCTGGGCACCTAATTTTAGGAAGGAAAGTAACAAATGAGAACATAATCAGAAAAGGATTGACAGAATGAGGGAGAGTCTGAAGACCTGGCTAGATAATGAATAGTTGAAATAGATGAAATATTGAGCCTAGAGGACAGAACATTGGGCATGGTTTCTAACTTCATGTATTTGAAATGCTGTTAAAGAGAAGAAAGCTTGAAATCATTCTATTTGACCCAAAACAAAAAGCTAACGCAAATAAGATCAGGGATGTAGACTTTAGCTGGTATATGGTAAAAATTCCTAGGAACAATGTGTCCTGCACTGTAATCAGCTGTTTGATGCATCATATGTTTCTCATCACTGAAAACCTTCAAGATGTAGCTAGGTGACCATCTCACTGAGAAACTGTGGAGAGGATTACTGTTTTGGTACAAGTTGGACCAGGTAACCCTGAGTTCCTTACCATCCTGTAATGTCATTTTTATGAACCTTTCCGTCACATGGGAGAATCAACTATTTCACATGCATTAGATACCCCTATGAGTTACCAGAGCCACCCAAACTTCAGCAGCCGATGTGACTAGGCTCATCCTAAGTTGTCGGTTATACAGTTGATTGTGAGGCCTGTGTGAGAAGCCTTCTGTGTGAAGGACCACCATATAAAATCTCCAGTTTCCTATCCTTTGAACACTAAGGGACATAAAACCACAATGAGACAGTGAAGAATTAAGGGGTTACTTAGTTTCTGAATCTCTTAGGGATGAAGCCTGTGTCTCTCTCTGACAGACTCTCAGAGGAGAATCTACAGATCTCATTTGTACGAAGAGTTTCCTCTTTTGAGGGCTAATACCATCATGAACATTCCCTCAGAGGTGAGGGCCACACAAGCCACAAGCCCCAGACATTCTCACATTCCATCTGCTAGAAAGTCACCTTTGATTGAAAGTGTCTTAGAAAGCAAGGAAGCTTCCATTGCCTAAGATCTCCTCCAGATGTCTCTTATCTGAGCCTTTGGCTATAAGATTCTTCTGTTTCATTATCAACCAACTAGCCATTAAGATTAAACCTAGGTAGATATTATAGACAGCTTCTGGGAACTCAGGGGAAAAAGAGATGAAAAGACAGCACGATGGGGTGAGTCACAAAACTCTATTTTTAATATCAGCTCATCCCCTTACTAGCTGGGAAACCATGGTAAATATGCACTTTTCTGGGCCTCAGTTTACCCTTCTGTGGAATAAGGGGATATGACTCCATGGTTTGTTTCTAGCCCTTGATTCTAAGAAATAAACGGTTTATAGCTCTGACATTTAACAAATCCTCACATGAAATTTATTACAACAGAAATATCTTAAAGTGACTGATAATTATATACATTCTTTCAGGGGACCACAGAAAGGCCAGGCAGGTATAGCTATCAGGAGATGGTGCCTGACCTGCCTTTCCCATACCATCTGTTTCAAGTTAATTGTTCTCCACCAATCCCTCCCCTGTTATTTCGTCTCTCTGCTTCCTCCTGAGCCAATGTTCTGTCATGCATCAGGCAGGCTGACAAGCAGCAGAGGCCAGCTCCTCTCCTGGAGGAGGAAGGGAGTGGAAGAACTGGGAGATCACTCTAGGAAGGTGGCCAGAAATCAAAATGACTGATTGTTAATAATTTCTAAAACTTTAATCATTTAATCATTTGTGTTCAATGGAAGGAACACTGGACTGGGGGTTCCGAAAAGGATATCCTTACCCTAACACTATCACTGGGGGCAAGTCTATTCATCCATTTGTAACTCAGTTGTTGTTGTTTTCCCAAAATAAGAGAAAGGAATAGAAAGAAATAACACCATAAATAATGTATTGGGGCTGTTCTGATTCCATTGATGGTTCACTATCATAAGAATGCATCAAACAGGAAGGCAAGGATCTATTTGTATTAAAAGACCAAAACTCATTTATTTGTAAAAGGAATTTTTTTTTTAAGTACACCTATTTGTCCAAGAATTGGCGAGTAGTTGAATAAACTATGGTACATTAATCTGAAGGAAGGGTCATGTTGTGTTAAGCCATGAAAATGTGACCCATGAAGAAAAAAAAGAAAAAAAAAAAACAGAGAAAAAGGAACCAACCCAAGAGCAAAGAAACTCAGATTCAGAGAAATGAGAAACTGAAAGAACAGTCTGTTCGTTGAATGAGACCCAATTAAAGAAAGAAATGAAATGAAAAGCTAAGCCAACAAGTGCACTAGACCTTCCTCATCCCACTGGCAGCTTCGGGCAGAAATGCTGGGCAAATATGGTACTCAATTCGGGTCAGGTTTATGCGATGTTATTATTTTTTACAATCAAAACATAAAATTTAGATTTTATGGTTTTATTTGGAGATTAAGGCTATATTTTGTTTGTTTCTTTGTTCATATTTGTTGAGTGTTATGAGGTTTATAATAAACATTTATGTGCTTGTGTGTATACATATAAATAGATTATGTGTATCTGCATGTGTGTATTGTATATAACTTGTTTTAAGTGTGTGCCTTATATATTATTTTATTTGAAAGTATGTAATATATAAATTGTGTGTGCATAGATAGATATATCCAGCTATATAGATATAGCTAAATACAGATGTGGAGATGAATATTATAAAAATAGATGTAGATATATATCCTTAAAAGAAATTATAAAGTGTTCAGGACCATGGAAAATATAATCTCCATGATTACATTTTAACGTCTATCTACATGTGTATTTATAGTATTTATTTGCCTATCAATCTAGGATTCCAACTTCACCACTAAACTGAAACTACTCTCTCCAAAGTCACCGATGATCTCTTATTGCAAAATCTAAACCTGTGTTTTTTCAGTAACCATCCTTTTCAATTTCTCTTTTCATTTGATGTTATTAACCACTCTTTCTTTCCAGATACTCTTCCCTTTCTGGGTTTTTGTGACACATCTCTCCTGCTTAAGCTTCTACATGTATGATTGTTCCAACTTTGTCTCCTTTCTTAGAGATTGTATCATGGAGATTGTACCCCTATTTGTGGGTGTTCCCCAAAGCTCTGTCCTGAGTCCCCTATATAATCTCTCTTGGAGATCTCATTAGTTTCCATGGATATAATTAGCTTATGATACCAAGATTCAGTCCCAGTCTCATCTCTGAGTTTCAGTTGCACATCACCAATTACCTTTGGACATTACAAACTTATGTCCCAGAGATATCTTAACTTCCCCCCCCCCAAGTCCTCCTCCCCACCCCCCCAGCAGCATTACCCTTCTCCTAGTCACTCATCTTTATAATTTCATTGTTATCATTGACTCCACCCTTTCCCTAATCCCACATATCCCATTAGCTGACACATATTTCTCTTTTCCTTCACATCATCTCTTACATCTGACTCTTCTATTCATTCACTCAACTATCAATTTAGTTCAAGAACTGATCCCGTCTTACCAAGATGGTCACCATAGCTTCCTCATTGGTCTCCTGCCTTGCGGCTGTACCCATTTCTGCCCATCCTCCACTGTTACCAAATGATTCTCCTTAAGTGTTGTTCTGACCCCATCCCTCTCCTACTCAGTAAATCCAATGGCTCCCTATTCCCTTGAGAATAAAATATATACTCTTCTATTTGGTTTATAAAACTCTTCACAAGCACTTAGTCCCAACTTATCTTTCTTGGCTTATTGGACAGAACTCCTCTTGCTGTATTGTGTGATTCAACCCCACTGGCCTCTTTCTTCTTGGTATATGACCCTTTGTCTTCCATCTCCATGCCTGACCATCCCCCATACCCAGGATGCATGGCCCCTCCTCCTCTTCACCTCAGAATCATGAAATCTTTCCTTCCTTCAAGAGTACCACTTCTGCATGAAGCCTTTCCTGATATCTCCAACTACTAGTGCCCTCCCTCCCCAAATCACTAGTATGTAGCTCATTTCCATGTGTTCTCTTTATATTTGTTCTGCTTATGCATATGTATATCTGTGTTGTTTTCCTTCTTATGATGCAAGCCCCTTGCTTATTAGCAAGGACTTAGACTTGAATGACTGTGTCATTCTTTGTACCAATTCTCCAGAGTCCCCTTACCACCACCAGTTCCTGTTATATCATGTGCACTTCATAGGTGTTCTCTGGGTTCACTAGACTTGAACAGAATATATCCTTTATGTCATATACATATTATTCCATTAGAAGTAATTTCCTGGTGGAAGCCAAGATGGTGGTGTAGAAGCAGGAAAACTGTGTGAGCTCCCCCCATAACCACCTCAAATACCTATAAAATATGACTCTAAACATATTTTAGAGATGCAGAACCCACAAAGTGACAGAGAGAAACAAATCTCTCACTGAAGGCAGGCCAGCAGGTAGACTGGGAGGTTTCATCACACCTTGCTGGGAGCCAAACCCAGCCCTGTGTGAGCCCTCGGCTTTAGCTCCAGGGAAGCCCCAATCAGTGGCTGCAGCAGACTTAAGGAGAGCCAATCACCAGCAGCTGTGGCAGTTTCCAGAAATATCAAACCATAGATGCCAAAGAAAAAGTGAGAGGTCAATGGAACTCTGTTGAAACTGGGAGGGATGGAGTGTGGTCTGGCCTCTGCCCCCGGAGTGAGAAGTGGTAAAGGTATGGGGGCCCTACAGCTGCTTCCACATGGCTGCTTCAGAGCTCCTGGCCTGCAGACCATAGGAGGGCCAAGTGAACATCCAGAGGGTAATCAATCTTGTTTTAACCTGACTGGGTCTGGATCCTGGTCTTGGGTGGTGGTCCTGAGGTGTGTGACCAGTGAGCCAAAGCTGGTGGGGGCTATAGAGATGGTGCCCTCCTAATAGCTCCATCAGCTGCAAAAACCCCACCAAATTGGGACAAAGCTCTCCCCTCTGGAAGCAGAGTTCTACTATGGCAAAGAGCTCAAAAGTCAAGTAATTGGGTGGCAACATGAGTAAGCAAAAGAAGCAAAGCAAGCAGAGCAATCCAACTTTATATTCCTTTTTTGGGGACAAAAAGTATCAAAGCATGGAAAAGGAGGAAGACAATGAAGTCAAAACTCCTGCACCAAAAGCTTCCAAGAAAAATATGAACTTGTTACAGGCCATGGAGGAGCTCAAAAGGGATTTTGAAAATCAAGTAAGAGAAGTGGAGGAAAAAGTTCATCTTTTAAATATCATCCCTTCCTATTCAATTGATCCTGTGCCTTCTGTCTATGTATATCTGTACACATATATACACACACTCACATATGTATTCGTACTCCCATATACCCTCTTATATATACATACGTGTATGTATACATATGCATACATTTACATTCTCTTCAACTGTCCTCATACTGAGATAAGTTTCGTAAGTTACATTTATCATTTTTTCCATGTAGGCATGTAAATAGTTCAACTTTGATAAGTTCCTTATGATTTCTTTTCCCTGTTTACCTATTCATGCTTCTCTTGCTTCTCATATTTGAATGTCAAATTTTCTATTCAGTTCTGTTTTTTTTTTCATTAAGAAAACTTGAAAGTCTTCTATGTCAGTAAATGAAATTGAGAGGTGAGAGAGGAATATAATGAGAAGAGACGGGGAGGACAGAATTGGGTAAAATTATCTCATATAGAAGAGGTAAGGGATAACTATTACAATGGAGGGGAAGAACAGGAAGGCAAAAGGAAATGGGTCAACCTTACTTTCATTGAATTTGGCTTAGGGAGGGAAAGACATACACACCAAATTGGGTATCTTGCCCTACAGGAGAGTAGAGGAGAAGGAAATGAGAGGGGGGATGATGGAGGGAAGGGCAGGTTGGGGGGGAGGGTAGTTAGAAGCACACACTTTTGTAAAAGGAAAGAGTCAAAGTAGAGAATAGAACAAGTGGCAGGATAGGATGGAGGGAAATACAGTCAGTCTTTAACAATATATCCACTATGGAAATGTTTTGCGTATAACCTATTTGGAATTACTTATCTTCCCAGTAATGGTGGGTAATGAAGGAGGAAGGGAAAGAATCTGGAACTCAAAGTTTTAAAATCAAATGTTTAATATATTATTATTATTATTATTATTATTATTATTATTATTATTATTATTATTTACGTGCAACTGGGAAATAAGATATACAGGCATTGGGGTATGGAGATCTATCTTGCCCTACTGGATGTCGGAGGGGATATGCGGGAGGTTATAGGAGAGAGCAGATTGGAGGAGGAGGTACACAGTGGGATTGCTGTTTTTGGGTTGCTGCATAGGGGAATGATGGAGAGAAAATTTGTAACTCAAAATCTTATGGAAATTAATAATGTAAACTAAAAATAAACATTAATTTTAATTTTTTTTTAAAAGTAATTTCCCTAAGTCTCACATCTGACCACGCCACAGTCCTAATCAAAACCTTTCTATGGCTCCCTATTGCTTCTAAGCTGACGTGCAAACATCTGATCATGGCAGCCAGAGTCCTCCATGGTGTTACTTGAATCTTAAATGCCAAGCCAAATGCATCTCTCATTCTTCCTGTTCAGGTACCAGCCACATTTCACAATGAGCTGCAAGTCAGATAGTAAACAAGCACAAATTAAGTGCTTATTGTAGGCCAGGAATTGTGTTAAGTACTAAAGATATAAAGCTAAGCTAAGGACTAGGGTTATATCCCCCCAGTGAGAGCCTAGTCCAGACTTCAAATCCAGACAGCCTTAGGGCAGCAGCTGGAGTTAGCTACCTCCCTCTCCCTACCTTGGAATACGGAGCTGCCCTTTCCTCAATCAACAGCAGGAAAGAGAAAGGCTAATTGAGACACTGAATGTCCTTTTGTATGCACATTCATTTCAGCAATCAATGAAAAGGCTTTTCTTCACCAGGACATAAGCTATTAGGCAAACAGACTTTCTCTACCACCTCTGGAGTGGAAAGTAGGAAAGAAAAAGTAAGAGGGGAAGTGAGGAGGGGGCAGTGTTACCCTTCTATTCTATGTCCACTTTCAGAGGCAGATATCATATAGCCAGGTGGGGTCCCCAGGAATGCTCTTAAGATTGGATTTTCATTGACTAGTCTCTCATCATAGTAAGAAAACCAAAAGCACAGTCCTTGCCCTCAAGGAGCTCACATTCTAGTGGAAGAGACATGCAAATTACCAGGAACAAGCAAGCTATCTACAGAGTGGATGGAAGATCAACTGAAAAAGATGGTATTATTAAGACAGAGACAGGAAATGATTCCTGTAAAATGTGAGGGGGAGCTGAGTGTTGAAGGAGGTCAGAGAAATGTAGAGGCAGAAGTAAAAAGGTACAGTGTAGCAGGGATTGAGGTTAGCCAGGGCAAAGACACAGTTATGAGTTGAAGTATTGTGTGATGAACAGTAAGGATGCCAGAATAACTAGATTCTTGAGTGTGTGTGAGAAGGCTGGAAGGTGGGAAGAGGTCGGATGGTAAATAACCTTAAATGCCAAGCAGAGGTCTTTGCATTTGATGCTAAAGGGAGTAAAGAGTCATTGGCATTTACTTGGTGGCAGGGAGGTGACATAAGCAGATCTGTAGTTCAGGGAAATCACCTTGGCAGGTGAGTGGAAGATGCATTGGAACAGGGAAAGTTGAGTCAGAGAGAATAAATAAAGGGTTTTTGGAGCAGGGTAGGCATCAGTGTAAGTCAGAAGAAGGAGCTACACACTGGAGATGTTGGGAAGGTGGATATGACAAGATATGACATCAAGCTGGATCTTCAGAGTCAGAAGGAGTGAGAAGTTGATGACACTGAGGTTGCAAGCTTTGGTGGCATTGGCAGGATGGTGCTGTCTTTGACAGTAATAGGTGAGTTTAGAAGAAGAAACAATGTTAAGGGAAAATAATGAACTCTGCTTTGGACATGCTGAGATTGAGATGTCTACAAGTCATTTATTTTAAAATATCATCAAAGGCAGTTAGTGATATGAGCCTGAAGCTCAGGAAAGAGCTGGATATGTGGAACTGGGAATCAGCTGACTAGAGATGATAATTAAACTGATGGCAGCTGATGAATTTGCCATGAAATATAGCATAAAATGAGAAGAGAAAATGAGCTAGGACAAAATCTTGGAGGAATCCCCATGGTTAGTGATCATGCCATGGATGAGGATTCAGCAAAGGAACCTGAGAAAGAGCAGTGTGATGAGAAGGTAGACAAAAGAACAGTGTCAGGGAAATCTAAAGATGAGAGAGTATCCAGGAAAAGAGGGTGACCAATAGTGTTAAAGGCTACAGAGATGAAGAAGGCTGAGGAGTGGGAAAAGGCCATTAGATTTGGCGATTTGAAAATGATTGGTAACTTTGGAGAAAGCAGTTCCAAATTAATGATGAGGCTGGATGCCAAACTGAAGAGAGTTTAGAAGACAAAGAGGTAGAGACATGTAACTCATCCTGTGCTCTTGTGCCTCTGGGCTTTTATGAATACCATCTCTCATTTTGGGATAGACTCTGCTGTCACACACACAATAATAACAATAACAACAACAATAACAATAATAATAATAATAATCTGGATATTAACAACTTTCAGACCACATCCTTCAAGAGTAATTTAATTGATGCCTCTTATAAAAGCTTTTCCCAAGGAATGTAAAGAGCAGGTTAAAATTAAAGAAAAAAAAAGAGTAAAAAAGCTAAGATCAATGACAAAGTAAGAGGAAAAGAGAAATGCTGTTACAGAGAAAAAAACAATTTTTTTCACTTACAAGATCACAAGCAAACTTCATATCTTCTACCTTCTTCAAATCTGTGTAAAGAGGGAAGTGGGAGCAAAGAGAGGAAGAAGTATAACAGTACATGAGGTAAATAAGCAACTAATGATCATAACTGAATGTGAATGAGATTAACTCACCTATAAAGTAGAAGAGGATAATAGTACGGATTAGAAAGCAAAATCCAACTTTATGTTGTTTCAAAGGAATACAAAAAATCACCGAGTTAAAATGAGAGTTGAGGACAAAATCAGCAGAACTAAAAAATGTGGGATTACCAATTATGAATTTGAATAAGGTAAATGTAGATAAAATAAAAAGTGACAAGCAGGAAAATTGCATTCTGTTTAAAGACACTATGGAAAAACGAATCAATATTAGTACTTAATATAGGTGCAACTAATAACATCTAAACACTTATAGGAAAAAGTCAATTTAATTAGAGAAAGATTTTAAGAAAACAATAATAGGTCAAATCAATGTTCCCCTTTCAGAATGATATAAATATAACCAAAAGATAACCAAAGAAGTAAGTTAAGAACCTAAATGGAAATTAAGAAAAATTAGAGATGATAGACCTCTGGCAGTTGCTGAATATGAATAGAATGTAATTTACATAATTATCAGCTTTAATTTTTAAAACATGGCATTGTATTCTGGCATGAAGATGTCATCCAAATGGAGAAACCAGAAATACTAAATTCATCATTTATTGACCGTGATACAATTAAACACATCTGACCTGTTGATTTCTCCCTCCTTTCTCTGTCTCTTTCTCTCCTTGTCTCTGTCTGTTCCCCTCTTTCCTCCTTCTTTCTATCCTTTTCATCACTCTTTCTTTTCTTCTTCTTCTTCTTCTTCTTCTTCTTCTTCTTCTTCTTCTTCTTCTTCTTCTTCTTCTTCTTCTCTCTCTCATTTCAGTTCTTAGACTAACATTTTAGGAAGAGCAGTAATAAGTCCAAGCACATTCAAAAGAAGAGACTGGAGCCCTGGCTATAGCATAATCATGTAAAGGAATAGGAAATGTTTAGCTTATAAAAGAGAAGATGGGGAACATGTTCAATTGTTCTAGGTATCTGAAGGACTGACACGTGGAAAAAGGATTAGACTCAATCGCCTTGAACATCAGAAGACAAAACTGGAACTCTGAGTGAGTATTATGGTGGCCAATTTTGACTTGTTAAGAGGGAAAAACTCCCAAATGAGGCAGTGTGGTAAGTAGAAAGAGCATAGGCTGTTCAGGCAGAAGACTGGGTTCAAATTCTGCCTCTGATGCTTGCTATATGACCTTGAGCAAGGCATTTGACCTCCCAGTGTGCTGAGTTTGTTCTCTCCAAAATGAGGGATCTGGACTAGACACAGCAAAGTTCCTTCCCACCTCTAGTTGTAGGTGTCTGTCATTGGAGCTTCAGACAGAAGAATGAAGAACCAGTGGGATTATCTTCATTGATGATCTTCAAAGCAGAAGCAGATATCCAATTCATATTTTATTTAGTTTTGCTTTGTTTTGTTTTTTGAGTCATGGTTCCTTGGTATTGAGTCAGATGAAGCCTAGGGCCTCCATTTCAGGAATACATTTATATTTTTTTTAATGAATTAATTTATTTTAGGAGGGAATCATGGTTAAGTGACTTGCCCAGGGTTTCACAGCTAGTAAATGTTGAGGCCCTATTTAAATTCAGGTTTTCCTAAATCCAGGGCTGGTGTTTTACCCACTGTGCTCAGCATCAAATGTCTAAATGCATTCAATAAATAGAGGGGGTTACAAAGGAAATTGATTGCATTGAAAGGCATTTATCAGTATTTGTCTTTTTAGAATCAAGTCCATGGACCCCAGGTTAAGAATCCCTGGTTTAAAGGATGAGAAGAAATGTGAATGGCAGAAGGGTAGGGAGTGATGTGACATTTCATGGCTGAGGAAATGGAGTGAG
>CM053585.1:374263907-374290866 GCA_028646515.1 Pseudochirops corinnae
TGTGAATATTATAATGTTTTGAATGTTTGTCTTGATTTGTAATGGAATAAACAGAGTGTTCACTATATTTTGTAATCTGAACTCTAAAGGCTGTTCACAGTAGCATTCCTTTGGGAATCTGCTGGTGCATGGCATTACAAATACCAGTCAACTCTAGAAGAGACTTGAGAGTAGTTTCTGTGAACAAAGTTCTTGGGTGTAGTGAATTGAGAGCTCCATGTGGATCATCAATGAGACAGGGCAGTCTGAAGAGTTGAAGTTGTCCCAAGGTATTTGCACAAAGGTCTAAGCTCCAATGATCTGGTGAGAATGCTGCCGTCTCATCCTTGGCCATGCTACTTCTGGAAGACTTTGTGCTTAGCCCTGGAAGACATGTTTTGAGAAGTCTCTGTTTCAGCGTCTCTGAATAAGGACTCTTTACTCTGGCTCAAGCTTTCTCTCCAGTGGAATATAAACTCCTTGACACCAGTGATTGTTTCATTTCTTGTATCCCCAGTACGTAGCCCAGCCCAGGACCTGAATGCCCCAGAGTGCATCCAGAAGAGGGCAACTGGAATCCACCAATACACCAAGAATGCCATCAGGCAAAAATGAAATAGACACCCTCAAAAAGGTTATGATATATGATTGTAATGGAGTACTATTGTGCCATAAGAATTGATGAAGGGGTGGTTTTTGAAAAACATGGCAAGAACTATATGAAATGATGCAAGGTGAAGTGAGGAGAACAGGGAGATCATTGTGCACAGCAATGTTGTAATGATGATGCACTCTGAAAGTCTTGGCTACTCTGATCAACACAGTGATCCAAGATAATTCCAAAGGACTCCTGAAGAAAGAATGTTATGCCCTTCCAGAGAGAGAACTAATGAACTCGGAGTTCAAACTGAAATGTAGTCTTCTCCCTTTCTTCATTTTACTTGTTTTTTTTAACATGGCTAATACAGAACTCTGTTTTGCATGATTTCACATATATAATTCATATCGTATTGCTTGCCTTCCCAGTGAGTGGGGGAGAGGATGAGAGAGAGGGAGAAAATTTGGAACTCAAAATTGAAAAAGAAAATAAGAAATAATAATAAATAAAATAAATAATAAAACTTTAAAAGGTTATGCTACTGGGGGAGAAAATGTACAAATACAAATATGTATAAAATAATAATTCTCTCCCCACTTTGCTAACTTTGCTCAGGACTTTGTACAGAAGGGAGGAGCAAATGGGCATTTTCTCTCTCTCTCCTTTCTTCATTCCCTCCTTCTCTCTCTTCTCTCTTTTTCTTCTGTTTCTCCTTCCCCCTCTCCTTTTCCCTTTCCCTCTCACTCTCCTTCATGGACTTACACTAGATGGTAGCCGACTTACTTTAAATCTTGAAGGCCTGCTTCAGGGACTTAGACAAACAGCAATCCTTACATCCCGTCTCTAATGATGAGCCTCTGAAAATTGTGTTTGGGTAAATAATTACCAGCTCATGTTGGAATGACAATGCACTCTGTCTGCTTTAACGTGTTGATAAACAAGGCATTAATCATCCATCAAGTTCCAGAGAAGAGACCGCCAAGGGTGCTGGTGCTACAGTCTAGTCATGGAGAATTAGAATCTCCAGAATCTAATGGGCCTGAGGGGTCGATGAGTCTAGCCTGGGGTCCAGTGAGGGAATCCCTCCTAGTATCTCTGAACAAGGGCTTTTTACTCTGGCTTAAGCTTTCTCTCCAATGGAATATAAACTCCTTGGCACCAGCGATTGTTTCATTTCTTGCCTCCCCAGTATGTAGCCCAGCCCAGGACCCAACACATAGTAGGTGATTTACAAATGCTTGCTGATTGCTTGGTTCTCAGGATGAAGAGCTCTCTCCCTCATGAGGCAGATTTGTGTTTAGCATAACCTTGCCAGTAGCTCATGTTCAGGAACCCAATCCCTTACTCAGATTTCAATACTGTTAGACTCAAGGCCAACAATTCTGGAGAAAAAGTTAGTCTGGTCTGCTATTCTCCATGGTTTTCCAGGCAGGGAAACAAAAACAAAATAGTAATCTTTTGATTACTGTGTTTGAATCCTATCTCTGACACTAGCCACTGTGTGACCTTGGTTAAATCAGTCTCCCTGAGCCTCAGTATTTCCATCTCGAAAATGGGGATAGTAATTCGGGTGCTGCCTACTTTATAATGGTATTATCAACCTTACAAAGCTACAATGATGTGATCTATTATTACTAATGGAACATTCAGCCCCTCAAGAGTTCTAACATTAATATAATAGCAGCCCACTTATCTCGAAGTGAAATCTCCAGCAACTTCCTCCCCGTGGACCACAGCAGCTAACCTGTGAGCCAGTCTCGGTGCCCCTGCCCTACTTCCTGCTCTCCTTCACTTTCCACATTCAGTAAGTTCTGCTGATTCATTGTTGCTAAGGTCTTCTGTGTCAGCCCTCTTCTATCCCTTGACATTGCCACCGCCCTAATTCAAGCCCTCATCACCTCTTGCCAGAGCTATTGATGAATCCTCCTCATTGGTTTTCCTGCCTCCATCCTTTTCTTCTCTAATCCATCCACCACATACTTTCAGCTTAATCCTTTTGATCCATTCCTCTTATCTCATGTTCAAAAAGCTTTGTCCTCTCTTATTATCTGCCCTCTGACTAAAGCCCAGACTTCCTAGACCAGTATTCAAAGCCTGCCACAGCCTGACTTTAACTTACCTGCCTTTCTTTATTTCTCCTTCTTTTCCATACTGAACTGCCCACTATTCTAAGAACTCGTCTTGCTTTTTTGAACCTCTGACTTTTTTTCATAAATTTAACCCACCCTGGTAGAAAAGAAGAGCTGTCCCATTGTTTTGGTTTGTTTGTTGAATAGTCTCATCCATCAAGGCCAAATGAAATGCCACTTTCCTCCATGATGCTCTCCTTGGTTCTCCAAACTGCGTATTCTGCAACCCCAAAGTACTAACTCTGACATCAGAAGACCTACAACCCCAAAGTCTTGGATGCTTACTATCTATGCGACCTTGGTAAAATAATTTAAACATCCTGGGCTTTGGTTTCCTCACCTGTCCAGAGAAGAGGTTGAATTGGGTGACCTTTAAGGTCCCTCCATCCTTGCATCTATAACCCCATAGTCCCTTAGGCAGCTAGGTAGTGAAGTGGTTACTGTGCTGGGTTTGGAGTCATAAAGACTTGAGTTCAAATTCTGTCTTAGACACAATTGCTGTGTAATGCAAGCCAAGTCACTTAACACCTCCCAGCCTCTGATTCTCTATCCGTCAATTGAGAGGCTTGGATATAACAGCTTCTAGCTTTAAATATATGATTGTAGGATGACATTATGATGATCTTTTCAGTAGAAGTTTGTGTGGAATAATTTTACATGTCTATGTCTATCTCTATAGGTATGTGTGTCTGATATATATATACATATATACGCATATGTCTGTATGTGTATGTGTCTACACACACACTCACATACCTATTTGTATCTAATGGTAGCCATCTCTGGGGTAGGGAGGGTGGGGGGAAGAAAAAAAGAAAAAATACACGATAATTTTGTTATATATTTGAAAAGAATTGCAACTTTTGCATAGTAGATTTGCAGTTTCATGTATAATCACCTTTTTATTATACTATGTTATAGAAATGCTTGTTTTATTCCATAAATTTAAAAAGAAAATTAAAAAAAATATTGTCTTTGCTTTGTTTTCAATAGATGTTATCCCACTTCTTTTTGTTGTTTGGTTGTTTCAATTATGTCTGATACTTTGTGACCCCTTTTGAGAGGGTGTTTCTTGGCAGAGAAACTAGAATGAATTGCCATTTCCTTCTCCAGTGTGTCTCCATTTTACAGATGAGGAATTGAGGCAAACAGATTTAGTTGACTTGCCCAGGGCCAGTTAGTAAGTGCCTGAAGTCAGATTTCAACTCCTGAAGATGAGTCTGACTGATTGCAAGCCCAGTGTCCCATCTTTTTCCTCATCCAGCTGCCTATTCTTCCTTGTATTAAGAGCTATTTGTGGGCCAGGTGTGGTGACACATACCTGTATTCACTACTGTCAGGGAGATTAGTTTACCAGGATCACTTGAGCTCAGTAGTTGTGAGCTACAGTAGGGCTAAGTTGTCATCCATATGGTGAACTCCTGTACTGATCAGTGGTGGGACTGAACTTGTGAGAGACCACTGAACTTCTTGCCTGGGTGAAATTTACCGCTGATCTGCTTTGAGCTCAGAGGGAGCTGTTCAGTATGGCAAGATGAGCTGGATATGATGAATAACAATGAGTAAGCTCCTCAAAGGAGCTCTCCACTTAAAGGAACTTCAGCGGGGTCAGGAGGATGGGATCAAGAGCTGTACTGGAGCTGGTTTGCATCTTGTTGTTATATTTTCAGTGTATTCATTTACATGTCAGAAATGCACAAACAATACAAATTAAGGTTTAATTTATAGTTTTGTTGATGCTCTAGACCAGAGGAAGGGATGGAGAAAATGTTAACAATTGTTGATTAAACAGAATAAACTATGGGTAATATGTGACAGAGGCAATATTTGAATCTGGGATTCCTGACGCAAAATCCAGCACTCCTTCCACCAAACCACACCATCCTTCTTATTAGAGCATTGAAAGTATAATTCCTTCCCCAAGTAGTTGTGAGGAAAGGTGGGCTCACAGAAAAGGAGTACCACAGGCTATCAGCCTGATAATGTGTCTTGCAGAGGGACAAGCCAGAGAAATATTTTGATGAAAGGTGTGAAGTGGAGTGGTGGTCCCTGTGGGCAGAAAGGATGCTAAATTTTAGGAAGGCTATTGATGAACTGAAATATGTTTTGAGGAGGATGTCCAGGAAGATTAGGGCACTAGAGGCCTTGCTACACAAGGGCCAATTGAAGAAACAGAAATGGTTAGCTTGAAGGAGAGAATATGATTGCTATATTCAAGTATTTGATGAGTGGTCACCTGGGAGGGATTCAACTTGTTTTCATTGGCCTCAGAGGACAGAAATAGGAGAATTTGGAGGTGGGAAGTTTTAAAGAGTATTAAGTAAAATTGAAAAAAATAACAAACTTGAAAAAACTTGGGAAAAAATCTTCTTCACTATTAGAACTATTCATAAATGCAGTAGGCTTCCTTGGAAGCCCTTTCTGTGTCTCCAAGCAAGCTCTCTGAGACTGCTCATTGGAAATAGAAGAGAAAATTGCCAAAGTGGTCCTGTGTTCTGGTTCAATGTTCTTTCTCTATAGTTAAGTCAAGACCTATCCAGCAGACATCTACCGACATCTTACTACAAGCAAGGTCTTATATATGGAACTGAGGGCAATGACAAGGTCAACATGATAGAGTCTCTGTACTCATAAACTAGCAGGAGAAACTCATAAATACTTCAAGTTGTTTTCATCAGATGAGTTGGATGCAAAGTGAGAATGGACATAAATCTATGTGTAGGGATAACAACAACGAAAACAATAAGAGCCTTCTTCATCCATGAGAGTGGGAAGGAGGTCAGGCACTGCTGGCTAACTCTGTCAGAAGTAAATTGTTAGGCTGTAGAAGACAGTGCAGTGAGGAGGGTAGGGTCTGTTTAGTATTTGTAGGAATTCTCTCTTCTCTTGAGGGGAAATCTCCATTCTTGGAAGCATTAGTTGTGTACTGGTCAATGACACTGGGGGTCTGTTGGTGGGCCACTTAAACTAATAGTAATACTCCCTAGGAGTACTGGTGGAGTAGAATAAGGGGTCTGAACCCAAATCATACTTTAGTAAACTTGGGTAAGCACCTCTGTCCTCATCTGTAAAATAGCACCAATTATATCTGTAGTAGCCCCACCGTCACGAGGTTGTTGTAAGGTTTGAATGAGATGATTGTTAACTTACTTTGCAATTTTTAAAACACCTATAGCCATTCCAGTTCAGCTTATTCTTATTATTAATAAATACAGGCTGTGCTTAGAGTCAGGCTGGGTGAGTTTTATGGGAAAATTCAGCCATTACTACTTAATTTTTTACTTGAAAAATTTTCCATTGCCTTTAATTAAGCTTTCTCTCTGTCTCAGAGCCCCAGGGGCCTTGGAAATAACAGCTTGCTTACCAGGTGTGTTTGCTTTCAAGTGGGTTATTTCCCCTCCCCTTCTTCAGTTCCAGAGAAGAGCCAAGAGATCACATCTAATATGTTTTTGAATGTCTGTCTTGAACAAATTGCAGATTCAAAATGAAAAGAGGATGAGCACCAATGGGGAAGGGAAGTGGTAAGTCAGACAGGTGAAGCTTCTCTTCAATCAAGGATCAACCCAGTCAATCAGCCAGGATCAGCCAGGCTCAAAGGCAAGTCTGGGGCTTATAGTTTCTGGTGCTGGACAGTGCCCAAGTCTTAACAAGCCACTACTTTGTTCAAAAATCTTTGCTGAGTTCCAGATACCTCTAGGATCAAATACAAAATCTTTTAAGGATTTCTTGGTCTAGCTCATTTAAAGGAGAAGGAGAAGGAGAACAAGTAGAAACAAGAAAGAGAAGAAAGAGGAGGAGGAGGAGGAGGAGGAGGAGGAGGAGGAGGAGGAGGAGGAGAAAGAAGTGGCTT
Source organism: Pseudochirops corinnae (assembly GCA_028646515.1). Taxonomy (NCBI): domain Eukaryota; kingdom Metazoa; phylum Chordata; class Mammalia; order Diprotodontia; family Pseudocheiridae; genus Pseudochirops; species Pseudochirops corinnae. The sequence goes on from CM053585.1 coordinate 374,270,464, forward strand.
ACAACACTTGCACATTTCCAGGACTGGCTACCTATCAGCCCCTCATTTCACATTATTCCCAATTAGAAATCAGCTCCCTGGGGGGAGAGATTGTTTCACATTTTACATCTGTATTCCTAGCATGGTCCTTATCACATAGAAGACGTTTAATAAGTGCTTGTTGATCCATTGATATACTTTAAATTTGCACCAAACCATAGTTCAAGGTTTTTCCAGGTTCACCCTGCTGTCTCCCACTGCTGCTGGGATTTACAGGGCATGAGTCACTTGTCCCTCCAGAGCCTATACGCCGATATATGGTTTGTGGAGAGGTTCAGACCAAGGTAATCCTGGTGTCTAATTAGGGGAATTAGCCTGTCATTTCCTTACCCTCACTGACTCACTAAACACCCACTTTAGAGTCCTGGGGCACTTTTATTTTCTGATTTGTCTAGGGCTTCTCCTAAAAGGGGAGAAATATCACTGGGTATGACATAGGTAGTTTATCCCTATTCATGTAAGTGAATACTAATCAAAGAAAGGATCACAATGCACATTAACAGAATGATATTAAAAGGAATCAGGAACTTCACCTGTAATTTAAGTAAAGTCGTATTTATTAATTGCCTAGTATGAGCCAGGTACTGGGCTGAGTGCTGGGAATACAACTATAAATCAAAAGATATCCCCTGTCCTCAAGGAGCTTACATGACCTGAAGCTGGAAGCCAGCTGCTGGTGGAAGATGGACTTCCTGTTTGGTTCTGCTTGGCACTCGTCCTCTGGCATTCTTCTCAGACTAGAGATCCTTTTCTTTCATGGCCACAGGTCTTTAAGGGTCCTAGTCTAAAAATAATTCCATCTCACATCTTTTCAGAGCTTTGAGGTTTACAGTGTACTTTTCCTCCAAACCTATGTTTGGTTAAATAAGTCAAGTATCATTATGTCCGGCTAAAAGAGGAAGACTGGGTGGGTAGGTGGCACAATGAAAAGAATGCCAGCCCTGGAGTTAGAAGGACCTGAGTTCAAATCTGATCTCTGACACTTACTAGCTATGTGACCTTGGGCAAGTCACTTCACCCAGTTTGCCTCAGTTTCCTCATCTATAAAATGAACTGGAGAAGGAAATGGAAAACCATTCCAGTATCTTTGCCGAGAGAACTCTAGTGGGGTCACAGAGAGTTGGCATGAGCCAAAGGACTGGGAAACAAAGGATGAAGAAACTGAAATAAGGTCTTTGAGGTTGTGACACACCCATGGTCGTAGAACTAGCAAGTGAGGGAGCCTGGTACAGTGGCAAGTGTGTTGGATTTGCACTCAGACCAATTGGATTTGGGTCCTTCCTCTGCATGTCTTTCACTTACAGCCACTGGGCTTTGGTTAAGTCCCTCAAGTTCTCTGGTCACCAAGATTTCCATCTCTAAATGAGGCATTAGTATTAATAGCCACAAAGATCCCTTCCATTCTAGATCTTTGACCCTAAAATGCAGCAAAACAGCTCAGAGAAGGTTAGAAAACAACTTCCTGACTTTAGTTCGAACACTCTGGTGAATGAAAAAGTCATTCTTGTATCCCACTTTAAGGCTTATAAAATGCTAACCTTGAATGAACCTAGTACTTACCAGTTGAATGACAAGGGTAAAATCCCTTGATCTCTCTTGACCTCAGTTTTGAATCTATAAAATGGACATCTTAATACCAGTGATACCTGCTTCACAGGATTGTTTTAAGCACAGGATTAATCAATCAAAATGATTTTTAAAGCATCCATTACGTACAAAGACAAAATTGAAACTGCTCTTTCCATCGAGGAATTTATGATCAATTAGGGGAAAACATGTCCAATCAAAGGAGATTCTGTGTGTAAATCACTTTGTAAACATTAATGTGTGTTTTAAGATTGCCATCAATTATTTTTGTCAGGACCATTATTGTGACTGTGTGTGTGTGTGTGTGTGTGTGTGTGTGTGTGTGTTTGTGAATCATACTTTAGCACATCATATCTAAACAAAAAAGTTTCCATAGGATTGGGGCAGGGTATTTTCTGAGGTTGGTAGAATGTATTATTTCATAGTTGGAAACAAATGGGGAGAGTTTATAGTTAGTGTTATAGTTACACACACACACACACACACACACACCCCTATTTATCTATCCATATCCATATCTATAACTATACTTACAGATGTGTGTATACATATATGCATAAATACAGATTTACATATATGTGTGCATACACACACACACATATCCTCTTTCCAATGTCCTCCACAAATGGTCATTCAACCTTCACAAAGAAGTCCAATGGTAGAATAACTCACCACTAATCTAGGCTGCCAGGTGGTACAGTGGATAGAACACTGGGCCTGGAGTCTGGAAGACCTGTGTTCAGATCTGACCTCAGACACTAGCTGTGTGACTCTGGGCAAATCACTTAATTCTTGTCTGCCTCAATTCCCTCAACTGTTAAATGGGAGTATAAATAGTTTCTACCTTTCAGGGTTGTTAAGAGGATTCAATGAAATTTTATTTTTAAAGTTCTTAGCACAGTGGCTGGAACATAGTAGGCTTCCTTCCTTCTCTCCTTTCCCTCTATCTTTCCCTTCCTCCTTCCTTTTTTTCCTTCCCTCCCTCCCTCCCTCCTTCCTTCCTTCCTTCCTTCCTTCTTCCTTCTTAGTAAGCCATTCTAAATTTAGATAGTTCTAATTGTTAGTATGTGTACAATATGGAATGAAAAGTCATTTCCCTGAAATTATCAAGGATCAGTACTGGATGAAATAATGATGAGCGAAATGAGCAGAACCAAGAGAACACTGTGTACAGTAATGGCCGTATTGTTTTAAGAATGACTTTGAGCAAATAAGTGCTTTTGTGTATTATAAATAAATTTACTATAGTGGACATATGAAGAAAGATGCTATCTCCATCCAGAGAAAGAACTGATACATAGAAGCATGTATAGAATAATTTTGCATACATACATAATCTATATTTATATATACATATATACCTATTTGTTTCTAATGGTAGCCATCTCTGGGGTGAAGAGAGGAGGGAAGAAAAAAGGGAAAAAAAAGAAATTTACGTAATAATTTTGTTGCACATATGAAAGGAATAGCAAGTTATGCATGGTAAATTTGCAGTTTCTTGTACAATCATCTTTTTATTGTGCTATGTTATGGAAATTCTTGTTTTATTCCATAAATTAAAAATAAAACAAAATAGAAAGGATCAGTGCTTGGTCTGCCCTTTAGGGACCAGATAGAATAAAATCTATTCCCTTTTCTAGTTGTTCAACTAAATGCTTCTCTCCAACCTCAGGTCTTCCCTTTCCCAGGATTCCCACCCTCAGACCCTTCATGTAGGCAGCCAGTCCTTTACCCTTCTCTGAATGAGCTCTAGTTCATCAGTTCCTTTCCTAATTTGTGGCATCTGGAACTACAGATGACACTGCCGATGTGTTCAGGGAGGCAAAGGACAGAAGGGCCATTGTCTCTTTCCCCCTGGACACTCTGCCTCTATCAATAAAGCCATAGATGACAATAGATCTTTTAGCTGTTTTTTCACACTACTGGTTTATCTAGAACCATAGGATTCCAGAATTGAGAGTTGGAAGGAACCTCAGTGGAACCATCAGCTCCAACCCATAAATAAAAGGAAGCCACAATATTACACACCAGATAAATAGGCATACAGACTCTGCTTGTGATTTCAGGCCACTACAACCTCCAAATGGCTTTTACATGTGCTGTTTTATAGTAGAGGCTTTTACCCATCCTATACTAGAGCAGCTGATATTTTTAACCCAAGTTCAGTACTTGCCACTGATCTTCTAAAAACCTAAAGAATGTCCTTCTTCAGTTCCCCATGCTTAGATGGAAGTAGCCCTGGATCATCAAAGGCTTTGGAATGGGCATTCAAAGTCTGCCAATATCCTGACATGTTAGAGCATGAATTCCAGTGCTAAGCAGGGGGTCAGGCTTCCAAGGATTGGCCCAGAGTGCCTAGCTCTTCAGCCACAGCAGTTTATATAAACCTTTTTCAACAGTATCAATGAGCTTGGATGGATGTTGGCACTGATGAATTCATGAATCCTTCAAGAATGGAAGTTGAATGAGTATGGAGAAAAAGTCAACACTAGTGCAGTCCAATCTAAATCCATGGGTGTGATTTAATGAGGTCCTGTCGAAGCAGTAATCAGAGCCTTAGCAGGAAATCATAATGACAAACCCTAATGATGATAACTAATAACCAGGAGTGCTGGGGGTACTGTCCTTAGCAGTGGGCTTGGCTTCTCATGGCTCTGGGATTCCCAGAACTCAGAAGCTGAGCTCTTATAACTTGGGAAAGGAGCCAACCTGTAGTATCCCCTGTTGGTCTCATCACACAGTGTCAGATATAATGCAAAATGTCAAATTCTATTTCAAACTAAGTCTGCTGTCTTTAGACTTGGGACGCAGCAGGCAGGGTGGCTAATAGCCCCTGTTGCTGAGTTTGCAGGGATTTGCTGAGGCCCACAATGTTAATCCAAGAAGGGCTGCCATAGCTTGGTGATATTGTTTCAATTTCTTCCCAGACAGTAGGAAATCTCTTGTTGATTATAAATAGCCGTGCAGAATTTCCAATGTGGCATCTCATTGCCCAAAGTTGAAGCACAAAACAGTTTCCATCTAATCCAGGTCCTGGAGGCCTTTATTTTCCCACCTAGAAATGTCTCTTTCCACCTTGGAAACTATTGTCATGCACCAGCATTCAAACTGCCTTCTCCAGCCCTTTGTCAGGATACATTCCCTGGTAGGGACCCAGATGTGGAATTCCCAGAGTCACAAAGCCCACCCGCACTGTGAGAGATGCTCACACATGCCAAGGCTGTTCATGCTCACCAAGCCAAAGTTCTTCACAATATTTTCAAAGGAATGGAGATTTTCTTTAATGTCTTACAGGAGGAAATATGATGTGGGTTTAATATTGCATGATGAGCTACCGACTCAGCCTTGGGAAAATATGCTTTATGCACGAAAATGTAAAAGGGCCATATGTTGCAGTCAAGTTTCACTGTTGACCATAAAGTATATTGTAATAGAAGTTGTAAAGCCAGCCCAGAGTGGAGAATTTCAAAAAGGAAAAAAAATAGTGCAGAGGTGGTAAGGATCAGAGCTTCCAAAGAAACATGTCTTGATACCCCAATGAGAGAGTCATTCCTTAATCACTGGATCACAAAGCTAGGGCTGGAAGAGCCTTCAAGGCCAGCTTGTCCAACAGCCTTATTTCATAGCTGAGGAATCAGAACTCCACAGAGCTGACATGACTAACCCAAGTAGCAGAACTAGGATTCGGATTGAGGTCTTTTGGCTCCGCGTCCAGGGCTCTGTCCCATAGATCACTGATACCTTTATGACAGAATTGCTCTTGTTATCTATAAGTCTGGGCCCCAAAGACCAACTTGGCAGTGGAAAGGCAGCATGAAGTGACCATGAGAAGAAGAACCCTAGACAGATAGTCAGGGGAGACCCAAGTCATCCTGAGACTCAGATATCTCTTGTGTAACATGAATGAACTTCCTGCCTCATGGGGATATTGTGAGCATAGGATGTTGTGAACCCTAAATGCCAAAGAAGGAGGAGTTTTCATTATTATTTGTGCCTCTGCAGAGACATCAGAAATGGAGCCATAACCAGTACACATGGCACCTGAGAAAACTGCAAGAAATCAGGGCAAGCAGTACTGATGACCCTCCAATAACATGTTATTGGTAATAGAGAAATAATACAAGAAGTAATTGAGAGAAAAATTGCCCAGCAGGGCAAATTCATTAAAGCAGTGGCTTGTGGGGGACATTTTGCACCTTGATACATTGGCACCCACAGATAAGTTCCCAAAGTCTGCACACTAATCACAGCTTGGGGATGGAGGTGGAATTGAATGACAAAAGGGCGGATTTCTACAATGGAGAGGAGAAAAGTGAGAGGAGGGATACAGAGAGAGACAGAGACAGAGACAGACAGACAGACAGAGACAGACAGAGACAGAGACAGACAGACAGAGAGAGACAGAAAGACAGAGAGAGACACAGAGAAAGATACATAGAGAGAGACAGAGGAGAAGAGATTTGGGTATCAGTCAAAAAGTATTGAAATGAACAAATAACTATAATATAATAGATAGTCATTATTTTATCTGAGGCATTTTGGGATAGTGGATGGAGAACTGACCCTGGATCTAGGACTTCCTGGGTTCAATTCCTGTCCCTGACATATACTATCAATGAGACCTTGGGCAAGTCTTAGTGATCTAGATAAATGTTCCATGACCATAAGTTGCAGAACAGGGTATGACTTGCATTGGTAGAAGGAATTGCCTTCCCCAATGAAACCCAAAATCCGGTTCTTTTGCCTAAATTGAATACAAATCAGAATATAGGAAATGTTCTTCAATTTCGGGCTATGACATTTACTTGAAGTCATAGATAGTGGTCATAGATAGTGAGATTGGGTAGTCATGGGAAGTGTTCAAAGACCCTATTGCTAGGCCTACTGTAATAGTCACTGAAGTGACTCAAGAACCCCTGGGATATTTTTCTGGCTCTGGAAAGAAAGAAGGGTCTCAGATCCCCTGGTTCCTTAGCTAAGAAACTTGATAATCTGGTTAGAAGACAATCCTGAGATTTACATAATAAACCTTATCCTCTGGTCCTATCCCCATCCCTTTCCTTTCTGTATTGTACTTACCTGGCTTTGTCTCCCTATTTCCCTCCTAGGTCGTGAGCTCCCAGGGCAGGGGCCATACATGCCTATGTGAGCTCTCTCTCTGACAGCACTGAAGGGGATATTTTCCACATGTGAGGCACTCCATAAATACTCAATCAACAAATTGCCATCAAATTCAAATGCACTGTACAATTAAGCACTGGATTGTTTGGCAATCACAGAATCTCCTGGGTGAAAAGGACCTCAGGGAAATCTAGTCAAGTCTTTTCCAGAACAAAAATCCCCTGATGAGGCTTCTTTCAACTTTGGTTTGCAGATGCCCAAGATGGGCTATCTGCTTACCTCCAGAGATGGGCTGTGGACAGTGAGGGAGGGAGAAAGGGTGAGGTGAAGAAAGAGGGGGATCAAGCAAGCCATAGATGTTGGTTGAGTGTCTTCTGCATGATGGGCACTGGGCTGGACTGGGGGCATTCCATGATGAAACGGATGTATCCCCTGACTTCAATAAGCTTGCACTGGATGCAAATCTGTGATCATGTGAACCTATGAACCAATAATTAGACCCATGATATATGGAAAATGAATGCAAGGTAGTTTGGGGAGGGAGGCACTAGGATTTGGGGGCATTAGGGAAAGCTTTATACAGAAGGTGGTACTTGAGGGATGTCTCAAAGGGAACCTGGGGTGACTGGGAGGCAGAGGCAGGGAGGGAGAGCATTCCAGGCATGGGGGAAAGGCAGCTCCAAAGCAAGGAGATGGAAGATGCAGATGTTGGGGGGAGGCAGCAAGTTGTGCAATATGGAGGAAGAATTTGTGGTGGAGGATGATGTGTGAGAAGAATGGGAAGGAGAAAGAGACCTGAAAGTGAAGAGCTTTAAATGTCAAACAGAGTTTGTTTTTTTTTAATCTTAGGTGTAATAGAGAGCCACTGGAATTTACTGAATAGGGGATGACTTGGTCAGACCCACATTGGCAGGTGAAGAGAAGATGAATTCTGCTGGGGGGAGACTTGAAGACAAGGGACCTAATTAAAAGGCCATGGCAATAGTCTGGGCAGAAGACAGAGGCATATACAAGAAAGGGGAAGAGAATAGCCATTCATATAGCCCCTGCTGAATGCCTGACACTGTGCTAGACAGTTCTCAAATGTTATCTCATCTAATCCTCCTGAGGTACAACCTTGAGAGGTAACTACTGTTGTTGCTGTCATTTTACAGTTGAGGAAAGTGAGTTAAGCAGAAGTTAAGTGACTTGTCAGAGTCACACAGTTACTAAGTGTCTGAGTCTTGATTGGAATTCAGATCTTCTTGACTTTAGGCCTAGTGTTCTCTAGCAATGGTGTGAAACTCAGGTAGAAACAGGGGCTACTGATTCATACATAAGGATCTCTGTCAACCAAATACTGCCTTAAAAACCACATATTAACACTGCTTTTGTTCTATTGTATTATTATCTGTTTTATTAAATACTTTTCAATTATATTGTAGTGTGTTTAGGCACTATGGAGTATTGTAGGCTTCATGTTTGACACTTCTGGTATATCCAAAGAAGTTACAAGATTTGATAATATGTTGATTATGCAGGGTGAAATTTCAGAGACTATAAGCCTAAGTGAATGGTAGGATGACAGTATCCTTGAGTATAACAGGAAAATTCACAAGAGGGGAGATTTTGGGGGAGAAGATAATAACTGGTTTTGAGTGTGTTGAGTTCCAAATGTCTCTGGGACATCCAGTTTGTAATGTGTAATAGACCCTGGGCAAGTCACTTCACCCTGCTTGCCTCAATTTCCTTATTTCTAAAATGGGCTGGGGAAGGAAACAGCAAATCCCTCTAGTATCTCTGCCAAGAAAACCCCAAATGGGGTCATGAGGAATCAGACACAACTGAAAATGACTAAACAACAACAAAAACCCAAGTAGTGATTGGGGATACAAGATGAGACTCGAGGAGAATGTGGGGCCCAATAGACAAATCTTTGAGTCATCAGTACAGAGCTGGTGTTTGAATCTGGGGGACTTGATGAGGTAACTATGAGACAGTGTTGGACGCAGGGGTTCTGGAGTTCATGGGACCTGAGCTGGGCCTTGATGATTTTCTCTGTCTCAATGGGCTACTTGATCAATGGTGATTAGGAGCATTTTAGGTGGGGAGGAGCATGAGCTGTGTGAACCACAGCATATTGATGGAAATGATTCGTGCATGGACCGGCATTATAGAAGAAAAGAGAACAAGTCAACAAGAAATGAAAGATGAGTTTAGGTAAGATGGCACCATCCTTGGCCTTGAATGCCAAACAGAGAAACTCAAACATCACTGCTTCTCTCATTTATTTACTGAGAAACTTAAGAATGCTTTCTACATGCAGGGCCCTATACCATGTTCTGTGATACAAAGCTCTGAAACAATTTTCTCTGTATCTAGAGGCAAGGCCACAAGCATCTGTAACATAATAGTTGTTCTTTCAATTCAATTAAATGCAGATTACTGGATGATAAGGACATAGTGTCATATCTTGGCTCTGCAGCTTAGTAGCTGTGTGTCTCACCTAAGTCACTTCAATCTTCAGGGTTTCCAATTCCTCTCACATCTGTAAAATGAAGAGGTTTGATCCCTACTGACCTTTCCAGATCAACATTTCCCTAACCTCTGTGTGTGGGGGTGGAGGGTATCAGGGCAGGCTCCTTGTGGGAATGAGCATCTGAGCTGTGTTGGCAAACATGTGTGGGTTCCCAATAGCCTATGGCAGAAGGCTTCATGGCATGGACACAAGGAAACCATTTTAGAAAATTTTACTTTGAATTTAATGAACACACAAACAAGAAAAAAAAAATACGTGCAAAATGACAGAAAAAGAGAATTGTGATTTGAACCATCAAAACAAACAAACAAAACTAAACTAAACCAAACATGTCTATTGATTACTTGGATTCCTTTTCTTGGGAGCTGCCTGTTTCTACCCTTTGCTCATCTTTCTATGTTTTAGTGGTCAGCGTTCTGAGAGATTTGAGTCAGTCACTTAGATGTTTTGAAGACTGGACCTTTATCAGAGAACTAGGCTGCAAAGATCTCCACCACCACCCCTATTTAACTGTTAACCAGTTCTCTTCTCATTTTTGCCCCTAATTTTTGATTGGACTGGTTTTGCTTATAAAACAACCTTTCCTTTTTGTGTCATTGAGAATGTTGCTTTTCTCATCTATGCTCTTCTCTACTACTTGTTTGTTGATTCACTCTTTCCTTATCCATAGTTGTGAAACATTGTCTTTCTTGCTTCTCTCATTTCTTTATGGAATGAACTTTTATAGCTAGGTTTATATCCAGGTCAGTGAATCCGTTTGGAGTTTGTTTTGGTGTGTGGTGCAAAATGCTGTTTGAAAAGGAAATGGTGAAAGCTAGGTTTCCAGTTGTTGGGGCAGGCTTGACCAAGTCTTTAGCCCAGGTGGGTTCTCTAGGTTTTCTGAGGCTCTCTGTGCTCCTAGGTTAGCTTGCTTCTGTCTGCAGTACAAACCTGATTTGTTCAATTTATCAAACTCGTTATTCGTAAATCAGTACCAAGTAGTTTTGAGGTTTTTCCTTTTGCTCTAATTTGGTTTAAGAGCTGCCCCTGCTCCCCCTGCCCACTCCCATCCTGCCTTGCTTCTAGTACTTTCTTTCTGTTTCCTCCAGGTAGAAGAGTGGAGAGGGCACTGGACTGAGAGTCAGAAAGATCTGCGTTAGAATCTTAACTCAGACACTATTAGCAGTGTGACCTTGAGGGAGTCACCTAATCTCTTTCTGCCCCAGTTACCTCATCTGTAAAATAGGGTAATAATAGAACCCACTTCCTTGGATTATTGTGAAGATAAAATAAGACAATATTTGTAAAGTTCTTTGCAAATTCCAAGTGCTCTATAAATGCTATTACTAAATAATGAACTTAAATTATTAAATATTAATAATTGACAGTAAATTTATTAATTAATACTTTATTAATATTAAATAATGATTATTAAATTACATTATAATTATTTTTCTCCTGATGTAGTTCATTATTTCTTCTAATGTTTTTGTAGTTTGATTGGTATATTGGAATAAATGAATTAATTTGAAGAGCATTATAACTCTTTCTTTTTCAGTATTTATTTAGAGATGCTTGAACTCATTTACATCTGGAAGTCATATTTCCTTCTCTTGCTACTGGTTTTCCTGTTGCTTTATCTATTTATGTTCAAGTCTTTGAGTTTCTTCCTGAAATCTCTGATAATTTCAGTATTTTTCCATTCCCCTCATCCAGTCACCTCTATTTTACTTATCACTCACTTTTTGACTCCTTCTTTCCTGAGTTTAGTTTCTTTGGGGGTTAGAAATCAGATTACCTTAAACTTCTCCCATAAGGGGCAACTCACAGTTCACCAGTATAGTTCTCTGCCTCAACTGATTTTTTTTAGACAGCTAAGTGGTGCAGTAGGTGAAATACTAGGCTTGGAGTCAGGAAGATCTGAATTCAAATTTGGCCTCAGATGCTTACTAACTTGTGACCCTGGGAAGATCATTTAACTCCTATTTGCCTCAGTTCCTCATCTATAAAATGGGGAGATACTGGAGAAGGAAATGGCATATCCACTTCAGTATCTTTGCCAAGAAAACCCCATGGACAAAGTCTATGGGGTCACATAGCGTTGTACAGGATTGAATGAATGACAGAACAACAAATTGGCCCTAGTGAGACTCTGTGCTCTTTCCATCAGATTTGATGGAGTGCTGCACAGCCCCTCACATGCATGACGTCCTGTCCTACCTGCCTCCTCTCTTCCTCTCTTCTCTACCCTGGCACCACAAGTTCAGAGCCTGTTTTCCCTGGCACTAGTAGCTCATTGCTTTGCAGGAGTGGTGCTTCTGGCATCCTGACAGGCTTTTGCTCCTCATGGGCTATAGCTAAGTTGGCCATCAAACCCTGAGCAAACTTTAGCAGGCTGGAGCAAAAGGCTACATGGCACTGGAAAGAAGGAAGGTGCCCTAGAGTATAGGGTTGAGCTTTGATGTAAATCTATGTTATGTCCTACACCCACTGGTGAAGACTTGATCCCTAGGTCATGTGAGTTGAGGAAAGGGGTATTGAGTGAGCCCAGGTCATCGAACATCACTCCTTGGCTTTGGGGTTTATTTTTAAAGCTTCTTTTGGATTCTGGGTGTCTTAAACATCTGGAGTTCCTTTACCTTCTGTACATGATTTCTGTTTTTGGAGAGATTTGAGAGGACATGGGTATCAGAGAAAATGTCAACTTTTCCATCTTGTTGCTCTCCTGATCCAGAAGTCCCTATCACTGTTATTATGCTGGTGTGAAGATTGGAGTAATTACTGTGACTAATTTTATTTAATTCTGCACTTATTTCTATCAAAAGTGCTTCATAGCTATATTTTTATAGTTCATGTGTGTGCTCTTTAAGAGTATATCTACTCAAACATTTTATAATTCTATAGTTATTTTAATAAATTTTGTCTTTCCTTTTGACTTCATTGGTAATATATAAAAAGGGGTCACTGATGATTTGTGTGAGTTTATTTTATACCTTGAAATTTAAAAAAATATGCCTTTAATTATTGTGAATCTTTAATTGCCACTGTAGTATTCTCCATATAGGCCATCATGTCATAAGCAAAAATATGGTAACCTTATTTTCTTTTTTGCTTATGTCTATTTCCTCAGTTTCCTTTCTCTTATTGCTATAGCTAACAATTATTCGTTTTAGAAATTCTTTGTAAATTTTGATTTCAAGATTCTTTCCCTCCATTCACACCCCCACTGAGATATAAAACAATATATCAGTTATACCTGTACAATCATGCAAAATGTATTTCCATGTTAGCCACAGCACAAAAAAGGCCCAGAATGACAAAATTATATTTCAATTTTCACTCAGAGTTCCTTATTTTTCTGGAGGTGGGTAGCATTTTTTCATCACGAGTCCTTTGGAATTGCCTTGAATCATTGTATTGACCAGAGCAATTAAATGTTTCACAGCTGATCATCATTACAACATTGCTGATACTGTGCACAGTGATCTCCTGGTTCTTCTCACCTTACTTTGCATCAGTTCATATAGATCTTCCCAGGTTTTTTTCTGAAATCACCTCCCTCAGCATTTCCCCCAACACAATAAAATTCCATCACAATCATATGCCACAACTTGTTCAGTCATTTCCCAATTGATGAGTATCCCTTCATTTTCTGATGGTAAATTTCTTAGGAGTTGCAGGTGTTGTCTTCCTTTGTAGGACTGGGATCAGTTTAATTTCATTGATTATTATATTTTAATATATTATAAATGACATACATTATAATTTCTAAACTTTGGGCACATAGATTGGAGAGCAAATGTATTGGTGGGAGATGCACAGACTGAGATGGTGTCCTAGTCCTCCAGCCACTACATGAGCAGGGGGTGGCTTTGGGGATAGAGAGAAAGAGGTAAAGAATTCATCTAAGTGAGCTTTGGACTTAATTAGTATTGACCTTCCCAAGATGATGACTCCCTTTCCTCCTCTGGTTTAGATGTGAAGACACAGACTTTGGATTGATACCATAGCCTTTTAGCTGAACTAAAACTTCGAAAACTTCTCTGCTTGCATGTCCTGATTCCTACCTCAGCTATTCCCCCAACCAAGGGGAAGAAGGAAGCTTTCTGAAAAATTGTACAAAATTCCCAGAAAGGAGAGAAAAAAATAAAACTAAACTAAACAAAGCCAAAACTAAACCTTTGGGCCAACTACTATTTTAAAAATTGCAAATTGGTTGTTAGAGACTTAAAATTAAAGTGTTGCAGCATCACCAGGCTGGAGGCAGAGTTTCCATGGTGATGCTTTCTGGAGAGAGGACATGCCTGTGGGGCTGCTTGCCCTGATACAATCTGGGATTCCCTTTGACTGCATCAAACCACCTCCTTTGCCAGATAGGGAAGGAGAGATCAGTCTGTGGGCAGTGCTCCTAGCCCGGGCTAAAGCCAGTGCCAGTGGGGCCTCCATCACATCCTTAACAAGACAGGATGGGTTTGTGGACACAGTCATCCCAATGCTTCAACCCTAGCATATTTGTTTTTCTTAAGTTACCCAAGAAGGTAGTTTTGGTCTCACCTGCTCCTAGGCAGAGAAATTGAGTAGACCAGACCACATAGTTGTGTCGTGGGTGTGATTCCAAGAAAGTAGATCTTGCTTAAAATCCTCCTGATCATTTATAGGAGGGTTCTTTTGTGTTCCACTTGCAGATAAGCTTTTTGGGGTCAGTTCCTCTTTGTCTCAGTCTCCCCAGGCCTTAAATGAGTAGTTTACATATAGTAGCCATTTAGTTAAGTGAAGAAGCACTTAATAAGCACCCACTGTATACTAGGAATTAAATGCTGAAAATATCAAGAAACACATATTAAAAATCCCTGCCCTCAAGGAGCTTACTGTCTTATGGCAGAGACAACATGAAAATGTCTGGATGCACTCAGAATATATATATAGAGTAAATGGGAGGAAATCATGGAGAGAAGGTGCTAGAAATGGGAGTGGGAGAGAGGGAGCAGACACTAAGAAAGACCTCATACAGAAAATGGGATTGAGATGAATCTTGAAGGAGGCCAGGGAAGCTGGGAGCCAGAGGTGAGAAGGGAGAGCATTCTAGGTGTGGGGCTACTCAATAAACAACACTTGGTCATTGACTGAATTAGTGCATGTTGGTGAATAGGCTATTCCTTACATCTTTTACTAGGATAAGCTTCAACTAGCCATTCAGAGGTTGAAAATAAGTGTATAAGGGGATATGAGATAAAGTCCCAACGCTAAAGTAGAATTCACATCCACTTCCAAATTTTATGGACTATAGAAAGCACCAAAACAGAGCAGAGTACAAGTTTGAGAACAAACACCCTCCCATAGGGGACTGGCTGCTTGGGAAGATGGATCATTTGTTGCATCTAGCCTGAACAAGGAAGAATGAGGAGCCACATAGCAAAGATACTGGGAAGCAGATTTCATGAACCATCAGAGGTCTGGGGAAGAGGGCTGGGCTGCTCCAGGGCTGGTGGACTCCATATCCAAGGAGATCTCCAGGCAGGCATTGCTTGTCAGGCTGTGGATGCTGTAGTCAGGAATGGACAGCAGAGGCTGCCTTTGTGCTGTTTTCCAGCTCTGAGACATCACAAATCTTATGATTCTCTGAAAAACTGCCCCATGTAGAAAAGCTGCTTCATGAAACCAAGCTTCAACAGTGGGGCTGGAGTTGGACTTGAAGAGGCTTTCTATTCCCTTCCCTTCCCTTGCCTTCCCTTGCCTTCCCTTGCCTTGCCTTGCCTTCCCTTGCCTTCTCTTCCCTTGCCTTGCCTTCCCTTCCCTTCCCTTGCCTTCCCTTGCCTTCCCTTGCCTTCCCTTGCCTTCCCTTTCCTTGCCTTAACTTGCCTTCCCTTCCCTTCCCTTGCCTTGCCTTCCTTTGCCTTCTCTTCCTTTGCCTTCCCTTCCCTTGTCTTGCTTTCCCTTCCCTTCCCTTGCCTTCCCTTCCCTTCCCTTGCCTTCCCTTCCCTTCCCTTACCTTCCCTTCCCTTCCTTTGCCTTCCCTTCTCTTCCCTTGCCTTCTCTTGCCTTCCCTTCCCTTGCCTTCCCTTCCCTTCCCTTGCCTTCCCTTCCCTTCCCTTGCCTTCCTTTGCCTTCCCTTCCCTTCCCTTCCCCATGAAGTATGGATAAAAGGTCAATTTATATTATTTCCCTAAAGATACTTATCCTTCATCATACACCCCACCTCCAGAGGAAACTTTCCACCTATGGAGATTTAGGGGGCTCCCTGCCCACCTCCTGTTAACGTGGATAACCTCATTGTCAGCCCAATGTCCCAACAAGCCACAGTAAATAGGTGCTCAGGCCCCAGATGATGGGAGGGGATGCACAGGCCAAGGGGCTACCCTGGCCCTTCTCTGATTCTTCCCTTCCCATAGGCAAGGCTTTGTTATATTGGAAGAGGAAGAAAGTAGAGCCTGTAAAAGGAAAATGACTTGTTCAAGCTTGCATCTAGAGCTTGTAAGCTCCAGGCCTTGAATTCAAATGCAGGTCTCAGCCTCTAAATATTGATTCTAAATCAAGGTTCCTGGGGCAGCTAGGTAGCACAGTGAATAGAACACTAGCCCTGGAATCAGGAGGACCTGAGTTAAAATCTGATCTCAGACACTTAACACAAAAAACTAGCTGTGTGACCTTGGGCAAGTCACTTAACCCCAATTGCCCTACCTTCCCCCCTCCAAAAAAACAAAACCCCAAAACCAAACAATAAATCAAAGTTCCTTTTTTTTGACATTGCCATGATAACATAATAATAAATGGAATGGGGGAGGAGCCAAGATGATGGAATAGAAACAGGAAATTCCATGAGCTCACCCCCAAACCACCTCCAATATCTGTAAAATATGACTCTTAAACAAATTTTACAGCTGCAGAACCCAGAAGGAGACAGAGAGAAACAAATCTCTCACTGAAGGCAGCCTGGCAGGCCAACAGGAAGGATCCATTGCAGCATGTTTGGAGGTGAGTGCAAGACCACATAAGCAACCTGGTGCTGGCCCCAGGGTGGCCCCAAACTAGCAGCTGTGGTGGTTTCCAGACTTCTCAACCCATAAATGCCAAAGAGAAAGTAAAAGGTCAGTGGAGAACTCTGTTGGAACCAGGTGACCTAAGAACTTGGTTTGGCTCCCGCATCTAGGGCAAGAGGTGGCAGAGGCACAGTTGCTGCAGCCACTGCTGTGTGGCTGCCTCTAGAGCTCCTGACCTGCAGATAGTAGGGGGATCAAGAGACCATTCAGAGTGTAATCTCTCTTGCTTTATCCTGTTTGGATCTGGGTTGCTGCCTTGAGTGGTAGTCCTGGGGTAAGAAACACCAGTGTGCCAATGTGGTGTCTGTAGAGAGCGTGCCCTCCTCATACCTCTGGCAACATTTGTGAAAACCCCAGAGATTTGGAACAAAGCTTTCTCCATTCTAGAAGCAGAGATCTGCCATGGCAAAGAGCTCAAAAGTCAAGTAATTGGCTGGTAAGATGAACAAGCAGAGGAAGCACTATCAGCCCACAGAATCCTTTTTTGGGGGACAAAAAGGATCAGTGCATGGAAGGGCACAGCAGTAGTTGAATAGAAAGGGATGATATTTAAAAAAAATAAAATTAAGAGGTGAGAAAGGAATATAATGAAAGAATATAGGGAGAGATAGAATAGGACAAATTATCTCATATAAAAGAGGCAAGAAAAAACTGTTACAATGGAGGGGAAGAACAGAAAGGTGAAAGCAAATAGGTCACCTTACTCTCATTGAATTTGGCTTAAGGAGGGAATAACATACACATTCAATTGGGTACCTTACCCTACAGGAAAGTAGTAGGGAAGGGGAACTCAAAGTTTTAAAAACAAACGTTAAAAAAACATGTTTTTTTTTAACATGCAACTGGGAAATAAGATATACAGGTATAGAAATCCATCTTGCCCTACTAGAAAGTCAGAGTGGGGATGGGGGAGGATGTAAGAAAGAGCAGATTAGGGGAAGGGATATTCAGTAGGCTTGCTATTTTGGGGTGGGGGATAGGCAGAGAGAAAATCTGTAACTCAAAATCTCATTGAAATGAATGTTGAAAACTAAAAATAAACAAATTTTAAAAAATAGAATAAAAAAAACTAAGTTCCTCCTCTTCTCTTACTATGTAGTTTTAAAATTCTCAGTATTAGGGTCAATGAGCAGTCATGGGCAGGAGGAAAAGAAAATGATTAAGCCAGAAGAGAAAGAACCCTAGATTGTACACAGAAGATCTGATTCCCAAAGGAATGTGATGCCCTTGGGCAAACTGAAGCCCTTCTCTGGGTTTCCAGTTCTCCATTTGAATGCTCTGGATTTTAGAACTACCCATCTGATCAATTTGATAGGTAGTGATCTCTCCATCACAGCAGGTATTCAAGAAGAAGTTAGACAACTAATTCTCATGGATGTTATAGAGAAAGCCAGATTGGATGATGACATTCAGTGGGGCAGTAGAAATATACTTGTTCCATTCCTAGGATTCTATATTGTTGTTCAGTCATTTAAGGCTCTCCATGATCCTCTCTGGAGTTTTCTTGGCAAGGATACTGGAGTGGTTTGCCATTTCCTTCTCTAGTTCATTTGACAGATGAGAAAGCTGAGGTGAACAGAGTTGAGTGACGTGTCCGGTATTACACAGCTAGTGTCTGAGACCGGATTTGAATTCAGGTCTTCCAGACTCCAGGCCTGGCACTCTATCCACTGCACCACATAGCTGCAACTAGAATTCTATATCTCCTCTATAATCAGACTCTCAGGTTTAGGACTAAATTGCTAATTTTCTACCCACTTTATGACAGTAAACAGCCTGACTCTGTATTGTATTTTTCATTGGAAGTATTGTAGAGTTTTAGTCAAATAAATAAGTAATAATTTCAGGGCTTAAGTGACAGGGAAGAGAAGATAGATTGATCTGCCTTTTTGTGAACATTTTTATAATCCTGCTCACCTGGCAACATGGCCCTGAGATGCCTGGATGTCTGGATCCTGGGCATGGGAAAGGAGAGTCCTTGAGCAGTGGGCAGAAGGGGTATGTGCTCAGCCCTGTGTCAAGAAGCCCCTTCCACCGAGCTCTATGTTTCTGATTTCCCTCTAAGTCTATGAATATTTTTCTTCTGGAGATCTTTCTAATAAATATACAGGAGTCAAAGGCAGATGGTAAAGAAGAGAGCTAGGCACAGCCTGCAGGAATGAATGGGCACCTATTTCCACCCCTGAGATCCATGAATTGACTACAGTCATGGCTCCATGGTTAATGCTATGACTTCTCTGAGAGGCCTGTGCTATGGGCACTGGCTGGGTCAGGTTGCAGACTTCCCAGACGAAAATGAGCCCCATCCATGTTCCACAGCCCAGAAAACAAGCTGGCCCTGGGACCGGGTGTTGCTGCAGGCTTTTATGGAGGACTGAGGAGAGTAATTAGGACAAAGGCAAGGGGCCTCAGGCACGCTCGTTTACTGTTAGTGGGGCAGTGAGTTGTGAAGGGTAACTTCTAAGCTGGTAGCCGTGATCAGGAGGGATCTCTTCCACTCCAGCAAGAAATGAAAACAAAGGCCTTTCCTGTCTCTGCCTCTTGTGGGGCCTCCAGGGAGCCTCTGTCCATAAGCTGGAAGAATCTGTCCAAAGATTCCAGGGTCCTCAATCTGGAGCAAGGTGGAAACTTAGAGTTCAGCTAGGAGGTTTTCTTTACCTGGATACAGTGAATAATGTTGATGATGATGCTAACTGCATTTCAATATAATGGGGTTCCTTTGGAATCTTATGTGGATTTTAGGGGGTATGTTGAAAAGGGGTACATTGAAGGGCACCTGAGTGGCTCAGTGCATAGATCTCTAGGCCTCGTATCAGGAAGACCTAAGTTCAAATCTGGCATCAGATATTTACTAGCTGTGTAACCCTGGGCAAGTCACTTAACTCTATTTGACTCCGTTTCCTCATCTGTAAAATGAGCTGGAGAAGGAAATGGCAAACTACTCCAGTAGTTTTGCCAAGAAAATCCTGTGGACTAAGTTCACGGGCTCACAAAGAATCAGCCACAACTAAATGAGTGGCCAACATTGAAAAGGATGATTCTGCCAAGGGGTCTCCAGGCTTCAGTAGGCTGCCTGTGCTTTAAAGGGCTGAGTCCATGAAACACAAAAAAGGAGAAGAGGGCCTTGACTGAGTCCCACCCTGTCCTTCATAGCTGAGGATGCTGAAGCCAGAGAGGGGAGAGACATGCCCAATGTCCTGCGGATGGCAAGTGGCAGGTGTCGGCTTGAATCTCAGGCCCTGGGCCTCACGTTTCCAGGTGTTTTCTCTTCTCTGAGGAGGCAGAGGTCTGTTTGTGGTGAAATGAGTAGATCAACGGACCTGGCTTTGGTCCCCCATCTTACCACCAATGAGCTGTGCAGACTTGGTCAATTCCTTTCTGAGTCTGTTTTTCTCCTTTGTAAAATGAAGATAATGGTCTTTGGGTAGCCCATGGAACAAAAGATGATATATGTAAAATTCTCCTTTATGGCAAAGCTCTATAGAATTATGTGGTTTTATTGCTATCATGTCAATTTGCTTAATGGACATTTAAAATAGAACTAAATATAGCAATCTATGCTAGATTATAAAGATTACTTATATTCAATTATTTCTCACTATAACGTATGAATGATGGGGAAGAAATGACACATATGTGTATACATGTATGAGAAATATACATTGAGACACATATATGTATCCATCTGAGACAGGCACACAGTATAGAATTTGGCTGAATACACACTCTAACAGTAATGCATCACTACCACATAACAGGGCATGTAGGTGGAGCAGTGAATAGAGCATTTCTCTGGAGTCAAGAAGACTCATCTTCTTGAGTTCTAATCTGGTCTCAGACTCTTACTATTTATGTGACCCTGGGCAAGTCACTTAACTCTATTTGCCTGTTTCCTCGTCTGTAAAATGAGCTGGAGAAGGAAATGGTAAACCCAGTGGTTCTCAATCTGTGGGTTATGTTCAATTTAAATATATCCTGCATATCAGATATTTACATTACGATTCATAACAGTAGTAAAATTGCAGTTATGAAGTAGCAACGAAAATAATTTTATGGTTGGGGGTCACCACAACATGAGGAACTGTATTAAAGGGTTGCAGCATTAAGAAGGTTGAGAACCAC
>CM053585.1:374290966-374309972 GCA_028646515.1 Pseudochirops corinnae
TGAAGTCAGACATAACTAAAACAATTGAACAATTATAGTCACATAATCAAATAAAGGCTCTAACCTGTAACCATGCAATATGTTAATAGAGTATGATATTTGAAGTATTCTTTGTGTTGATTTCGGACTGTGTGAATATAGCTGCACTTGCCTTCTTAGCTCTGAGCTGAAGGCTCAGTCCTGACTGAGGCTTGGTTCTTAGCTCTTTGATATCAAGGGTACTGTTGATAGAAAGGCCACTGGGCTGCCTATCTCAGAGGCCTTCATTCTAATGTGGCTCTAACCCTACCTCACCATATAATTTTCTAACTCTATATCCACTATAGGATCTCTCTGCCTTCATCAAGTCAATTTAACATTTTTTAACTCAAGACACGTTTATCACATACCTGCTCTTTGTCAGGCTCTGGGCTCTGCTAGGGAATCAAAGCAAGGCAAGGACAAGCCCTGGTCTCAAGGAGCTCACAGCCTGATGTGTTAAGGATTTGTTTTTTTTCTGTCAGACACAGCACTGGGTGTTGGGGATACAGGACATAAAAGGTACCATCACTGACCACAAGGAACCTGTATTCTCTTGGAGCGGGGGTGGGGTGGGGGGGGGTGGAGCAGGGATAGACAATGAGACACAGAAAATCACTTACTAACCTTATCAAAAGTAATTTTTCTAGGGGTAGGCACAGTTTGAACATGAAAGGCAGGTTGTTAGCAATGGGAAAAGACTCCAGAGGGCCCAGTGGGAAATCAGGGAATAGTGCTATGGGGCATGGTGGAGGGACTCACGTAGAAGGGTGCACCAGGTCTTCATGGGGTTGCCAGGGCAAGAAGTCTAGATCTCGTCAATTAATAACGATTAGTCACAGAGATTCCAAAGCCCATGAATCTGAGTAGAGCAATAGGATGGTAATAATTTTGTAAAGTGTTTTCTATGTTATCTGGTTAGGCTCTGATCCCCATTCCTATCTTAAGGGTAATATTGCCCTTATTATCAGTCCTTGGGCAGGAGGTGGGAAGTTGGGGGAGATATCCAGTGGTAAATGAGACAATGAGTCAGTGGTCCTTCCTGATAACCGAAGCAGGGCTTAATGATGTCCCAATACCCATCTGATTAGCTCTGCCCAAGACTCAGCTGAATGGTGAGTTACTCTGGGTAGATTGTCCCCCTCCCAGGTTTGGGTGAGAACACCTCAGGAGGGTCTTTGGTTCTAATTGGGGAGTGAACAGCATTGTTTGGCATTTCTAAAAAGTCTAGGCAAGTTATTCCACCACTCTTGGCCTTAGTTTTCTCATCTGTAAAATGAGTAGTTTGGACAAGATGACTTCTAAGCTGCCTTCCTGATCCAATACTATGATACATTCAAAGGGACTGTCATAGAAGTGGAAAGGATTGGGGAGAAGAGACAAGGGAGGCAGGACGATTTGACAGGGGGCCAGAACCATAGCTAATGTCAGATTTTGTAGAGGCTTCTACCAGGCTGGTGGCTGGGGCCAGAGTGGATAAATGAAATTCATATCCAGGAAGAAAGACTGCTAGTACCTAGCAATAGATTTGATTAGGGAAGAGCCAACAATCTCGCGGGGCATATTTTTGAGGCAAGAATGGCTTAGGCATGGGTAGGCTTGTTTAGGATCTCAGAGAAGGATGAATGACTATACAGATGTTCTCGACATGTTACCACTTCCCCACAAATCCCACAGGAGGATGAGGACAGTTCATCCTCCTATGCTAACGCGGCTTGAAGTGTAATTGACGGGTATCCAAAGTCACTTGGTTTTGATTCCCTCTATAGAATAGTGCCTTGGAAGGCTCAGTGTCATTTAAATCAAAATATTCCAATGAAATTTGCTAACTTGAGGCCTTCATAATGCCCTGGTTCCAAGACCTGGCCCTAGGCATGTGTAGAACAGGAAAGTCATTTACCGCCAACCATGTGAAGCCAAGAATAGCTCCTGGTGGTGCCAGCAGGTCTCATCAGGGAAGCTGAGAGTAGAAGGGTGTCTCAGAGGTCATCTTGTCCCTTTCCCATTTGGAAGAGAAAGTCTTCTATGGGATATGGTCCCAGCCATCATTGTCATTGCCACCATCACTGCCACATCTCTGTGGCATTTTGCCTATGTGACCCAATCCTGAATCGCAACTTATCTGCTGTTGCTTGAATCCCTGAGGTGATAGAGATGTTATTTTTATCAAGTAGCCACTTCCACCATTGAACTAAAATCTGCCCCCTTGGCAGTTCCAACCGGTGGTCCCAGTCCATGCCTCTGGGGTCAAGCAAAGCACTCCTGCTCTCTCTTCTAACGCATGCTCGCTCTGAGTGTTTTGGTATTTGCTCATCATTCTAGTCACCTTTCCTTACTTTGCTCAGCACAGTGGCTGGAACACAGTAAGTACTTAATAAATGCTTGCTGACAAATACTCCAGTCAAGTGGCATATTTCCTGAAATGGGACACACAAAAAGACTTGAGTCACTTCAAGGAAAGTAGCATATTCCTCTTCCCAGGGAGGAATGGAGAGGCAGCCATCTAACCATGTGTTAAGAATGGTGGTAGTCAGGGTGTGTGTCTGTGTGTGTGTGTGTGTGTGCATGTGTGCGTGTGTGCATGTGTGTGCGTGTGTGTATGTGTGTGTGTGCGAGAGGGTGTTGTTTGTTCTAGATGACCTCTATGATACCATCCAAATCTGAGATTGGGTGAGTGTCATTTGGCGATGTTAAGGTGTCTAGCCCAAGGGCAGGGATTTGTTCTTATAATTAACCCAGTATGAATCCTCATGTCTATCTGTCACAACTCAGATCTCTTGAACTCTTATTTATTTTCATTTATGTATTTGTTTATTTTTTGCTTTTTGGAGAGGGGAGGGCAGGGAAATTGGAGTTAAGTAACTTGCCCAAGGTCACACAGCTAGTAAATGTTAAGTGTCTGAGGCCGGATTTGAACTCAGGTCCTCCTGATGAAAAGGTATAAGTTTGGGGGATTTCTAATGAGAAATCCTTTCTAGGTTTGTGTCCGAAAACAGTTACCAGGCTTAAGCAATCTTGGAAGAGTTACAAGAGTTTACTGTTACACTGAGGCAAGGGGTGGGGTAAGGAGACTTGCAAGCTGATAGATATTAAAGGCAGAGTTACCAAGTTAGTGTGATGCTCTTCAGTGGGCACATGGGCTGCCAAGTGCGGGGGGAGGGGTGTCAGAGAAACCCTGCTAGGAAAGGCCTGCACAGTGTGATGCTCTGAAGCGAGCAGGGATATAGAAAAACAACCTGCAAAGTTCTAGGGGCCAGAGAAGCAATTTTTAAAGATACAAAACTGTCAGTCATAGGTTCATTAGGCTAATTAGGTATACAGAGGTGGACTTAGGGAAGGGCCTGGGAGGAGCCAAGGACTGGCCGATACTTAAAGGAACACGCACCCTTTGCATCAACTGCACATGTGCCCCACCCATAATTCACTGGGAGAAATCAGAAGGGAGGGGGAGCAAAAGGTGTGGTTTTAGCCCTGAAACATCATGAAGTCAACCAGAAGTCAGATTTGAGGTCAAATTCCTTTGAGAAGTACCTCATCCAGTTTGCAAATGGATGAATCTTGTTTTGGCTGGCTACTAGAACAAAAGGAGGTAGTGCCTTGAAAAGATTCTTGTTATCATAGCTATAGAGTTAATGGTTTCAGAGGAAATACCTCTAGGCTGGGGGTAGGGAAGGTGCAGAGTTAATGCTTTACAGCTGGGGGGGGAAGAGTGACTTTTACACCTTGATGGCATAGGCCGATGCCACAAACTGATATCACATACCGAACACAAATGCGATTTTTACAGATTGAAGTTACGATAATGTTAGTTATAAGATCACCCCAAAATATTCAGAGGCACCTCATCACTGACTCCAGGGCCACTGCTCTATTCATTGTGCCACCTAGCTGCCCCTGAGCTCTTGAACTCTTGATGACCTTGGAAGGGTAGCCCAGTCTCAGGAAGGTTCCTTGAGGATAAGAAGGAGGAGCTTGTAAGGGCACAAAGCATAAGCATTCTCTTGGCTTGTCCATTGTTTACATCATTAAGGTTTACTCTGATGAAAGACAGGGGTTTGAAGTAAGATTCTACTCTTTGAAATGTTTCATTTTGGTTAAGATTTTCTACCAGACACATGTGTGATGTAGTATTTTTAGAGGAATCAAGACCTCAGTTGAAATCCTTCCTGTGGCATATATTGACTGATACCCTTGGCCAAGCCACCCCACTTCTCCATGCTCTAGGCAACTTTCTCTGACTCTAGTATGCAGAACAGGTATTGTCCTGCATGGCTAGAGGGTGTTTTCTTAGTGGGAACACTTTTTTAACCAATGAAATCATAAGTCTTTAAAGTATTGAATGATTACCTAACCTCACCTAAGGCTCCCAAGAAAGGGATCTTGGTAATAGTAAATTTTGATAAGAACTTGGCAGGAAGGTTGGTAGCATGGAGCATTTCACAAGCTTCGTGGAGGGGATCTCAGCCCTCACTCTGTCAGGAGGAGCATGAGATAGTGGGTACTTGGAAAGAGAAAATCAGGTTTGAAGGTTGTTGGCAAACAATATTATGTTTGTCCTTCATTTTTTGAAGAGGACCCCATGGTCCATCAGGGAGACAATGACATGACTTGTAGTTGGCACTGATTTGAGGGAAGGAGGAATGGGCAAGGTCACCAGTCTTACTTTCTCCTCAAGATCCATCTGGGTCCAAAGGCCAGATATTCATCAGGATGACTCAAGATGACCCAGGATGCAATGAGAGACCCTGGCCCTTGTACACTAAGGCCTTTTCAGGTTCTCACTTTGAGCTAACACCAGTTCAGTGAACAGGCATCTTTAAGAAGTAAGCCAAGGTATGGCCCTATTAATAAAAAGAAAAATCAAACTGGAAGGGGAAGACCCTCAGAGTTGCTCACCAAAATAGAAACAAAGGAAACCAAAGGAAAAGACCCACAAAAGGACAAAGCCCTAAAACATGAATTGTACCTGTGTGGCTATATTTACTTTTGAGGTCAGCCAGTTACGTAAGTAATGCCATTTTTGCCTTGCCTCATTTGCCTGGCATTAATTATATTGATGTATATTCTGAACCCAGTTTTCCAACCTATATGGGGATAAAGAAACAGGTTGTTCTACCTCAAGAAGGAAAGACTTGGTGATGGGAAGGAGGAGGTATTCATGAAAGGCATCTTCAATTATCTGGAGAATCATCATGAAAAAGAGAGATTAGTTTTGCCCTGCTTAGTCCCAGAGGACAGAGCTAAAGTGGTGCCATGAAAGCAGATATAGACCTGACATTAACACATATTTCCTAACAATCAGAACTATCCCCAAACAGAATAGGGTGTCACAGGAGGAGCTAAATTCTTTTTACCCCCTCCCTGGAGATACTTGAACCATAGCTACTTGGCTATGCTATGGAAGGTATGATTTGGAATACCCTCTGAAGCCTCTTCTAGCTCTAAGATTTAAAGACATTCGGTATGAATTCTAAACAGATATGGAATGGTCACATTTTTCTCTTGGGTCAAATACCATAAGCTAACACCAAGGTCAAATGCACTGAATCATACACTGAATTGGAATGAGGAGAGGTTAGGGAGATCCCAAGCCATCACTGGGGAGGTCCACATCATAGTGAGGGAAGCTAGGAGGGGCAGGAGAAGGAATCATCCCAGATGCCCATCTGGTAGCTTACATTTTAACTCATTCTTGCCAAGTACAAATTTGTTTTCTTTATTCTATACTGCTGAAGGACTGAAGAACTATAACCACCTTCTTAATCTAGCACATTGGAGGAAAGTGTTGGTTACCTAGTTTCATGGGCTGTGATAAAAATGAAAACCTATGAGCTTAATCATTCAATTTTGAGTGAGAAACAGGAGTGGTAATAGCCTGTATCCACTTGTATTCTCTGAGGAAAAGGGAGCTTGGTATTGAGAAATATGGAGAGCAGCTGTTGAGAACCATTAGCCAACTGCATGTGCTCCTCCAGTAGGGTTAGCTTATCTTCTCTTGTTATGGCATTTGTTTTCACCCTGTTGATCTCAACATAAATGAAAAATTTTTATAATAAAATGCTTCATTAATGCATAACAAGTTATGCCCAAATTAGTATAGTATTCTCCATTGATGAAGCTTCTATTCAATCCAAGAACTCTGCCTTAAGAACCTATTGTGTAGAGTCCTATATTGAGCTGGAGGAGATGCAGTTTGAATAAGATACAGCTCCCTGCCCTCATGAAATTTATAATCTGAGAGCAAGATGAAACACAAAGACAGCTGACTTTTCCAAGTTAACACAATTAATTAGAGTGAATTTAAAGGGGAGAGAGAAAAAAAGGCTTGGGAAATGAGACATTACTCTCCTTCATGCATTCTTCTGGTTAACCAAGCTAATTTTCTTACTGTTCTTGACACAACATCCCATCTTCCTTCTCCCATCTCTCACCTCCATGCCTTTCCACAGTCTGTCCGCCATAGATGCAGTCTCTTTCCCCTAAGAATTTAGGGTTAGCCCTAAAACACTAAATGGTTTCCATCAAGTGAAGTTCAATGATGAACTCGGTGCAGATTGAAGAATGTTTTTTTTTTCATTTTATTTTCCTTGCTTTTCCCCCACAACATGGCTAATGTGCAAGTATGTTTTGCAGGACTGCATATGTATAATGAGTATTGTATCTCTTCCCTTCTCATTGGATGGGGAAGGGAATAAAGGAAGGGAAATAATTTGAAACTGAAAATAAACATTTTAAACAATTAAAAATAAAAGCTCAGCTCAAACATTATGTTGTTTTAGAAGACTTTCCTAACCCCTAGCATCTACTAGAACCTCCTGCTGAAACTGACTGGGATTATTTTGCATGTGCTTATATGGGCACATGCTCTCTCCTCCAACAGAGTGTAAGCTCCTTGAAAGCAGGGACTATTTCTTTTTTGTTTTTGTATCCCCTGTGCTAAGCACAGTGCCTAGAACATAGAAAACACTTGATAAATCTTTGAGGATTGATGGACAACTTTAATTCAAATTATTGTATGCTCAGCACATAAGACACCGGGACCACCACACAATCTGTCCAGAAAGCAATTATATGCATAGTGCAATGGGGAGAACTATGGGCAAGGAAGCACAAAGCTCAGTTCTAATATAAACTCTGCCACATTTCTGAGTGGTCCTGGCCAAGGTCCTGTCCATATCTGTGCTTCAATTTCCTTCTTCATAAAATTTGGAGGTTAGGCTAGCTTGTTCCAGTTTTGATGAGGTATAACTCTCAATTCTTTGGCTGACGCATGACATGAAAATAATAGAATGAAACAGCATCTCTCTGTGTGTATGTTTGCATTTTAATATCTCTCTATGGAAAATATCTGTTGTTATCCTTTTCAGAAGGAAAACAGATCTGAGCATTACATCCACATCCCAAGTATCAGCTGCTCATTTCAATGTCGGAGCTCAGCACCTAAGGATTATGGTAAGAGGCAATCACATTAAGGTATGTGTGTTATTAATCTTGCAATTAATTTATTCTTTGCACTAAATTCTTGCTATAGTCATCTACTTAATGGGGCTGATTATACATCAATATTAAAATGACAAATTCATTATATTCCAATAATCTGACATCAAATATTAAATCTCATTTAATATTGGCTAGGAAGACATTATTTATTGGTATCATTTTTTAGCTCAGATAGTTGGCTGTCTTTCCCAGAAGGGGCAAAGTTTTGGATTATCTCTTTTGAGGTAAATTAACTGAATTGAAAGTATCTTGGACTCTGGCAAGAGGATGAGAGAAAAGTTCTCCTTGTCCCTAGTTGGAGCATTCAGAGAGAAGGCATGAATATTATGACATTTCCTAAGTTGTTTTTTTTTTTCCTTTTGCATACTACATAGGTAAATGATCTCTAACTTTCTGTGCCACCTTGGGCAATTCATTGTCACTAAATCTCAGTTCCCTGGCACCAATTCAGTCTTAGTATGCATTGAGAGATGTATTGTCCAATAGTGGAGGGGTTAGTCTCACTGCCCTCTACCCTAGTCAAACCTCATCTGGAGGACTCTGTTCAGTTCTGGGTGTTACCTTTTAGAAATAACATTGACAAGTTGTATGTAGTGTGTCCCAAGGAGGTACTGACTGTATGATGAAAGACCTTGAGTTAATGTCATATAGGTATAGCCTGAAGGGACTGGTGATATTTAGTCTAGATAAAGGAAGACTTGGGTCAGCTCTTTGAAGGGCTATCATGTGGAAAGAGGAATTACCTTATTTCTTATTAGCTCCAGAGGGCAGAAAGAGGAAAAGCAGAGAGTTGCCAAAAGACAAACCTAGAGTTACCAGGAAACACTTTTTCACAATGAAAGCTGTTCAATACTATACTGAGTTGCCTGAAGAGGTAGTGAGTTCCCTGTCCCTGGTGGTTTCCAAGAAAACACTGGATGGACACTTGTCAGAAATGCCATCCAAGGTTTCCTTGATGACACACCTGTTGTGCCAGCTGGCCACTGAGGTTATTCCAATTCAGAACTTCTGGTATTCCTCCCCTAGAAAGCAAGAATGAGGCATCTCTTAATTTTCATGGCCTTGGTCCAACATTGAGGTTCAGTTTTCCCTTGCGTAAAATGGAGATAAGAGTGTCTGGCAGTTCTAACCAGCAAGTTCTGCACTTGGATCAGTGAGAGAATATATATTCATTTTAAGAAGCTGAGCAGGAAGGAAACACTCCTGGAATGACAAAGCCATGGCTTCCATTGCCTCCAATGGGAATGGGGCAGATTGGAAAGAAAGTCTGTCCTCCTTCCCACTGTGTCTCTATTTTCTTTATACTTTATGAAGCTCCAAGATTTCCTTCCTTCATTAAGGTGCTAATAACTTTTAATACCTGCTCTCTAGCTGTTTAGAGGAATACCATCTTCTAACTTTTCATTAGATACCAAGGATCTATGATTCTCTCAGCCAGAGGAACTTCTTGTATGGGAACTCTCTCCATCAGCATAGATCACACTCTGTCTATGGCTTAGTTAAAAGACTCTGGGAATTGCCTGAGACACAGCAAGTCAAAGTGAAGTGACTTGCCCAAGGTTTTAAAACTCTGCAGAAGAGACAGAGATGGGATCTTCACCAACACTTCTTGAGCCTGAGTCCAGCACTGCTACATTATTCTACAATGTCATTCTGTTTGTGTAGTAGAGAAGTGAGTTATTATAAGTTTGGGGGAGGATGTTGGAATAGAGGATTCTAAAGTCCATC
The DNA here is from genome assembly GCA_028646515.1 of Pseudochirops corinnae. Lineage (NCBI taxonomy): Eukaryota > Metazoa > Chordata > Mammalia > Diprotodontia > Pseudocheiridae > Pseudochirops > Pseudochirops corinnae. The sequence goes on from CM053585.1 coordinate 374,300,213, forward strand.
ATAATTTTAAAGTGCTTAGATAAATGGTTTATTGGGTCCCCAACTCATTTATTTTAGTTTTCTTCAACTCATTCCTTTCTGAGGCAAATTCAGTAATTAAAAAAAAAAACAAACCTCAACAAATATATGTTGAATACCTACTCTTTCACATCAACTCTTTGATGGGCACTGGGAACACAAAGATGAAAGCTAAATAGTCCTTGCCTTCAAGGGGTTTACAATCAAATGGGGAGATTCAATGGACACACACATGAATATGAGATAAGACAACATGCTAGGAGAAACGGGAAATCTTGACAGAGTATTCCAGGATAATTAATGGCAAGAGAGATCACTTCCATCTGGAGGAATCAGGAAGGCTTCATGAAGTTCCCCCCTTCAATTAGGGTCTTGAAGAATGAGAAAGATTTTGGTGGATGCAGTTGGGGAGCAAGTGCATTCTGGTCCTATTAGAGAGAAGCTAGTCTAACATCCAAATGGAGTCCAATTTGGGTTGATGATTGAGAAAGCAAATAAAAGTCATGTGAAACAAAGTAAACAGAGAAAGTATGGTCAAGCAGATAAGCCAGTGGACTTGGAGTTAAGAAGAGCTAGATTCAGTACAGTTGTTGCAGTGGATAGAGCATTGGTCCTAGAGTCAGGAAGACCTGAGTTCAAATCTGGCCTTAGAGATTTGTGTGTCCCTAGATAAGTCACTTAACTTGATTACCTTAAAAAAGATAGAAGAAGACCTAGGTTAAAATCCCATTACAGAAACTTATTATCCATTTGATCCTGGACAAATCACCTCTCTCTGTGCCTCAGTTTCCTTTTCCATAAAATGGAGGATTTAAACTCAGGGGCCACTAAAGTAAAAATCTGTGATACTATGAAAGTTGAGAAGGGAAGATCTGAAATGCTGGGTTGAATAGTGTGTATTTTATCTCATAGGTACAAGGAAGATACTTGATATTTTTTTAAGTAAAAGAATAACATGGTCACTAGTAATTAAAAAATACAGTTGATGAAGAATGCATATTTGCTAGATTGCAATATAGTGAATGTGCAGCTCAGGGAGATAGTTCACAAGTCCACAGATCTTAGAATTTATACACAGACAATGGACAAGAGGAGGAGATGATGTGGGATTGCTTTTGGGAAACTTGCATATTCAATGACACCAAGGAACCACTTACATCTGCAGTTCATCATTCCATTACCCACTGATTTATGTGGGGATAAATTATACTTCTAAAAGGAACCAGAAAGTGTTGCTAAAGATTATGAAATTCTAGGCAAGGAATGTGTCCTTAGGGATACAAGTGCTGTGTTTATCACTATTGCCAAGTCAAGGCTTGGACTTCTAAAGGGGAAAAAAAAAGACAGACTTTTAATTTTGAGTAGCTAGTTTAAAAGATAGTTCTGAGAATGGCATTTAGATCTGCTGACCCTGAAATGATATATTCTTGATGAAGTATCGTGCTCCTGGCCAGGATCAGGAACATATACACAAACGTGCACACATACACAACCCTTACAAAACTGATTAAAACAGATTTACATTGAAAATAGAGGGTTAGGGAGAAAACTACTCCACATATATGTCAAGTAATATGCCTTAGACTCTATTAAGTATGCAAATATATAATAAAATAGCAGAAGAGAGGACTAATAATTCATGGGAAAAAATGCCCCCAAAAGGATCCAGCAATGAATCAGAGGACCACAGATTCGCCAGGTGTGGGGATTAAGCAGCTTAATTTACAGTTCAAAAGGTAAAAAGCCAACTTTGGCCTCCTAGGCTTGACCAAGCAAACTAGTACATAGCTTCTGCAAGAAGGCTAAACCCTATTTAAAGGAAATTGGCTAGATAAAAGAGCTGGGCAGAGTGGCACCACTTATTAAAGATATTCATATGAGAAAATTCAGGAATGGGCAGGAGTAGAATAGTGCAGAGCACTGGCTGAGGGTCAGTGCATGGAAAGTGAAGAGGATGTAACTGTGAGAGGTTATTACAGACCACCTGGGAAGAAGGCCAAAGATAAGGCATCTGGAGAATGATCCCAAACTTGACACGGAGCCTCATTCAATGAAACCACTCAGACTTTGCTTGCAGCTCCCTTCCTTTGCAGTAGGTAGCAGATGAAAACTCCATGAATCACCCTAAAGACAAGCTCAGTTTTCTGAAGCAGAAGAAAGGGAATGAAGAGAGTGGTGTTCTGTCATTGATTCTGACCCACACAGAGGCACTTGTTGTAAAGGTGGGGGTGTTGGGAGATTTTTGTCAGGGAATGGGCAAATTTTTGTCACCGGAATCTTCAGAGACCTCCTGTCAGGGAGGTTGGAGAGAGGATTATCCTACCAGCATGTGCACATGAATGGTTCAAACTAGACACTCTTGGAGCTCCTTTGCAGCCCCAGGATTCTGGGATTCAGTGATGCAGAGGCCAGATAGTCTAAGCCATATGTGTGCATGTGTGCATAGTAACAGGTAAATAATGAGAATGACAACACCTGTGGTTTGTGCATGGGAATTCCTGAATATAATACAACAGACATTAAAGGTCATTATTGTACGATCACCTGTCTGGAGTAGGAAGGGGCCTTGGAGGCCATGCAGTCCAGTCTTTTTCTTCTTACAAATAAGGTCACAGGCCCAGAGAGGCTTAATGCCTAGCTAGAGGTAGTAAATATTAAAGTCAGGATTTGAACCCCAAACACTTTGACTTTAAGCATAACATTCTTTTCATCAAATGATGATGATAAGGAAGAGGAGAGAGAGAATAAGTTCTTTCACTTGCAGAAGGTGTCACGATTTAGAAGGTACTTTGACACAGAGTCTTTCATTGATTTCCTGTAATAGCTTTGGGAGAGAGGCAAGTCAGGGATTATTATCCCCATTTTACAGAAGAGGAAGCTGAGGGTCAGAGACAGTACCTTGCTAAGGCAAGGTCAGAACCCATGTTCTAATCTAGCTTCTTTGATTTCCAGCTTAATGCTGTATCACGAGGTTCATGAGCTTGCCTATAAATGTTTATCCATCTGCAAATAGCCCCCTTCACACAGACACTGAATCTACCATCCTAAGAAACAAAACACCTTTAGTGTATCTTAATGGATGATTTCTATCCTGTGAGTCTAGCCACATTATCAATGCTTTTAGTTGAATGGAAATCATGGATATGACTATTTCCTCCAGCTTTTATTTTTGTCACCAACAGACACTCAGCCTACACTTAATTTCCATATCTCAGATATTGTCCTTACTGTATCCTAGATGGTTAAGATGTCACTTTTAGTTATATACAAAAAGACATTGTTCATTTAAAAACATCTGACTCCCCCATTCAATTTATTGAAAAGAGAATGTTGTCCCAACACTCCCTTCCCTCTCACCCTCTTTCTGATGCATGGTGAGCAGCTGTCTCTCCCACCTTCCCTTTTCCACTCATTCTTTTCTAGACAGCACTTGGGCATGGTCGATTTTTTAAAAACACAGTTTGATCTTTTGTGTGCTTTTGGTAATTGTAGAATATTTTCATCCTTCAGAGTTATGAAAAGGGCCCTTTTTTACCTTGCAATTTGCCATATTCCTCTCTGCCCCCTCATCGTCAGCATTATGTTAGATGATGTCTATCTTTTTGAAAGATGTCTGACAGTTGGAAGGTATCATTACGGTAAGACTTATTGTGGAGGATAAAGTATGGTCTTGGAGTTGTCTGAGGAGGATAATAATGTATGTTGGAGATTTGTGGCCTTGTTCAAAGCTCTGATTATGAATTGCAGCTTTTCTTTTTTTCTGTTCCTTTCAGATTTCCCACTTGGCTCTCCACTTCATGGAGAGTGAGATGCCTGGCCCTTGAGAGTGTGTCATGCCAACCAGTTCTGCAATTGAAGTCACTTAATGGGGACAAGTGGAATCTGGGTGTTGTTGATGGGAGAGGATGAGCAAAAGGAAAGGGGAGGTCTTAATAACTATCATTGAGGAGAAAAAAAGACTATTGTGTGGTTGGTTTTAAGCTGTGGTGCTTTCTCTGAGGATAAATCAAGGATATGATGGAAATAAAATATGGAATCACAGAATTTTGTAGTAGGAAGGGCCTCAGAGGGCCTAAAGTCCAACCTATATCTGAATTAAAAAAAAATCTCAATGACATCTTGGGAAGTAGGCTTAAAGCCTTTGCTTGAATACCTTAAATGATACTACCTTTAGAAGTAGACTGTTTTACCCAGCCCTGATTTATCAGATATTTATTAAGCACATACTCAATCTGCAAAACACTGGGAACACAACCACCAAAATGGAACATTTCCTGCTGTCAGGGTCACATCCGACTATGGGATGCTGGGACACAATATATCAACATAGAATGAGGGAATGCTTATAATTTGGGCGTTAGGGTGAATCAGAAAAGACTTCATGTAGGAGATGGCCTTTTAGTCCTGCCTTGATGCTGAGTCTCTGGTGTGCCTGGGACATAGAATGAATAATGTGGGGTTATAGATCATAGGAAACACATCTGAAAGGCAGCCTTATTGGCAAGGACATTCAATGTAAGGATGAAGAGCTGTTTTTCATCCTAGATATTCTAGAGTCACTAGTAGTCTTTGAGCAGGAGAGTGACATGACCAGATCTATGCTTTAGCATTATTGATTTGACACTGGTGGATAGATTGAAGAGGTGTAGAGACTGGAAACAAGGGTGCCACTTATCAAGCTGTTTTAATTATCCAGACAAGTGTCAATAAGGGTCAGAACTAGTGAAGCAGGTGTTTGAATAGATAGAAGGGAACACCCATGAGAGACAGTGTGTAGAAAAAATTGACAAGCTATGGCAAGTGATTGGAAATCAGTGATGAGGGAAAGAGCAGAGTCAAGGATGACTGAGGTTGTCAACTTAGGTCATGGAGCAATGGTGTTACTCTGACCAGAAAAAGGGAAGTTTGGAGAAGAGGAATAATTTGAGGAGGTTAGGAAGAAGATAACGGGTTCCATTTGGATGACTTGAGTTTAAAATATTGATGACACATCTGATGGGGATGGTCAAGAAGCATTTGGTGATACAGAATTAGAACTCAAGAGAGAGATCAGTGCCAGACATGTAGGTTAAAGAGAAGAAATTTCCATGAATTAGACTGTGGTAAGGCATGCGAAGAAGATCCAGACCAAAGGCTGGAAGTGAGGGAAACTCACATTTAGGGAGTAGGATCTATATGCATGTCCCAGTAAAGGAAACGGAGGTGTGGTCAAAGAGATAGGAAATCATGAAAGAGAAATGTCATGAAATCCAAGGAAGACTAGAATACCATGGAGGAGGGAGACATAGAATCATAGATATAGACCCAGAAGAGAGTCTGTAGAGGTCAGGTAGTCCAACTCCCTCATTTTACAGAAGTAGAAAGGTAAGTGATTTATCCTGGGTTTATAAAGTTGTAACAGAGATTGGATGTGAACATAAGCAATGCAGTACTGTTTCCTCTGCCTCTTACTATTCTTTCTCTCAGTGTCTATAATTGCATATGGGTTAAGATGAATTCGGTCTGAGAAAAGGCCATTTGATTTAACAGTCTAGAGATCACTGGTAACCTTAGAGAGAGGTTTCAATAGAACTATCAGGTCCAGAAACCAAATTACATAGGGCTGAGAAAGAGTGATGGGGAAGTGGAGGCATGGGGTATAGATGACATTTCTCTGGATTAGCTGTGGAAGTGAGAAGAGATATAGGCCAGCGATTTTCAGGGATTGTGGGTGAAAGTGAAGTGGTTTGGTTTGGTTTGGTTTGTTTTAAGGATGAAAACACCTCCTTAAGACTCAAAGTCAGAGGATAGTTGCAAATTACCACTAGCAGATGGTAACTGAACTCACCCTGTACTCACAAATCTAGATCAAGAAGGGAGGGAATGCAAAGAAGGAAAGTTACCTGAGTATGTTCGCAGGTACCAGGAAGAAACCAATGGCAAAAGAAAGGCTGAAGATGGTAGGGTCAGGTAAGTGATCCCAGAGGAAAATTCCCCGAGGAACTGAGGATGGTTAGCCTGGACAGAGAGGCATCATATATGTCTATGAGGATTTGTAGGTATTCAATCAGAAAACGGATTAACTCTGTTCTTGATCCCAAGGGGCCAGAGCTAGGTGAAATTAGTGAAAACTCCACAGCAGCACATGAAGGCATTATAGAAGGGAAAAGTAAGAAACCAACCAAACAAAAACTTCCTAACAATAAGAGCTATCCCCAAAGTGAATTGGGTTTCTCCTCACTGGCAGTCCTTGAACAAAGGCTTGATGTACACTTATTGGGTATCTTGTACAGGAAATTTTTGCTCTGGAGGTTTGAGTAGGTGCCCACCTATATCCCTTCCAACTCCAAAAGACTGTATTTCAGTGACATGGGGTAGGATAGGATCAATGGAACAATAAAGGAATTGTTCTTAGAAAAGTAGAAGGCCAAATCATCCTCAGAGACTGAATCCAAGAGGGAGAATTTAGGACAAAAGATAGACTGACATATTATGGGATAGAGAAGAAATATCTCACTAGAAATTGTCTTTATTTCCTCATTAAAAGAGGAGGTGAGGTCCTCTTCTGAAAAGAATAGAATAGAGGGTCATGCAAGGGACTTGAAGAGAAAGGAGGTTTGGAAAGTCACTTCAGTCACTGTTAGACTTAAAGAATAATAAAAGCATTTCTATGCAATAGTAATGGACTAGTGAAGGTTAGAAGTGTCAGCTTGCAGTGGATTTAGGTAGCAGAGTTATGTGTCTTTCTCCAGTAATGTTTATCAAGTCTTGAGTATAAATGAACAGGGCTGATGGGAGGGCTAATCTAGTTGTGAGGTTTGGCAAAATGTGAGTGGAAATACCCCTAGGAAGCAAGCAATTCTGGAAGAAAGGATGTGTGTGTATATGTGTGTGTATTCACACACATACATATACACACATGTGTGCGTGTACACACACATTTTGAAGGGCAGAAAATGAGATCAGAATGTGAATGATAGTCTGAAAGAACAGGGAAATGGGGAGAAATGGAAAGACTGGAGGCATCCTGAAGATAAAAGTAATTTTAGAGAAAGAAATCAGGAGGTTGTAGTAAGGGAAATGAATTTTGAAGTTCAAAACCTTGGAGGTCCATAGATATTGGTGGATGATGAATGGGAATGAATGCCTGAGGGAGAGTGAAGATATAGGTCATGGAATTGAGAAGGTTGGTGGTTATTGGACGCCAGAGGCCATCTAGCCCAAACTCCTCACCTTATGGGAGAAGAAACTGAGGTCCAAGAAAAATGAATGACTTTGTTCAAGGTTTTACAATTTAGAAACATCAGGACAGGGTTTGAACTCAGGTTTTCTGATTCCAGAGTCAATATTCTTTCCCCTGTATCTGACTATTTAGGCAATATTGACTTGAATATTTAAGTCTACAAGCATAAAAAACTGGGGTTTAGAGTAGAGGAAGACATCAAGGTACTGAACTCTGTTTATTTGTGCAGAGTCCCAAGTGTCTGAGGCTAGATTGGCACAAGGCCTTTTGACTTTCTGACACCTAAGCACTGGGTAATGCTGCCTCTTGATGGATGATGAATGGTAATTTATTACTGATGGATTAAAGGCTCCAGGGTGCACAATGAAATGGGAAGGAAGAGAAGGACAGGGGCTGGGGAAGGGCAGGACTGAGCTGGATGGGATAAGAAAATTCAGAAAACTAGCGGGGAAAGAGGGCATTGTTAAGGAGTAATCTCTGCCCTTGAGCCTCAGTTGGCATCTTCTTTACTCTTCATTGTGTCCTCTAGGACCACACGGAGCAAGGTTAGGTCTTTCTTTTTTTCATGGGTTCCATCTTATACTATTGAATTAAAAAGAATGCGGTCAGTCTTTTTTCAGTACTGTCTGACTTTGTGACCCCATTTGGGTTTTTTTTGGCAAAGATACTAGAGTGCCATTTCCTTCTCCAGCTCATTTTGTTTCCCCTTTTTTTCCAATTTATTTTTAGTTTTCAACATTCATTTCCACAAGACTTCGAGTTACAAATTTTTCCCAGTTGCTCGTAAAAAAAAAAAACCACCAAAAAAACCAAAAACAAAAAAACCAACAACAATACTTTTTAAACATTTGTTTTTAAAACTTTAAGTTACAGATTTTTTTCTCTTCTTCCCTCCTCACCCAAAGTCACTGGGAAGATGAGCAATTCACTATAGGTTGTATATATGTAGTTATGTAAAACATTTCCATAGTAGTTATATTGTGAACGACTAACTATAATTCCCTTCATCCTATCCCATACCCCACTTATTCTATTTTCTCCTTTGACCCTGTCCCTTTTCAAAAGTGTTTACTTCTAACCACCCTCTCCCCAAATCTGCCCTCCCTTCTATCATCCCCTGTCTTATCCCCTTCCCTGCCATTTTCTTGTAGGGTAAGATACCCAATTGAGTGTGTATGTTATTCCCTCCTTAAGACAAGTTCAGTGAAAGTAAGATTGACCCATTGACCCTTTCACCCTCCTGTTCTTCCCCTCCATTGTAACAGTTTTCTCTTGCCTCTTTTATATGAGGTAATTTACCCTAATCTATCTCTCCCTTTCTTCTTCTTTCAATATATTCCTCTCTCACATCTTAATTTTATTTTCTAGATATCATCCCTTCCTATTCAACTGATCTTGTGACCTCTGTCTATGTATACATGTACATACATATGCACAAACACACACATATATATTTATATACACATACACCCTCCTATATATGTATATATGTATATACATACACGTGTGTATATATATATGTGTGTATATACATATATATTTATATGTATATGTAATTTTCTTTAACTATCCTCATACTAAGAAAAGTCTTATGACTTCCAATCATTATTTTTTCCATGTAGTAATGTAAACAGTTCAACTTTACTAAGTTCCTTATGATTTCTTTTCCCTGTTTACCTTCTCATGCTTCTCTTACTTCTCGTATTTGAAAGTCAAATTTTCTATCCAGCTCTGTTTTTTTTCCATCAAGAATGCTTGAAAGTCCTCTACTTCATTGAAGCACCATATTTTCCCCTGTATCATTATACTCTGTTTTGCTGAGTAGGTGATTCTTAGTTTTATTCCTAGCCCCTTTGACCTCTGAAATATCATATTCCAAGCCCTTTCTCCAGCTCATTTTACAGATGAGGAAAGTGAGTCAGAATTCAGAGACTTGCTTAGGGTCACAGAATCTTTCTTAGGCCAGCCCTTCAAGTATCTGCTTTAGTGTCAGGAAGATTTTCCTAGTTCTCATGGTGGAAGAACACCAAGCTCGATTATGGAGAGACTGGATATTATTGAAGAGAAGATAAGGAGGGTCTTTTCCCCTCTCTGACCTACAAGTGCTTGAGTCTGTTCCAGGAAACTCACCCTTGGCTATCTCTGGCTTCTGTTCTCACTTTTGTGTGTTTGTTAAATCTTGTCTCAATGAAAAAAAAAATGTGTTTATTTTCCCTTAAACTTATATTTAATTCTGTTCAAAATGTTCTGTTCTGTTGTAAGGGATAAGGTCACTTCAGCAGAGACAGTTTTGAAAAGAAACCAGTCACAAATGGTGTTGCCAGGGGAAATTAGCAGCTTTGGACTAGTGATTAAGGTATGTCTCTAAATCAAGTCTCTAGGCCAGGAAAAGGCTAGAATGAATGATTCTCCAAAAGGAAGGGAATAAAAGAGAGCTAAGGGGACAAAGAGATCTTTGGAATTTGGAGGGAGCCTGTTATGATGTGGGTATAGTCATGTTTTCTGAGGGAAGAGAGGAGG
>CM053585.1:374310472-374330534 GCA_028646515.1 Pseudochirops corinnae
TCTCCTCTACCAGACTGTCAACATGGTATAAGAATAACTCAATTATTTGTCCATTTCTAAGCTAGAACTTATACACAGTGCTTTTGTTATCATTGTAGTTTTCTCCATGTAGAGCCTTCTTCCAGAGATGTTAGTCAAACCCTGTTCACATTTGTCCATTGCTTGTGAAACTCATCAGAATTCTATTCTCATAGGATAGAGTGGGATGCTCTACCCAACACGTTGGAAGTCTTTCTTAGGTTCTCAATACAGAGCATATAATAGAGTCTTGAGAGATACCAAATGATTAATTGCTTTAAATGAACCACTGCAGGGTTTTTGGCTCCTCTCTTTTGCCACAATCAGAAAGAGGGTTCTTGTAAAATCTTTTCTGCTTTCTTCCTCCAGATTTGTTTTATCATTATTCTTTTTTTTTATTTTACTATTAAAGATTCCTTACAACTTTCATTTTAATAAGTTTTTCATTCCTAAAGGTATTAGCATTATTGGTTATAAAGCAATGATAGCTCTCCTAGGCCCAGGCATCAATAGCTATTGGGATTCATACCAACAGGTACATAACAGGTTATGTACCCCCTTTCCCACTCAGTCCATGTGCAATTCTTTGAAGAAATTTCACATCACTATGTTTTCTCTTTTTCAGCTGAATGAAGAAAATTACAGGTAGGAGGCTTTCATTAGGAGCATGTCTGATTTAATTAATCTTTAATTATGGCACAGAAAGAATAAAGAGAGAGCTACGAGCAGTCAATTCATTGACCACATTTATCAAGTTGCTTGTCTTTATGACCTGTCTGGCCAACAGTAAATCATATCCCGCCCCTTCACAATCCAGGGAGCAAATGATGAAATTGTTTTCAAAAGCCACTATCTGAATAGAATCTAAAAGTGTGTAGTACCCACAGTAGTCAGGGCTGTAGACACCATCATAAATTGTTGGGCATGAATAACCAAACCACCATTGCCTCAGGACTGAGGTTGAACTGGGTTTCAGCTTAGAGACCCAGATCCTGAATTCCCAGACCCTAGTTTCTTTGATTGCCATGTTTGCAATCATTACTATTAATGGAAAAGTTCATAAGAGTAATGAGGTTGTGCTACTACATGTGATATCATTATAGAGTCATAGAATCCTAGGATCAGACAGAAGAGACAACAGAAGTTCATAGGAACTATAGAATTTTAGAGTCTTTAAAATATGTAGTTAGACAACATTCCATAAATCGACCTCAGAAGACAATCAATCCAGTCCTCTAACCTCCATAATTTTACATGTGGAGAGGTAAAGTGACTTGCCCATAGTAACAGACAGTGAGTGAACCAGGATTGGAAGTTGAGTCTCAGAGAGGTGATGATGACCTGGACAAGGGAGGTGTCACTATGAATAGAGAGGAAAGGAAAAATGCAAGACATATTCTGGAAAATGAAGCTGCAGGATTTGGCAACAGGTGGCATGTAAGGAATAAGGAAGAGGGAAGAGTCAACAGTGACTCAAGTCTTAACAATTAATGAACAAATTATAGTTAAGCAGCTCCTCTAGAAACATATTGTACCAGATGTTAAGGATACCAAGGTGAGGTAGATGCAGAGGTATAGAACTATGTTAGCTTGCAAGTCCAGCACACAGTAAAACATTGTAAGAGTCACCTGCGGGGATAAGTTGGAGACAACTCAAACCAGCAAAAGCCAATTGTTAAATTTTCAGTATGGTTATTTACTATTTAGAAAGCAAAAAATGCTACAAATCAGGATTGGATTTGTTATTTTATTGATAGACTAGCCTTTAAAAAGTGATGGAGAAAATGTTAATAATTCAGATTAAACTTAAAAGTTTGTCATGAGAATTTTTCCCCAAAGAACTAGTTAGACATTTGCCAACACAGCCCAAGTTATCAACCCCATTTGTATCAAACATAGCCCATGCTACAAGAAATGATGGTCATCATCAGATGGACTGAGCTTGCAGCGGAACCAGAGTAGTAATTTAGGACTTGATTTGGTGCCAAAGTTACTAAGAGTTGCCTCATATTTATAACCTATTCTAAGGCTTATAAATCACATACAAACCACAATCCTGTGAGGAAGGCAAGGCAAACCTTATTTTTTAAAATGAAATTTGTTGATTCTTTTGTTTTTTCTTTTTTACATTACTTTAATTATCAAATATATCCCTGCCCTACCCATTGAATTATCTCTCTTAGAAAGGTATTAAAAAAAACCACTCAATCACTCTACCCAATACATAAGCCCACCACTAAGTCTGAAGGCAAAGGCAACTTTCCATACTCATAAACCTCCAAGAGGGAATCAATCTGTTGGTCAACAAGCATTTAATTGCTAACATGGTGTCAGTGAATTGCTAAGCTCTGGCAAAGCAAAGAAAGAAAGGGAGAAAGAGAGAGAGAAAGAGGGAGACAGGGAGAGAGAGAGACAGACAGACAGACAGATAGATAGATAGATAAATAGATGGATGGATGGATGGATGGATGGATGGATGGATGGATGGATGGATGGATGGATGGATAAATGGATGGATAGATGGATGGACAGATAGATAGGTAGATAGGTAGACAGACAAATAGTTGGTGGGTAGGTAGGTAGCATTTTCATCTCTTTGTAGAGTCTAGTCTAGGGCAAGAATGATTCTTCTCCTTATTTTACAGATGAGAAAACTGAAGTTCAGAGAGATATTCTGCCTTAGGCTATGGAGAAGAAGCCTGGTAGCACAATGTCTGTACCTGGAATCAAGAAGACCTGAACTGAAATCCAACTTAAGACATTTACTAGATGTGTAATCTTGACTAAGTCACTTAACTTCTTTGCCTCAGTTCCCTTAACTGTAAAATGGAAATGACAATAGGAGCTACCTCCCAGGATTTTATGAGAATGAAGTAAGATAATACTTGTCAAGTGCTTAGCACAGTGTCTGATATACATTAAGTGCTTAATGAATGCTTGCTTCCTTCCTGTGTCATTCTTTTCTTTTGTCTACACACCCACTTTGTTTTACTTTTCATATGCACTTCCTAGTGAGAAGAGATGGAAGCAGCTTCATGAGTTGCTCTTCCTTTCCCTAGTCAATCAATAGACATTTATTGAACACCTACTGTGTGTCAGGCATTTGTTAAGTGTTAGAAACTTTCTCCATGAATGAGTTTCTCCTGCCTGTCCATTAAGGGTAGGGATATTGATCTCCTTAGCACACATCATGCTTTTTAACATTTCATCAGCCTGTCTGGTACCCCACAGGTCTGTAAGCTCAAAGAGAAACAATCCTGGTTGCTCCTAGTCAGAGGACTCCCTTGATCCCAAAGAATAAATAGCCTTCCCTCCTTCCTGCTTGTACAGGTTCTAAGATTTCTCTTAAGTTCATCAAATATTAAGACAGCCTTGAAGTGTGGGTATAGTACTCTCTGCTGCTCATCAGCTATCATGCCCTCTGCTATTCTTGCCAGCCTTCCCAGCAGGATTGTTTTACAGATCTGACAGTCAAGGTTCAATGATGCCAATGGCCTCTGTGTTCTCCAATCTTCCCTCTGTCCCTTTTCAAATAACACTGTTAATATGCCTATTTCCTTTTTGGTCCCTTCCTCATCTACCAGCAGCCACATAAAATAGTAGCCAAATATTCACTGTGCCCACCATTGACCCTCAGAAGTCTTGGAAAGGCTAGAAGGCCACTCATAACTGGCTTCTAACATTCTGGGCATCACCCCCACCCTGATTCTGATGTTGGTTATGAGATCATCATTTTCTTTAACTTCCTTTGAATATGTGCTAATGCCATGGGAGTGACTTTCCTCCCCACTGTGACTTTTCTTGCTCCTGTAAACATTCCTGGGAAGAACGTTCTCATTATATGCAACTTTTCTGTGACTATTCTCCCAAGCACAAGTGTTTGGATGCCTTTGAGCATGATATACCTTCTTTGCTGCTTTTCCTGACCCACAGAGATATGCCTACAGAGAATGACTCCATCCTTGCTCAGGCCTCTCATCAGAGGGATGCTCTCATGTAGCCTTAGATCATTCTCTTGCTTCCTATAACATTTCCCTTCATTTCTTCTCATCATCCTCCCTTTATCACTAGCATAGCTGGGGATACTAGGCTTTGCCTAATATTCCAGAGGGCTTATTGATGTCACTTCAATAACATCCCACTTCTCATCAGCCTCCTGAAACTGGATCAAGACCCATTGGACCCTTGGACATTCTTTTCATCATGCTGAATTTTTTTTAATTTGTCTTGTTCTAAAAATGAACATGTTCATCCTTGATCTTTCCCACTTTGGTCATGTTTTCCACCTTGAGAGAAATCACCTCATGATTTTCACCCTCATAGATTCATCCCCCTATATAGATCACTACAATTTTGAAACATAGTATAGTCCTCATGCTGTGGCCAAAAATATCCATCCCCTGATGTCTGGCCTTCAGGTGATACATATGACCCCTCATGCTTATGTAGTTCATCCCTGGGGCCAAGTCCATCTTTTCATCTTGGATAGGATATGTTAGAGTCATACTCTACAGGGTAACCTTCTAGAGCCCAGAGAGAGGTCTATACCATGGTGAGACATCAAAGGGACAAGGCCTGATTTGAGGTCAAGAGGTATTTTCTGCTGCCCATGGTGTCATTTATTAATGTTTGGCACTATTCTAGGCTGTGGAATTGTAAAGACAAAATAAAACCATCTCATCCCTCATCTTCCAATATTTCTTATACTTTTTCACCTCTTCATATACATTAAGTGTCCTTCAATGTTTCACTCATATGAGAACAAGATTTCTATAGTAATTTAAGGTTTGTGAAATATTGTACATATGCTATTGCATTTCATCCACATAACAACTTTGGGAGCTAAGTGCTACTATTAGCTTCATTTTATAGATGAGAAAACTAAGTGTGAGAGGAACTAAGTGAATTTACTAGAATCACACAACTAGGGTCTGACACAGTAAGTGCCTGTAGTGGGACTGAAATTCAAGTCTTCCTGATGCCAATGCTCTGTCTACTATGCCACCAAGACTGAGTCCAAGTGTTTGGTGCCAGAGGTGATTTTGGCATTACTTCCAGCTCTTTCAGTCTCAGAAAAGAAAAGGTCCTTGGAGTTCATCTAATCCAAATTTTACTTACAGAATAATCCTATCCATAGCATTCTTGACAGTTTGGCATCCATTTTAATATCTCCCGGTTTGATGGAAAAGTCACTAAATCCTGAAGTAGGGTACTCCACTGAGGGAGAGCTGCCATTGGGGAATTTGGGTTGGTTTCTTCGCCCAACACCATGAAGCCTCTACTGCTCTGCTATCTGTGGGAAATGCCTTATTATCTTAAATTACTTGCTCCATTTTACATTTCCTTGGGGCTGAGAATCATATACTTTCACAAACCTCATCTTTCCCACTTCTCCTAAGTTTCATGTCAACCATGTTAATCACTTATTCAAAAGGTAGAAATCAGTAACTTTTTGCCTAGGGTAAAATAAGTCCCATCTAAGATTTAGAGTTGTTCATAACTGGGTTCAAGCATTCCATTCCAATCATTTTACACATTCTACCTCTGTGTGGCAAGGTAGTCTCTTCATTTCACACAGTGTGCTTTTAAGACAAATTGGCCCACTTGCTACTTCTTAGAAATAACATTCATTCTCCCACCCCCAAGCCTTTGAATACATTTTCCTTCATCCCTGGAATGGATTCACCTTTATCTCATCTCTGAATCTTAGAATCTCCACTTCCCTTTAATGCCTCATTCCTTTCCTCCTCCATGAGTCTCTCCCAATCTCCTCTTCCCCATAAAATTGATTTTGTCCTGCCCACAAAAATTTTATATGTAGAATCCACTGAACAAGGGAATGGCAAGCCACTCCAGTGGCTTTGCTGAGAAAACCTTGTATGGGACCATGAAGAGTTGATGAGACTGAACAACATATAAGCTCTCTGAGGACAGGAACTATGGCTTTTGTGTCTTTGTATCCTTCACATTTAGCACAGTGGGTGGCACATAGTATATGATTAAGAAATACTTGCTGATTCATTATTTGATTCCTGGTCTGCTATTAGAAAGTCAACTCCCTGTGAAGAGAGACTCTTTTGTGCCCTCAGACTATACCACAGTGCCTATCATATAGTAGGCATTTAATAAATACTTCTTAATTGAATGATTAGCTCGAGGAGCTGATTGTAGAGCAATATAATAATGGTGCAAGATCAATAACTTGATAATAATAATAACAAGCATTCACATGGTGTTTTCTGGTTTGCAAGTCATTTTACATGTGTTAACTCATTTGGTACTCACAATAACCCGGTGGGATAGGTAAGTGCTATTATTATCCCCACTTTTTAGATGAAGAAACTGAGGCTGAGAGTTTAAGTGACTTGCTCAGTGTCACAAAAATTTTAAGTGTCTGAGGCATGATTTGCACTCAGGTTTTCCTAATTCCAAGTTCTGTGCTCTATTCACTGTGCCACTCAGCTGCCTTAACCTTTTTGACTTTATATGGAAGAGAGCTAGCATCTTGTCTTCCACAAATCATAATGAGCCTATTTAATTGGGTGGTGCAGAAAAGAGACAGCCTGAATGGTCCCTGAATTTCCTCTGATGCATTCAGCAGTCATGGTGGATGGGGTCTGAGGATGCCAATTATAAGGCTAGATTCTTTTTACCTATTTCATTCTGCCAGGTTTCATACTATGGTGATGATGATGATGATGATGATGATGGCGATGATGATGATGACGATGATGATGATGATGAAGATGGGGGGGTGATGATATGGCAGCTAACATTTGCATCACATTTTAAAATTTGCAAATAATTTTGAATGGAGTATCCCGTGTGTGTGTGTGAGAGAGAGAGAGAGAGTGCATGTGTGTGTGTGCATATCACCACTACTTTTTGATCTAAATGCAGATACTGTCTTTTTTCATGTTTCTGTTCCTTAGCACTGAACTTGGTGCCTTGAACATAGAAGGTGCTTAACAAACATTTGTCAAATTGAATTAAATGTGCCCAAGGAGATTTTCCTCCAGCCTTGTACTGCACATTTCTGTTTCAAACAACTCTTCCTTCTCTGTCCTTCCACTGCCCAAGGGATAGGAAATGCTGGTGGCTCTACTCCAAGTGACAAAAGACATCTCCTAAGAGAAAATAAGGCTGTTTGTTTTAGTGATGGTAATTCAGCACTTTCTGAGAAAGGGGGTTTGCATCTTGTTACTGCTGTGGACACCAGAGAAGGCTGCTGATTGTACTAATAATGGTAATTTTTTCCCCATTTATTTCAAGTGAGCTTCTTCTGGGTACAGGATCTCTGAGATGGCTTTCAAGTATGTATTAGGATGTCAGGCAAAGGAACTGGAGTGGCTATGTAATCTTTCTAATGCACCTCTCAGAACATGTTACCCTCTGCCAGAAAACATATTAGCACCACTGAATCACAGAATTTCTCAGTCTGAGGTCATGCAGCCCAACCCCTATCCAAAGTCTGAATCTCATCTATCTGTTCAGCTGCTGCTTGATCCTTTCCTGCAATGAAAACTCCCTACCTTCAGAGACAGCCAGCTCCATTTTGGACAGTTCCTTTGTTAGGCCTTATTTCCTAATTGAGAGCTGAAATGTGCTCTTCTGCTACTTACAGTAATCGGGCATGGTTCTGTTATCCTATACCAAGAAATATAAGTCTCATTCTTTTTCCATGAAACTCTTTTTTTTCTCTCTAAGAAAGTCTTCCATATGGAGACTGAGATGGCATATCATTCCAATATGGCTATTAATGGAAAAGAAAAAGAAAACATCATGTAAAAAATGATTCATGCCACATTAATATAGTGTCAAAGTTTGAATTGGTGTAACTATCGTGGTAACAAAGTTGGAAACATGTTGAAGAAAAATGAAGAAAAGGCCTATCCTCTTTGATCCAGAGAGCCTGCTGCTAGACTTACACTCCCAAGGAAGTCAAAGAAGAAATAAAGCTCTCATATATTCACAGCAGTACTGTTAGTGATAGCAAAGAACTGGGGGGAAAGACAACCATAGATCCCATCATTCCCTCTAGGTATCATTCTATATCTCTCATTACTTTTATGGCTAAACTTCTTGAACAGATTGTACATAATCAGTGCCTTTCTTTCACTTCCTCTCACTCTCTTCTTGAATCTCTGTAATCTAGCTTCTGACGTCATCATTCAACAGAAACTGAATTCTCTGACGTCACCAATGTTCTCTTTATTGCCAAATCTAATGTTCTTTTCTCTATTGTCTTGTCATTCTTTTTTTTTTTTTTTTTTTTTTGCTTTTTGGAGGGCAATTGGGGTTAAGTGACTTGCCCAAAGTCACACAGCTAGTAAGTGTGTCAAGTCTCTGAGGCCAGATTTGAACTCAGGTCCTCCTGACTCCAGGGCCAGTGTTTTATTCACTCCACCACCTAGCCACCTCTCATCTTGTCATTCTTAACCCTTCATGACTTCTCTGCAGGCTTTGACTCTGTCGATCACCTTTTTTTCTGTATGCTCTCTCATCACTAGACTTTCATGGCACTGCTGCCTCCTGGTTTTCCTACCTATGTGACCACTCTTTCTCAGTCTCCTTTGCTGGTTCTTAGTCAATCTTACTCCTACTAACTGTGAGTGTTCCCCAAGACTCTGTTTCAGATACTCTTCTTTTTCCCTCTATACTATGTCACTTGATAATCTCATTATCTCCCATGTATCCATCTATGAAGATGATTCCCGGTTGTATATACTCAGTCCTAGTCTCTCTCTTGAGGTTGAGTGCTCCATCACCATCTCTAATTGGATATCCCATAAGCATCTGAAACTCAACATATTCCATATTTTCCTCAAAATAATTATTTTTTCTTAACTTTCCTGTTGCTGTTAAGGGAACCACGATCTTCTCTGTCACAGAGTCTCACAATTTTTATGCCATCCTCTACCCCTCACTCCCAACCTACCCATCATATCATCTACCACCACCCTGGGGAAACTTGTTATTTCTATCTTTATAGCATTTCTCATATATTTCCCCTTCTCTCCACAAACACAGTCACAATAGTCATTCAGGTCCTCATCACTTTTTGCCTGGGCTACTCCATTAGCCTTCTAAGTAGTCTTCCTGCACCAATTTCTTCCAATTCTATCCTCCATTCAGCTCCTATGGCATTTTTTTCTAAATTGTAGGTCTAACCATATTACAGCCTCTAAATGAGTTCCAGTGGCTCCCTATCATCTACAGCATCAATATAAAATCCTGTTTTGCATATAAAATCCTTCACCACATATACTCTTCCTGTCTTTCTGGTCTTCTTACTCTTTACTTCCCCCAATACACTCTATGATACAACTGTGATGGCCTCCTGGCAGTTCCTTGAACATGACAGCCCTTCCCCACTAGCCATTGCCTTTGCATTGTCCATTCCCCATACCCAGAACCTTTGACCCCCTCAATCTATGCTTGGGAGTCTGTTTTCCTGACATCCTTCAAGACCCAGAGCAAATTCTGCCTCCTGCAAGAAGTTTTGTCTGGTGCCCCTTGTTCTTTCACCGGCTGGCAACTGCTAATGTCTTCTCTCTCTTTTCAGAGGGTCATTGTATAGCCTGCATGTTGCTTGTTACAGGATTGGCTATGTGGTCCAACTATATAGTGATTCTAACAGTGATACCGAACTATTATTATTTATTCTGGGAAATAACTCCCAAACTCCTGAGCTCTGCTAGCTTCGTTTCCCTTTGGGATTCATTCTGAAAGATCCTTCTCTCCTATTTGGCATTCGACTGTTGCCAGTGATTGCGAAGCCATTGTGTCTAGAGAGTTGTTCTCAGAGAAAGAAAACCTCTGATGTATCCTAGATCGATGATCTTGGTGTATCACTTAATTAGTCAGTACTTTTGTTGTGTCATTTCAGTTGTGTCAGTCTTTGTAACCCCATTTGGGGTTTTCTTTGGCAAGTATACTAAATGGTTTGCCATTTCTCTCCAGCTCATTTTACATATGAGGAAACTGAGACAAACAGGATTAAGTGACTTTCCCAGGGTCTTACAGTTAGGAATTGTCTGGGGCCAGATTTGAACTCAAGATGAGTCTTGCTGACTTCAGGCCTGTTGCTCTAACCACTGTGCAACCTAGCTGCCCCCAATCAGTACTTTATGCAGCTCTCAAAGAATTTAAGTTGCAGAAAAATGCCAATCTGCCCTGGCAGGAGGAATTTGCACTCACCCTCTGAGTTCTTTATAGCAATAAAATTGTAGACCTGATTGTTCTTCCTATGGCTGTGATCATAAGAAATGCAACAGAAATGCAAATAAGATTTTTTTTTTTCCTGTTTTGAAGGGCAAGGGATCTATACTAGGCTAATCCAGAAGGTGGTGAGTTTGCTCTGGACAGGAGAGTTTTTTGAATCAACGGCTTAGTGACAACTTCTTGGACACGCTCTAGGGGGACCAATCCTTTAGAAGGTGTTGGACTAGATGAATGGTGCAGCATCCTGGAAAAAATACTGCATTTCCATGACACCTCTACTGCCACATGACCTTGGACAAGTCCCTGACTTCGTGGAGCCTTGGTTTCTGTAAAATGAGGATTTTGGAATGGAGAAACTCTAATTTCCCTCTTAACTCTTAGTCTGTGTACTGAGGGAGGGAATATGAAGACATAAAAGAATGTCGGTGTTTGGACTGGAATTAAATGACTAATATGGGCTTGATGCAGGCTCCATATGCACACACAGACACATCTGCCTCCCCTAGTGCCCCTCAGTCTGTTAAGGCAGACTTGGCCGTCAGGGCCCCGTCCACTGAGGCATGCCACAGAGCTGTGTGTGGTGCTCGTCATGAAGGAGCATCTCAGAAAATTCAGAGGTTACAATTAAACTGCATTTGGGTTTATGAAATATTTGTGCAACTGTACCCATGGGTCCATGCATGTATTCATGATTACCTGTGTGTCCATGGTCAGTGACTGCACATCTATTAAGCACCTATTGTGAACTAAGCCCTGTACTAAACCCTATACTATATATGATAGATATACAAAGATGAAAGTGAAACACACCTGCTGACCTCAGGGAGTTTACATTTAATCACATACTATACTATAGAATGTTCTTTCTCTAGAGAACTTTGTAAATTTCTAATATGATTCAGCAGGTTTGTCCAAGAAAAGCAGAACAAAAACCTACTCTTTGAAAGGGGAGATCAAAATAGGAGTCAACTGTTTCTCTTTATTGGAAGCACAGGAGGGATTTCATGGGGAGACTCAGGGAAATCCCTCCCCTCTCACCTCCCTCCACCTTGCTCTGAGATCAGAGGGAATATTGACTTCTCCAATGCTTTCCTGGAACAATAGACTTTGCAAGAAGACATCTGCTCTTCAGTCTAAAATATGAAGGCTTGCATTATTAACCAGGCTGCTGAATAATTCAGCTTGAAATAAACTTGCAACAGAAGGGAATGTGCCCTGCCCGCCTGCTCCTTAACGAAATGGTACGAATCTTCCTTTCTTGGGATGTCTGGGCAGAACTAGTTAAACTGAATTATAACATCAGGAAATGTCGCTGTGACATGAATAGAAAGGTGCCATTGACTTATTCTACTGGGATTGTGCCAAGTCTGGAGGTAAAAGGGAGTCCTTGGAGATTTTGGATATTCTTAAAGTTCAGTTTTATCAGAGATCTACAATATAGTACGAAGAAGGAGGAGGAGGAGGAGGAGGAGGAGGAGGAGGAGGAGGAGGAGGAAGAGGAGAACCATTCAAATAGTGCCTATTATGTTCCAGACATTGAGCTAAGCACTTTACAAATGTTACCTAATTTAAACCTCATAACAACACTAAGAGGTGGGTACTATTATTATTACCATTTTAAAGTTCAAGAAACAGAGGCAAACAGAAGTTAAATGATTTTCCCAAGGCCAAAGATCTAGTAAGTGTCTGAGGCTGGATTTAAGATTGTGTTCTACTGCCTCCAAGTATAACCTTCTATTCAGTGATCCACTTAGCTTCCCCAGTTTCGGGGGCTCCCTCTCTCCTCCCCAATTTGGACCCTCTTTTTTTTTCTTTTTGGAGGGGGGAAGGCAGGGCAGTTGGGGTTAAGTGACTTGCCCAAGATCACATGGCTAGTAAGTGTTAAGTATCTGAGGCTGGATTTGAATTCAGGTCCTCCTGTGGGGCCTCTTTTTTACTTTCCAGAAAAAAAACAGCTCAGGGGACACTCCAGCCTATTCCCAGCTAACTCGATTTTTAAATACAGCATCTTCCCTGGGCTCTTGGTTCCTTTTACCTCCAGGAACAGAGCTGAGCAGGGAGAAGAAAACTGGGCTCAGACCCTTAAAGAATGACAAAACAAATGGAATGTTAGAGCCAGAAGGTACCTCAGACAATAGTGATTCTGGACCCTTCATTAGAGGGAACATGGAACCGAAGAATATGGGGGAGATGGACAGCAGTGTGGTTGAGCAAAGAGCTATGGATTCAAATCAGAGTCCTGGGATTCAAATTGGAATTCAGGAACTTCCTAGTTGTGTGACCTTAGACAAGTCATTTAAATTCTCTGGGTCTCAGATTCTTCATTTTAAAAAAAGGAGATTTGGATTAAATTATCTCGAAGGTCACATTTCCACATCTAAATCCATTCTTCTATGATGATTACTCCATAGTCTATTTCATATTCATTTTTTTTTCTTCTCTGTAGCCCTGTATGTGTTGTTTCACTCATTAGAATGTAAGATCCTCAGTAGGGAGAGGTGGTAGGGAGGGAGGAAAAGAGAGAATTTGAAACTCAACATTTTAAAAGCAAACGTTAAAAAAATTGTCATTTATATGTAACTGAAGAAAAATTAAATGCCAAATTAATGCAAAAAAAGAATGTAAGATTCTTTTTTTGCCATTTTAATCAATTAATTAATTAACTTCTAGTTTACAACATTCAGTTCCACAAGCTTTTGAGTTACAAATTTTCTTCCCCTCCTCCCCCATGGAGGTATGAAATCTGATATATGTTCTACAAATACCTTCACACTAAACATGAGTCAAGTTGTAAAGAAGGATTATAACCAATGGAATGAACAGTGAGAAAGAAGAAACAAAATAAAACAAAAAAGAGAGAACAAGTAGTTTGCTTCAATCTACATTCAGACTCTGTTTGGATGTGGATGTGGATAGCCTTTTCCATCATTAGTCCTTCAGAGTTGTCTTGTGAGCTTGTATGGCTGAGATGAGCCCAGTCCATCAAAGTCAGTCATCACAGATATGATGTGTCTGTAATTGTGTACAATGTTCTCCTGGTTCTGCTCGTCTCACTCAAAATCCATTTATATAAGTCTCTCCAGGTTATTATGAAGTCCTTCTACTGCTCATTTCTTACAGCACAATAGTATTCCATTATATTCATATACCACAACTTGTTTAGCCATTCCCCAAAGGATGGGTATCCCCTTGATTTCCAATTCTTTGTCACAACAAAAAGAGCTGCTATAAATATTTTTGTACACACTGGTCCTCTTCCTACTTATATGACCTTTTTGGGATACAGCCCTAGAAGTGGTATTGCTGGGTTGAAGGGTAGGTGCATTTTTATAGCCCTTTGGGCATAGTTTGAAATTGCTCTCTAGAATGGTTGGATCAGTTCACAACTCCACCGACAATGCATTAGTGTTCCAATTTCCCCACATCTCCTCCAATATTAATCATTTTGCTGTTTTGTCATGTTAGACAATCTGACTGGTGAGATGTGGTACCTCAGAGTAGTTTTGATTTGCATTTCTCTAATCAATAGTGATTTAGAGCATTTTTTCATGTGGTTATAGAAATCTTTAATTTCTTCCTCTGAAAACTGCCTGTTCATATCCTTTGACTATTTATCAGTTGGGAATTGGGGAATGACTTGTATTCTTATATATTTGACTCAGTTCTCTGTACATTTTTGAAATGAGGCGTTTATCAGAGACACTGATTATAAAATTTTTTTCCTCAATTTTGTTTCCCTCCTAATTTTGCTTACATTGGCTTTGTTTGTACAAAAACTTTTCAATTTAATATAATCAACATTATCCATTTTGCATTTTGTTATACCCTCTATCTCTTATTTGGTCATGAATTCTTCTCTTCTCCATAAACCTGACAGTAAACTATTTCTTCCTCTTCCAGATTTCTTATAGTTTCAGCCTTTCTATCTAGATTGTGAACCCATTTAGACTTTATTTTGATATAGCATGTAAAATATTGGTCTATACCCAGTTTCTATCATCCTATTTTCCAGTTTTCCCAGCAGTTTTTGTCAGATAGTGGGTTCTTATCTCAGAAGCTGGAGTATTTGGTTTATCAAGCAGTAGATTAACATAATAATTGACTACTGTGTCTTTTGTACCTAATCTATTCCACTGATCCACTACTCTATTCCTCAGCCAGTACTAAGTAGTTTTGATGACTGCACTTTAAGATACATTTTAAAATCTGGTATGGTTAAGTCACCTTCCCCGGCATTTCTTTGCATTAAATGCCTTGATATACTGGACATTTCGTTCTTCCAAAGGAATTTTGTTACTATTTTTTTTCTAGCTCTATAAAATAATTTTTGGTAGATTGATTGGTATGGCACTAAATAGGTAAATTAATTTAGGTAAAATTGTTATTTTTATTATATTAGTTCAACCTAACCAAAAAGAATTATTTTTTTTTCAATTATTTAGATCAGACTTTATTTGTGTGAAAAGTGTTTTGCAATTGTGTTCATATAATTCCTGGATTTGTTCTGGTAGGTAGACTCCAAAATATTTTATAATGTCTACAGTAACTTTCAATGGAATTTTTCTTTCTTTTTCTTGCTGTTGGGCTTTGTTAGAAATTTAGAAGAATGATGAGGATTTATATGTTTATTTTATATCCTACAACTTTGCTAAATTTATTTATTATCTTAAGTAGGATTCTCTAATTACATCGTAATATCATCTGCAAAGAGTGATAGCTTAGTCTCTTCTTTGACTAATATAATTCCTTCTGTTTCTTTTTCTTCTCTTATTGCTATAGCTAACATTTCTAGTATAAAACTGAATAACAGGGGTGATAGTGGGCATCCTTGTTTCACCCCCGATCTTATTGGAAATGCTTCTAGCTTATTCTCATTACATATAATACTTGCTGATGGTTTTAGATAGATGCTACTTATTATTTTTTATGGAAGACTACATTTATGCCTGTTTTCTAGTGTTTTTAATAGGAATGGGTGTTATATTTTATCAAAAGCTTTTTCTGCCTCTATTGATATCATCACATGGATATGATTGATTATACTCATAGTTTTCTAATACTGAACCAGTCTTGCATTCCTGGAATATGTCCTACCTGACCAAAGTGTATTATTCTCATGATAAGTTGGTGTAGTCTTTTTGCTAATATTTTATTTAAAATTTTTGCATCCATGTTCATGAGGGAAATTGGTCTATAATTTTCTTTCTTGTCTCTTCCTGATTTAGGTATCAGTACCATATTTACATCATAAAGAGAATTTGATAGGACTGCTTCTTCTCCAGTTTTCCCAAATAGTCTATGAAGTATTGGAATGAATTGTTCTTCAAATGTTTGATAGAATTTGCTTGTAAATCTATCTGTCCCTGGAGATTTTTTCCTAGGGAGTTCACTGATGGTTTGTTCATTTTCTTTTTCTGAGATGGGATTATTTAAGTATTTTACTTCCTCTTCGATTAATCTGGGCAAGTAATATTTTTGTAAATATTCATCCATTTTACTAAGATTGTCAAATTAATGGGCATACAGTTGGTCAAAATAATTCTTAATTATTGTTTTAATTTCCTCTTCATTGGAAGCAAATTCACCATTTTCATTTTTGATACTCGTAGTTTGGTTTTCTTCTTTCTTTTTTTAATCAAATTGTCTAAAGGTTTATCAATTTTATTGTTTTTTTAAATAAAACCAGCTCTTGATTTTATTTATTAGCTCAATAGTTTTCTTAATTTCAATTTTATTAATCTACTCTTTGCTTTTCAGTATTGCTAATTTAGTATTTAATTGGAGATTTTCAATTTGTTCTTTTTCTAGCTTTTTCAGTTGCATGCCCAATTCATTGACCTCCATTTTTTCTAATTTTTTCATGTATGCATTCAGGGAAATGAAACTTCCCCTAAGAACAGCCTTTGCTGCATCCCACAAGTTTTGGTATGATGTCTCATTATTGTCATTCTCTTGAATGAAGTTATTAATTGTTTCTATAATTTCTTGTTTGACCCACTCATTCTTTAGGATTAAATTATTTAGTTTCCAATTAGTTTTTTGCCTATCTTTCCATGGCCCTTTATTGCATATAATTTTTATTGGATCATAATCCGAGAATGATGCATTTACTATTTCTGCCTTTCTACACTGAATATTAGGTTTTTATGCTCTAGTACATGGTCAATTTTTGTGTATGTGCCATGTACTGCTGAGAAGAAGATACATTCCTTTTTATTCCCATTCAGTTTTCTCCAAAGATCTATCATACCTACCTTCTCAAAATTCTATTCACCTTAACTTCTTTCTTGTTTAGTTTGAGGTGAAATTTATCAAGTTCGGAGAGGGGGAAGTTGAGATACCCCACGAATATAGTTTTGCCATCTATTTCTTCCTCTAATTCCCTTAACTTCTCCTCTAAGAATTTGGATGCTGTACCACTTGGTTCATATATGTTTAGTAATGATATTTCTTCATTCTTGATGGCACCTTTTAGCAGGATATAGTTTCCTTCCTTATTTTTTTAAAGTAAGATCTATTTTTGCTTTTGCTTTGTCTGAGATTAGGATTGCTATTCCTGCTTTTTTTTTATTTTAACTGAAGCATAATATATTCTACTCCAGCCTTGTACCTTTATCCTCCATGTATCCACCTGTTTCAAAAATGTTTCTTGTAAACAGCATGTTGTAGGGTTATTGTTTTTAATCCATTCTGCTATCTGTCTCTGTTTTATGGGAGAGTTCATTCCATTCACATTCACAGTTATGATTACTATCGATGTCTTTCTCTCCATTGTATCCCCTCCCCTGTATATGCTTTTATTTCTCCCTTCTCCCTTCCCCTCCTTAAGAGTTTTCCATTTGATCATGGCCACCCTCAATATTCCCTCATGATCAGCCTCCCTACCTTTTCCTATCTTTTTCTTTTATTACTTCCCTCCTTTCTACCTACCTCCCCTTTTCTTTCTCTTTCCCCCTCTATTGCCTGTAAGGCACATTAGATTTTTTTCTTACTTAACATAATATGTTATTCCCTCCTTGAACCAAACCCCATGAGAGTAAATCTCAAACAATGCTGCTCTCCCTACCTTCTTTTCCTCTATTACAATTAGTTTTTGTGACTCTTCACATTAGATTCCTATACTTAACTGAGTATGTTATTCCCTCTATAAACGAAAACCAATGAGAGTAAAGCTCATATAATGTCCATCTCCCTCCTTTCTTTCCCTCTACTGTAATATGTTTTTATACCTCTTCATGTGACATAATTTGTCCTTTTCTGCCTCCTCCTTTTCTTCTCCCATTACAATCCCTTTGCACCCCTTAATAAGATTTTTATCATCACATTAGTTAATTTATACCCAAAACCTTATGTATATCACTTTTAAATGTTGTAATTATTAGATTTTGCTTGAGTGATTCTTACTGTCTCATAGAGTCATTATCTTCAATTTGTCCAATTCTAATTTTTAGTGAATTGTTTTCCTCAGTTAGTTTTTGAACCTCCTTTTCCATTTGTTCAGTTTTTACTTTGAAGGAGTTATTTTCTCCAGTTAGATTTTGAACCTCCTTTCCCATGTGACAAATTTTACTTTTTAGGGGAATTGCTTTCTTCCCTTAAAGGTTTTGTTGTTGTTGTTGTTGTTTTCCATTTTCCAATTATATTTTCAAAATAATTGGTCAGTTTGTCTTCTACTTCTCTAATTAAGGTTTTAAAATCCTTCTTAAGCTCTTCCAAGAATGCTTTTTGGGCTTGAGAAGAGTTCATATTCCCCTTTGAGGCTTCCAGTGTAAGTATAGAGACAATGCTTTCCTCTTCTGAATTTGGTTCTTCTTGCTCACCATAATAGGATTCTAATGTCTTTGTTTTTCCAGTTTACTTGTTGCCCCCTATGATTGCCTATTTCCTGGCTTTTAAAGTGAATCTCTGCTTCAGAGGCACACACAACTCTGACCCATACTTTGCCTCCAAATGCCAAGACTGAGGCCAAAGCCAGGACTTTTAGTATTTCCCCAGGGGTTACTGAAGCTCAAAGTGAGAGGTGTGGGAGAGAGGGGGTCTGACCACTTCAAGATTCCACTTCCATGCCTGTGGGATACAACTCAGGCAAGCTCAGCCACAGGTGTCCAGGTTGTGCTGATGTCTGCAGATCCCACTAGTTGTGAAATTCTGGTGGGGTTCTGGTGTTAGTACTTGCTGGCTCCCCCCAATGGAGTTCAGTATCTCTCACTGGTTGGCTGAGATGGGGCTTGTTGGGACACCTCATGCCCTGCACTTTAGCCTCCACACAGCCACAACCATGCCCTTCCTCTAGGATTCCCAAGTCTGCCATTCGTTCCACTATTTCAGGATTTTACAATGGGGCAATATTCTCTGTTTTTTTTTTTTCAGGGTCAGAGAGGGAGATGAGAGCAGTGACTATTTGCTCTGCTATTTTGGGTCCTTAAAGTTCAGGTAGGTGATTTTTAAACTTCCAGGCTGTGGGCTGATAGCCCTAGAAGTAGCTGTTGCCACTGATGTGGACCTTGCCCTTGTCTCTTCCCTGCTCCAACAGACCCGTGTCCTCTGGTGAGAGGTTCAGGAATTACCCCAGAGGTGGGTGAGTCTGTTCACTCAGGCTTGCTCTGACTCTGCTATGGTCCGGTCTGTGCTGGTGCAGCCCCTGTACTCTATGCTCTGTGCTTCCCCTGCTTGGTGCAACAAAACCTACCCTTCTCACTTTACTAGCCTGGAAATCTGCCACATTCCATCTCCCAATGGATTCTGCCACTTTAAAAAATGTTCAGATTCACTTTTTAGGGGGAGGTGAAGGAATCCATGGATGAGTTCAGAAGAGTTTACCCCACCATCTTGGGACTCTAGAATGTAAGATTCTTGAGGGCAAAAGTTGTCTCATTTTTTTCTTATTTGTAGCCCCTGTGCTAGCACTGTACCCATCACATAATAAGTGCTTAATACATGTTTTTCTATTCATTCACACTTTAATTTATTATTCATTCATTTCATTCAATTGACTTGCCTAGGAAAATATAGCTAGTAAACTGTCAAAATAGGTATTTTAGTCCCTTCCTGGATCATTGCCTTATTGTGGCAAAAGGGTTTGCCTAGCCCAGTGAAACTATGAGTTATGCCATGCAGGTTGGCCAAGAAGGATGGACAAAAGGTAATCCATTAGAGAAGGAAATGACACACCACTCCAGTATCTTTGCCAAGAAAACTCATGGACAGTATTAAAATGCAAAAAGATATGACACCAGAAGATGAGCCCTTCAGGTGGGAAGATATCTCACATATTTGTATGGTCAAAGCTATGTTTTTTTTTTCCAAGAGTAATATATGACTGAAAGAGTTGGACTAGAAGGGAACCTGAGTGCCACAGACTATTGGTGCCAGAGAAGACTTTCAGGGGTCCCTTGGATAGCAAGGAGGTCAAATAAGTCAATATTTAAAGAAAGTAATTCAGACTATTCACTGGAAGGTTAAATACTTAAACTAAAGTATAAAATACTTTGGCCACATAATGAGAAGATAAGACTCATAAAGACCCTGATGTTGAGAAAGATTGAAGGCAAAAGGAGAAGGGGATGGCAGAGGATAAGATGGATAGATAATGGCATTGAAGCGATAAACATGAAGTTGGACAGATTTGGGGAGAGAATAGAACATAGAAGGGTCTGGTGTGTTATGGTCCATGGAGTCATGAAGAGTTGGACATGACTAAATGAATAAACAAGGTATTTGAATTTAGCTTTCCTGGTCCAACTATAAGACTTTTTCCATTATATTATGCTACTTTGCTTCATCCCACTCTCCCTGAATCCCAATCCTCTCAATCTCCCAA
>CM053585.1:374331034-374373526 GCA_028646515.1 Pseudochirops corinnae
CTAAAAAATAAAATTAAGAGGTGAGAGAGGAATTTATTGGGAGAAGAAGAAAGGAAGAGATAGATTATCCCATATAAAAGGCAAGAGAAAATTGTTACAATGGAGGGGAAGAGCAGGAATGTGAAAGGGAATGGGACAATCTTATTCTCATTGAATTTGGCTTAAGGAGGGAATAACATATACACTCTATTGGGTATCTTACCCTACAGGAATGTAGGGGAGTAGGAGATTAGAGGGAGGGTGACAGAAGGGAGGGCAGAGGGTAGTGTAATGGTAATTAATTTAGCAGGTACTTGATCCTTAGTAACTAAGGGCTAAGTACTTCTGTGAAAGAGACAGAGGACATAAACTCTATCTCCTGTTGCTGATGTGGCAGGAGGGGATTGGCTGAGACAGGAAGCCCATGTATATGTGTATATATATAAGAGGAGTTCCAGAGATAGAGAATCAGAATAAAGAATTTTCCTCCTGGTGCCTCCTGGTGGAAGAAGCAGGATTGTCCCAGCATCTAGGAGCTGGGCCTGCTGGACTGAGAACTGAGTTGGAGTTTTCCATGAGACCAGAATCTGGTGAAGGCTAAAGTTGCCCAGAAGGCCAAAGTGGCTGCTGTCTCCTAGAAGGCCACTTGGAAGGCTGAGATTCCTTCTTGGTCCTAGGGCCAGCTGAACTGCTGGAGAACTGAAGAAGCATGATTGGGGTGCTAAGAATTTCTTTGTTTGTGGCTTGGTTGATCCTTGAGTTCCTGGCAACAGAAGTTGTGGAGGTTTTGAGATGTGCTGGACCCTATGAACTTCAGTGTGTAGCAAGAAGGAGCCAGAGAACTGGACGAGAACCTGAGAGCTGTCTGCCTCTGAATCCAGGTGACTGTTTGATGGATTCAGGTAGGAACTGAGACCACGGAAGGGGATCCAGGGAATCTGAGAGACCACCGAGTCAAGATGAAGAAAAGCCTTCCCCTTGGATGCATGATGAAATTAAAGTTTACTAGACATCAAGGGATGGAGGGTTTGTGTAATTTTTTTTAATGATTGTATTTAGTGACTGATTGCTAGATAAGTGACTGATTGAGTTAATCTATGATTGCCCCATGAGTGGAAGACTGATTATTGTATTGTGAGATGACTGAATGAATGAGTGAGGAGGCAGACCTCCTTAGGGAAACCAGATGATTATTCTTTTGTTCTTTGT
The DNA here is from genome assembly GCA_028646515.1 of Pseudochirops corinnae. Classification (NCBI taxonomy): domain Eukaryota; kingdom Metazoa; phylum Chordata; class Mammalia; order Diprotodontia; family Pseudocheiridae; genus Pseudochirops; species Pseudochirops corinnae. Next base: position 374,332,223 of record CM053585.1, read on the forward strand.
TCTAAATATTGTGGCCACTGTAGTGAAAACTATGTGGCCATTCTAATGTTAAGCTGTTGTGAACACTGTGTTGTGATTTTCTGTCATAAGATGTAACGTTGTGAATATTATATTGTGATTTGTTGTGAATGTTTGCCTTGATTTGTTATGGAATAAACAGAGTGTTCACTGGACTGTGTAATCAGAACCTTAAAAGCTGTTCACAGTAGCATTCTTTTGGGAAGCTAATCACGCGTGGCATTACAGGTAGTTAGAAGCAAACATTTTTGAAAAGGGACAGGGTCAAAGGAGAAAACAGAACAGTTGGGGAATGGGATAGGATGGAGGAAAATATAGTTAGTCTTTCACAATATAACTACTACAGAAATAATTTGGGTAACTACACATATAAAACCTATATTGAATTGCTTATCTTTCCAGTCGGGATGGGTGAGGAGGGAAGAAGGGAAAAAAATCTGGAACTCAAAGTTTTAAAAACAAATGTTTAAAAATTTATTTTATAAATGCAACTGGGAAATATAAAATAAAAAATAAATATAAAATATAATATAAATATATATTTATATAAATATATATAAATATATAATATGTATTATATTATATATATTATATATAATTATATTTATATATATATAATTATATATAATTACAATTATATATAAATATAAATATAAAAAAAAAATAAAATATACGGGCACCAAAGTATAGAAATCCATCTTGCCCTACTAGAAAGTTGGGAAGGGGTATTCAGTAGGCTTGCTATTTTAGAGTGGGGGGTAGAGAAAAGACAGGGAGAAAAAATTATAACTCAAAATTTTTATGGAAATGAATGTTGAAAACTAAAAAATGAATTTTTTTTAAAAAAAGAGATCATGGAGAAGCAGACCAGAGGGAAGTATGAATATCCAATATGCCCTCTCACATCTCTAAGACTTTGTGGCTTCTTCTCCCCTGGCTCTCTTCACCTAATTTTCCACGCACAAGTATTTTAAGGCTTGAATCCTACATAGAATCCTTAGTGTTGTACTTAGAGTTCCCTGGAGATGTTCTTTGACACCCCAGGGCTTGGGTCCAGCTGGATAATGTCTGAGAAGCTTCTGTTTCTAAAACCATGAGCACAACACAGATGACCATGTGCACTCTTATGTCCATAATTTGAAATAATTGCTCCCACTGTTGTTTGTCAAGCTTTGCAAAGCCCTACCTTCAGGACTTCCCAGTAAGTTACATAAAACAATCATATTTTTTCCCTTTTTACAGGTGAAGAAAGTAAGGCTCCCAGAGGGGAAATTTCATGGTCAGCATCATAGAGCTAGTAAGCAGTCAAGCTGAGATAAGAGCCCCTGTATCATTGTATTAGGAAGCCTCTTATTATTTTGGAAAAATCACCCAGTTCTGACAGTTTGGAGTCCAAGTCAGTGAAAAGCTTTGTTGTGTCCATAGTCACAAGCCAGGTCATAAAGAAGTATCAGTTAGTTCACATACAGACATGAGCACTGGGGCTTCTGAACACAAGTCATTTCCCCCAGGCCCCAGAGTACATAGAAAACATAAAGCCCTTCCCAGTTCAAAACTGGTCTGTCAGTGGCCTTAGAGGCAGTCTAATATTTTCCAGGAAAGTGGATGGAGACTTAGTCTGCTAGACTGTCTTTGATTTCAGTGGCCTAAGGCAGTGTAGATGCCTTACCTTGAGGCAGAGGAAAACCAAAACCAGGGGATTGCACATGGCCGACCATTTATCCTGAATTTGAGGCTAAATCTAAGGCAGAATTAATTATAAGAAGGGAAGAGAAAATGCAGTTGGCCCTCACAGTTACCACATCATTATAGCATCATTCTCCATGGCAAGAAGAACAGAAATTGTTCAGGATCAACCCTAACCTTAAAGTCCCCTTGATGAATTCATGGATGTCAGAAACAGGAAGGAAGAAGGCAGAAGCATATGCCCAGACGGTCTTGTCTATTCCATACCTACTAATAGGGCTCCTCAGAAACAAGGGGAAGAAGGGTGGGAAACTGTCCCATGGATTAAATATTGGTAACAACAGAAGATACAGCTGACAAGGGAGCCAGGATAGAAGCATCACAGTTTTAATTCTGCTGGGTGGGCATTGTGTTGAAACTGTTACTTCTTTTAGGACCTCAGTTTCTCCATTAGGAAAATGGATGAGTTGTTCATCAATGTTATCACCCTGTTCTGACATCATCTACTCTAACATCTCCTATTCTAAGATCCCTCCAGCTTTGACCTTACCTGCTCTAGGGCCCATCCCAGCTCTTATATCCCTTCTTCTAAAGTATAGACCTATCCCATCCCTTACATCCCCTGTTCTTACGCCTGTCCAAACTCTGATATCCTATTAAACTACATTTGCAAGAGCTGCACCAGAGGCCTTACCTGCCACTCCTGCCTTTGTTCCCCAGAAACTTCCTAGGTTTTCATTCTGTTGCTCAGCCATGACAGCAGAAATAAGAGTGAGAGAATTCTGCCACTATCACCTGCCCAGAGCTCCACACCCAGGTCAACAAGGGAGGCAGAGAGGGAGGATCATCATTCTCCATAAAGTTGAATAAATTCTTTTCTTCTCTGAAATCTTGCTCTGTTCTGTGTGGGTATTTTGCTTTATTCAGCTAATGTTTACGTGAACAGGCTTACGGGTAATTCGATGGTGCCTGTCAATGACTGCAGCAAACATGACTTCTTATTGCAATTCAGCTTGGATAGAGAAGGAAAATGGGCGGAGTGACCTAGTGATCACTGCATTTGGCTCCATACCATACAGAACGAGGTGCTTCTGCTTTGGCCCTACAGAAGCCAGCAGTAGAGAACAAAGGTGACCTTCAGCCACCCTGTGCCTACAGATGGGAGAAGTAGAGGAAGTTCATTCATCTAATGTAGAAAATCAACCATGTTGCCAGTAGAGAACAAGCTCAATATTCAACTGAGCATCAGCATAGTGGGATTTGGCCCCCTTGGCCAAGCCACTGCCTTCCTCTGTGTCTCACATCCCTCATCTGTAAAATGGGCTAATATTTGGGCTATGTCTGATGCTTAGAGGAAGCCTGAGAGAGTGAAGGGTGAGTCAGTGGGGGGAGTCAGGAAGCCCTGGGCACTAGTCTGAGTGTCTCGGACACACTTCAGCTGTGTGTCTCTGGGCAAAGTCCTATAGACTTCCATTCCCCAGGAAAATAATTAAGGCTAGGAGCTGTGGAGCAGGAGCTGATGCTCCTGGGGAGAGGGAGCTTCCATACCCCAATGAAGTTACTATGTTGCTATGGGGACAGTAGAAGCCCCTTAGCTCTGTATAAATGTGAATTTAGGGCCATTAATGAAAGTGTCAGAAGATCTGGGTTCCAGTTCTCACTCTGCTATTAATCAACCAGATGACCCTGACCAAGGTTCTGAGATGTCTTTATTCTTGTTCCTTCCTCTGGGAGATGGGCTTAATGTGGACTATGCTATCTCCTCAGATTGGCCTGAGATTTAAAGGAGGGAATGAGGAGGAAGAAATTTAGCTCTTACTTGATATCATTGGCTTTGAAGTTTAAGTCCCAGATTCTCACCTTTGCAGCATCAAAGGCTCAAGCTTTTGTCTCAAGACTCAGGAGATCCAAGTCATGAGACAGAGTGCTCTGGGATTGAGGGGGAGGAATCAGGGGACCTGAGTTTGAATCCTGCCTGAGACTCTTCAAAGGTGCATGACCCTGGGCAAGTCACTTTACTTCTCATAGGCTCCATGTCTGATTTTAAGGCAAGGACTCCTTAAATCTTAATGTTCTAAAGGTATGTGAGTGATTGTAACTACTAAAGTTCTTTGGTTTCCTCACTCCAGGCCATCCTTCATTCCACCCATATGCCAAGTTCTCTTTATCTCTGTATATACTCACCTGAGGTGCTCTATAAATACTTGCTGATTGACTGACTGAACCCAGGTTTTGTCACAACTATCTTTATGACCTTAGCTAAATCACTTCCTCTTTGGACCTCAATTTTCTCATCTGTAAAATGAGTGCGTTGGTGTACTTGAGCAATAAGATCCCTTCAAATTATCACAGAGATGTGAATGGTTGTGTGATTTCACCTCCCTCTGACTAACTTTCTTCACCTGTAAAATGAGGAGGTTGAATCTGATGGCTTCTGAAGTCCCAGATCTACCATTCTATATGTAGCCTTGGGGAAACCATTTCAGCTCTTTGGGCCTCAATTTCCTCTTCTGTAAAATGAGGGGCTTGGACTAAGTACTGAGGTTCCTTTCAGCTCTAGACCTAGGATCCTGCCATAGGTTGCTGTGGTTTATTCACCCTGTGTGGGCAGTACTTTGCCAATGAGTTTGGATGAGCTAAGCCAGGCTGACCTTTGGAAACAGGAAAAGAGCTCATCTCTGTTCTTGTATGCAGATCTTTTCCAGCCTGGGGTAGAGAGGGGGGGTAAGGAAGGAAGGAAGGAAAGGAGGGAGGGAAGGAGTACACAGATGCAGTTTTAAGTTTAGTCTGCATTTTTAACATTTTCTCCATCATTTTCTTAAGACTAGTTAATCAAGAAAACAATAAATCAAGTCCTGATTTAAAGCATTTGCTGATCTCTGAGAAGTAAATGCTCATGAAAATTTAACAATAAGATCATATGAGCCAGTTGAAGCTATGTCCCATACATCACACCCACACCCACTCACCAACACACCCACACACCCACACCCTCTCTCACCCTCCTTCCCTCTCTCTGTCCCCCCCCTTTCACAGACACACACACACATACACACACACACACACACACACACAATCATGATAATAATTTCAGAGTAGGACATAGGCAAGAGGATTCTACAAGTCAACACTTCTGGGAAGTTCACCATCAATAACCATCTCACCTCTACCACTCCATGCATCCAGACCAAATGCTTTAGGTGAAGATGCCCTTGCAGAAATTAACCCCTTCAGAGAAATGATCATTGAGGATGATAACTTCTGTAGTAGCTTGTTTGGCAAGGTAGAAACAGATTTAATTGAACTTGGAGATGCACCTATAAAACGTTTATCGACTTCATGAATGAATCATGATGGACTCTCATTTGCACACTTGGAAAGTCACAAGGTTATCATAGCTTCAAGCTGTGGCTTTAAATGTCAATGATCCCTTTCATCTGAAAAGAGTTGACCCAAAGGACTGGCATGGAAGGAAGACTTACCTTTGGTTCTGAAAAATGAGCATCCATTTCTAGCTGTAACACTTTCTAACGGGGTGACTTTCTGCAAGTTGCTCCCCCTCTCTGAACTTCAGTTTCCTCCTCTGTAAAATACGGATGAAAATTTTTGTTCCGTTTACTTCACCAAAAAGTTAGGATGATTGGTAATCTTAAAAGTTGCCTGGAGACTTCAGTTCTTCTTGTTCAAAGTGTCCCCTACAGGTGTGACTCCGTAATTCCGTAATTCTGGAGAGAGTTTTCTGATTCCCTTCACTTTCAGGTGGTCATAGGATCCTAGGGCTTGAGCTGAAAGGGTCTACAGACATTATCTTATTCAACCCCTTCATTTTACAGAAGTCAAAACTGAGGTCAGGATTGTAAAGCTAGTAAGTGTCCAGATAAAAGTCAGCTAGATAAGATCATTTCTGAGGGTCCACTGTTCCCCCCAAATCAAATGTGCTCTTGTATATCCCAAATGATGGAGTGACAGTCCCATTATCTTCTATCTAGGTCTTCCAAAACAGGAGAGTCATTTTCACTTCTTGACTCCCCATCCAGACAGGACATTGACAAACTGGAAAGGGGCAGGAAGATGGCACCCAAGCCTTTGGACCATCTAGTTTTTGCTACTAACCTTATTATATTTGGCCCATCGTTCTACTCTGGCCAATCTGCTTTGGACCCAGACTTTGTCTCAAATTATTATCACTAACAATTTCATTCACCTGTAAATGACATCTTATGAGAAACCATTAAAGGAATTGCATTTCATTTTAATCTGAAAAATATATATGATATAGGAAAGGCCCTGTCTCCTAAGGTCAGAGAGATTGTCATGGCAAAAAAGGATTAGAAATATTCTACTTGGACTCATCTAGTAGAACTAGGAGCAAGGGGTAGAAGCCACAGAAGTGCTACTTTTGCTTCAATAAAAAGAAAAAATAGAGTTAGAGTCAGAATTAAGAGTAGGCTAAGTTAGGTTAATTCTAGCTTTCAAAGGAGAATCAATTGCCTCGGTGAACAGCTCTCCATCTTTAGATGTCATCAGATCTTGGGATTTAAATCCTGGAGAGCCTTAGAGATCAATTAATTCACCTCCCTTGCTACACACAAAAGGAAAGCAAAGCCCAATGAGATGCAGTGACTTTGTCGAAGGTCACATGCATAGTAACAGAACTCTGACTTGAATCCAGATCCGGTGACTCCAAATCCAGTGTTCTTGCCACAGCACCTTCAGGGAGAGGTTGTATGACTTTTTTCAGAGACCCTGGTAATGTGCTCCCTTTTCCAGACTAACCATTCCCAGTTCCATCACTGATAGTCCTGTGATTTAGTCTCCAGCCCCCTCATCATTCTGGTGGTCCTACTCTGGACAATTCCTAATTCATCCACATTCTTCCTAATGGGAAGTGCTTACAAGGGAATACCAAACTCCAACGAGGTCTGAGCAGAGTAGAGAACAGAAGGACTGTCCCCACTCTGAGTGCTGTTTAACTATGACTTATCTAACTGCAGTTATTTATTATTGTATGTTTATACTGAACATAATTATCAGGCTGGATTGAACTGCACTAGACTGGACTAGCCTGGGTTAAACTGGACTAAACTATATTAAGCTGCACTGGCCCAGATGGATTTCAGCCAAGTACACGGGGCTAGACCAGACGGGACTGGACCACACCATATTGAAAAGGACTCAACTGACTGGATTGTTTGAAGGCTTTTCTGTCCACATCATTTGGAGATTATAAATATCCATGAGCAACTCGTATTAACATTGGTCTTATTTTACCATGGACCAATATTCTAACTGGGGCATTGAAAGACAATGTTTTTTTTTTCCTTTGGTGACATTCTAATCTAATACACTGAATTCTCCAGGATGTTTCAGGAGAAAGGTTTCAATTTGTTTTATGGGTATCTCTCATCTGTTAGTTTACAAAAGATATACAGCTTGTGTCTCTTCATGACCCCCATTTGGAGTTTCCTTGGCAAAAACACTGAAGTGGTTTGGCATTTTCTTTTCCATCTCATTTTATAGATAAGGAAACTAAGGCACACAGGGTGGTATGACTTGTCCAAGGCCACACAGTTAGTAAGTGTTAGTGGCTGGATTTGAACTGAGGTCTGGGCCCTGAGCTCCACCCACTGCCCAGGCAGGATTAGCTAGGTGCTGATTTTTGTAACTTAGAAGGCTGTCACCCAATTTCTGCTGCTTCTCTGCAAAATAAGCACCACACCTTAAGTCTGTGTGCCTTGTAGACAACTATGCTGTGATTTCTGCTGTCAAGAGCAAATCATTAATCAGCAGCATTAGCCCCTTAGTGTCCACAAGCAAATCCACACCAGTTGCCATTCATCCCAAATTTCTTGGCCAATATGTTGTTAGTTTGGTCCACATGGGCGTCACCCACAGAGAGCCTGTTGCATCCAAGCTGCTCCAGCAGCCCACGTGGAGGTCAGTCAGCAGTGGTTAGAGTCTGAAAGTCCAATGATACACATCATTATCAGTCTTATACTATTACATGAACTGAAAAATCTATTATCATCATTTATATTGTTATAACAATAGTTAAATAACTAATAATATATATTACAATAATAATTAATATTATAGTTACTAATTAGAGTTTACACAGCATGTAAAAGTTTGGGAAGCACATAACAGATATTATCTCATTTCTTCCTCATACCAACCCTGGGAGCTAATACTCTTATTATCCCCATTTTATGGATGAGGAAGCTGAGGCTGAGAAAGGTTTAGTGATTTACCCAGGGTCACACAACTAGTAAGTGCTTAAGGTAGGATTTGAAGGCTAACCCTCCTGACTCCAAGCCCAACGATCTCCCCCTGGGCCACCTTGTCAAAGGTATTCAGGGAGAACCAAGTTGAGGACAAGTCACTGCCCTACTAGCTTTCTTTTACATTTAATTTTTTACAAATTATTTACCAGGTGGATAAAATAACAATATTGTCGTTATAGTTTATTACAACCTCCTGAAGGGAACCTTTCTGCTCTTGAATATGCTAGCATTTGATTCAAGGCCCACACCAGATCCTGGGGCACAGTGGAGGGTACACATTCTTTGTACAAGAGCAGAGATGATAGAATTGGAAAGTTTCATGAATAATTCTCCCAAAGAGTCCTTGTTTCCCTCTATATGATGGTGCTTGGCTGAAAACTTCCATTTTCTTTCTTATATGTTCCATTTTGCTTCATGCTGAAGGCTCTGAATCAACCAGTTACAGATTTCTAAAAAATATCACTGTGTGCCAAGTGCCCTGAAGTTAACAGAAATCTTTCTGTGGATGAGGTCAAGGAGATGGGAGCCAACTTCCTTCTAGAATGGTGACTGGACAGATACCAAACCTTGGCCACCATCTCGACTCCCATCAAGGAAATCCCTCCTTAGAAGGTTTGGGCCAGTCAGGGGAAGTGGTGTGGCCATTGTATAAAGCCCTTGTCTGCCCTGACCATGGTGAGCTCTCACTTCTGCCGATGCTGGTAGCACTTCCCACTGGAGACATCCATCCTTTTACCTGGTTCCCTCCTTCTTGCATATGTGGAGGCCTTCTATTCCCTGCCAGATGATAAGTTCCCCCATTTGCCTTGGAGCACTTTGTCTGGACTGTTTGTTTCCTCTCTGTATCCCTAGTGCTTAGCACAGTGCTGGTAAGACAGTAAGAATTTAATAAATGGCTGTTGATCTTTCTTTAGGAATATAGAATCAAAGGATTTGGAACTGGAAAAGACCTTGAAGATCATCTGGCAAAAATGCTCTCATTTATCCAATAAGTAAGTCACCAAGTGGAAAGAAGCAAAAACCATTTGTCAAATATCCCAATGAGTCCATAATACAGCATGTCAATCCAAGTAGGGAGCTGGAATGTTGGCTAGAGGTCCGGGGAGGCAGGCACTCTTTGTTGAGGAAATTGAGTAGTTCTGGCAAGAGCAGTGGAAGGGGAAAACAATGCCAGACATGGGGTCCTCATGAGGTGTAGGAGCAATTCCTTTGCTGGGGACTTAGGGTAACTGATAGACCTCAGACTTGTTGGTGAGTTAGTGGGATGTTTACCCCAACCATGTAAAGACTTCCCTTGGTCCAGTGGTTGTATGAGTACAATTTGTCCCCACAGCCATGAGGAGGCTAAAGCAGATGCTCTGGAGCCTTAGAGCTTGGTCAGATATTGAAGATGACAAAGTCACCCACTGCAGCCTGGGCCATTGCTGGTCATCTTGACTTTTGTTTTTCCACTGGACTTCAATGACTCTGGAAGAGAGAGTAAAGCTGATGACTGTACAACTCTGCCTCACTTAAATCCAAGCTACGAATCACCCCATGATGTCATTGGTCCTCTTCAAGAGAGGAGGAAGAACAATAGGGAACTAAGGGAGAGGGATTGGGAGGGAAGCAAGACCAAGTGAGCTCCTCACAATCAGACTCTCAGAATCTAAGAACTGCAAGGAACCCCAGAGAGTGCTAGATCCATACCTGAGCAGAGACTGTTTCTGTGTCAGGTCTAAAGCAGATGATCGTAAAGCCTTACAATCCCCATTAATTAAGCATCTCCTCCTGGGTTCATCCAATGAATTGGGAAAACCACTGCCTTCTGAGGCAGCTCATTTCATTTGGGGCAATTCTAACTAGAGAGAAGATTTCTCTTTTCCTTACATCAAGCCTAAATCTATCTCTCTAGAAATTCCATCCATCTCTATCCATTCTACCAACTGGGCAAAACAGTCTCACACCTAAAATGCTTTCCCTACTAGCACCCCGACTTCCTTCCAGATTGCTTAAATCTCTGCTTCTTCCCCAATCCCCAACCCACTCTTCCCCTATTCTCAGTTACATCAGTCACAATCCCCATGTGGCATGATCTCAGGAGTTATTGCTTACTGGTCACAATGTCCTAAGAAACTTAGCGGTTGTAGCTCCACACTCACTTGTGATTTTATCAGGGTAAATAACTCCCAATGAACAAACTCCCTTCATTGATGCAGCCTCTCCAACTTTCACTGTTGCTTGGGGACCCTGAGAAGTGAAATGATCAGCCTGAGCTCATAAAGCCAGGATGTGCTAAAGCAGGACTAATTCCAAAGACCAGTTGTCTCTCCCTAAGCCACATCCTTGCTCCACAGTGACAACGAAGACTGAAGACTTTGTTGGCCATAGGGCTTAGCTAGGGTAGAGGACAGCAGAGGGCTATTATCTCTTTCATTTTGACCACTGAATCAGGGCTCCAAATAGCTTGTAGAATCATAGCACCTCACAGGTGCCATTCAGCCTATCTGTAGTTCCAACGGCCTAACTGGAGTCAGGACTTTGCCCAAAGTCTGGGGCTGGACCTTTCCAGTGGGTATCAGTTGTGTTCATTTTCAAAGGTACAAGTCAGTATGGGGAGCTTCGAAGACTGGTAAAGCAGATAGTTCTCGAAACACAAAGTATAGGGCAAGTGTCTTGGTTCCCTCCAGTATGGTTTCAAACCAAAGGTCACTCCAGCAATGCTTTTTCGTCAGAAACTCCCAAAGAGCCCCAGTCTCCCCAACTTCCCAGATGGACAAAGGACATTTGTAAATACTGACCAGATGTGGAGGAGGTAGTGGTTGGAGATGAGAGAAGAGGGAGGCCTAATTGTCATTCCCCATCCCAAAAAACAATCCTTTTGTTCCCTCATGAATCAAGCCTGAGCTCCACAGGTTAGCACTTTATATGGCTAAGTCAGCAGCCACCCAGCTAAATTTTTGATGAATCAAACAGTAAAATATTCACAACCTGGAAATCCATAATATGCTTTATATTTTTACCATTTTTCCTATTTGGCACGAAGAATGTGACAATAAAGATTAAGTGTGGGGAGGCCAGCAGCCGGCAGGATGGCCCACAACGTGGACTGCAAGCTCGTCCAAAGTAGATTAAATTTTCTTGCAAACACTGAGTGATTCTAAAAAGTGCACTGTTTATTAATCTGAAAACTGGGTCCCGCTCTATGAAAGGCCAGGGTCAGGGACAGGGACCATGAGGTGACCCCTCCTGCTCCCTGGTCCCACGACATAAAGTCTAGGGCACAGGGCCCTGGGGTTCTCTCTCCCCTCTCCCCCCCCCAGCTCAGCTGCTCATTCCCCTTTGCCTCTGAGCCCGGAGCCTCCCCAGTGAACTTCCCGGGCCAAGTGAAGTCGCAAACAGGCCTCATAATTCACTCTGCTGAGAGGCTGAGAAACGGCTTTTTTAATGGCGAGAAGCAGAAATAGATGATCACTTTCCTGATGGATGGGCTGGCTACAGCGCGCTGTCGCTACAAAGCAGGAGGAGCCCAAATCTGCTGGGATCGCCTCACTCCCGGATAATTCAATTACAAACACCTCAATTAAGGGGACCCCGAGGCTGCCTCCACAGCTGGCCTGACTGCTCAAGCAGCAGCTTGGGGAGAGAGGGAGGCCTAACTTTGCTGAGGAACTTTGCAGGCCTAGGAGGGGACAAGGATGTGGGGATGGAGATCTGAGAGGGGCCTGAGAACAGAGGGTGTTAGAGCTGGGAGGGCGCTTAAGACAGGGGATGTCAGAGCAGGGAAGGGTCCTGTTCTGAGACCCCTCCCTTTTCTAAATTTCAAAAGCTGGGAGAGAACTTAGAACAGAATGTTTATTGATTGCTAACTAATGTAAGAAAAACAAGCAAAACATGCAGATGCAAATAGAAACACAGTAACTTTAACATGAGTAGAACAAAAAAATGAATTGATGTTTGTGAAAAACAATTGATATGGGGGGGGAGGGGCATGATGAGTCAATATACCAAAACTTCTAGACTGCTGCTAAAGCAGTTTGAAAAAGAAAGTCTCTCTGAAAAGATCTATTAAAAAATTAGAAGAGGTTTAATTAAATGACTATGCAATTAAAATGCACACACACACGAAGAAGAAATCTTGAAAATTAGAGGGAAAATAGATTAAATGGGGGACAAAAAAAATATGGAAAAGTTCAACAAAAACTTGCCTAATTTTTTTAAGACTAACAAAATATATGTCTTTAGCTGTTTCTGTCTTTAGATGTTTCAAATGACAGGAAAATAAATTACCTATCTTAAAATAAATTAGAAAAAATATGGGAGGACATATAAAACATACAAAATCTACTATATCCCAATGTATGCTATAAATTGGAAATTTTAAATGAACCACATTACCTAAAAATATCAAATATCAAAATCAGTAGAGCATGCAAAAGAAATCTTAAGCAATTCATCTTCAAAAAATGAAACTGAACAAGGGGCAAAAGGTGTTTTTTCAAGGATGGGCCAGAAATTTCCTTGTCATTGGGACCAACTTACCATGCAGAATAGCAACTTAAAATTTTGGAGATTCATAACTCTAGAGGTAAATGTCCTTTAAAATACATTATTTTAATGAAAAATTTTATTTTATAAAATAGTTGGTATAGAAAAGGTGTGACGCTTAAAGGATTAAGTCTTCATGTGTCTACAGAACTCTGCTATCCAGAATAGATATTTGAGAAAAAGAGAAAAAAGGTCATTGGGGTACTGATTTAGTTGGACAACATTTAGAATTTTAACTCTCTGGAAGACCAAATTAAAAAGAAAAAAAATGAGAATGAGTAAGAAATTAATAGAAAGAGAGAGAGAAATGGAGGAAAAGGATGGAGAATAAGAAAGAGAAACAGAATGATAAATATGAAGGATGGAGGGATAAGAGAGAAAGAAAGGAAGAGGGAGAAGGAGAAGTAAGGAGAGAGAAAAAAGAGGGGAGAGGTTAGGGAGAAGTAGAGGGCAAGGGGGAAGGGAGAAAGGAAGGGGAGAGATAGAGCAGAAGATGTGGAGGAAGAGAAGAGGGGAATGGGCAGGGAGAAAAGGGAAATGAGGAGGGAGAAAGAGGAAAGGCACTAAGGCCAGATTCAACAAAAAAGTTCCTCCTGGATCTGAATGTCTAGGCGAGCTCTGCAGAGGGCAGGTCTGCCCCGCCCTATATGGGGGCTCAGTAATTGCTGTCTGAGCCTCAAAGACTAAAAATCGGTTTTCCTCTCATGCATGAAGAATTTCTATCTGATTGATGACAGCCCAGACCCTTCTCTTAGCCACATAGCCCCACTAATTTGCGAGCTAAAACAATATTAGCAAATCGTTAATGATCCATGAAACTGCTTCACCAGCAGCTATCTCAGGCTCAAGCATGTGTAAGAGGCCATCATGAGCTTCCTCCCTCCAGATAGGGGCTGCTTACTGTGAGGTCCACCATGGGCGCCCTCCTCAGAAGGATGACAGTCCAGCTGCCTGGCTTGGGCTCACACCCAGACTGCCTCGTTGGGCTTAGCATGGCATCCAGGAGAGCCTCCAATGGAGCCAGGGGAGCCATTTGGATTGCATTTTCACATAGCTTTGAAACAGGCCCAGCGTTGCACTCACTAATGACTACAATTACCCTTTAGGTCTCCTGTTATATGTTCTAGTTAGACAATGAACTCCCTGAGTCATAGAATCAATCTCAGAGAAGGCAGCTAAGCCATCCTGTACATGACCAGGTTCCTCCTCTATAACATCCCTCATGAGACATTATCCCATCAGAGCCTCTGCTTGGTGACTGCCCACAATGAGAAGCTCACTACTTCCTCAGGTAGCCTATTCCACTTGGGGGCAGCTCTGATTGTTAGGAAGCACTTTAACCTGATTCTGCTCTGTAACTTCGTCAGTCTGATAATATCCTCCTCTGGAGCCGTGCTTTTCCAACTTGTACTGCCATAATTAAATGTTTGAACCCCAACACAAAATTTTACATTTATTGCTGTTGTTATTCAGTCATATCTGACTCTTTTTGACCTCATGGACCAACTGTCCGTAGGATTTTCTTGGAAAAGACTCTGGGGTGGTCTGCCCTTTCCTTCTCCACTTTTAGACAGGGGTTAAATTTTACATTAGCCTCTGTTAAATTTCACCTTAAATTTGTCCTGATTTTTCAGCCTAAAATGAAGGTAGAGAGTTCTAAAATCACCCTGCCGTACCTTACTATTGGGGGGGAGGGTCAAAGAAAGGGAGAACCAAGGAGTCCACCATTGACATGGACCTTTGACTTTTTATATCCATAATTTCCTTGTATCCTCCCAATAGCCATGTAAGAGAAAAAGAGCTCAGATTATCACTCATATTTTAAAGATGAGGGTATTAAACATTAGTAAGGAGAAGTAACTTGCCCTCAGACTCCCAGCTGGTAAGTGTCTAAGCTAGACCTTCAGACCTCTTGTCTCCTGACCATTTTTCCTTGAAGCTGGACAGACTGTCCATTCTGTTTTTAATAACCCCAAACCACTCATGATTACATCTGAGAGCTTCTGGGTTCATTTGGAAAACTATAATCTATTTGGAGAGAGAGAGACAGAAACAGAGACAGAGAGAGACTCTTTGGACAGTGTTCTGGGGCCAAGCAGGAATTTTCTTTACTTAAAGACTCATGACCCTGGGGTCTAGGGGACTGTGGACAGATTTCAGTGTATCCATTAAGTTGGATGGGAGATAGAAATTACATCTTCATCTTCACTAACCTTTGACTTGAATTTAGTATTTTCTTCAATTATTTAATAACATGGTTCCAATAAGGCTTTGTCTATGGCCTTTTCCTTACTGGCAAAGGGACCCGTAGCACATGAAATATTAAGAATTCATCCTCTCCACCATTTCCCCCAAGGAGTTATTCCAAAGTACCTGGCTTTGGGGATTTACAAAAATGCAGGTGGTTCTCATGTTTGAATATTTATAAAGTATCTCCCCTAAAATGTCCCCACAAAATGGAAAACCACCACAGAAGGACTGGACTGCTTAGAGAGTTGTGAGTTCTCCATCTCTGGAAGTCAAGTGGAGACTCATCAGTGATGCCAAGCATGTCCCCATGTTCAGAATCAGGTTGGACTAGGCTTCTGAGGTCGTTTCCAACTCCCAAGTTCTGGAGTCTGTCTATCCAACAAAACGCAGGTCAGTTTGGGGGAATCTCCTTCACTTGGAAGAGACTTCTAAAGATTTACTTCAGTCCAATGGGAGGGGAGGAACCTAGAAGCAGACTTTTAATAACTGACTTGCTGTTGTTCAGTCATTTCTCAGTCATGTCAGACTCTGTAACCCCTTATGTTTTTTTGTTTTTGTTTTTGTTTTTTGAGAAAGATACTGGAGTGGTTTGTCATTTCCTTCTCCATCTCATGTTATACATTAAGAAAATGAGCAAACCAGGTGAAGTGACTTGCCCAGGGTCACACAGCTACTAAGTGTCTGAAATCAAATTTGAACTCAGGAGGATAAGTCTTCCTGATTCTAGACCTAGCATTCTATCCACTGAGCCACTTAGCTGTATCTTTGTGTACTATATTCTTTTTTCACAATCTCCCAAACATCTTGCAAAATATTCATTCTGAACAAAATAGTTAGATGGCCACTTATCAGGGGGAGTGCTGAGAGATCCCTGGTCAGGTTGGACTAGCAACAATGGTACTTGTGAGATCCCTTTCAGCTTGGAGATTTGGTGCCATTCCCCTAAAAACAGTGTAATGAATGGGGTTTCAGTCCTTGCCAGCCCATATTGCAGCCTGTTTCACCAACTATATAGCTGGAATTCAATTTGTTTGCAATGAAAAAAATGGTAGAACATGGCAGTGCCTTAATGTAAGTACTTAAAAAAGAACACAGGGGACAAAAATGAGTAAGAGAGAGAACCTTAGTTGCAGTGAATGCTGAATGTGATGCTTGAGGGAAATCAAGCTTAATTAAGGGGAGATGGGCCTAGAGACTTTTGTGCAGATTTTGAAAGGCTTGCATTACTTTTTCAAGGTCTTTAAAGGTTGATCACAGTGGTGGGTTTTGTTTTTTGTTTTTTGGTGATGTCCATTCTAACTTCCTCTTTCATAGCTTCTCTTTTACTTGATACAAGTGAGTCATTAGTAGACATGTGATCCCCATCAGCCATAACCAGAGTCATTTTTAAATTTTAATTTATGAGTGAAAAGGAGAGGGAGAAAGAATGAGAGATAGAATGAGAGAGGGAGAGAGAGAAAGAAAGAGGGAAGAAGGGAGGGAGAGAGAGAGCCACAGACAGAGACACAGAGAGAGACAGAGACAAAGAGAGGGAGAAAGGTGAGAGAAAAGGTGGAGGAGAATGAGAAAGAAGGGGAGAGGGGGGGGAGAGAAAGAGAGAGAGAGAGAGAGAGAAAGTCTCTCATCTATTCCTGGATGTCCCATTAGCAAATCAACTCATTGTATCTCCAAGTAGTTGTCATCGTACCCTACCCCTGATGCCTTTTCACAATGTCCTGATTGGCAGTTACTCTACCAAGTCTTTCCATTATGCCTTAGGACTTCTCTAGTATCCAGTTCTTCCTCACCCCCCCCCCCCCAACCATGTCCCATTTCCCCATTACCTCCCACCTAAGCACAAATCAGAGCCTCCTAACCGGTCTCCCTATCTCCATTCTCTCCTATTTCCAACCCAGTCTCACGTAGCTGCCAAAATAATCTTCCTACTGATAGGATCATATCATGCCCCAGCTCTGAAAGCGTCCATAGACTCATTATTTACTTCTAAGACAAAATACAGAATACTTGCTCCAGCATTTAAAGTCCTCCAAACTTTGGCTCCTGCTTCCTTTTCAAAGCTTCTTCTGGGTTTCTCCCTCTCACATAGTTCACGTAAATTGGATACTCACTGTTCGAATCCCTGGTGTTGCCCCCTCTCTCCTCTGCTCACAGTTCAGGCCTGTGGCTAGAATACTCTCCCTCCATTAAGCCACTTACTGTAGCCTTAGCTCACATGTCACTTCTTCCAGAAAGCCTTCCCTGCCTCCCTCAGTTAACTTTGTTCTCTCCTTATTCAAATTTTCCTACGGGTATAGGCCTACAAGACTCCTTCATCCCCTTTACCCTATACCTTGCATCACTTTTTTTTTTTTTTGGCAATCTGATTCCCCTCTCCTTTGGTTATAGGACCTTGAGATACAGCTCACACCACTTTACAACTCTGTATCTCCCCCAGTGCCTAGCACTGTGTCATGCATAATATTAAATTGGAGTCAAAAGGATACATGTGTCAGGTGTTAGTTTAGATGACTAAAAATTATAGTCCAAGCATCACCTGTACACCACGTGTACATACCAGAAATGGACCAATAAAGCAAAAGTAGCCTAAAACAAAGTTTAAAACATGTTTGAGATTAATTCCAGCTTCTACAGGGAACTGG
This sequence comes from Pseudochirops corinnae, assembly GCA_028646515.1. Lineage (NCBI taxonomy): Eukaryota > Metazoa > Chordata > Mammalia > Diprotodontia > Pseudocheiridae > Pseudochirops > Pseudochirops corinnae. The sequence continues at coordinate 374,349,627 of CM053585.1, forward strand.
GAAGCACATTCACCATTTCCATGCGTCGATGCTTGTCTCAAAGAGGTACAGCCATCAAAGTCATGTGGCTACTTCACAAACGAACCAGAACTTATGCATGTAAATGATTTTTATTACCATCAAAAGTATCCCTTCTGGAGGCTATACTTAGCCCTATGAGGGCACTAATGCTGAAAATACTCCTGGATACCCATTTTAGGATTTGCCTTCAAAGATTGAGCTTGCTACCAAAGCCCAAAGCTGTTCTTTGGATGACTGTTAAAAGAATAGGGAGAAAGAAAAAAATAGGGGAGCCAGGGCTATTGAGTTGTGGGGACAGGGAGGCAGCAACTATGAGTTCTAAGCCTGAAGGACAGCAGCTTCTTGCCCCCTCAAGGGGAAAAGCTGGGGGGTTTGGTATTTTAATCTTGTGTCCTCCATACCAAGCACAACATTGTGGTGATGTTTTTCGTGGATTTGAATTGTGCATAGGACAGTCCAATGTTCAGCTTTCTTCACATGCTCATATTTATCCTCTGTGTTCTATGTGTCCCTGGGGCCATTTTGTGTATTGAACTGTGTTATGAGCTGTCAATAGTCTTAGGTGCTAAGTAACATGACGTATTCTTGTTCAGTCATTTTTCAATTGTGTCCGTCTCTTCAGGACCCCATTTGAAGTTTTCTTGGCAAAGATACTGAAATGGTTCACCATTTTCTTCTCCAGCTCATTTTGCAGATCAGGAAACTGAGGGAAACGGACTTAAGTGATTTTAAGTAACAGAGGGACTTATGCAATATTAATTCATTCTGAAGACATCAGCAACAGTTGGGTTTTTTGAGAACACAATGACGCCCTTCCCTATGATCCCACGTGGCTAAAGAATCATGAAGTGTTTGCTAGCAGTTAGAGGCTAATGGGGACCTTGGCACTGGTCATTCATGAAGGGATTGTGAATTGTAGAAATAATCAAAAGACACTAAGAGTCATTTTAGGGGATCAAGGTGGGAGATGAACCAATGATAGTATTAATCATAATCACTGAAATATTTCTAGGATCATTATGAGGATCACGGATTAAGAATCAGAGGGACCCCAGAGGTCACTGAGTACTTTTTACAGATGAGGAAACTGAAGTGCTATTTGAAAGTGAAGGGGCTTCTCTTCTTCTGTGGCCTCCAAGCTAGATATGACTTTAGAATAGTATGAGGAATGGCCAGGCCATGTCAAGCCTCCTAAGTTTTCTTCCTAAGGGGATGACAGACACTGAGATATAAGAGATAGAATAAGTGGGGAAAGCAGTGTATTTGAGTTGAGTATCTAGGGTTCCAATGTAAGCTCTGTTACCCGGGCAACCATGGGAAGGTTCCCCCCTGCCCCTTTCCTAAGGCCTCAGTTTACTCCTTTGCAAAATGAAGGAGTAATGTAGATAAACTTCAAAGTTCTTTCCAGTCCAATGAATGTCTAGTTCTGGGTTAAACTGTTGTCTTCTCTTTCTTCCTTCCTTCCTTCCTTCCTTCCTTCCTTTCTTTCTTTCTTCCTTCCTTCCTTCCTTCCTTTCTTCTTTCTTTCTTTCTTCTTTCTTTGTCTTTTTTTTTATTAGAACTGTGATTTTCATGGCATAGTGAATTCATGATGAGCAAACTTCCTCTCATGTCTCCCAGTATAAAGCCACACCTCCTTTGGAGATGTTAACTGACTTGTCCAAGGTCACACCATTAGTATACATCAGAGATGGTACAGAGATGGAAGTGTCCCTGACCCCCCAGTGCTTCTCTCTCTTCCCTGTGCCAGGCTGCCCCTCATCTTGTGGCTTACACCTTTGAGTGTTTTACATGATGAAAAAATGACACCAAAGTTAGGCATTGGACTGTGAGCCAATGAAGCTAGATTCTCTGGTTTTTCTCTCTGACTCCACAGCTGGCTTTCCTGACCAAGGGCTCATCACAAGATGACTTTCTCAAAACCCACCCAGAGAGGAAGCAAAGCCCAGGCCTAGGACAAGCAGGCTCTCATCATAAACATGTTGGTCAAAAATGAGATTTCCCCATCATGCTCACTTTTAAGCAATGTCTTAGACCTGGTAAGATTTCCTCTCACCTTGAAATCTCCTCATCTGTATCAGGGCTAGAAGTGAGACTCAAAGTATGATGTTCAATGAATTTTCTTGTCACTTAAAACAGAACTGAGAATGAGAACCAGAGTTCTCACTGGATTACAAAAGCTAGTCTCAAGATTAATGGGTCTAGAAATCCATATGTACATTTAAAGTAGAGATCCATTAAAACATGCTCCACTCATTAAGCATGTGTGTTATTTCTCAAAATGCCTTGACTACTTTGGCTTTTTTTGCTTAGGGAATGTTTTTTTGTTTTTTTTTTTTAACAGAGTGGAGAATAAAAATGCATTGGGGGCATGGTTTATATATTCAACAGCTAATTTTCTGAACACCCTCATGCATTTTAGGCATGGATCTTTTCCTATAGACAATGGAAATATATACTATAAATTAGTCTTACCTGTTTATTATAGCAGGTCCCTTAAAACTTATATTGAAAAATATTGTTAGTCCATTTTGATTTTTGTGAGTAAGAAAAATGATAAAGTAGACCTTTCAAGATATTCTTAAAATGAGGTGTTTTTTTCTTTACTTTTACTGACTAGTATTCCCAGTAATTAACACAATTGTGTGTGTATGTGTTCATAAGTTCAACCCCCTCATTTTAGAGATGGGGAAACTGAGACCAAAAGAATTTAAGTCACTTACCCAAAGGGATACATGTTGTAAGTATCAGAGTAGCAGTTTGATTACTTGGCCTTTGAGGTCCCTCACATCTCTAAGTCAATGGGCCCCTGAATGTCTGTGCTCCTGAGTATCATGGAGGTAAGAAAGCAAGGGACCCAAGGGACAATGCGTGAATGAAGATGCCTTGGTTTCTTGCATCCCTCAGCTTGAGCTGATCTTTTAGCAGTGGGCATAAAAGATACATACTATGTCTTAATCGTGATGCCAGAGGGGCATTTTCTAGTATTCTCCACATGAAGAGAGAAGAAAAAAGGGAAGGAGAGAGAGAGGCAGAAAGGGAGAGAGAGAGAGAGAGGAAGAGAGAGAGAGGGAAGGAGAGAGAGAGAAGAAGGGGGGAATTAAACAGTTACTTTCCTCTCTGGGATTCAAATTCATCCTTTTTAAAACAACAACAACAACAAGCTGTTTGGAATAACTGGGCTCTAAGGCTCCCTTCAGCTCTGCATGCTTCTATTCCAAGGGTCTGCAGTCATTAGATGTGGTATTCACCCGATGTTTTCAAAACTGGATTTGGTCTATTCAATTCCCCCCTCCAAAGAACCCACATCCCCAGGCTGCGCAGGTCACTAAAGCCTTCATTTAAAAGAAAGAGATAATTCAACTGGTAGAAACACTTTAGGAAAATAGATAGCAGCTAAAAGTGTGCGTAAAGAAAATGATGTTGGGATAATTACAGTGGTGGACTCCCAAACATCTTTGGCTTTTATAGACCATTTCTACAATATGTCAATTAAATAGAGACATATCCTCAGTGATTTACCTTTGCCATAAGGAAGGTTTCATGGGAGTGGTTAGAAAGGTGAACGTAATTCTTGAAAATGAGAGGAAGTAAATTACACCATCTTCTAATACATGGACAACAACATAAGAAAACGTATAGTGTTCAGAGCTGGAAGGAGCTTTGGAGATTATGTAGTCCTGGGGTTCATAGCTTGGGGGCTGTGTGTGTCTATACATACACATACACACATATATGTGGCCACATACACAATGTGTATATGTGCACACCTATAAGTATACACATTTGTGTCTCTATACACATGTGTGCATATATTACATACATATACATGTACACATATATATATTCATGTGTATGTGTGTATGTTTAGGATAGATAGATAGATAAATGATAGATAACAATTTCTATAAAATCAGTTCCCTTTGTAATCCTATGTTTTTGATTTTATATCTTTTGCAATATTATTCTGAGTGCAGAGGTTTGACCAGACTGCCAAAGGAGTCCATAACATAAAAAGGCTAACTTTCTTCTAACCTTTTTTACAGTGGAAGAAACTGAGTTCCAGAGAGAGGAAGGGACTTATAGTAATATAAGCTAATAAAATCATAGCCCTTAATCAACAAATCAATTCAGCAAATGTTTATTAAGCCTTTCTTGTGTGCTAGATGCTGTGCTGATAGTTGGGAGTGTAGGTTGAAGCAGAAAGAAAGACAGTCACTGCACTCAAGAAGCTTATATCTTAATGGGAAAAGACAACCTATGAAGCAAGTTGAAAAGAGAGCTATGGTAGAAGAAGGTACCCCCAGAACGTGGTGAAGTAAGAGACCTGGAGAAATCAGACAGGAGGGGCCCACCGAAGAAGGAAGGGGTGGCTATGGGGAGCCCGGGCCCTTTCCAGTGAAAGGGAGAACTAGCTTTGGACAGGGCCATCTAGCCCAAGGTCTTCTTTATATAGTCAAGAAAAATAAGGATCAGAAAAGGGAGGTGCATTCATTACCCAGAATTCCTTCCACAGCCAATCTGGGGGAGTGACCACCTGGTTTGTTGCCTCTTGGTCTTTCAGAAGAACCAATTTCCTAGCTTGGAATGAGAGCCTGCCCCTTTTCTCCCATACCTCTTTTTGGAAAATATAAATCCAACCCAAACATCTTTTTTTTCCTCTTTACTCTGCTCTGGGAAAACATTTTGAAAGGGGAAAAAAATCTCAAACTCATTTTCTCTCTGGCGTTCTCTTTGGATATATAAAACTCTTCAAGCATGAACAGTCTGGGGAAGCCTGTGTAAGCAAATGTCTCTGCAAACCAAGAAGCGGTTTTCCAGTAAGCAGCCACCCGCTCTTCTCATTTGAAGATATCTGTCTTCTCTGTCTTGTGAGCATTCATTTTGCTCCCCATCCATTAAACTGCTGCATGGTTATGTACCAAGGGAAATGGTACAGTGTGGGCTGTGCCAAGAGACCCTGGATTGGAGTCAGAACACTAGGTTCAATCCTCAGCTATTGAATTCCATTATCTGACCACAAGAAAGTCATTTTGCTTTGCTGAACCTCAGTTTCCTTCTCTGCCAAATAGTCATGTTCATTCTTGCCCATCCCGCCTCAGTCATAGGGATGTGGTGAGTAAAGTCTTTTATGATCTTCAATTCCCATGGATACATGAGTTACTAGCCTCTAATAGACCCAGGTCTTCACAGACAAGAGCAGAATGTAGTCTCTCAAGCTCCTACTATGTGTCAGGCACTTTGATGAGTGCTGGGGAAACAAAACAAGGCAAAAGAAAGTCCCTGTCCTCAAGGAGTTGACAGTCAAAATGGGAAGACAACATGTAATCAACTTTGTACAAAGTTGTACAAGATATGTACAAAATAATGTGGTGTCATCCTAAGATTAAGGAGGACAGGGAAAGCCATCTTTGCCCAAGGTGGGACACTAGCCAGGATTTGAAGGAAACCAGGAAATCTGGAAGTGGAGATGAAGGAGAACATTCTAGAGGGGGAGGGGGATGCTGCACAAAGACTAGGAGGGGGGAACAACAAGGAGGTCCTTGGTACCAGATCATAAAGTCGAGGAGAGGGGGTAGAGAGGAAGAAAGTATGTTGTAAGAAGACTAGAAAGGTGAGATGGGACTAGGTTGTAAAGGACTTTGAATGTCAAACTAAGGCTTTCTATTTGATCCTCAAGATGATGAGGAGCCACTGGAGTTTATTGAATGGTGTGGGGAAGACAAGGTCAGAGTTGTGCTTTAGGAAGGACACTTTAACAGCTGAGGGTACAATGGTCTGGAGAGACCTGAGGTAAGGAGACCAAGTCAGAGGCCATTGCAAGAGCAAGGTGATGCTCCTTTAATTTCTCATGCACTCATGCAGCACACAGCCTGCCACCCCAAGCCATATCCTTCTTTTACTATATAGACTCTGGCCAATCCCTTCTTTAATTTCTTGCATGGGAATGGTTGTTGCCAAAATTCAGCATGAATCCATGTGGAATTCCTCAACATAAAACTTCCCATTGCCTTTTGAGTGACCTTTAGGCAGTGCAGGACATGGGAAAGATTTGCAGAATTCACAAAAATTTGGGTTCCAATCAGTGTTCTGACTTCTACTGCCTCTGGATAACAGATGTGTTAGCCAGTACAGAGCATGGGTACAAAAGAGAGGTCATCAGCACCAGGACCTTTCAAGCAGATTGGAAGAGAAGAAAAGGATAAGGGATATGGGCACAGATCAGTCATTCCCCCTGTCTCCCTCCTTCTGGGCTTTTATTTTTGAAGGGCCTTTCATTTCAGGCAATGGCTATCTTCCCCTCTGAGAAAGGTCAACAGATTTTCTAGGACACAAGGGATGGAGCTGTAGATGAGTACGTGAACCAAGGGAGCTTAAATCCTCTAACCAAGTCACAGAACCCTTTGGAGGGTTCCAAAGTTCTTGACTGAACTCTAGGCTTTTGGCCATCAGAACTGCGTATATACAGAGGGTGGGGTGGTAAGTGAGGAGGAGGGTACTTTGGTACTTATGTCTCACAGGGAATATCTAAGAACTGAGCTTTTCAGATACCTCTCATGCCTGAAAATGGAGACAAAGGACAAGAAGCTGGAATTTAGCCCTGGAAGGATTTTTGCTTTGGAGAGAATCTGGGTCTGAGGACAAAATGGAAAATGTCATCTATATTTATGTTATGTGCCAGTAATGTTTCCACTTTTATTCATTGTTATTGACTCTGATTAAATGTTTATACATTAACGGCCTAAGAGAGTTGAATCAATGCAGCAAATGGTAGGGGCAGAATGAAGGGCAAGCGTTCGTTATGATGGGAGCAGGGTCATTGATCTGATTAGTGCAATCAGCTATCAAAGGTCTAGATCAATGATACAATGATAGGAGGAGCAGAAATGAATTAGGGAGCCATAGTTAGCGGCCATAATGGCCAGAGAGAAGCAAAGGGAACTTGGTGGGTACCCCCAAACCCTTCTGGTCAAGTCTGGGTGGTATGTATGACTGGAGGACCCAAGCACTTGATCAAAAGCGACTTCTGGTCGTCATAGCAACAGGCTTGGGTCACAGCATCTCCTAGAGTGTCCAACCTTTGTGACCCTGGGTAAATTGCTTCCCTGTCCAGAATCTAAAATGCCTCCTCTGTGAAATCAGACTTTTCCAATCTATCACAAATGGCTACTGTAAGGAAGGAACTTTGTATTATAAGTATTTTAATAAAGAGCATTATAGAGAACAAGAGCTGCCATCCCCTAAATTTGGGACCTGAGAAGTTGGACTGAGTTGAATGATTCCCTACAGAGATCATTTCACAGCCTAAGAAAGTCTCAGAAGTAATAGTCCCTTAAGGACTTGGGTTTCCACCAGAGTGGATAGTGACATTCTACTTTCCAGAACATCACTGTCACAAATGGTCACTCAGCTACTCTGGGAAGGGGTCTGGAACTTCTCATAGGTCTGTTTCTGAAGGTAACAGCCCATACTACTCCCCTGAACAAAAACGCCAGCCCCATTTAAAGTGAGTAATGAGCTCCATGAAAACATAGTGCCAGGTAAAACTTTAATGTTGATTAATGGCATAGCATGTTTTCCTGGTCCATTAAAAAATTCCTTCAGGATATGGCCAGCCAATTTGTTTCTTAATCCTTAAAACTGTCCTATTATAGAGTTCACATTTTTTCCCCTTTACCTCTGAGAACAGCACAGAAGACATTGTGAAGAGCTTCGCTGAAATCTAAGTAGACACCACCTGTAGTATTCCAGGCCTCCCACTCTGGGAACCTTATCACAAAATGGAAATGAGACTTGTCTGGCATGAACTCTTCCAAATGGAGGCATCTTGGGCTTTTCATCATCATTGTTTCCATTTCTAAGTGCTCCCAAGCCATTCTCTTAATAGTGTGTCACAGAAGATTGACAACCAAATCAAGATCACTGCTCTCAAATTTGTGGATTTTATTATTTTTCATTTTTTGAAAATTGGAACGCCATTTTCCTTGCTCCTGCCCTCTGCCACCTCTCCAATTCTCTGTGGTCATCAAAAAATCCAAGCCAGTGGCCCAGCCTCATGGCAGTTCTCTCTTTATTCCAGGCTGGAGTACCAACTAGGTAAAAGCAAACATATTCCAAGCAGTGAAGTGCCTCCTGGCTGTATCAAGTCAATTAATCTTCAACAGATATTTCTGAAGTATCTCCTAGGTGCCTCCGTGCCAGGTACAGATTCAAAGCCCAAAATGAAAGTCTGTCCTCAGGAAGCTTGAATTCTATTGGAGGACACATCTGTACATATAAGTACAAGCATAACATCCATGACATAATTTTTTTTTTCTTTTTTTCTTTTTTTTGCCTTTTGGAGTAGGGAAGGTAGGGCAAATGGGGTTTAGTGTCTTGCCCAAGGTCACATGGCTAGTTTTGTGTTAAGAGATAATTTCAGTGACCACACCTGGGAGTAGTTAATTGGTAGCAATAATAACAATTATAGCTAACATTTATATAGTGTATATATGGCAGGCACTGTACTAAGTAATTTATAATTTTCATTTCATTTGATCCTCATAATTACCCTGGGAGACACATATTATTATTATTATTATTATTCCCATTTTACAGATGAGAAAACTAAAACAAATAGGGTTAAGTGACATGCCCAAGGTCACACAGCTAGGAAGTATCTAAGGCCAGATTTGAACTCAGGTCTTCCTGACTCCAGGCCCAGTGCTCTATCCACTACGCCCCAGATAAGGTAGTTGAGGTCATGGAAGTTAAGGAGATCAAGGAACAAGGAATTCAGGTTGTTTAAGGAAGCCTTACCATATATTTTTGAAGTCTCTTAATAGGAGGACTAGAGTTAAATGAAGATTAAGTCTATGTGTCAGGTAGTGATGAAGAAATGCTCCCAGATCCAAAGTGGGGGATAGATCTGCCTAGAAAGGAAGAGAGCTGTTGAATTCCACTAACAGAATGAGGTCCTGAAAATGGCCATGAGGAACAAAGAGTTTGTCAACTCCCCCTCCATTACAAGAATATCAGTTCACATGGAAGAAGAATCATCCAAGCCTAGAAAGTATAACGAAGGATGCAAGGGCTTCTGGACTTGGGGGTGGGGAGGAGCAGGACAGATAAGGGGCTGGGTCCCTCTGAGTGCTGTAAAATGAAGATACCTCAGTAGCTGAGATGTAAGATTAAGGAATAATTGTGAACAATAAAAGGGTGATACCAGAGGGCACGATGGGAGGGACAGGCAGGGCAGAGTTGAGAGGGGATGCGGGACTGGAGCCAATGGACATGAGAGATGATGAATGGGGTCTCCTTGCTTCCCACGGGCTTTCACTACTTAAGCATTTTTGTTCTGTCCTTCCCAGTCCAAAGTTCATTCTTCTTGAAAGAGCAAAGAGAAGAGAAATAAAACTTGAGTTCAGCCTTCTGAACATTGTCCATTTGTATCATTCCATCTGCATCGAGCAGCAGCTCTGTGATTCTGCACTGAGCTTTAAAATAGGACTTTTTCTGAACTGACAAAGCCCTCCTGGGGCATCTTAATGGCCTGTGCTTTCCTTTTGCTTTTGTCCTCAGTTACTTACCTTTACTTCTGTTTTCTGGAGAATTTTCCAAAGCAGCTGGTCAATCATTTGCCTGTGCATTAGATAGTTCTCATTCAGGGGGTTGCTGCTTGGAGTGGGATCCTGGTTCACTCTACACTGAAACTCCTCCCATTCTAGCTAACTTGATACTTCTAACCAGGACCCAGAAGGCAGGACAAAATACCTGGACCATCACAACAGACTTGCTTTCAGAAATCATTTCACTTCATCCAAAGACTTTCAAAGGCTTTTCCCACTTGGACTAAAACCTATTTTTTTTCCCACTTAATAGTATTTTTTCTAATTACATGTAAAGATAGTTTTCAACATTCACTTTTCTAAGATTTTGACTCCAATTTTTTTTCTCCTTCCTCTCCACCTTCCCCAAAACAGCAAGCAATGTGATATAGGCTATACATGTACAATCATATCAAACATATTTCCACATTAGTCATGTTTTGAAAGAAGAATCAGAATACACGGGAAAAACCATGAGAAAAAAAAGGAGAAAATAGTATGCTTCAATCTGCATTCAGACTCCATAGTTCTTTCCTTGGATGTGGATAGCATTTTCCATCATGAATATTGTCTTATATTGTCTTATTGCTGAGAAGAGCTAAGTCTATCAAAGTTAGTCATCATACAGTGTTGCTGTTACTGTGTACAGTGTTCTCCTGGTTCTGCTCACTTCATTCAGCATCAGTTCATGTAAGTCTTTCCAAGTAAAACCTGCCATTGAGATTAATTGATTGAGCATCTCATCATTTATTTTAAATGGTTTGATTTCTCTACTCAATCACATTACTCTGATGACAAATTTCTTCCCTGCTTATTATGGCACCCTGTTGATTTATATTGCAGACTCCTATAATTCTCCTATTTTGTTTTGGTTTTTTATTTTTTTGTTTTTTTTCCTACCCACAGGATCTGTTGTCTACCCTTACCATTCCCAGGGTATATTTGAGAAGTTGAATGGTGAAACCAAACTATAAGATTTTGCATGTATTCCCATACAAGTTTATCTTATTTCATTCAGTCCATTATTCTAATCTGTCAAAATATAGTATTTATATATATATATATATATATATGTATATATTTATATACACACACACACATACACACACACACATATAGAATCTTAAATTTTATCTCTTACATACCAACATAGGGTTGGATTGCTAGGCCTTTTTAGATACTCTATAAGAACTAACAGGAAAGGGGAAGAGAACAATTATTAAGTGGCTACTATGCCAAAGACAAATCTATCTTATTTGATCCTTACAATAACCTTAAAAGGTAGGCATTATTATTATCCCCATTTTAAAGCTGAGGAAACCGAATCAGACCAAAGTCAAGTGATTTGCTTAGAATCACAGAGCTAGGAAGTATCAAGGGTTGGATTTGAACTCAGGTCTTCATGACTCCAGGCCCAGCAATCTATCCACTGCACCTTCTCACTGCCAAATTTAAAAGTTAAGCTCTCTGGAGCAATTAATTTAGTATATAGAAACCCTTGAAACTTGGAACTTAAGAAACAGGGTGGGGAAGAGAATTTTCTGAGGTGGAGGGCTAGAAGGAGATAACCCATTGCTAGAAGGGAAATATATTCAAATCTGGGAGAGTGGAAGCATGGCTGTGCCCTTGACAAAAACAGAAAACTTTGAAGGAGGGGCATGTTTATTGGGAAAGATGATGAGATCTATTAAATTTATCTATTAAAAGTGAGTCACTTTTTTCTCAAGAAACCCACTGTCCATTTGGCAAATGAGACAGTACATTATCAAGTGTGATTTTTTTAATAAAAAAGGGAATTGAAATTTCCACTCTCTCAGGTCCCTGATAATTATGGTTCCTATCCTATGCTCTTCTTTTATAGACAGAGGAAACAAGAAAAATGACATGCACAAAGCCACATGATTCCTTGGTCAGAGACCTGGGGTTAGAATGGAGAATTCCTTATACCAGATACCTAGTCTCCTGTTTGGCCACCATGTGATCAATCAATTTGGTTCCTAAACCACATGTTTGGGGTATCTGAGTATTAGCAAATTGGGAAGATAAGAAATTAATCTAAAACCTGTAACAATGAAAAACAATCAAGCTGGAAAGGAAGGCTACTGATGCCCTCCAGGTGGTTAAGAATCCCTGGAGGGCCTTCCTGGTAGATGCTGCCAAGAACAGTCAAATATTCTGTACCAAACTAAGGCTTTCTTCATCCAGTCTAGGGCAGTATGAATTGGTAGCATGAAAGGAGAACTAGAAAGTCAAGAGACCTGAGACTGAAGCCCAATTTGGTCTCTCAGAACCCACACGAACTTGGCCAAGTCATTTAACTCCTTTGGGACTCAATTTCTTCACTGTGATATGAGGAAGTTAGACTACATGATCTCCAAGGTTCCTTCCACCTCTGAATATACATTCCTATGATTATCATCTCTAGGCCTATAGTTGGTACTCTGAGGAAACCAATGAGGTATATAAAGACAACCCCTGTCTTCAAGTGGCTTACCCTCTATTTGGGGACACCAGACAAACAAGATGGAATAATACTTAGAGCATACACTTGGAATCCTAGAGGTGGAAGGCTGCAAAGAGCCTCAGGATGTCTTTGTCCCAGTGCCCTACCATTGGGGAGGTAAAGTACCTGTAAAAGATGAAATTGAGACCCTGAGAATCTAAGGAACTCAAGAATTCCCCCAAAGTCACATTGAGTGGTGGAGGGGTGGGAGGATCCCTAGACCCCAGACCTCCTTCTGGGTCCTAGGATATTGCTCTTACCTCTTAAGTGCTAATTACACTGCATAAGTGTAAATACTGTGGAATGCTCACCACAGGCTCACTCAGAGGGGGAGGATAAATGTTTTACCCATCTCCACAGGAAGTCAGGGCTTTATGGCCCAAAAGAGATGCACAGCATGAGAAAGAAGGAGAGACCAAGATGAGGAATCAGAACTCTGACCTGGGAGTCTGCTCCAAAGGTAAATGAACTTCTTCAAGATGTGATGAGCTCCCTCTCCTTGGAGGTCTTCAGTCAGACAGGACAAGCTCTCACCAAACATACTATAGTACGGGTTGGAGTAGATAATGGCTGAGGTCCTTCCCAACACTGAGATTCTGTGCTTTCCTCTTATCCGGTCTCTACCATTACTCAAAACTCACTTGTACAAAGATCTTTAAAGTTTTACAAAGTATTTTTCATACATTATCTACTTGAAGCTTTACCAAAAAACCATGGAGGGTAGGTGTTGTTCAGAGGTATGGCGATCCTCATTTGACAGATGAAAAAACTTGAGGCTCTAAGAGGTTAAGTGACTTTCTCATGGTTATATACAACTAGGAAGGGTCAAGAGTAGGATCTGAAGCAAGCTACAAAGCTAGCACTCTAGAGGCCGTGTCAAAAAGCTTCTCACTACCTCCCTCTATGACCATGAAGTAGTCAGACACCCTATGTCTCAGCATCTTCCCACTGGAACAATAGATCTGAGGGTCAGGAAGATCTGCATTCGAATCAAGTCTCTGAAACTGAGTAGCTGTATGACCTGGGACAAGACCCTGAAACTTCTATGTACCTCTGCTTCCTCATAAAAAGAGGGGATTCAACTAGATGGTCACCAAGGGCCCTTCCAGCTCCAAGTCCAGCAACCTATGCCTTCTAAGATCTCTCTCAGTCTGAAGTCTCTGAATCTAGGAGGTGATCGACGTGTCAGTATTGAAAGAATGCTGGTCAGCTCCAATGGCCAGAGCTGACTCCCCAACCTCCTTTTCTATGCCAACATGGAATATTCTCTCTGCACCTTCACAAGACAGACAGAAGGAGAGACTCCAAAGGAGCACATTTGAAATGAGGGCATTTATCAAAGGGGGAAAAGGGAAACTAATTATATTCCATGAAAGATGTTCTCTTAACCGATTCCTAGACAGTGTTTGCTCCGAGCAGCTGCTAAGTAAAAACTTTCGTCTTGTTTATTGTAGGTGACAACGGGATGTATGGGGATAATTTGTACATAAAAACCAAAGTGACAACTTGCTGTTTTGCCACTTTTGCAACCTGAAGGAAATATATTTTTTTTTCAAAAAACATGTTTTCTTTAAAACAGTTGGTTAATTTAGAGACAAAGAAAAATGAGTTAACTTACAAAGGCAAATATGGCAGCCGTGTGTGCTGAAGAGATCATTATGCATCCATGAGATGGGTGCCTGTTAGCAGCAGATGTAAGTGGTACTGGGCCACGTTTAGATTCTGCTAGAGGGAGGGCACCAGTGGGGCTCCACCAACGTAGTATGTGGAACAGAAGAAAGAAAGACAAAATTACATTGTTGTGAATTTTAGGATGGTCTTCCAATGCAAAAGGAATAAATGAAGGAATGGGAAGGACAGTCAACACAGAGGTAGCCAGAGTCTAGAATCTGTTCACTTCTGGGCATCACAGTTTAGGTAGGATATTGATAATCTAGGGAGTGTTCAGGAGATTGAAACCTGGATGGTGAAGGAACTTAACCTGCTTTCTAATGAGAGATGAAGGAGCTGCCAAGGCTTTACATTAAAAAGAGAGGTTGGGAGGGGGACATGATCACTATTTTTAAATATTGGAAGGTTTGTCATATGTCCACTTGTTGTATATGTTATTGGGAGACTCTTTCATGGATATATTGGATAAATGGCTACTGAAGCCCTTTCTATCTCTCACACACTGTGAATCTGTATGTCTTTGCCAACTGATCCATAGAGCATAAATCTGATACCATGCCAAATTAATCAATTTTTCCAAATGTCTTTCAGTCAATGAATGCTTATTAAGCAACTACTACATATCAGACACTGTGCTAGACATTGAACCAAAATACTTCTTTCCTGGAAAGAAAGCTCAAATCAAAACAGGACAATTCTATGTAAACCAGGTGGGTTAATTTCCACTGGGTGCTTAAAACCAACCTCCTCCTAACACATAGCCAATAGTATGGTTCAGTGTGATGGTAAGTTCATCCCCTCGCCAAAAATTCTTCTGAGATTTTCTGCTTTCTGGGTTAACTGTATATTCATACATTAACAGAGGTATTATTTACACAGTAAAGGGAAGTGGCTCATTGAGAGCCACTCCTGACGAGCAGGTAATTGCATGCTAGAATAAATGTTACACATAAAAAATACTTAGAATAATTCACAGGGAAAAAATTACCCTGATGAGGGGTAAGTTAAGTACTATGGATTTGTAGTTGACTTTTTGATTATGACTGCTTTTCTTTCATTTCACCAACATATTTGTTAGAGATTGAGAAATGGAAAAGTGGGTCCATTCCCTGACTGGGGCTTCCGCTCAGGGCAGAGATCAGTGTGAATTGGATTAGATATTTCTAGCCCGACATCCTATTAAAACCACTTCTTACTGTCTTTAAGAATGACATTTGGGGAATCTGGCCTTGGGTCCAGTGAATATGTATGTCTCTGACTTTTCAAGAGATATCTCTGTCTTCTGCCTTTGCTTCCTGGCTCCCACAACAGAGATATATGCCTGGTTATCCCTCCATGCTGAGATTCATTGTAGTTATTCAGTCATTTTTGATTTGTTTCTGATTCTTCCTGACCCCATTTTGGGTTTTCTTGGCAAAGATTTTAGAGTAGTTTGTTATTTCCTTCTGCAACTAATTTTGCACATGAGGAAACTGAGGCAAACAGTGTTAAGTCACTTACCCAGGATCACACAGCTAGTATGTGTCTGAAGTCCAATTAAAACTCAAGTCTTCCTGACTTCAGTCCCAGTGCTCTATCCACTTCCCGACCTAGCTGCTTGCTGAAATTTTAGCAAACTTCAAGACCCAACTCACAGGTTACTTCCTGTAGAAATGCCTCTCACCACTTCCATTAGAAGGAAAGCTTCTTGAGGGAATAGACTGTTTTGTTGTGATGTTGCTCTCTTTCTCCCTAATGCCTGGCCCAGTGCTTGGGATGTAGTAAATCCCTAATAACTACTTGTTGCTTGATTATTCCAGGTAGAACAGTGGACCTTACTTAGCATCTCACACCTTTATAATATTTTGTTTTGTTTTCTGTTTATTTGTGGATTCTATAATCCTGACAGAACTGTGAATACCAGGAAGGCAGGGAGCCTGTGGGTTCTTGGGCAATATGGCAGTGGACAACCCTGGAGTCACAAACCTGTGTTTGAATCCTGGCTTTGCCATCTGTCTGTGAAAAACTGACTAATCTTTAAACCTCTGTATTCTCCATTTGCTCAGCTATGCAATAAGGGAGATGAGCCTGGTAACCTTGGAATTCCCTTCTAGCTTTCAAATAGAAGTTCTATGAACTTAGCCTCTCTGGGCCTCAGTTGCCCCACCTACCATAGTGTTGGTCTGGAGGCCCTCAGAGGTTCCTTTGAGCTCTAAATCCATGACCCTATTGTTTCCTGGGGCACCCCGTTGTGCTTTGAGACAATGTCTTTATTTCCTTTGAGACTGAGCCTAGCCTGCCCTCCTGTAATACATACTACATCTAATGTTTCCAAGCTTTGCATTGCAAGCATCCTGGGCCAATGATCATGCAATCGTGATGCTTTAGAGCTGGGGCAATGGCACCCAATAGGCCAGTGGCTAGCCCAGAGTCACGGGGCTGGCCCAATCCAGCATTTTTCCCACCATGCTGAATCTGAGCAGCTGACTTGAATTCTCTCAGGAGCATAAACTAGGGGCTTCAGAGGAATGTGAAAACCTACCCAAAATATGGTTAAAACACAGGGTGTAACTGTACAGGAGATGCAGCTGTTTCCTTCAGTCTGTGTCCTAAATCATACCTTTAATGAGCCCTGTTTTGCTAATTCATGCAAATTATGAGTATTAGTATTGGGAACAAATGAGCCAGCAGCCTTCCTTCCCATCCATCCTTGTTCCCTCATGTGCAGCCCAGACCTCTGGCTGCCACAGGCAGCTTTACTGGTGAGCTCCAGGTGGTCCCACAATACTGAATTCCCCCACTCACCCACCCACTCCACATGCCAAATGGACCCAACACAGTCTCCCTGACCTGCTGTGAGGAACAAAGCAGATGGTGTCAGAAAAGCAGACCATCAATCAGCTATCAGAGAGGTGGCTGGGTGCCTGGGAGAGAGTCCCTGCCATAGAGACAGGAGAACTTGATGCAGGCACCTACTTGGACCTAGATGTGGGGCTTTGGCCAAAGCATCCACCAAATGGGAATAACAGTGTTTACACTGCCTGCCTCTCAGGGTTAAGGTAAGGAGAGTACTTTCTATACCCTAAAATGCCAGAGAAAGTGAGCTAAGAAACATATTTACCAAAAGGTGGGTCCATGAGGAAACTGTCTCCTGTGGAGCTGTGAGCTATGGTACAGTTGGGAGAGGGAATGGGAAGGGAACAAAGACTGATCGATTAAGTGCCTACTACGTGCCAGATGCTGTTAGAAGCACTTTATAAATATCTCCTTTGAGCCTTTTCCCTGATGACTCATCAAAGTGTGGTTCTGAAAGGCAGGGCAGCAGAGAAGGGGCAAGGGGGTAAGTATGGCTCCTAGGCAGCTAGGTGGTACAATGACCATAACACTCAGAAAGCTCTGAGTTCAAAACATACCTCAGGTGCTTTCTGGCTGTGTGACCCTGGGCAAATCACTGAACCTCTTTCAGTCTCAGTTTCCTCATTTGTAAAACAGAAACAATAATAGCACCTATCTCACAGGATCATTGTGAGGCTAAATGAGATATTAGATGTAATGTACTTTTCAAACCTTAACTGACTTTATAAATGCTACCTATTGTTATTAGTATTACCTTTTCCACTTTACAGATGAGGACACTGGTGACATGGTGACCTGCTTCAACAGAGGCTGTGTCAGAGCTTGGACTAGTGCCAGGTATGTGGCCTTCTGGGTCACTGATCTCCTTACACCAGCACAATACTTGTTGTCTTTGTTGTATCTCTGGTGTTTAGCATAGTGCCTGGCACATAGAAGTCATTTAAACAATGTTGACTTGATGTGAAAGTGAGCTGGTTCTGGAGGAAAGAGTAGGTTGGAGGACTGGATGATGGGACCTCTCGGGTCCTGCTCAGGTTCAGCTCTTCTTGCACCATCTGGTCCAACTGGGCCCATATCCTAGGCCCAGCCACCACTCCCCAGACAGCAAGCCAGTCCACAGAAATACTCTATCCCTCCAGGTGCTCCATCACCCAGAATCTGTCTTCTTCCTGAATGCTCATCCAGCACCCCCAATGTTTGCCACCTGGAGACCAATGTTGCCTTAGGCATTCCTCTCTGGAAACATACACATCTCTCTAACTAAAGATTTAGGGGTCCCAAGTGAAGCTGAAAATAGAAGCCACATTGAGGGACAGTGAGGTAGAAAGAGCCTTGGCCTGTGCATCAGGAAACCAAGATTGGTCTTGGCTCTACTGCAAACCAACTAGATGGCCTTCAGCAAGTTGCTTGGTCTTTCTGGATCCCAGCTTCCCCATCTCTAAAATGAGGAGGTTGGGGCAAATTATTTTTCAGTGTCCTTCTAATTGAAAGCTTTTCAGTGTCCGTGATGTGCTTATAAAAGCAGTGCATCCAGGGGCTTCCTCTTAGCAAAGCCACATGCATCATTTCAGAGCTCTTCTGGAGACAGTATGTGCAATTTGTCATCTAACCCAGGGGTGACAGATTCAAAGGAAATAGGGCCACGCATCTGTACGTAAGGATGCCTGCTAGCCTGCTATTGACTTGGGTTTTAAATGTAATATTATCTATGCTTTATTATAGTTTTCTTTAAATGTTAAGTTGTTAAATTTATTGATTTTATACTGTTAAATTATTTGTTGAATAATTCATTGTTAAATATCCCCCAGTTACATTTTCATCTGGTTTGGGCTAGCTACTGTTATTATCTTTCCCACTTTACAGATGAGGAAACTGAGACCTAGTAACATTGTGAACTTTTTAAACAGAGGCTTTGTGGGCCATGTGTTTGAACCCATGATCTAAACCATTCATGGGTCAGGGGTAGAAAAATGTGTAGTGGGAGGGTCAGTAAGGAAGGAGAGGAAGAGATGCTTTTGAACAGGGAATTTTTTTTAATATCTCTGCCTCTAGAGAAGGACCTAAGTAGACAAGAACACAGATGTGCAGAGGGAAACTTGTCTTGGACTGGTTCAAAGGGCCTATGAGACCCTGAATTCCCACATGGAGGACATCAGAGAAGGAGCATTCCATGTGAGGTCTGGGGATGAGAGAGCAGAGAAGCAAGGTCAAGGAAGACTTCCTGGAAGAGAAGAGTTGGGCTTCCAAGGCTGGACGAGATTCAGTAGGTACAGGTAGGGAGGGACTACACTCCTAGACAAAGGTCCCTGCTCAGCCACCACCCCCCCTAGACAGGCATCCCTCAGCCTCACACCCTCTGCAAACCAAAGCAAGGTCTCTAATATGGGCCTTCCAGCCATTCACACAACAGACTCCAAATGGTTGCATTACATCATCCCTTCATTCACTCCAATCTCTCAGGCCATCCACAGCCCTCCAAGAATATGAGATAGGTGTGATGTCATACAGACTTGGTGATTTATTACTATGCATCAGAAAAGCATATTTTATAAGCACAATATAAATGCAAATTGAATTATAAAAAGAGGGACAAGTGGATGCTCCTTTCCCCAAAGCCAGACACCTGCCCTGCCCTCTCCCCGGGGCACCTCCAGAGCCCATCTCCAAGGCTGGTTATGAGTTCTATGGATGTCCCCAAAGATGGATGGCTCTTCCTTCCACATTAGACTAATGGCAGTGCCTTATCGGTCAACAAAAAGGCATTTGTGCCTTTTGGCAACAATTAGGCCGGCTGTTTGATCGGCAAGTCACTTTAATTACTAATAGATTAATCCAGGCCTGGGGACCACGTGTAATTAGCATTCTGGTGATTGATTTGTTACAAAGAAATGACCCTGATTATGTTCTTAGTAATCAGTTTATTGCTAATTGGCTTTCTTTCATTAAAATAGAAAGATCTCAACTTAGAGAAGTGGCCCAGGTATGGAGCCATTGTAAATCTGAACAAAGGCAGGCCTTTTGTCAGCCCTGTCCAGTTGGAGTTGGATGGAAATCTCATTAATGGGTGGAATGGAGGGATGTGACCTCTGGCCCAATGTCTCTGCCAGCTGTACTGCTGGGGATTGATGGTCCAAGAAAGAAGGCCAAGGTTGCTAGAATGCTGAGCCTCGGAAAGCATTGTTTGCAGGGCAAAGCTTGGAGGTTGATTTATTTTTGACAAGGCTGAGCTGGGAGACTGTAATTAAAGATGTTCCCCCAACCCCAAAAAGGCGAAATATTCAGAGCTTGCAATTAAATCCTTGGCAATGAAAATGCCTAATTAGTTATAATTGTTCTTGTCCCAGATTTAGAAAAAAAACACAAAACAAAACAGGAAAACAATTCCTAGAGAAGCAGAAACCAAATGAAAAGTCCCCACTGGGCTCAAAGGTTAGTCATTAGTTGGGAAAGTCATGTAGTTTCCCCATCTGTTTGGACACTGTGAAAGGCCCAAGTTGAAAACCAACCCTGTAATTATCACGTACCAACTCCAAACTCATCTCGTGAGTCATGCCAGTCAGTGATAGGCTGGGGATGGTGGGAGCACAGGTGTGTTTCTCGGGAGATGGTCAAGGCCCAGCCTGATTTGCCCACATGATAGGAGGCACCTGTTGTGGGGAGGGCGTATGGGGCACCACAACATGGGAGAGAGAGTGGGGTTTAGCTTCTCCTTCCAGGGCTTAAATGAGCAGGTGGGTACTTCATAATCTCCCCATACACTACCCTTCAGTCCTGCCCTAGGCATTTAATATCAGGATCTATTACCTAATCTCTGGCAGAGTTATTGTTTCTCAGGAAACTTGTTTCTTTTTTAAAACATGAAGCCACCCTCAAGGAAGGTCAACTAATAGAGAACTATATTATTTGTCCTCTCAGATCCCTGGGCAAAAGCATCCCCTGTGATACATAGTAATTAGGTTCACACCAGCTCTGCTCAGTCTATGCCCCTCATGGGATGTAAGGGGTTCCAGGCCTTCTCACTTCCCAAACAGCTTCCCCAAATGTTGTCCCCAATGATGCCTTGGATTACATCAGGAAACAGCCATTACTCTCTTAAGACCATTTCTCTTATTGGTCTTTCACCTTCATTAGTTTGAATGAAATCTATGGCTTACAGCCAATGGGCTGGACCCAGAATTGAGAGAAGAGAGGAGGCAGAACCCCCCTGGGCAAATGAGCTTGCAGCAACCCCCATGTGCTTCCACATGGCAGATGCCATCATCTCTTTGACATCTACATTCTGGATCCATGGCTGGGAATCAGGGGAACCCAAGATCCCTAAAGACTCCCAATGGAAGGATTTTCAAAGTAAAGAGGGGAGATGCAAATAGGCTGAAGCATGAGGATTTCTTTCCCATTTGTTCTACATATTCATGTCTATGCCCTTGTTGTCTCCTCATCACAACGTAAACTCTTTCTGAGTAGGGGCTGCTTCATTCTTTGGACTTAGAGTCTCTCCATCTGGCACAGTGCTTAGTGCATAGAAAACATGTGATAAATACCTGATAATTTATTGATACATTGGTTAAAAGGCATCATTAAGGGAATGCATCATCAACAGAAGAGATGTTCTTCTTTCAGGTCATATATGAAGAGTGAAAAGGAACAGATGATAACAGATATATTTCTCAAATATATAGAGAACTGATTCAAATTGGTATGCATACAAGTCATTCCCCAATGGATAAGTTGTCAAAACATATGAACATGCAATTTTCAGAAGAAGAAATTAAAAGTTTTCGTAGTCATATGAAAAAAATGCTCTAAATCACTATTGATTAGAGAAATGCAAATTAAAACAACTTTTGGGTACCTCATCACACCTATCAGATTGGCTAATGTTACAGAAAAAAAGAAATGGTAAGTGTTGAAGGGAATGTGGGAAAATTGGAGTTGTGAACTGATCCAATCATTCTGGAGAGCAATTTGGAGCTATGCGTAAAACTGTACAAACCCTTTAATCCAGCAATACCACTACTAGGCCTGTGTGCCCCAGAGAGATTTTTTTTAAAGTGGAAAAGAACCTATTTGTACAAAGATATTTATAACAGCCCTTTTTTTTTTTGTGGTGGAAAAGAATTGGAAATCAAGGAGAGGCCTGTCAATTGGGGAATGGCTAAACAAGTTGTGGTATACGAATGTAATGGAACACTATTGGGCTATAAGAAATTATGAGCAGGCAGACTTCAGAAAACCTTGGTAAGACTTACTTGAACTGATACCAAGTGAAGTGAGCAGAACCAGGAGAACACTGTATACAGTAACAGCAACATTGTAACAATGATCAACTGTGAAAGACTTAGCTCTTCCAAACAATAAAATGATCCCATGATCCAAGAAAATTCATGAGAAAGAACTGATAAAATCGGAATGCAGATCAAAGCATACTATTTTTCACTTTATTTTTTGTGGATTGGTTGTTGTTGCTTTTTTTTTTGGCCTGTGTCTTCTCTCGCAAAATAACTAATATGGGAACTATATTTTGCATAATTGGATATGTATAACCTGTGTCAAACTGCTTACCCTTTGAGGGAGGAGAGACAACATTTGGAACTCAAAATTTTTAAAAATGAATGTTAAAAATTGCTTTTACATGTAATTAGGAAAATTATATAGATATAGATATATGTTTAAAAAGTAACAGATGGACTAACTGATGGGCACCTACTGGACTGGTACCCAGAGAACGTTGCTATACATAAAACATCACCTGGTGCATTATTTGGACCCCCAGATCAACAAGTAAGCATTTATTCTATATGAAGTGCTGGGGACCCAAAGGCAAAGATGAGATGGCCCATGTCCTCAAGGGGGTTATGTCCTTCTGGAAGGATACAAGATGTTAACAGAGGAGTTCAGAAGGAATATATTCAAAGAGAAGAGAATTTTCCCAATTCTGGAACTCATGAATGGCTTCTGGAGAATGTTGTCATGAACTGAGTCTTAGAGGTATCTAGGTGTCCCAAAACACAGAGCTGTGTATAAGAGCCTGACAGGCACGGGGTGCAGCCAGAACAAAGGTACACAGGCAAAGGATGGAATAGTAAATAGAAAGAAGAGGGAGCAGGCTAGGTCATCAGAGGTGCAGGCAATCTGAGGAAGAGTAACATGTATGGAAAAGTTATGGAAAGATGTGGGCTGGAAATTCATGGACTGAGAGGTCTCAGAGGGATGGCTTGCGCTAAAAGGACCACGAATCAGTTATTCAACAAGCATCTATTAAGGGCCTCCTATATGCCAAGCACTGGGAACATGGAGACAAAAACAAAAGGGTACTTGCTTTCAATGGAATTATTCAAGTGTGAAAGTTGAGGAGGATGATCTTCTCAGGTCCTGTTTAACTGAGAGCTAAGGAAAGGCAGAGAATAAAATTTGCCTCAAGGTTCAAGTTAGACACTACTCCGCCCATCCACCCACCCCTACTCTCTTCAATATTTCCATGGCCTCTGTTTGCATCTCAAGGGCTCCACTTCCTTCCCCTCCTACAGCCCCCCACCCACTATAGCTTCATAAACCATCATGAACTGCTAAGGCCAAGTATAACATGACCCTTTAACAAGCCTAGAGACAGGCTTCTCCATGCTTTGCTAGACTGGTCCTTGACAACTGCCTTACAGCATCCTGAAGTCCAGCCCAGGCTTGAAGCCTTCCCAGGCTGGGAGGATCCACTGAGCATAACCTCTGGGGCCTGGGGTCACTTCTCCTCTTTGGCGAAGGCTGGGAAGAAGATTCTAGCTGAGTGATTGCAGCACAATCAAGAAAGTTTGGCCTCAGAGGGAGTCAGTGAAGTCACACCCACGAAGCTGAGGGGTACCCAATATGCCTACATGAGATCTGGGTGCCTCAAGGTGCAACACTCATTGTACATGGACAATAGTGAAGCAGAGCTGACCCTAAGTGAAACCTGGGTAGTTTTAGCCTCATCTAGGCAGCTAACTGGTCCAGTGGACACAGCAGTGAATTTAGAGTCAGGAAGACTTGAGTTCAAATCTCAGATATTAGTTGTATGACTCTAATTTGACTCTGTCAGCCTCAGTTTCCTTATATATGAAATGGGAGTAACTATAGCAGGTACATTCAGAAAGTACTTCACAAACCTTAATATGCTTAGAAATGGTGACTGTGACTGTTATGCCAGCCAGGAACTCTGGTCCTTGAGGTGAAGGCAGCTCGTCTTTCAGATGGTCTGTCCCACCTTCCCGCCTGTCCCCCTCCCCCCTTTTCTCCCACTGACCCCACTGCCC
>CM053585.1:374373626-374388988 GCA_028646515.1 Pseudochirops corinnae
ACTCTGTTCTAAGTAGGCATTATTCCTAACTCAAGCAAGCATCCCAGATAAATGAGGTGATCTGCTATTCTCTGACCCCAGCGTGGTGACCCCTCCATGAGTTGGTGCATTCATAGAGACCACCTCCAGTGCCTGGAATGTTTTCTCTCCAACCCTCTTTTTCTTCAAGGCACCAGTCAATCACCATGTCCTTCCTGAAACATTCTCTGATACCTGACCAAACAATTAATCTGGGATTTATGACGATCTTACAATGTGCCAGCACAGGAAATACACAGGCCATGAAACATTCTCAGTCCTCAAGAAGCTAACATTCCAACGTGGGAGAGAGCCAGTGCATGTGTGTAAACGTAAACACATATATGCATATGTCCATATATGTATGTAGATGCAAATAGACCCAAAAGAACCATCCAGATATTGGATCCTATAAATCCATCTGAGAGGCAGCTGCAGCCTGGCTGGCTTCAAAGGGCTCCTGCCCAGCCTCTGACACATTGAGGCTGTGTGAACCTGGGCTAGTCATTGAACCTCTCTGTGGTCAAGCCAATACTTTGAGACTGCAAATGCCCAGAACGTGCTGCCCTATATCCACAGAGGGATTTGTCACATACAGGACATACATTCCCTTTATCAATGAAATCCCTCACCGTCCCAGTGCACACATATACCTAACCACCGCATCTGAAGGAGGGGTGAAAAGGACAATGCATTTGGAACCCAAGGACCTGGCTTCCAATTCCAGCCCTGGCCCCTTGACCCTGAGCTCCTCAGATGTTCTCTTGATCTTCTGCTATTTTTAAACCCATTCCTCAATCTCTCTTCTGCAGCCACTACAACCTACTCTCTAATCTAATTAGAGCATTCCTCTGGGAAACATGGGGTATCTCTGCAAAAGAAAGGGTGACCATTGAGAGTGAGGGTACCCCCTGCATGCAGCCCAGGGCCCTGCACAGATCCTCTGAATAACCTTTAGGGTAATCTAATTCACTTCCCTCACTTTACAAATGAGAAAGTCTGGAGATGTTAAATGGCTTATGGAGGATCATCCAGAGAGCACGCCCAGGGCTGGGGTTTGAACCAATGCTATAGCCAGCATTCCTTCCACTGATTCTCTCTCAATGCACTGGTAAGGTCTCCGGAAGCAGGATTATTATCTCCATTTGACATAAGGGAAACTGAGGTTCAGTCCAGGAGTGAGCTGCCTAAGGTCAAACAGACAGGAGCAGAATTGAAATTTAAACCAGGGCTTAGGATTCCAATTTCAACTGCCTTTCTACTCACTCATGTTGTGTCCTGAAGTAGACACTCAATAGCATTTGCTGAATGAATTCACCACCTCTCAGTCGTACTTCTTCTAGTCCAAGAGTATTTATATACTGAGTCACTGCTGCTCCTCCACCTCCTACAAGTCACAGCTAAGCCACTGAGTGGCTGCTGCTGCTCATAAGAGTTCTGGAACTGGGGAAAGATTCTTGTGCTTAGGAGCGAGATTGGGAGATTTCTCTCTGGGCAGAGTTAGCCAGCAGTGGTCTGGTTGGTGGAGTGACTCATTCTAATAAGCACCATCAGCCTTTCCTTTCCTGAGAACTGAAACATCTCCTGCTACCCCCTCATGGTATGTGATCAGTGAGTTCCATAAATCTAATCAGGTAGGAGCTGAGTGATATTTTACAGCTGTAATCAGCATGCACTCCAACTGTAGCAGAAGGCTAGGGAGACAGGCCCACTCTAGGAATGTAAATGAACTGGTAAGATGGGAAGGAGGCCTTCAGTGGCCTTAGGGGCTGCTGTCTGACTGTAGCTAGACAGCTAGGGCTAGAGATGTCAGTGCTCGACTTAGACATCATTCCATGTCCACCCACCTAGGGTCATTTACCTCCAGGTACCACCTGTGCCCAACACTGTTCTGGTTACAAGGTAGGAGATGACCACATCCCTACCCAATGGGCACCTCCTACTCCATCAAACTCCACTGCGTCTATGTATCAGGTTTTGTGTGAAGCACTGGGGATGCAAAATGGAGGAGTCAGCCCATACTCTTTTGGGGTGAGATGAGGTAATAGCTCATCTAACTGAGACTGGGGTCCAGGGGTGGAGTCCAGTGTTGGAGGAGGGAGGGGATGAGATCTATGACTGGAGTGCAAATAGTGTGGTTTGGAGATGGATGGGCTTGAAGCAGCTGGAGGCCTGACATGTTCAAGGTGAGATCAAAGCCCACCAAGTATAGCCTGGGATCTCAGCAAAGGAGGCCAAGATTTGCATTTGTTTGTTTGGGTGCAAGGGGTGCAAGCTTCAGGATGGCAGCCAGAGTGCTGGGAGATGTAAATATTATAAATGCATGTCTACAGGGAACACAGAGATGTAAGGTAACCTCAGAGGGGAAGGTTCTAGCAGTTGTGGTGGGGAGGGATAGAGAGGGGGAGATGGTCAATCCCTATATTTTCAGAGACTGAGCCTTAAAAGTCAGAGAGTAAAAATGACTTGCCTAAGGTAACTTTATTAAGTAGCATAGTCAGGTGTGAAAACCTTCATAAAACTCTAAATTTTGGGCTCCTTCTACTGCACAAAATGGCCATCCTTCATCATAACTGTCTATCTTTTCCTTGAGATTCTATGACTGAGTTCTAATGGGCATGGGCATTACTGGATAAATAGACCTTCTCTTCGGCACCAACCACTCCACACCCATTTATTTCTATGTGCAGAGTGATGCTGATCTGAGTGGGGAGTTGTAGAAGTTTGGATTTAGAACCTCAGAGGTCACTTAGGCCAAACCCCACCAAAGCATTAGCCAACTCCTACTGAAGCACTCTTAGATAGGACATTCACCACCTTTCCACCCAGCCCAGCCCATTTTGGGACAGTTCTAACAGAAATTTTCCTGAAATCAAGCCTTATTTGACCCTTTTGTCACCCTCTCTTCCCCCCTCTCCCCAGTGCTCCTACTAATGACCTCTGTGGTCAAGCGATATATGAACCAGACCCCTGGCTTCTCAATGGTCTTTAGATATTTAAAGTCAGCAATGATTTTCCCCTAGACTCTGGGCAATATTGACAGAAGTCAGCCTGTTCAAAAAACACAAGCAAACTACCCAGCAATGTGCAGAGAATACAAACACCCAAGGAGAAAATTGGGGAAAATAGGCCATGCCTGCGTTTATGGCACAGAAAATTGTTTTAGCAACGCTGCATTTATATGCAGATAATATGGAACCCAAAGAGCTGAGATACTAAAGACTCAGTATTAACTCCACCACAGTCTCCTTTTGTCAGATCAAGGATATATGACCCTGTAGTCTGAGACAGATAACACAGATAGTGATTGTCTTTGAAATATTTATATTTTAACTTTGCAGCCAAAGTCCTTTTTAATGAAATCTTTTTTAGTTATTACCATCTGTCAAAGGTTCTGAAGCATACTCTGTTCCCACTGGTAAACGGAGGGAAGATGCTGGTGTGCTTAACTTGGGCATTATTATGGTAGGGAAGGAAGCTGTATCCTCCCTCAAAGCTTTCTCTAGACTAGGGAATAATTCTCTATACTCAAATAATCAGTCCAAGCTGATGGGATGAGTAAGGGGCAGTCTTGATTCTCTCCCCTGGTCAGAACATATCAGTAGGATGGTGTTTACTTGTGGGTGTGACTGTTTAAGTTCGTAAACTAGAGAGAGTTCAGAGAAGGATAAGAAGCATGCTGAAGGGACTGGACACCATCGTATACAAGGAGTGATAGAGGAACTGGGCTTGTTTAGCCTGGAGATCATTGTTGTTCATCCTTCATTCTCCAAGAGGCCCAAGACATCAGGAAGGTGATACCATGAGTTGCAAGTGAATTGGGTTTAAGTGAGGTAGGGTGGTGCAAAGTCACAAGCCTCACTTTGTCCTCTGGAGTCAGATTATCTGAGTCCAGTGGCCAGATATGGCTCAGGATGACTGAGGATGTCCCTTTTAGCCTGGAGAAGAGTTAAGGGGAATCACCATAGCTATCATCAAGTATTTTAAAGGGCTGACATGATATGGAAAAGGGATTTGATTTAGAGTGCTTAGCCTCAGAGGTTAGACTAGAAGAACTGTAATATGGGGCTGCAGATTTCAGGCTGGTATCAGGAATAACTTCCAATAATTACAGCTGTTCTAAAATGGTACAGGCTTCTCTAGCATGTGGTTCATAGGCATTCCAGCTGAAGATTTACTGACCACTTGTTGGCATGGTTTTAGAGTGGGTTAGACGTTTTAAAAGTCCAAGTTAGGCTTGGGTCGTTCAAGGTCTCATCTCTCTAACATCCTATAGAAACCAAAGGAAGGGGCCATAAAGAGTGCTAAGTCCAAGCCACATCAAAATGGGCTTGGTTATCATGCTCTCTGACTGACTAACCTCATTCTCTGAACTCTATCACTCCTGGGGAAAGGTTCAGACAATCAGTAAACATCCATTTATTTTACACTTGTTCAATTTCTGTGTGTGAGACTGAGAAGTGGAGAACAGCCCCCGCCCTTTAGGAGCTTGTGAACCTTGATCTTCTTTGATTCATACAATGTAGTGACACAGGCCAGACAAGCCCCATCATCACTAGCTTTCTTCAAGGTACAATTTCAGTGACATTTCCTCCTGGAGACCCTTCTTGATCTACCCAGTTATTTGCATACTCTCTGTGAAATGTCTTTCATTACAGGTATTTTTGATTTGTTTGCTGGTGTACAAGTTGTCTCTCCCGGTAGAATGCAACCTCCTTGAAGACAGAGACAAAGATATTTCCTATCTGTTTGTTAATCCCCAGGGCCTTCCACATAGAAGGCACTGGGTTAATTGGCAAATATGAAATGGTTTCTGCCCTCACAAAGTCTACATTCTACTGGAAGAAACAAGTGGGGAACTTGTACAATCACTTATGCATGATTGACCCCCAAGAAAAAATTTCTTCAAGATGATATATCCAGTAAACAGATGAAAATTGGAGTCAAGTGTTGCTCTTGAGTTTCCTTTCCTCTCTAAACTATATGTCCTAACTGTGGAAGAACAGCAGCTGTGGTCTTTGCCTTCAGGAGGCTTAGTTTAGCTGGGATATGGAATAGTGACAGTGCTAAGTGTAGAAAAAGATAAAAAGCACAGAATGTTCACATGCCTTTGAAAGATGCCAAGTTCAAGAGTCCTGGGCTAAAGTATATGGGTAAGATCACAGCAAATTAGAAAGTTCAATGAAAAGCATACAGTCCAAAGGGTTTTAACCTGGGGTATATGAAATTATGGTGGGTGGGTGTGTGTTTTTTTTTTAATTTCATAGTTGTCTTTTACTACAATTAGCTTGTTTTATAATCTTATTTTATTTTAAGCTTTAAAAAATGCAGTTGTGATTGGGAAACTAATGCACTGTTGGTGAGTTGTGAACTAGTTCAACAATTCTAGAGAACAATTTGCAACTATCCCTAAAGGACTTTAAAACTGGACACACCCTTTGACCCAACTATAGCACTACTAGATCTGTATCCCAAAGAGATCAGATAAAAACAGGAAAACAACTTATATGTACGAAAATATTTATAGCAACTCTCCTGGTGGCAAAGAATTGGACACTGAGGTTCATCAATTGTGGAATGGCTGAATAAGTGGTAGTATATGATTGGGATGGAATGCTATTGGGTTTTAGGAAATAATGAGCAGGATGGTTTCAGAAAAACCTGAGGAGAATTACATAAACTGATGTAAAATGAAGTGAACCAAACCAGGAGAACATTGCACACAGTAAGAGCAATATTGTAGGATGATCAGCTGGGAAAGACTTAGCTACTCTGATTATGACAATCATACAGGACAATTCCAAAGGACCAACGATGCTATCTACCTCCAGAGACAGAACTGATGAATTCAGAATGCAAAATGAAGCATATTTTTTAAACTTTGTTTTTCTTGTTTCTCTGTGTGTTTTCCTCTGCAACATGGCTGATAGAGACATGTTTTGTATAACTTCACATATATAATCAATATCATATTGTTTACTTTCTCAAGGGGTGGGAATGGTGTGGGAGAGACGGCAGTAGGGAGAGAATTTGGAACTTAGAATTTTAAAAAGCAAATGTTTAAAAAACTTTGTATATGCAATGAGGAAATAGTTCATGAAAAAATAAAAATATATTAAAAATAAAAATACAATTTTTAGAAATGATTCATAGGCCTCGCTAGACTGCATAAACATCAGGCCACCAAAAATGTAAACAACCTCTGATCTAGTTAAATCAAGATGAATTTGGCCTCCTTTTTTTTCATTCACTGAGTACCTAAAAGCACTATAGAAACAATTTGTCGTTGCTGTTGTTACCATTACTGCTATTACTACTGCATCATACCTAGCCCAAACTGGAATAAGCTGTTTGGGGACAGATGGAAGTTTGTTCTCCCCCTCCTCTTCGTGATCATTATTAATGATTAATAGTGAAAATCGCTAGCATTTGTATAGCACTTTATGGTTTACAAAGCAACTTGCAAATAGTATCCAATTGTGTCCTCATAACAACCCTATGAGGTACATGCCATTATTTATACCAGTTTTATAGATGAGAAAATTGAGGCAGAGATTAAGTGACTCACCCAGAGTTACACAATTAGTGTCTGGGAGCAGACTGAGCTGAGTTCTCCCTGCCTCTCTCTTCATGGCTCCGTCTCACTGTTCCCCATGTTAGGAATACAACAGAGACCATATCTGCAATAGGTAAGAGGTTAGAATAGATGGCCTCTGTGGTCCCTCACAATTCTCCATTTCAGTGAATCCAGTTTTGCTTAGGGAAGTTCATAGGACTGAGCCTAGAAGGCCCACTTCTATAGGGTCTCCTCAAGTTCTGGCACTTGGAGTCCCCAGGCAGACCGAGAACGTCCTGACTACACAAGGGCGCCATCTTTAGAAATCAAGTATTGCCAGTGGCCAGCCAGGTTTACAAGCTTCTCCTAATTAAATTTACTTTTAGAACGAAGGTCTAACTTCTTCTGTGTCTTTGTTAACTCTGTTTCTCTTTCTGAATATGGTGAAAGAGAATTCAAAGCTATACCTCTACTCCTTTACCTTCATATAGGCAAATGGAGGGCAAAGATCTGTTATCCAGACGGAAGGAATATTTCATTTCTGTTGGAGAAGTATTAGAGAAATTGGGGGCCATAGAAAGTGTTTTTATATGGGACAGATCTTTTTCTTCTTTTTTTCTTTAATTTATTTATTTATTTATTTATTTTTAATATATAAGATTCAGTTCCACAATCACTTGAGTTTCAGATTTTCTTCCCTCCTTCCCCCCCCCCCCCCCGCTATGGTCGCGTGCAATCATGTATAGGATCTGCAAATACTTTCACGTTGTACAATAGTTTGGTAATATAGAAGGGTTGTAACCAATGAGTGATCACTGGGAAAAGGAAAAAAAAAAAAAAAGCAAAACCAGACATGAAAGAGAACGATAACATGTTTTGCTTCAGTCTCCATTTAAACTATAGTCTTTCTATATCTTTCTCTGAGTTTAGGTATAGATCTTTTTCTTTGATGAAAAGTTTATGTATTTCGGGTGCCTCCTCTTGCCCAATGGTAATACCCCCAGATATAGCACTTTACTCTTAGAGGACTTATAGAATACTTATTGAATCTAGCATAAACAGAGCATAAGTTTATTCCATGTGCTAACTTGGGGATTGGGTTACTTCCTCATAGGAGAGGGGTATGCCTTTCTATGCACTGCTCCCAATACCAGCTTTCTGCCTTGTCATTTCTCCAGCCTCAGGTTGTTGCTTCCTCCCCCTCAAGTCCTGATCATGCAGATCATGCAGGGGAAGAGCAGGAAGACTGTATCCCTCCCTCCCCCAAACAGCCACCTGGTTTAAGAAGCCACAAGATCACTGTGGGTTCAACTAGAGGAATCTCTTTGGAAGCAGATTCCCACTGACCACTATTCCACCATTCCCTATAGAAAGGGTCTGTGTGTGTGTGTGTGTGTGTGTGAGATATGGATCTCTTTGGTGGTCTAGTAAAACTATAGATCCCCTTGGATCCAGGATTAAAAACTTGATTCCCTTCCCCCTTCCTCCTTTCCCTTTCCCCTTCCCCCTGTCCCATTTCCCTTCCCCATTTCCTTTTCCCTTTCCCTTTTCCTTTTCCTTTTCCTTTCCCTTTCCCTTTCCTTTTTCTTCCCCTCCCTTTCCTTCTTGCAAGGTAGTAGAAACACCACTGAACTTCAGAGTCAGAGGACCTATCTGAGTCTTGGCTCTACCACTCACTCTTTGTGACCTTCTGTGAGTTACTTCACCTCATCAGGGCTCAGTTTCCTCCTCTACATAAACTGAGACAGTTGGACCAAATGTCCTTTGTTCTGTCATACCAGAGCTCACCCTCTTCCACTATCTGCTGCTCAGAACAGCCTGATTTCTTGTGAATCCCACCATAAAAATGTTCCTATAAATCTTGGTGGATCTACACTGGCCCATTTCCTCTTTCTTTGATCTCTTTTGGGTATTGGAAGAGCAGTGGTATATCTGGGTCAATGGGAACAAATTTCTTCCCAGAACATTTGTACCCATTCACAGATCCATTAACAGTGCATGTGTGTCTTTTCCCCAGCCCCTTCCAGCATTTATCATTTACTGTGTTTATCATCTTTGCCACTCTGATGCCTATAAGATGGAATCTCAAAATTACTTTCATTTGCATTTCCCTAATTAATAATGACTTTGAACATTTCTTTTTTCATATAGCTAGTGATAGTCTGGATTTCTTCCCTTGAGAACTTTCTCCTCATATCCTTAGACTATTTATCAATTGGGGAATGACTACTTTTTTATAAATATAAATCAGTCCCTTGTATATTGTGGAAATGAGACCATTATGAGAAAAATTTGGTTCAAAAAATTTTCCCCAGAGAGGTGTTTCACTTCTAATCTTAGCTTTGTTAGATTTGCTTGTGGAAAAGTTTTAAAATTTTTATGTAAATCAAAATTATGGACTTGATCTTCTGCAAGCCTAAATGTTTGGCTTATTCAGAAGGTTGGGTTCAGCTCAGGATGCCCCATTTTGGGAAGGCCACTGACAAACTAGAAAGCATGAAAAACTTGAGAACCACAATTTCAAGGCTCCTAGAGACCTTGACATGTGAAGATCAAGTGAAGGCATTGTAGGTGTTTAGCCTGAAGGAGAGAAGATCTGGGGAAATCATGCTGCCTCTCTTCAAGAGCTACCATGGGAAAGAAGGATTAGTCTTTATTTTCTTGGTCTAGAAGTTACAGAGATTTTTTTGGTCAGTTGGTTCTTTTGTTTGTTTGTTTTTTGCCACCACCAAGTGATGGAAGGTACAGAGAGTTAGATTTTGGTCAGGTGCAAAGACAAATTTCCTAATAACAATATCTATCTAAAAGTGGGATGAGCTCATGTGGAAGGCAATGAATTCCCTTATCACTGGAATTCTCTGAGCAGAGGCAAGATGAGCACTTGCAGTCTGCTCAAGTTCTAGGGACAGTATATGAAATTCCAGGTGCCCTCCACTTCTGAGATCTTCCATTTTTGTTATTCTATGGCCAGGCTGATAAGGATGCTAAAGGAAATCTCTAGATTCTCATGAGAACTTCCTAACCCATTCTGCTTCTAGAAAAGCTAAAAGGCTTCTGGGACAGAGGAGACTAATTTCCTTATTACATACCCCATAGCCCTCAATCTCATCTACTCCTTCCTTTTGTCAAACAATAGGAAAGCCATTAGGCAGAGGTGAGTGGTGACAAATCAGTCTGAAGCTTGCTCTGACTGTACTGGCATCTTTGTTGCTAAGGCAACCACTGGCTTTCTTCTGTATCCTTTAGACAGCCCTGTGCTAGCTGAGGGCTGACTAGCTTGGCCCAGAGAGGTTAACTAGCTCCCATTGCAGCGCCCAGAGCTCCCAAGGATCTGAATTCCAAACAAAAGGGGGGCTTATAACATAAGGAAAAGGGTCCCAAGTGCTAAAGGACACAATTCAATATTATCCCAACTGGGCTTTGTCCCACTTGCTCCCTTCCTCCCCCTCTAGGAAGCAGACAAAGTAATTAGACACTTTGAAAAGAAAAGATCTGCACATAAAGTCCCTAACATTATTAGATGGGACTAGCAACAATGGAAAGCTTGGTGTGTGAGGTGAGGATGGGTCCCTCTTCATGTACAAGGTACCATCATCCTCCCTTGAGATGGTCCTGGATTCCTCACTCTCCATCACTCCCTACATCTAATCAGTTAGTTATCGATTCTTACCCATTCTTCTTCCATACTGTCTCTCACATCCAGGCCTTTCTCTCCACTCACATGTGCAGGACCTAGAGCAGAATCTCACCAGATTTTGTCCTAACTATTGCAATAGCCTAATGAAATAGGATCTCTCCTCTGCCAAACTGTCAAAAGAATGTCCCTAAAAACCATCTATAATCATGTCATTCTTCTACTGGGTACTTGTCCGTTTCCCCCTATTGCTCCTGGGATAAAATAAGAGTTTCTCACCTAGTAATTTGAAGCTGTTTATAATCTGGCTCTAGACTTATTTCACATTATTTCCCTTATGTACTCCATGCTCTAGGTAAACTAAATCAAGTGCTTGTCACTGCTCAAATTCAGACCTCTATCTCCCACCTCCATACTTTTGTATACAACCTATGTGTACATTTACTCCCTCCTTCCTCACTGGAGCCTATTAGAATGTTCAATTCATATGAAGATTAAATCAACTGTTCACTTCCTTTAAGAATTCTTTTTCAATCTCCTTGCTTGTATCTGTGTCCTCAGTGTTTAGCACTATATATAGGTGTGCACTTAATAAATGCTATTTATCTGTCTATCTATGTATTTGTCTGTCTATCTATCTATCTATCTATCTATCTACCTACCTACCTATCTATCCATCCATCTATCTATCTACTGAAAAAAGGGAGGTTCTTGGCATTTGGGTAACAGAAAGAGCAGCCCCAACAATTTGATGACTGTTTAGTGAAGGGTGAGGCTGCTACCCAAAGGAACTGGGTAGTCCTCTTCCCCTTCTGGGGCTGTAACAAATATTCCTCATGCTGGGAACAGCACTAATGGAGTTGATGGGGCCATTAGCTGTCTCCCCATGGACACCCCACTAAAATGACTCCTACTTTTCTACTTGAGGCTGAATGTAACCTAGAAAGTCACTGAGATGTCTTTTGCTTTTCTAAATTGGAGGTTTAGAAATAGGTTTCAGAGCTGGGAAGGATGAGAGGGGATTTGGGATAATTTGACTTTAGAAAGATATCAGTCCTTGTGGCCCAGATACCATAAGGGAGTGATTCAGACGATCTTTGCCATCTTAAAATCACAGGACTGCAAAGTCAGATGGGACTTTATCTGTTCCTGAGTTGGAATTCACTCTACAATAAGTCTAGCCAGGGGTTATCCAGCCCCATCACATCACACCCTAGATCGCTTTCAGTAATAGGAGCCCACTATTTCCCAGGTTGAATTCTCTTTTTGTGTTTTCCCCCATCCCACATTAACATAGAATTTACCTCTCAGTAAATTCCACCAATTGGTCCTAATTTAGCCTGCTGGCATCAAAAATCACAAGCCTAATCACTCTGCTTGTGGACAGTCCTGTGGGTACTTAGAAATAGCTATTGTGCCCCTCAAAAACTCAAACCACATTTCTTCTGTCTTAACATATAAATACCTTCCAATGACCTATGGCATAGTTTCTGACCATCCTCATCAGTGTCCCCATAACACTGTAGTTTGTCTAAATCCTTTAAATGTGATATTCACACTAGCACCCAGCACCTTAGACTGGATCTGAGCAGGGCATGGTACAATGGGACTCTCACCTCCCTGTTTTTAGACTTCAAGCTTTTGGCAAGGTAGTAAAATATTATATAGTAAAATTTATTATATAGTAAAATATTCTGTGGCCTTGTTGAGTTGACACCACTACTGTCCTGAAAGGAAGATGTCCTGAACAGGTCTTTTCTCAATAAGTAAAGCAGGAAATATTATCCTCATTTTCAGGTGAAGAAACAGGTTAGAGAATTGAACACTTGTCTAGCAAAACATTCTTGCCCATTCTGTGTTGTATCTAGGACTTCTGAGATCTGTTCTAATGTTGCTGTTTGTTTTTTTTCATTCAAGCTCTTGTGAGTCAGTTATGTAGTCCAGGGGTAGCACCTGTACATCTGAGTTTGGGCAGAAATCTACTTTGCATCAAAGTCTAAACATGGTAGAGACATCAGAGGCCATCTGGTCCAACCTCATCACTTTACAAATGAGGAAATTGAGTTCCAGAGGAGGTAACCGGATTTGTTCAGGGTGATTCAGACTACATGGATCAAAGGTAGGATCTGAACCCAGGTCCCAGAACTCAAGAGCTTTGTCCTCTTTTTTCCCACCTTCATCTGGGACATATGTTCTATTGAGTGGATGGAGTCTCAGGTGGTGGGGAGAAAAAGGGACCAATGGTCAAAAAGATACAGGAGGACTAACCCTCCCCAATGAACTTGGCACATTTCTCTTTGACATCATTAGCCTCTTCTTTATCCTTTCTGCCCCAAGTTTCTTCTTCCCTGTTAAGTATCCAGCACTCACTAGTTTTCCCCAACTCAAATCAAAACCTTTCTGTAACCTCCAAAACATGTGTGCCAGAGGTGATACCCTTCTCCCAGTGTCTAAGGGAATGAGAGTGAGTTCCTACCCTAAATACATTTATTCTGATTGAAATTGCATCCTTTTCCTCCTATGAGTGGAATTAGGGGCACTAGTCAATGGATAGCATACAATATCCAGTGGGAAAAGGAGGTAGCCTTCTTTGGATTCATGGGCTTTAAAACTGGGTCTGGATCATGTAGGGCAACTATCTCACTCTAAAGTTGAAGAAGTCCAGAAGGGGAAAGCAACCCACCTGAAGGTACACGGGAAAGACTTGTCTGAGTTCTAGAATATGAGTCTGGGATCCCTGGACAAGTTTCCTGACTCTAGATTCAAAATTTGGCTACACTGTACTTCCTGGACATCCTAAAAGCCCATATTCTATCCTCTCCTGCCCACTGTCTCTTTACATGTATGATTATATGGATACGGTCTTTTGTAGCCCCAGTCTGAAGAGCTCTCCCCTTCTTTCCTTCCCTCTCTTTCTTCAGGATAAACTTGGCAATAGTGAGTACTCCATCTCATTCAGTGGCTGCTGACCACCAGTAATGTCATGTAGACATAGCACCCCCTCCAACCTCACTCCCCAAACTTACTCTGAGACTGGCACGTTGAATTCCTAGAGACACAACTGCTACTGAGTGTTTTACAAGGGTGGCTGTGCACAACACAGTCGTACATAGATCCCCACTGGTGTGCTTCCCATTAAAGATCAGTGTGTAGACTCAATCAGTTCTTAGAAAAGACATTTACTTAAATGGCACAGCAAGAATAATAGTTTAAAAAAAAAAGACTTGGGCATATACTACCACAAAGATCAACAGAATCATCAGATTTAGTGGACACAATTAAAATACAATGATACTCTTAGGAAGGGAATGGTGGCAGGCAACTGACAACTCTGGAATCTCAGGATCTCTATTTTTCTCTCTTTAGAGAATCCTTATGAAGTTCAGTATGGAGTGAGGCATCTGTAGTGCTGCTGAATGAATCACTGCTGCTATACCTAGGCTGCTTTGGTTGGATAGAAAGATCATCTGGGCCTCTTGCTCAAAAAGCAAAGGACCTCTGCTAGCTGGGTTGATCTACTGGTCATGTTGGGCTAGCTAGATTCCTCATTAGTTAAAACTTCTGCTGGGCTGGAAAAAAGTTGCCCAGCCACTGGAATGGCTCCTCAAATAGGATAGCATCTTCACTGGCTGATCTGATCTGATGGACTCGCTGAATTGGCACTTTGATGGGTAATTGACATCTCTACTTCATCAAGCCTTAGACTTGGCAAGGTGTTACTATGCTCTTTCAGTTGGAATGTTACAGTGTTCCTTTCCAGCCAGTCGTTCCCATTGGTTTTCAGGAAGGGCAGAATATATTAACCTAAGATTGCTTGAAGTCTCTCCATACCTGCTATCTCAAGACTGAGGCTTGTCACATCCCAGGAAAGACTTGGAAAAGGTGCAGACTTTTCCATTTAATAATTATTCCTGTTTAATTGCCTCAGTGAGTCAACTAACGTATAGGGACCTACCAGTTGTATTTCTCAGTTTCTATTTCAATCTTATTCGAATGAATGACTGGAGAAAAGGTTGCAAAGCCAGTTCTTGTCCCAGGCTAAGTCCATTGTCTTAAATGGCCTTTTCAAATGCAGTTGAATTAATCAAAACCTAAAATCTCTTGCAAAGGATGGAATGTTTTACACTTGAAAAGATTTCACTTTTATATTTGATTGAATCAATATTTGCCCCTTTATGGCCTTCATCTTTGAAGAACCAGAGACCCTCATCCCCACATCCAGAAACTGCTGTCGGTACATTGTGAAAGAAGAGCCCCCATCCAAATCAATAAAATGAAGGTGTGCGTCTGTGATCAACCTGGCCTGTCTGAGAGCACCACCTGATGGAAGGTGAGGAGAGCTGATTTCTCAACCATTGGTCTTATATGCTTGCCCCAGTTCAACCTTCATTTCTCCATCAATTCCACCTAAGGCAATATCATGTCTAGACATAAATCCTCTTTACCTTTTCCCTCCTTCCTTCCCGCTCTCTGAGTCTTTTGAGGTTACCTTAAGGAAATTTATCTCCTCTCTCCTTTTCTTTTTTCTCATGCATGTCCCAGTCTTGCCTGGCTTCTTTCCCTCTATCATTTTCTCACTTTCTCCAATTACTTTTCTTTCTCTCCCTAACATTCTGTTCTCTTTATATCAGTTCTGTCTCAATCTCAGACTCTCTCTCTTGCCCTCCTTCCTTTTATGGCTGATGGAGATCACTTGTCTGCTGATGACCCACTTATATCAAGGCAAAGGGAAGCTATGAAAGAGGAAGCTAGAGTAGACACGAAAAAAAAAAAACCTACCACTGTGATCAACTGTTATGGGAATCTGAAGATCTTCCCTGCCCCTAGGCCCTTTGCTAAAGTGGCTACATGACTCTGAGGACCCTTGGATATTTGAAAGTATATTCTGTTCCCTAATAGGCTGAATGTGGTCACGTGGAGCCTGTGGCGCCAGGCTTGTTTTCCGGAAATGCCCGTGCCTTGTAGCTTTGTGATTGGGCAGTGGGTCTAGAGGGCTGTGACATTCTCCAAGCCAGGAGAAGGCTATATATACGCCCTGATGTGAGGTTTTGGTTTGGGGCTCACTTTGAGAAGAGTTGTGTGATTTGGCCAGACGAGACTCTGGGCAGCCGCTGAGCCCCCCGGCTGTGAAAAACCCAGATGTTGGTGCTTCCC
>CM053585.1:374389488-374405965 GCA_028646515.1 Pseudochirops corinnae
CAACATGAATAAGAACGATAGCATGTATTGCTTCAGTCTCCATTTAAACTCTACTCTTTACCCATTTCTATTAAAAACACTAAAAAGTATAGGAATAAATGGAGTTCTCCTCAGAATAATAGGAAGTATCTACTTATGGCAATAGCTTCTTAACAGCTCTTCCAGCTTCCTCCCTCTTCCCCCTCAGTGCCTCCCAATAGGGATGCTAGAATAGTCTTCCTTATCCACTTTCTTATACATTCCTCTGCCCAGAATTGCCAATAAGATTTCAGACCCATTTGCCAGAACTTTAAGGCCCCTATCCCAACAAATTGGACACTCCCTCACCCAGAGCATACCCTGATCTCTCCCTTTTCCTTGAGCTACCCTGTTAGTTAGGCCTGGGATGCCTTGATTCTCCCCCTTCATCTGTTGAATTTCTACCTATGTTTTTAAAAGCCCAATTCAAAGGCCAACTTGTCCAGAAATCTTTCCTTGATACCTTTAGTAAACAGTTAGTTTGCACCCCTCCCCTAATAAATTTGTATATGATACCATAAATATCACTCTCCATTAGATCTTATTTGTAATAACCACAATATAGAAACAGTAGCCTATTTAACCTAGGTATGTCCTAAAGTGCTCTCCTCAGGGTTTTATATATGTCTGGTTCTTCACATTAGACTCTTTTTTCCTTCTTTTTTTCTTATTTTTTCTTAATTGCATGTAAAAAAATTAACATTCATTTTTTTACAATTTTCAATTCCAAATTCTCTCCCTCTTTCCATTTCCTTTCTCCTTGAGAAGGCAAGTGATTTGATATAGTTTATGCAAGTGCAGTCATAAAAAATATTTCTATATCAGCCATAATGCAAAAGAAAACTAAGACAAAAATAAAACAAGAAAAAAAAGTAAAAAAAAAAAGTATACTTCAATCTTCATTCAGACTCTATCAGTTCTTTCTCTGTAGGTAAATAACATTTTTCATCTTAAGTCCTTTGGAATTGTCTTGGATCATCGTATTGCTGAATACAGCTAAATCATTCAGTTGATTATTGTATAATATTGCTGTTACTGTGTAAAATAATAGATTCTTAAGTAAAAAAAGGAGTGAATCACCCTCATTGGAAAGGTCTCTGTCTCTCTCTGTTTGTCTCTGTCTGTCTTTGTGTCTCTATCTGTCTCTGTCTGCCTCTGTCTCTCTCTCTCTCTCTCTCTGTGTCTCTCCCTCTCTATCTCTCTCTGTCTCTGTGTGTGCATGTGTGTGTGTGTGTCTCTCTCTCTTTCTCTTTCTTTCTCCTCACACACACATTCTGTCTCTCTGTCTCTCTCTCCCTATCATGCATCCTGCCACTCATAGGGGAAAACAAAGCATCTGCCAAATTTGCTTCTTTCTGTTTCCATTACTCCATCTAATTACTGAGGCAATGGACTGATAAATGAGGCCTGGTGAATTGGAGGAAGGTATGGCCAGGGAGTAGGCAGAGAGGGCTGGGTGTGACAAGAAGGGAGAAGGGGGCCTAAGGACCAAGGATAGCTCCCTCCATTCTTGCCAAATTTCTGAGGCTATTTCAGAAACTTGTCTATGACTTGTTCCCTCCAAATCACCTCCATTTTCCCAAAAAGGGAAGCACCTAGGCCTGCCAGATGAAATCAATTATCTAATTGCTACAGTCAGTTAAAAGAGAAATTAAATGGATTGTGAACATTAATAACAGGCTGTAATAAGACAAACTACCTCTTAATGATGCATAGAACCCTGATGAAAATAAATTTCCTTTTGTGATGTGTGTGTATGTGCATGAGAGAGAGAGGGAGGGAGAGAGAGAAAGAGAAAAAGTGTGTGTGTGTGTGTGTGTGTGTGTGTGTGTGTGTGTGTGTGTGTGGTGAACAGAGGGAGAGATAGGAACCCAGAAGGGAATTTTTATCTAGTGAATTAAAATGAATATTGATTGCATGGCTGATAATTAATGATAGCAATTTTTGATTAAAAATGAGTTCATTTAGCAAACAAGTGGAGTGTGGTAACGTATTAAAGCTATAAATAGGACTAGAAAGAATGGGCCCTAGTTGTAAATACAGTAGCAGCAGGGAACATTTTTACAAGGAAAGGCACCTCCTCCAGACTGGAAATGAACCACATTCTAAGGTCTATAAGACCCCTCCAGGGTGCTAGTGTTCTCTGAGGGGACAGATATCCCTAGTCACTAACTGACAGAACAGAGAGGAAGGTCCCAAGAAGAACCACTCAGGTCATTCAGGGTTGAATGAGAAAATCACATAGACAGATGGAGAAGGTTAGGATGCTTCTATCTGGCCCCAGAGGGAAGAACTAGAGGATGGATGAAAGTTACAGTAGGATAGGTTTAGGTTTGATGCCAGGAGACAAAAAAAGAGAATTTTTAAAATAGCATCCTAATAATACAAACTGTCCAAAAGTGAAAAAGGGATGCCTCAAGAGAAAATGTGTTCTTCCATTATTGGTGTACTTTAAGAAATGACTACATGGGTGTGATTCCTCACATCCACAAGTCTGATTGGAAAGAAGGGACAGCAGAAAACTGCATAGAGTGTTGTTTTAACCAACCCTCTTCCTCCCTGTCATTGTACTGTAACTGGGACAGAAGAAATAATGGGGATATGTGGAATTTTTTAAAATAGTTAAATGGAAAAGCATAGACAATTGACTGTAGACATGATAAAACATTTGTATGTTCTTTAGATTCCAAGTTTGACAAAGTATCTTGTCATGTGGCAGCAATTTGTGTGTTGATTGGCTAGGCTTCTTCCCATGTGTTTTATACAAAAATGGACTGATAAAACCATTTTTTACCAAAAAAAAAAAAAAAAAAAGAAATGACTACATGAACATTCATCCTATAGGTTATTATTGGAGATTCTGTGCTAATATGGGTTCAAGTAGACATCTTTGGGGGTCCCTTATAACTCTGAAATTCTGTCAAATATGGACAGACAAAAATGTGGAGTTGGATATTCTTAGGGTTTCCATCACCATATATTGAATAGACCTGGGAGTGAGGGACAGAGGGGAAATGGACTGGTTCATCAAAATCTACCATTTCAGAAGAGGATGCTACCTGGGAACTTCAGGTAGGTGAGGTTGGGTTTTTAAGGGGGTAAGACAAGTTACTTTATGGTTCTTATAAAGTATTAAAGGCTGAAAAGAGCCTGAAGAAAGAGCTTTAATATAAATTTAATTGCAGGGTGGCCAATGCCCTGGGGTGTTTATGGTGACAGTTTGGAAATTTGGGCATATCCTCAACCTGTGAGACTGAGATTACCAACATTTTTGCTGAGAAATTGCTATATAATGAGGTTGAGTACTTGGGTGTCTAGGGTCATAGTGTCAGGCCTTCAGTTCTGGGTTCTGGGTTCTGGGTTCTGGGGGTATAACCTGGAAGGAATAAGCTAAGGTTGACTCCAGCTCTTAGTGTATGGAAGGAAGGTGTGTCAGGTTCTGATTAAGTGTCTGACCTGGATTGAGGATTGAGTCTCCTCAAAATTTTATTGCTCAGTCTGAAATACAGTCTCTGTTTCAAGGGGCACTTCCCCATTCCATCTCTATATTTCTGGCAAGGGAGAGAGGCTTGCTGAGGGATAGCAGATCAGTGTGGAGTAGGTGCAATTGTGCTGGTCTTGGAGGTATATTTTCTGGGTTTTAGTACTTGCTGTCCCGTCCTAGCTAGCTCTATGTACCAGTTCCTTCTCCCTCGTCTGAACAAAGCCCTGCTGGAGGCCTTGGCTCCTAGTGCCCTTATGTCCTTGACTTCTTTCTGGGGAGCTTCACCTCATATTTGGCTTGGATTGAGAGTGCACCTGAACTCAGAATTCTTAGCTGCCTTGGTTCCAGGCTGACGTACTACCTGAGGGTTTCCCAGGTGCAGCACTGCCAGATGCCCTCACTCCAAATTCGCACCGGAGATACTTTCCCTTGGTAGACTATAAGGTGGGTTGGGTTTTTGCAGGTAAAGGCTGTTTAGCTTCTGTCTTTGACTTTGAATAGTACCTGGCACCTAGTCATACTTGATGCACATTTGTTGATTGATTGATTGACTTGGAGATCATGTAGACTGATCCTTACTCATTATAAATGAAGCCTGGAGAGTTTGGTGACTTGGTCAGGGTGTCACAGTAAGTCAACGAGCATTTACCAAGC
Source organism: Pseudochirops corinnae (assembly GCA_028646515.1). Taxonomy (NCBI): domain Eukaryota; kingdom Metazoa; phylum Chordata; class Mammalia; order Diprotodontia; family Pseudocheiridae; genus Pseudochirops; species Pseudochirops corinnae. The sequence goes on from CM053585.1 coordinate 374,393,645, forward strand.
ACTTATTATATTCCAGGAGGCACTGTGGTAAATGTTGGAGATAAACATAAAGACAAAGGACTGCTCCTTCTCTCAAAAAGCTTACAGCCTAATGGAAGAGACAAGATGTGAAGAACTGTGTACATACAGGGTAGATATAAGTATAGATGTAGAGAGAGATAGAAATTGGGAATTAGATATAATCTTAGAAGGAAGTTACTAGCATTGAGGGAGATCAGGAAGGGCATTTTGCAGGAGAGGTACAGGTCTTGAAGGAAACAATGGATTCCAGGAGACAAAGAGAATCCCAGATACAGGAAAAGGAGGAGTCTTCTGGTAGGAGGAACAGCAAGGAGGCCAGTGTCACTAGATCAGAGAATGTATGGAGGAGAACAAAGTGCAATCAGACTAGAAAGGTAGACAGGAGTCAAATTGTGAAGGACTTTCAAAATCAAGACAAAGATGAGATTCCAATTCCATCCTGCCTCCAAATCCAGTGTTTCTCCTACATCTGACCACACGTACGGAATACTTTCCTATAAACAACTCTGTAACATAGGATTTGCAGTCATTATTATCCCCATTTAACAGATGTGAAATCTTGGGGTATGAGAATGAGCAAAGAATTAAAGTTGCTAATGCCCCAAGGGCAATGGAGGAAGACCCGGGTGAGAAATCCCAAGTGCCACATCCTGACCAAAATGTGGTACACTCAATATGCAGAATAAGGCATACATCTCTGGCCAAGAATAACATGGGAACTTGCTTTGCTTGATTAAGCTTATTCATTATAAGGGTTCAATTTTCTTCTTTTCCCCTAATGGTGATAGACTAGCAGAGAAAATATATGCTTGTTGATTTTTAAAAAGTAATTAAAAACAATTACCTTTTTAAAAAAGAAAGCCATGAAACCATGCTGATAAAATCTACTAACAATTTGCTATATAATGTCAGTTGGACCCTCACTGCAGTCAGACGATCTATTGGATGGCCATCATTATGTCAATACTCTTCCAATTATCACAACCCCCTAGCAGTTTTTCTATAGCTCCTCTCCCCTATTCTCTCAGCTGAAGACCTCACCCTATTCTTCACCCAAAAGGGCAGCCACTTGCTGAGGACTTCCTCTGTTCTCCTTTTCCTTACCTCACGTCACTCAGACATTCTTTCCCACTGGCTGCTCCTTCACCAGTATCATATGAAGAGGCAGCCCTTCTTGCTAAGGCAAATCTTCTCCATCCATCCCTGAGCCATTCTATCCAGTTTGCTTTAGCAAGTTGCCCTCATTATCATCCCTGCTATTTCTCTCTAACTTTTAGTTTCTACCTAGACCCTGGCCTCTTGCCAGCTGCCTACAAACCCACATTCAACAAATATAAAATCTTTCACTTGATGTTACCTGATACCTGTCATCCTTTATCTCATCTCCTTGGCTGAATTCCTTGAGAAAGCCATGTACATTAGATGCCTCCATTTCTCTTACTGTTTATTTCTAAATGCTCTGGAATCTGATTTTCAATATCCTTCTGCAACTGAAACTGCTCTCTCCAAATTTACCAATAATCTCTTCATTGAATAACTTAATGGCCTTTTCTCAATCTTATTTCTTCTTGATCTCTTTCCACCATGCATCAGTCAACCTCTTCTAGATCCGTTCTCTTCTCTTTGGGACACTAATCTCTCCTGGTTCTCCTTCTACCTTTCTAGCCATTTCTTCTCAGTCTCCTTTACTGGTTCTGCACCCATGTCACATCCAAGGCCCTTTTCTTGTCCCTTTTCTAAACTCTCTACATACTTTCTTACTTGGGAAATGGATTCATCACTCATTCAGAGGCAGAAGAAGGTCTAGATAGCTCTAATCTCTCTCAAACTCCAATATCATAAGTATCACATGTTCTTTTGGACATCTCAAATTGGATATACCATAGGCATCTGAAACTTAATGTGTCCCAAACAGAACTCATTGTCTCCTCCTTCTACCTTCTCCTTTCCAACCTTCCCTTATTACTGTGAAGGACACAACCATCTGCCCAGTCACTCAGCCCCACAACTTTCTCTGTCATCCTAGATGGCTGACTTCCACTCACCCTATGCTTCCAAGACATAAGGCTTTGTTGTTTCTACTTTCACATCATCTCTCACATGTGTCCCTCTCTCTCTATCCACATTGTTACCACCCTAGTCCAGGCCCCCATCACCTCATGTCTGGTTTATTCAATAGCTTTCTGGTTGGTCTCCCTGTTTAGTCTCTTCCCATTCTGTCCATCTTGTATGAAGCTGCCAAAGTGACATTTCTAAGGCTCAAATATGACCATGTCACATGTGCGCGCACACACACACACACACATGACTTCAGTGTCTCTTTATTACCTTCAGGATTAAATATGAAAACATTTTGGGCATTTATAGCCCTTAGCAAACTGTCCTCTTCTTACTTTTCCAGTCCTCTTATTTTTACTATCTTCTCCCTAAATCTCAATTGAACTACAATGGCAGTCTTTCTATAACCTGCTGCATGATGTTCTGCCTTTCACCTCTGACCCTTGACTATGCTTGGAATGCTCTACTTCAAATCCTCCTCCTGGTTTTACAGACTTTCTTCAAGACTCAAATACAACCTTTTGCACAAGGTCTTTTTCTTCTCTTCTCCCTTTTGTTTGGACTTTCTCTCTTAGCTTACCATTCAAACACATTGAACATAGTTTTTCTTCCTTCCTTCTTTCCTTCTTTCCTTCCTTCCTTCCCTCCTTCCTTCCTTCCTTCCTTCCTTCCTTCCTTCCTTCCTTCCTTTCTTCCTCCCTTCTCCTCATTATTCAGCTTTTGATGGCTCAGAGTGAGTTCAAATAGCAATTGTTTCTGTTCTGGCCAGAAAACCTGAGATTCTTCCCCTCCCAGATTGATTCTTTTGAGTAGGAAAACTAAACCATCTTTTGCCTCAATTCTAACCTAGCCTTAAATCACTGAATGGGTGTTGCCTCAGACAAGTTGCTACTTGGGAAAGACCTAAGTTTAAAATGGCAAAGTTCTTCCACTACATCCAGGGCCATTACTAGACATCCTGCCCTATGTCTTGCCACTAGATTCCAATGACCTTGGAGAAAAGAGTGAGGCTCATGATTTTGCACAACCCTGTCTCACCTAAATCCAATTCACTTGCAAGTCAAGACATCACCCTCCTGATATCCTTCACCATTTTCAAGAATGAAGGACTAAAAACAAAACAACAAACTGTCTGTATTTACCTAGTAAAGAACTTGTTCTTTCCCTCACTAGAAGATAAGCGCTCTGAGGTCAGGACAGCATATGTTTGTTACCTTTCTTAATAGCCCCAGTACATAGTACAAGGGCTAGAACATAGCACTTACTTAATAAATGCTTGTTGACTGACTAATCCCAAGAAAATGGTCATTAAAAGATTTGACTCTTTGTGCACAGTGCTACACAATCTCCAGTCTTCTACAAGGGGAGTATTAGATTTGATGCACAAAATTCAGAAATGTGGATGAAGATGTGCAAAACAGTTCAGAAAAAAAGTTTATTTCTCAGCATCTCTGGGTGTATTTTAATGACACATGTACTATCTGTGACATATAATTATCTCTCACATTTCCACAGTACGTTCTAGTCATAAAGTTCCTCCTATCCATGATTGAATTTTATACTCCCAACAGCCCAAAGAGGGTGAATTTTAATTTCTATTTTATGGAGAAATGCTTAGAGGCCCAGAGAAGCTAATGGTGTATCCAGGACTAGAACTCAAGTCTCCTGATAGCAAATCAGGGGTTGCTTTTACTACATCTGATTGCTTGGCATGAGTGTGAATCATCTTAAATAAATTAAAGCTCCTTGGGTATATGGCCTTTAGTTTCAGCTTCTTTCTATCTTCAGTGGTGTCAAGTAGACTCAGAGTTCTCTGCTTTCAATGATTGCTGGTGGGCTGTCATTAAGAAACTGTGAAATTATGATGTTGATGATGATGATGATGATGATGATGATGGTGGTGTTGGTGGTGGTGGTGGTGATGGTGATGATGGTGATGATGATGACATGCTTTAAGGTTTACAAAGCACTTTACACATATTATCACATTTGATCCTCATAACAACTCTGGGAGGTTAGATGCTGTCATTATACCTCTTACATATATCAAAAAACAGGCTGGTAAAAGTCAAAGGAATTGCCTAGGGTCATACAGAAATTAAGAAAGTATCTAAGGCAGGATTTGAACTCAAGTCTTTGTGACTTTCAGTCCAGAATTTGTTGCCCTGTAACACCTGTCTTCCTTAAGGCAGGAATGTCTAACAGTGCTAGCCACCTCCTGACCAAAAAGAGGTGATGGGCTCAGTGCAGACTAAAGTGTGTGTGTGTGTGTGTATATATATATATATATATATATATATATGTATGTATGTATGTATATGTATATATGTATATATGTGTATATATATATATATATATATATATATATATCTGTGTATATTGTTGTGTGTATTTTTTTCTTGAACAGAACCAGTGTGGAGATTTGTTTAATTGAATATGCCTAATTATGACAAGAGTTTTTCTGTCTTTATCAAAGAAAGAGAAGGTGGATTTTTGTTAACTGGATACAAAACTAAAACAATTTTTTAAATAATGAAAAAAAGGGAGATGAACTACTCATGCAGTGAAACAGGACCAGCCAAAGTGGATCTTCTTGTGTCTTTATGGTATCAGGATAGAGAGAGAAAGACCTCAGAACACTGAACTGATGTTGTAGAGGGAGCCTATGGGACTACAATAAGAGTCTGAGAGAATGAACAAATCCAGCTCCTTATTATAGATGAGCTATGACCAACATCTTTAGAAGGAACTTCTGAATCATTAAGATCTTAGGACTATTTAAGAAGTTGAGTGTTGAGAGCTTCTGGGTGGTGCTTAAAGCCCTGGATTATGAATAGAGATCTATTTTTTAAACTTGGAGTCAGGAGGCTGTGACCATCCACAGTGTTCAGCAGGGACAGCTCCCATTTCCAGGTTCCTCTCAGCACTCCAATAAAACAGGCAGTCAGTCAGTCAGTCAGTCAGTAAGCATTTTTAGTTATATACTATGTGCCAGATAGTGTGCAAAATGCTGAGGATATAAAAAGATAAGGAAATCAGAAAGGGGCAGGGAGTGGCCCAGTGTCCTACTATTTGTATCAAAGAACAAACATGAGCCCACTTCTTCTGCTCCCTCACATGTGGGTGACCATCCCTGGTACTTCCCACCATCTCTCCAGCATTCACCAGCACTTGTTTGCTGAAGCCTTTAAGACGGAGCCTGACAGCAACAAGCAGTTGTATAACCCTCTGGGGGAAAGGATGGCACCGATATCTTTCCAGGCAAATCCAGAGCCCCATTAAGCCAAGGAGTAGAGGGGGAGGGAGAGTTTGGAGATCAAGCTGCACTAATTACTCAGTGGAAACTCATGTCCTTTTTGGAGCCAGGGAGGCTGCTTATAGTTTAGTGAAGTCCAGGCACTTCCTGCCATTTGCTCCACAAAGCCGATATTAGATCTGGATCCAGGTCCCATCTGTCAGGACTTGAAATAAAGAACCAGAGTGTTTCTGGTGAGCAGCCCCTGGGTAGCATTTCCCAAACTCACTCAGCTACAAGATATTTGGAGTTTCGAAATACATGAATGCAATCTATAAGTGCTGGTACATGGGACAGGAGAGTAAGAAAATCCCAAGAAAAAGGAGGGTTTGGCAGGGGAATTCTGTATCAAAATAAGACAATTCATTTATTTTAATGCCCACCCCCAAGTGAATGTGTGTGTGTGTGTGTGTGTGTGTATATAATATGGGAGAAAAAGTCATTGAAATCTAAATTTCTTCATGTGTTGCATGGAATATGAGGGCTGCCATTTAGAAGAAATGAACATGGTGTGTTTGGTCCCAGAGGACAGAACTCAAAGAATAAGACAGAAGTTGCAAACAGGCACATTTTTCCTTGATATAGAAGTACTTCCTAAAAATTAGAATTATCTCAAAGTGAAGTGGACAACCTCATCAGGAAGGGCCCCCTCCCCTACTAAAAATTTACCAGCAAATATCAGATGATGGTTTATTGGCCACAAATATACATATTCTAGAGGGGAAACCTGTTTATGTATGCATGGGGTGGGCTAAATTTTTCAAATGTTCCCCCCTGACCCTGAGATTCTGCAATTTATCTCTCCCTCTTCCACACTGTTGTTCCTGGCTCTGTCTTCTGAGCACAAGTAGAAACATCTTTTTTGTTCTCCTGGGGTATCATAAAGGAATAGAGAATTCTTTTTCATAATCATCAGATGTAGGTTGGGAGATTCCTTTTGGGAAATGCTGCAACCTTAACTGACAAGAGTCGTGATTTGAACAGAGGTTAGTCAAGATAATGTCTGAAGACCCTTCTGTGGTTGGGATTCTGTGGTTAGAAATCAGGTTTACTTTACCATCCCTCACACAAATAGAACCCAGTATATATTGGTTGTCCAACTGAGTAAAGCTGATAAATATTCTGGCCCCTTTCAACTTCCCAAGAACTTGAGATAATAGATAGGGAAATGCTTTGGAGAGTTGCAAATGGAGACCAGATTGATGGTATACCATGCTCTTGGAAGAGGAAGTCCTTTTTATCAGAGAGTCTCAAGACAGAGGGCCAATAACTGGATCAACATTATTCAATACTAGAGATGAAATAGTCCTATTCAAGAAGAGAATATGCTTTGCTTAACTAAGTATATTTGGTATAGGTTTGGTTTTTTAAGGAAAGGGGAAAGTAGGAGTGAAATTGATTTTCTTGTTAATTGAAAACTATAATTAATTTTAAAAAGGGACTAAAGAAGAAAAAAATTAGAGGAGAGCATAGTAACTCTCTTAAAAAGAATATCTGAAAAGCTATCAAGGGGAAGGGGACTAAGCTGGAATTCTGTCAGGAATCACCATCAAGCTTACCAATGAAAAGAAGGAAAATTCTACTTTCTCCACTGGTTTTCAAAATCAGGATATTTTACCATCTCTATTCATGTGGCATCTTTCCTGATCCCCATCATTTTTACAGCTCTTTTGTATAGATATATAGGTACTTATTTGATTTTATATGGCAAAGATCTTTCCCTTCCCCCCTCCTAGCAAATCTTCCATTGTATCACAGATTTTTAAAAGGGGGGAAAAACAGATGAAGAAATTAACCAATGGCCCCATCTAACATATAATCCACATTCATCATTCCCAACCTTTGCATTGGTGGAAGGGTGATGCAGTTTTTCATATTGTCCTCAGGGGCAGGCTTGGTCGTTATAATTAACCCAAGAATAGTTTCTTTTTACTGCTCTTCTTGTATTCATCATTGCTTACTTCTCACAGTACCAGTCCCTAAACATCTTCCCATCTTCCTCCGGATTTTTCATATTGTTTTTATTTTAAACAGTGAAGTAATAATAGCCCATGCTTTGTTTGTGCTTTGTGATCTGTTTAGCTGTTCCCCCATTAGCACATCTCTTAGTTCTGCCTCCTCAAACATCATGGGTCTTGACCTGGTGCTTTCATGTCATTGAAAACAACTCAGAGCTTACTCACCCCATCTTTATCCTTATTAACCATTTTCTTGTCCATTCCAAAGATTTTTCTCTTTACTAGGTAAAAAAAAAAAAAAGAACTAAAAAGAGATGGTGAATAATTTTGCCAGAGAATCATTTATTACCTTCGTATTTTTCCTTTTTCTGGCATAGCTCTAACAAGAAATAAGGACCTGTGTGTACTTTCATTGGCAGAGGAAACTCTGTGACTGTGGAGGTGAACAAACTCCTATCAATGCAGGTTGGTACCTTCTCTACAACTCATAGAACAGCTGCCTAGACTGCCGAGAAATTAAGTGACTAGCCCAGGATCACACAGCCTGTGTAGCAGAAGTGGATTTTGAACAAAGGTCTTTTTGGTTTCAAGGACAGCTCTTTGTCACTCTGTCACTCATGCTTCCCCTCATCCCTTGAAAGCATTCCTTTGAATTGTGGTTGAACATTCATATTTTGTTGTCTGCTCACATTGGACTTAGCCCTCGTTTAACATTCCTTTTATATGTCTGTGGTACTCACTCCAAGTTAACATTCCCTCCATTTCATTCTTACAGTATTTTTTTAAGTTGAGTTTATTGCTGAGCCCCAACCTCCTAAATGGAGCTACATCTTCCTACTCCCATTTTCACATGACAATGCTCCTGCCTTTTCAGTTCAAACTTCCTTCCTGTCCTGCCTCCTGGGGCAAAGTAGAACAAGTCTGATCTCTTTTCTATACAACATCTTAAAATACTGGAAGATGGTCATCGACTGGCCCCGGGGTCTTCCCTTCTCCAGGCTAAACATCTTTATTTCTTTACCTGATTCTCATGTGACCTTCATGTCACATGAGAATCAACATCCTGGTGCCTTCTGTATACTTAACATCTTGGTGATGTTCTTCCTATAATGTGGTGACCAGTAGTGAGTTAAATGCTCCAGATGGAATCTGATGCAGACAAACTCCAGCAGAATTTAGACTTCCCTTGTTCAGAATCTTGTATATCATTAATAGCCTCAGTTTTGAGGAGCTGCCATGTTCCACTGATGACTTACTGACCTACAGGTTATGGGTTTCTTGCCCTAGGTCTGTCACATACCAGCTTTCTAGTCATTTCTGGCCCTTATCCTACCTACAGCTGTAGCATTCTGGAACTGTGAAGAAAGGCCCGCCATCAGGAGAAAAGGGAAGGGCTAAAATGCAGATAGAGGTAGCATTCAACTTCTTTGGGTTCAATTGGGATTTTGGTGAGAATGGTCTCTGACTCAGAAGATTTAAAGATGAAAAAAGCATGTTAAAAATTATGGAAACCAGCCCCTCTGGGTTCTAGGTGGGGGCTCAAGTCACACACAGGGAACAGGTCGCCAAGTTGGACTTTGAATACAAGTCTTTCAACATTTTCCCTAAAATTACTCTGAAGATCAGCTGAACAAGTCAAACTCAGAATCCCTTTAGATTTTTTTTTTCTGCTTTATTAAAACTATTTCAGTGATTCCCTTTCCACTGGGTACCGCTTAACCCCAAGACAGGAATAAAGACTAGCCCTAAGCTGGGACTCTGTGTGTGTGTGTGTGTGTGTATGTGTGTGTGTGTGTGAGAGAGAGAGAGAGAGAGAGAGAGAGAGAGAGAGAGAGAGAGAGAGAGAGAGAGAGAGAGAGAGAGAGAGAGAGAGAGAGAGAGAGAGAGAGAGAAAGAGAGGGAGAGAGAGTTTCTTATATTTTGCCTTGTCTATTGTTCCCTGAGCAATGCAATTACCCTCACTGGGGAGAAAAGAAACGATCACAAGAGGCTTGTCATTAGTAATGCAGAAAGAGAAAGATAATGAGTATTGAGAAGGGAAACATGCAAAAGTCCCAAGGTTCTCTGCACATGAGGATCTAGGGAAGGGGCTGTTCCCAGGCTAGCAGCTTTTTTTTTTATAATAAGGGGATATGAGCCAATTACTCAGTAGAAGTTTAATAAATACTCAAACAATGTTTCTCAACTGGTATGTTCCCTGTGACTTGTGAGGCAAACAGCTTAAACTTCTGTGGGCAGTAACTGGGTTGCCAGAATCAAGCCTATACATACACACATACACACACACACACATATGTATGTATGCATATATGCATACTTAAAAGAAAAAGAAAGACAGTCTCTATCCTCAGAAAGCTCATCAGCTAGTGGAGGAAGACAAGGCACAAGACAAAGCTGAAAGAGAAGGCACCCAAGGGTGCCCAGCCAGGGCCATGATGCGGTGCAGTTGAAACCAAGTGAAACAGCTGATGGAAAATGCAGACAGTGGAGCTCTTGGGCATTCTGTATCTACATGGGGTTTTACTGAGTGGATGGGGAAGTGGAACACAATTGGGCCATAATGGTTGACTGTAAGAAGGATCTGCATTGCTCCAGCACTTGATTTAATCAGTATGCTGTCACCTGTAAGCAGGATCTAGATAAGATGACTTTCAGATGGAAATTTCTCTTTAACATAGATTTTAAAAATGAGGTGAAGTATCCTTGAAGTCCACAAATGAGAGTTCAAAGCCTGGCAGTTACTTTTGTGACCTTGCACCAGTCAGCAACCACTCTATGCATCAGTTGTTTGTTTTATGATTATTATTTTTGAAAAATGAGGGAGTTGGGTCAGATAAGCTCTAAGGCCTCTCCAAAACCTAAATCTATTATATTGTGATGTTATATGGCATGCTGTGGAATATCACTTAGCAAAGTCAGTCTGTCCTCTCCAAAAACACTCATCAAGAATACTCTCAATACATGTATACATTATTTTCATACTTTTGTTAAATATAGATTGGAAGATTGGAATATTGACTGGTAATTAATTATCAATGCTCTGAAAGTTATCTTTTTTGGCTATAATAATATCTGAGATTGTTTGTGCCCCTGTAGTATCATCCCTAGCTTCAAGGATATTATGAATCAAACTTCTAATGTGCTCCTAACTCCATGGCCTCCAGCACAGCCCATCCAAGCACACTTGATATAGTCCAGTTACTTTGCTTATATTTACACTCTTCAATTCCATTTCTGCTTCCTTTTTAACCAGTTCTGGGGCCATGATGTTAAAGTTCAGGCATGCCAGCTCCACTATCTCTCATTGTAAAGTTGATTATAAAAGTCTTTGAAGATCTTTCCTATTTCTCATACATTTGTTGTCTCCTTACCAGTTTCATCCTTAATTATATTTATAACTTGATTTAAGGACTTGCGGTATAAATCAGAAACCCTTCTAGAACTTATTGTATAATCTCTGAGAAATCTTTATAACAGAAAAATGCAGTACTTTTCAACCAACATAGCAATGAATCTCATAGGATATAGGTAGGCTTGTTGCATGATGATAGATGTGATCAGACATTAGAAAAAAATGTTTAAAGATAGATAGGTAGGTAGGTAGGTAGATAGATAGATAATTATTATTATTTACATGCAACTGGGAAATAAGATGTACAGGCACTGGGGCAGGGAGATCCATCTTGCCCTACTGGAAAGTCAGACAGGTGGTGGGGGAGGATATAGGACAGAGCAGATTGGGGGAAAGGGTATATAGGATCACTGTTTTGGGGAGATCGGTAGGGGAAAGACAGGGAGAAAATTTGTAACTCAAAATTTTGTGGAAATGAATGACATAAACTAAAAATAAACAAAAGTTAATTAAAAAAAAAGTACCTGCTTCAAGAAACCTAACCTCATCCCCTAGTAACCTCATCCAAGAGTACTAGTCTTCTTCAGACATAAAACAGTTTATTTGCACCTCTCCAGTACAAGCATAATCTAACACTGTGTACAGTGAATGTGTGTATATGTATCAGATCGTTCTAGTTGACAAAAATGCTCCTTGACGGAAAGTACTGGGTGGTAATTAAGTTGGGTATCTCCCTCAGGAGTACACAGTAAATACTTAAAACAGATTAGTTGCTTGTTAATTAAATGGCCTGCATTCTATTTCTTCCCAGCCTTTTCTTACACTCTTCTCTCTCTTCTGAATGCCCCCTATATTTGCAAACATTTTTGTAGAAATGTCACTTGCTCAGAACCAGAACAAATGCTACATCTTCTAGGAAGGTTTCCTTAATGCTTCCAGTCAGAATTCAGCTCTCCTTTCCAAAGGCCCTGGCATTTCTTCTTTGTTTTTATGCTATCTGATAGTGCATCATTGTTATGAGTCTCCACATGTTAACTCTTTTACTAGTCATTGAGGTTTTTAACAGATAAGACCTTTGTCTTATTCTCTGCATTAATAGGTTCTTATTGCACACACACACACACACACACACACACACACATACACTCATATACATATGTGCATATGTATGCATGTGTGTATGTGTGTGTGTGTGTGTGTGTGTTGTTTTTATTCCCCCACTCTTGAAATTCAGGAGCAATGTGGTAAGCACTCCCTGCACACTGGTAGGCTGCAAGTCTCTGAATGATGTGGTAAGAAAAGGCCTGAACTTGAAGTGAGCGAAACAGAGCTCACATTCCAGAATTTCTTTTTTTTTTTATTTTAACTTTTATTTACTTCAGTTTACATCATTAATTTCCACAAGATTTTGAGTTACAAATTTTCTCCCCATCTTTCCCCTACCCACCACCCCAAAACAGCCACCCCATTGTATAACCCCTCCCCCAATCTATTCTCTCCTATGTCCTCCCCCATCACCCCTCTTACTTTCCGCTAGGGCAGGATGGATCTCCCTTCCACAGTCCCTATGTATCTTAAGTCCCAGTTGGATGTAGTTAATAATAATAATAATAATAATAATTGTATATATATATATA
>CM053585.1:374406465-374422069 GCA_028646515.1 Pseudochirops corinnae
TATATATATATATATATGTACATGTATACTTAGAGGGCACAAGATCAGTTGAATAGGAAGGGATGATATCTAAAAGATAAAATTAAGAGGTGAGAGATGAATATGATGAGAGGAGATAGGGAGAGATAGAATAGGGTAAATTATCTCACATAAAAGAGGCAAGAGAAAACGGTTACAATGGAGGGGAAGAACAGGAAGGCAAAAGGGAATGGGTCAACCTTACTCTCATTGAATTTGGCTTAAGGAGCGAATAACACACATTCAGTTGGGTATCTTACTCTACAGAAAAGTAGGGGGAAGGGGATAGGAGCAGGGATGATAAAAGGGAAGGCAAAATGGGGGAGGATAGTTAAAAGCACACACTTTTGAAAAGGGACAGGGTAAAAGTAGAAAACAGAATAAGTGGGGGGGGGGGATAGGATGGAGGGTAATATAGTCAGTCTTTCACAATATATCTACCATGGAAATGTTTTGCATAACTACACATGTACAATCTATATCAAATTGCTTATCTTCCCAGTAGGGACAGGTGATGTGGGAAGAAGGGAAAGAATCTGGAAATCAAAGTTTTAAAATAAAATGTTAAAAAAATAGTTTAATTATTATTTTTACATGCAACTGGGAAATAAGATATATGGGCACTGAGGTATATAAATCCATCTTGCCCTACTAGAAAGGTAGAGAGGGTATGGGAGAAGATATAAGAAAGAGCAGATTGGGGGAAGGAGTATGCAATAGGTTTGCTATGTTGGGGTGGTGGGTAGGAGAAATACAGGGAGAAAATTTGTAACTCAAAATCTTGTGGAAATGAATGTTGAAAACAAAAAATAAACAAAAAAAAATCTATCACAGAATTTTAAACACAGTAGGTGCTTGGTGAATGTTTAAACTCATTTGAATATTTAAGTGGCCAGTTCTCCAGCAGAACAGAATTAAGAATGGTCCCTTGGAGAAATAAGATGGAGGGGACTGTTCCATAAGGCAGGGAGTTAAGTGTGTTAAAATTCTATTATTCTATGACTTTCAAGTTTGGAAGCAGTCCTGATTCTACTCTTCTGACTGCAAGGTGTCTTCTTGTCTTAGGCCATATGTAATGGAGAAAAAGGTGGTAATGGAAAAATTGCCACAAGAAAATTGAATCCAAAATACTTATCTATAAATATATACCAAGATAAATTTAGCCAAATGTAAGGTAAGGCTACCTATACGTTAGAGCTACCTGAAACACAAATGATTACCTCTGCAGGCAGCAGGTTCTCCATTGCTGGAGATGTTTAAGCAAATTATGGAAAACCTCTTGTTGTGTATGACATAGAGGAGATCCTGGGTCAGAGATAGCTGGACTCAGTGTCCCTGAAGGGCCTTTCAACACTAATATGTGAGGAGTCTTCCTAGAATCTCTTACCCTGACTGTAGATCTCAATATCATCCCAGTAGGTATTGATGGAAACTAGGAACAGGAAAGATTAATCTACCATTAGTTTGGTGTAGCTACTCTCTCCATTGATGGAGACCGCAGTTAGCCTAGGACTGAACAGATAAGTTCTGATAATTGTGATCAGACATTAATCTCCTTCTGGCCAGCCTCCTGATGCACTTCTCTAGACTTAAGCTGTCCCTTGAATGACAGAGAGACAATCAATTCCCCAGGATTCATGGAATATCATAGGACAGAATTGAAATTTTTTCAATGTAAAGCATTAATGAAATGAAGGCATTTTATTCAAAGCCTCTAATGTTTATTTAAAAAGAATTAAATTGTGTTTGAAATACTCAAATGGTTCTCATTGATGAGAAGAGGAATAGAAAGGAGACAAGAGGGGAAGTTACCCATTCCTTATTATTGAATGTCTTCAAGGGCATACAGATGGAATGTCTTTAAGGGATGTCTGTTTCCATTGTTGTAGAATGGAATCCAGGACAGGAACAACTTGGCCTCTAATGCCCCTTTCAAGGCTAAATCTCTGTAATTCTGTGAGAAAGGGACAGAGTGAAAAAGGGAGGGAGAGTAAAAGGTAGAGAAACCCAGAGAGAGGGAAATGGAGACTGAATAAATATAGATGTGGAGACTTGTAGAGTGGGTGAGGTGCTAGATTCTTAATGAAAGGGCTAGAAAAGGTTCCACCCAAACAATGATAAATGTGCTATGAAGAGGGAAGAACCGCTATCCTCTCTTTCATGTGAATCCCCTAAGACACACATTCCCTGAATCCACATGTTCACAACAGCTGTCTCACTGAGAGGCCAACTCTCAGTGGAGTCAATCAGGTGGTGCTAGTCGAGGAAAGAGAAAACTGAGACAGAAAAGTTTTCAGATTGGACTTTTCATTTTAAATGGGTGTTTGAAAGAGTTAGAGGCAACAGATAAATGGTCAAAGGATAGGAGCAGGTGGTTTTGAAAGGAGAAACTCAAGCTATGAACCAAGCTATCATATTAACAAAATACTTTAAGACAAAACTAATTAGAGAAGTGAAAATTACAGGAATTTTGAGACTCTGTCTTACATCAATCAGACTGGCATAAATTGCAAATGTTGGAGGGGCTGTGGGAACACAAGCACACTGCTGGTGGAACTGTGAATTGGTCCAACCATTCTGGACAGCAATTTGAAACTATGCCCCAAAAGTTACTAAACTGAGCATATACTTTGACCCAGCAATAAAATTAGTAGGACAATAACCAGGAGGTATTGCGGTGTTTAACAAGCAGCTCTCTGGGGAAAAAAATAATGCATATATCATACAATTTTGAGTTGAATCTCCATTATGCACATTTTCTCCATCACTTTCCTAAATCTAGACAATCAACAAAACAATACATCAAACCCTGATTTGTATCAGTTACTGGTTCTTAAGGTAATAAGAAAATTTAACACTAAATTTACTCTGAAAATTTAACAAATAGTTCTCCCAAGCTGGTACACACTGGCTCTAGCACAAACCTGTGCCTAGCCCTCCTTCCTCAGAGAAATCAAAAGAAAAGGAAAATGGTCTTTATGTACGTACATATCAGTATATATCTGTATTTTTTCACAGTGACTTTTTTTTTAAAACTAAGTGGCTGTCCTACTATTGAAAAATGGTCAAACAAAGAGTGATGTATGAATGGAATGGAATATTATTTTTTCACAAGAAATGATGAACTCAACAACTTCGGAGGAATCCAAGATCTTTATGAGTTGACACAGAGTGAAATGAGCAGACTAAGGGAGACAATTCATACATTGACAATAATATTGTAGAGGGAAATAACTTGAAAAGACTTCAGGACTCCAATCAACCCAATGATAAATCATATGTCCAAAAAAATGAAGATGAAACATATTGCTCACCTCCCTCCACAAAGAGAAAGAACTTAGAATGAGGAAAGAGACATACTTGTTTTAGTAATAATGCCTGTTGTCACTTCTTTGGCTGGACTACATAGGTATGTTATGAAGAATTTGTTTTTCAGGATTGTTTCATTTGCTCAATAGGGGCATGGTGGAAGGGGCAGATTAATAAAAATGTGTATTACTTGAAAAAAATTAAATGCTCTATTCTTTAAAAGGAAATGGAGGGGGTGGCTAAGTGGCACAGTGAATAGAGCACCAGCCCTGGAGTCAGGAGGACATCAGTTCAAATCCGGCCTCAGACATTTAACACACACACACACACACACGCACTCACACACACAAAAAAAATCTAGCCATGTGACCTTGGGCAAGTCACTTAACCCCAATTCCCCTCCAAAAAAAGGCAAAAACAAAAAGAAGAAGGAGTTCAATAAAAGGAAATGGAGGAATGGTAGGAATTAGGAAACATAACTCTGATATTTACTATAAGTGGAACGTTGAACCAGTCACCAAATCTCTCTAAACTTCAGTTTCCTCCTGTATAGAATGATGAATTTGGATATGATGGCTCTTCCTAACTAATCCATGATTCTCTTGTGATTTTAAAGATGGTCACTTTGTGATTAGTCATCGATGTATAGCTTAGGGACTCATTATGTTTTCAATTTTGTGGAGTTTATAGTGTGGCATCAGGAGGTCATCCCATCCCTTCCCTTGTCTCTGGGAAGAGCAAAGCCTAAACTATGTCTTGGGGTCATTCTCCAGGGACAGTGAGTCTCCAAAATCCCTTGGTAGCCTGGCTGAGTTTTTAGTAACCCTTACTCAAGCCTTGGACCATTTTATCTCTTTTCATCCATCAAGTGTGCCAGATTGCTAGAGTTTAGAACTGACAAGCCAGGAAATGGTGAGAACATTCAGGATGCATGAGCTTCTATGAGTAAATATTTGAGTTTATGACTTGTATGTGTAGGAATGTGTGTGTCTGTGTATGTATGTGTGTATGTGTCTGCATCTGTGCATATCTGTATGTATCTGTGAGATAGAGAGAAGGAAGGGCAGGTAAAGACAGAGGAGGCAAGGGAAAGGGAGGTGGAACCGGTTAAGGTTGTTCAGTACCCAGCCTACCACATCTCACTCTGGAATGTTACCCCTAGACACAACTCCCCTACCTAGTCCTTCCTTGATCTATAGGCTGTACAATGAATGATGGAGCTGTCAGTTTGTATCTATTCCTGAAGACTCTTTGAGGTCCAGGCCAGTCTAGGCTGCATAAGAGATCTTTTTTATTCTGGTATACAGCTCCTCTCCATGCTAGAATGCCTTGCCAGCTCCAGTGTCTAAAGATGTCTCTTTCCCTATGTTTAAAGGGACTAGAAAAATGACATTGTGATAGATAGACAGACAGACAGACAGATAGATAGATAGATAGATAGATAGATAGACAGAAAGATAGACAGAAAGATATATATATATATGAACATACATAATAGAACACACATACAAGCATACGCACACAAACACAAGAGAATTGGCTCAAGTGTTCTCTGAAATCATTGCTTAGTTTCTCCATAAAGCATCCCCAGGAGGTTGACAACAAGACGTTTCTGACAAATAACCTAAGTAATTAACATTTTCTTCCCAAATGTCCATATGGCTTTTGTAACTTCCATGGAACTAGATGGAAAAGTGAGAGTGTGAGTGGAAAATTTCAGAAATAAATCCTGTTTTCCTTATTCAAGTCATGTAACCTTAACGAACTTCACCTCTTCTCCTTTAATAGGAAGAGGTTCACACGGAATGTCCCTCTGACTCTTCTATCTTAGAATGTCTTGGCACTAAGATTTCCAAGGTCCCCTAAATTCTGTATCACTGAGAAGGTATCTCTATCCTCATGTACTCTCACTCTTCCTGAGGCCTCAGATAAGCAACCACAGTTAAAAAGACTGAGAGAGTCTCTTTGTGTGCCCAGCTACAAGGAATCTTGCAAATTGTTCAACCTGCCTTGACTTTCCCACAGCCACAGAACTAGGTGGTGAGTGAGATTTCTGCCCTGGGTTTCTGATCCCAAGAAAAATGGTCTGTGTTGATAATGTGGTGGTGAATGAGGTGCTGGTAGCTGGAGTAACAGTAACAGCAGCAATAAAAGCAGTTACAGGAGAAGAATAGTAGTAGTGGTAGCCATAACCATTGCCATTATTTCAATAGTTTAGAGGGCGGTTCTTAAAGCACTCTTCCTCTATGGTCACCCATGAGCTACCTAAGTCATGCTCATTTTTGCTCCTTTCACTGTACAGATTTTCTTTATTTGGCCTCACAGCAAACTGTTACAGCAAAGGCTTGAATATGGGAATTTTCAGGAAATCGGCACTTGGGAACATGATACAAACAAGAGCTTTATTATGATGTGGTACAGCAAATGGGCAAATAAAAGCATGTATGTGTATATTTATATGTATACATATACATATATACCAAAAAAAACCACATAAACACATTATATGACAATATTGACATTCAGAGGTTCATCCCCATGAATGCAAGAAAATCACCCAAAGAGGGTGAGGGAGACATGAGACATGTCTACTCAAAGTAGAGGTTCAGACAGCAAAGTGATATACTCTACTGAGTATATGAGAGGTGAATAGAGTCAGATATGGGAGAGGCATCCCTAACCAAACCCAGATGTGGTGGGAAAGTTCTCAGTCATGTATCAATACCATACATGGGTGAAGCTTAGATAGGGAGAGTTTGTTTATTGGACCCTCAACCTGAAAGAGGATCTAAGTTAGCCATCTAACACAGCAGGAGGAGAATGACCCAGAAACAGCAGCAGATCAAGAGCTCCATCCAATCAGAAGTTGCAAGCACTATCTGCTTGGCAGCGTTAACATAGATCAGAAGAGTGGAAAGCTATACAGTCATCTGTCTGAGTCTATATGATTCTATGGGCATTAGGACCACTTAGCCTAAGTGATTCCATATTGGAGACATATCATAGTAACTATAACATCAAACAACATAAAGTCTATCATTATTAGAGATGAAGAAATCCTTGTCAAGATGTGGCCACATGCTACTATGACACCACTCAGAAGCAGCAGGGGCAGAACCAAAAGCAAGTTCTCAACTCTATGATTAGTGCTGTAATTCCTGCAATCCAAAGATGGTGATAAATCTGAATAATCAAGATAACTCCAGGCTTTCTTCTGGCCTTGCAGGGAGAGGATTGCTTTGTTCCGCTAAGCCCTTAGACCAATTTTGCTCATAGGTTCTGGGGGCACCCTGGACTTCAACTCTCATATTTCAAATCTATTAGTCTTTTTAGGGAGAGGCCTTGTGAATGCTTCAAGGAGGTTTCCATTTTACCACTAATAGAAGAAAGACAAAGCTCATCTTCATGACTGGGTGAAGAGCATTGGTAAATCCCAACTTTACATGAGAAAACAAGAAAGCCATGGGACTCTTCTAAGGCTCAGTTTCCTCAAATAAAGGGAAATGGCAATTTAAAAAAATTTATTAGAAGTGATGACCAACCTTGATAAACTGGACTATCCTCAACAACGCACAGCTAAAGACAACTCTACAAGCTCAGGATGGAAGGAGATATCTAAACTCAGAGAAAGATATAGAAAGACTATAATTTAAATGGAGACTGAAGCAAAACACACTATCGTTCTCTTTCATGTCTGGTTTTGCTTTTTTTTCCCAGTGATCACTCATTGGTTACAACCCTTCTATATAACCAAACTATTGTACAATGTGAAAGTATTTGCAGATCCTATACATGATTGCACACCACCATGGGGGGGGGGGGGGGAGAAGGGAGAAAATCTGAAACTCAAGTGAATGTGGAACTTAATCTTGTAAATTAAAAGTAATTAAACAAGTCATTTAAAAAAAAAGAAGTGAAGGAGACTTTTGAGATCATTGAATTTCAAGGCAGAATCCCTCATTCAGGGATAGTTATGTGGTACCAGCCCCAGAATCAGGAGGACCAGAATGTAAATCTGACTTCAGATACTTACTAGCTATGTGACTGTAATAGTAATGTAATTTGAGGTTCCTTTTGTATTGTTAAGCTGAGAGAGACTTAGCACTTAGTAATTAATTAACCCTCTGTTAAAGAAACAGAAGGCATGAACCCCTGTTGCTGACATAACAGGAAGCTGTTGGTTGAAACAGGAAGGAGCTAATGCCCTGTGTGTATATAAGGAGAAGTCCCTGCTGAGTCAGACAGATCTTCTTGGAGCAAGCTTCATAGAGGCAGAAGCTGCTGCCACCTGGGAGGCTGAGGAGGAAAGCCCCCCTCCCCCCCCCCAGGCTGGAGAGAATGATTTTGATTTTGGGAACCTGGGTGAAGTGATTTTGATTCTGGGAACCAGCTGGAGCTTCTGCTGAGGAGCTGCTGAGTCTGAGGGTCAGCCAAAGCTTCTGGGAGCTACTGAAGACATCCAAGGGCCAACTGGAGCTGCTGCAGTCTGAGGAAGCATGACTGTGATGCTAGTACTTTGTATGAACCTGTTTGAAGTACATGGAGAGTCGGACAAGGACCTGGGAGCTGTCTGCTTTTGAACCCAAGTGACAGTTTAGTGAATCCAGGTAGGATCTGGGACCATGGAAGGGGATCTAGGGAATCTGAGAGACCATCCCAAGTCAAGCTGAAAGAAGACTTTACTTGGATACTGTGTACTGATTGGGAAATTTTAATTTACTAGTGACCTAGGGGTGGAGGACTTGTGTATTTTCTGATGATTGAATAGTAAATGCTGACTGAATAGCAACTGATTTGTAACTTGGTGTGCCCCATGGGTGGAGAAGTTTGACTATTGTACTTTGTGTCCCGGATGATTGAATGATTGAGAAGACTGAATGATTGAGTTACTAAATGATTGTTCTTGGTTCAAAACTTTGTGACCATTGTGGTCAAAACTATGTGGTCATTTTAATTATAAGCTGTTGTGTATGCTGTACCTTGGTTTCCTTTGAATGTTTTGCTCTGATTTGTTATTGAATAAATAGAGTGTTCATTATACTGGGTAATCAGAACCTTGAAAAGCTGTTCACAGCGGCATTCTTCTGGAAAGCTGTTTATGCTTGTCTTTACAGTGACCCTGGGCCGGTCACCTAACCCTAATTGCTGGGGGTGGGGTAGGCTGAATATACTCTGTAGCTTTGAGTCTTCTCCCTAGGGATAGTAATTAAATCCATGGGAACTGATGATGTACTGGTACAAAGAGTGTAGAGAGGTTGTGGAAGAAGATTCAGGACAGAGTCTTGAGGGATCCCTGCTTAAGAATCAGAAATAGATCAGAGACTCAGCAAAGAATATTGATGATGAAGGAAACTAATGATATGGGTGGATATCAGGTCTCTAGCTGAGTGTGCTCCAGTAGAGTCCTTGGCTATGCTGTTCAATGTTTTCATCCATTGCTTCTATGATGACATAGATGATTTGCTCATCAATTTCACAAGTGATGAGAAGCTATAAGGGATATGGATTGGAAAATATGGTCAAGATTCAAAAGTTCTCAGCAAGTGAGGTCAATGGGATAAATCTCAAAAAGATAGAATTTAATGTTCAAAGCTTGAGGTTAATAGAACTCATCTGTGGAAGTAAAGGATGGTGGAAACATGGCTAGACAGCAATACATGAAAGGGGTTTTAATGAACTTCAAACTTTCTAGGATCCAAGTGTGGCATAGCCAAGTGTGTCATAGGCCCCCCAAAAGATAATGTTTTTCTAGGGTACATTATAATAGAAATAGTATCCAGAATGAATGGGGTCAGAGTCCTGCTCTCTTCTACCTTGAAATCAGTACTATGCTAGAACACTGCATTTAGTTCTGGGTCCATGACACACTCACACACCATATGTTCCAGCCAAACTGAAGCACTAACCATTCCCAAACTGGACATACTGCCTTTGGATAGCTTGAATTGTGTGGGATCACCCTAGACCATGCTACTTAATCCTGTCCTTCCTTCATATTTCTCATGTTCTCTCTAAGTCTCAGGTCAGGGACTACCTACTCTATAAAGTCTTTCCTGATTCCTCTAATCATTCATCTTGGCTCCCTGATCAAATATTTGAAATTTGCTTCTCTGATCCCTCCATTTCCCTCTTCATTCTCCACCTTGAATGATACTGATCTATGCCCTTGAACTCCTCTCTTTTAGAGTGTAATTTCCATAAAGGCAAAGACTATGCCATTTTTGTATTTGTATACCAATGCCTTAGACATAACACTCACTTAATGAAAGTACGTTGGGGTGAATTCACTGATTATTTTATAAGTTGAGACCTGGCCCATTTTGTTCTGCTGGATTTCACATTTTGGAAAAGCTGTTGAGGAGAAAGCATCACTGTGTTGGGAGAGAAGGGCACATATTTGGGAGGTGTTTGGGAGGACTCTAATTGTCAAGAATTCTCTTCATCCTTCAAGCCAAATTTGGTCACCTTACAACTTTCACCCATTACTATCGGTTGTGCAGCAGGGCCAAGGTGAAGAAATCCCAAAGCTCCCCTACGTTCTAGCTCTTCAAATACTTTTCCTTCTTAATTCTATTCCAAGCAACACTTCAGTTCCTCTGCAGCATGATCTTCATGACCCTCACCATCCTGGCTATGCTCCCCTGGGTGATCTCCAGTCCATCAACTTATTTTCCCCAAATATGGTGCCCAGAAGAACCCAATAGGCCAGGCATCATCCAACCTGTACTGGGGCAAATCTCAGTGAGATCATCACCTCCATTACTCTCCATTCCAAGGCAGCCCTGAATCACCTCAGCTTTCTTGGCTGCAATTCTGCTGTGTTGATTCACATTGAATGCCCTGTCCTCTTCAAACCTTCTTAAAACCATATTACTTTCTTCTTTGAAGTGTTACCTAGCTACTTTTTAAAGGCTCACAAAGCTTTTTAAAAATAATATTTCCTAAATTTTTGCCCTAAAGTCAAGTTCATTTCCCTGTAGTTCATAAACCTTAATCTCTTCCTTTAAAAGGAAATGATAATATTTTTCTCTTTTTAATGTGCTCCTATTCTCCATACTCTTTCAAAGATGATTGACAAAGGTCCTGGAATGCCATCTGTTAATTCTTCTAGAGCTCTCATGAATTTCATCTGAGTTGGAGGATCGGCCATGGAGGGAAGCTATATACCCCCATCTCCTCACTTCTTCTGACTTCTTCATTGCTTTTAATTATTTTGGTTCTGTTCTTTCCAGGCTACAGATTTTCCTTCAATACCTGGGATTTCTCTCTACCAATGAAACCACAGATCCAAATTCTATCTCCTGTCAAGGCTATATTAGGCCAAGGTGGGGGAAATGGGAAAATAATAAATGACGGTCCATCAAAACTATTCCACATCTATTTTAGTTCTATTTTGTATGACCAAGAAAACAATCTTTGGACTGAGAACTATAGAACAATGCCATAGATGGAGTAAATGGGTTTTCTCACCATCACTTTTTCTCACTGTCCTATCCACCAATATAGTGGTTTTCTTTGATTTTCTTCTTTTGCCCAATGTAACTTTTTTTTAATTGTGGCTTAATAGAAGTCTTTTATTGATTTATTTAAAGAAGCAGATTATAATAATCATATCAGGTGTTTATATGAGCAAAGGAAAGTTTTTGAGGACTGGTCTCACCATTTTCTGCTGTCCAATAGCCAAAACATTAGCTCCTATTTGTTGCATGTTTCCTCCCTCCCTCCGTCCTTGCCTCTCTCTCTCTCGCTTTCTTCCCTTCCTTCAACCCTGAGAGAGAGGTGATGCAACAGCGATACTTGACCAACAGTGAAATTGAGACTCCAGAGATGAAAAAAAAAATTGCTAAAGATAACTTGGTAATTATCAGAGTTTCAAACCAGACCTTCTGTCTAAAAGTACAGAGAACTTATTTGTGTAGGGAAGAACCATATAGGAGAAATCCAAGATTCCCTCAAATGGGCATTATATACTTGTGAACGTTGAGTAATCACAGAATTCTAGAGTTGAGAGAGATCTGCATGAAACATGAATTCTATGAATGCTTTCCTTTTTGGAGGAGGATGCTGAAGCCCAAACTCTGCCACATGACCTTACAGAAGTTACTTCTCTTTGGTTCTCAGATCTCCTAACAGCCCAATGCACTTTCCTTGAGGCAGAGAAACGTAGGAGCTGAGATAACAAGGAGTCTGGTTTAGCTGTGGCTTAGAATGTATACAGAGAAACAGGGTCAGGGAAGGCAGGAAAAGTGAGTTTGGCATAGAGAATGGAGAACTTTGAAGGACAATTAGGAGGCAATTGTGGTAGCCCAGGCTGTGGTAATGAGGGTCAGAGCCAGGTCAGGTGCAGTAAAAACTTAAAGGAGGGGACAGATGAGACTCATATTTAACAGGTGGAATCAACAGACATTGACCACTGCTTGGTAGTTGGGGAATAGGAGCGAGGAGTGATCTGAGGTGATTCAGAGGTTGCAACCTCAGTGACTGGGAGAATGGCACTGCTGTCATTAAGACAATGGGGAAGGCTGGAGAAGAGGCCATTTTGCAGAAGAGGAGAAAACATTTATCTCCAAAAATAATCAAATCTATTGGTTTCCCCCTGGTTGGAGTGAGCTGTGAGTTGACTATGGGTCAATAGCATGATATGGAAGTTGAGACATTTGATAAGACCCTGAACTGGCTGAAGGAAGACAGAATGTTCAGGAATAGGAAGAAAATGGGCTGTCCTGTGCCCTGGTCAGACTTTGTCTGAAACCTGAGTTAAGTTATTAGAGCCAAGTTTAGGAAAGTGCCTTTTAAAGCTGGAGATTCACCAGAGGAAGACCAGGATTCTGAGAGGTCCCAAGAAAAGGCCATGTGACAATAAGTCAAAGGATCTGGCCATGGTCAACATGAAAAGAAGACTGAGGTGGAACCTGATAACTTCTTCAAGTGTGTGATGGGTTATCATGGGTAAGTAGATTGGACAATTTGGGAGGAAACTGAAGGCAGAGCTAGAACAAGTAAACAGAAATTCCAGGGAAGCAGATTGAAGTTGAATATAAGACTGAAACTCCTAACAATTAGGATTAGGAGTCACTATGGTGAGAGAAGGTTTGTTTCTTGCCTCTAGACATCCTGAAGAAGAGAGAGGATGTGACCAGACCAGAAGTCACTTGGGCATTGAATGGAAAAGTCTAAATTCTCTTTGAATCTCTAACCATACTCTACCCAACTGATATTTCTGGAACACTGATGTAATCATGTCACTGTCCTACCAAAAAAAAAAAAAACAATGACAATCTCCCCATCCCCCAAATCTTCATGGGCTCTAAGATAAGATACAAAC
The DNA here is from genome assembly GCA_028646515.1 of Pseudochirops corinnae. Classification (NCBI taxonomy): domain Eukaryota; kingdom Metazoa; phylum Chordata; class Mammalia; order Diprotodontia; family Pseudocheiridae; genus Pseudochirops; species Pseudochirops corinnae. Next base: position 374,419,118 of record CM053585.1, read on the forward strand.
TATTCAGGCTAACTCTTAAATCCCTCCACCATCTGGCTCCTATTTATCCTTCCAGTTATATTGTGTATTATTCCCCTTTGCACAATCTCAGGGAAAATGACCTATCAACTATTCCCATTATATGACATCCCATCTCCTGTCCCCTTGATATACATTAGTCCATGTCTGCAATCCACACCTCCCTTACACCAATGTCTTACAATACCTGGTTTCCATAAAAGATCATATCAGGTGGCACCCACAATAGGAGACCTTTCCTGATTCCCCAATGCCTATCTCACCAATTTTCAGCACTCTAACTTCTGCAATTAAATTATATTTCCCTTTTGCATTTTTAAAAAATGTACCTTTCTGTGTATACACTATATCCCACAGTAGAATGTCAACTCCTGAAGAGCAAAGAGTTTTATTTTTCTATTTGCAGCTCCAATATCTAGCAAAATGTTTGACACACAGTAGGTGATTAGTGTGTGTGTGTGTGTTTTAAAACTGAAGAGAGGGTTGAATTAAATGATTACCTCAACCCTTTGGTCTGTGAACCTTAGGTTTCACAGTTAAGAAGAATTTTACTTTTTTTGTACATTTTCCCGACCTCATTAGGTTATTTTACCATCATTATACCTGAACTTCAAACCCACTAGAAAATTCAAGCAAAGAAACCTCAAATTCTCCAGGTGGCATTGCTTAGTATCTGGGGATCCCAGTGCCATGTGGCAAAGAAGATCAGCCCATCCTCATTCCTTAGTCCATGTTCGATCACTTCCATAGTGAGAGGTTCAGACTGAAAGGTCCCTCTTGGGAGGTTTATTGCCAAGCGCTGATCTCACCAAACTCTGGCCAGGACTTGCTTCTTCTGGTGACTTTCCTCAGAATCCAGTTGCTTCTGTCTAATGTGACTCAGAGACAATTAATGTTTACTTTCAAATTCTTTCTATCACAAGCTCATTGCAGAAGAGAAAGAAAAAGAAAATGGGGAGGCGAGGAAGAGAAAAAAATCCTCACATTATTCCAGTACATGAGGCTATTTGCCTTTGGGAACCTGCCAAATCCTTCATATGAGGAGCTGTGATATCAGACTTCTCAGCTAGAAGAAACAAGGAAATGAGAGTTCAGTTGAATTGGAGACTAAAATTAGCCATCTTGAAGAACAAATCTCTGATAATACAACCAGGATTTATGGCTGAAATTTCAGGAAGCACAGATGGTGAGGGCGGTGTTTCATCTCAAGGGGGGAAATATCCCTTTTACATTAGAGCATCAGCATTATGACTTTGGGGATTATTGAGCTGGGGATTACATTGTTATGTACACATGGAAAGCAAATTGCTCCACTTTGTCAGAAGATCAGAGGATTGTAGAGCTGGCCCTCAGAAAGGTCATTTAATTCAGTCCCCTGCCTTCAGTCTAACTACATCACCATGAAAGGATGATGAAGAACACGAAAAGAACCTGCCCTGATTTTCAAAGACCCCTAGATGAGGAAATTGTACTCATTTGCCCCAGTATCTTCTTATATTGTTACCAAATCACTTCTCTGCTGGAGCAAACCACATCCATTCCCCTCTTGGGCTTTGCTCCAAGAAGAAGGGGTGGTAAAGGCCATTGGCCCCAGAAAAGATTTCCTATGAGCCCATCACTCTTAAATAATCCCCAAAGAGAAGTAGGATTCCAAAACTTGAAGTGAATGTGAAATCATGGCAAGAATTTCATGCCCCAACTTAAATAGCAGGTGGGTCAGTGGAGAGAGGCCTGGATTTGAAGGCAGGGGACCATTTGGTCTCAGTTTTTTTACTTACTACTTGTGTGACCTTTGAATTTATGTCCTTTTCTTTAATCTGAATAGGCAGGGCTAGTTGATCTCAAAGGGCCCTCCCAGGGCTAAATCCCATAATTCCATGAATGCAGAGGGTGAAGAGACTTCTGAGGTGAGAAAGGGACCAGTGTGGTTTCTCATTGTTTTATAGGACAAGGGCGAGCAACAGCTTCCAAGACTTGGCTTCCATGGATAGCAGTGAGAAATGCAAGTGATTAATTCAGGTCTTTCAGAAGGCAGGCTCCAGATGTACCCACAGCATGGTCTTTGACATTTTACTCTTTCTAGTTGAAGGCCAGTGTGGCTCTTCCTGGACACCATGGATACCATAGCTTCAGCATCTGGCCAACCAAACTCTTGAACTGCCCTGGCCTAGAGATGGGTCTTGCTTCCTGACCCAGACTGAGACAGAGGTGTGAAGTTCTTCACTGGAGGAGCATCCATATTACTGTCATCCTTCTGGTCTGGATGACTTTTCTCAAGTCCCAGGTAACTCTTGGTTTGGCTGTTGTGTGGGTGTGAGAGAGAATCTTTGGTCCTTCGTTTTCTGAGATAAATATGTGGCCACAAAATGTGAATCTCTGTTATTTATCTCTTGGGGTTTGTTCTATTCAGCTTTTAGGTGAAGGAGATGGGGGATGGCCATGACCTGGGGAGCCTTGAAAGGTAAGAATGAGTCACCTGAATTCCAGAAACAGATTCCATGCAGAGTCAGATGTTAAGAACTGAAGTTCTGAGTGATCTTCCTGCCCCAGCCCAGCAGGAGCAGAGATGCAGACTAGCTAGTCATTGGTCACATCACTTTTAAAAGTGAACTTGGTGGGGGTAAATTCTAGATGCTATGCTAAGTGCTTTACAAATATTATAGCACTTGATCCTCAACAACAATTCTGTGAGGTAAGTGCTGTTGTGATGTTCACTTCACAGTTGAAGAAACTGAGGCAGACAGGTGAAGTTACTTTTCTAGTTTTCTTTTTCTACATACAAGTAATAAGAGCCTGTATCAGCAATGCAGTATTCACAATGCCTACAGTAACTATAAATATGCTGATATAGTTATTAATCACAAAATGGAACAGGCTCTCTACATAAGAAATATAGATAGTGCATTCATTTAAATACCAGAAGACTGAGTCCCA
>CM053585.1:374428686-374445730 GCA_028646515.1 Pseudochirops corinnae
CATTCATATACCATAGCTTGTTCAGCCATTCCCCAATTGATGGGCATCCCCTATATTTCCAGTTTTTTGCAACCACAAAGAGAGCTGCAATAAATATTTTTGCACATATGGGACCTTTTCCCACTTCTGTAATCTCTTTGGGATATAATCCCAACAGTGGTATTGCTGGGTCAAAGGGTATGCAATTATTTATAGCCCTAGCAGTTCTGCTTTTTACTAGCTGGGTAACTTTAGGCAAGATATAGCCTTTCTCTTGGCCTCACTTTCCTCCTCTGTAAAATGGAGTTAATAAAAAAGATGTAACCCCCATTTGCAATTCTTTAAATTAACTCTGGTTTACGGATGCAGTGAGATATCAAGTGACTTTTGGAGGAACAGTTACAAAGAAATGGGAAAGTTTAGGCTGCATTAAAGAAGTGAAGCCAACAAAGCAAGACACCTACTGGCTGCAAGGGAAATAACATTGACATCGAGAGGTAACAAAACTTGAGTCAAGTTCCAACGACCAGTGTTAGTGATAAATTGATGAGGTGAATTGAGCTCAGTAAGGGGAGTTTTTCAATGTTACCAGCTATTTCCTAAAGGACTCTTGGGTATCAGGCACTGGGGACTCCAGTGTGTGTGTGTGTGTGTGTGTGTGTGTGTGTGTGTGTGTGTGTGTGTGTGTGTGTGTGTGTGTGTTGGGAAGTGATTGCTGGGCAAAAACGAAATGAACTGATACATCTCAAAAGACATCAAGCAAAAAGTGTGCAGAGTCCTCGGCCCATCAACATCAAAGGACCACCAAGAGACAAAATCTCTGCTCACTGTGAGACCCACAGTGCCGTGAGAATGGATGTTGTTACTAACCCTATGGAATCTCGTCTGTATCTGTCATTGCTTGAAAACGGGTGATACATGTCCTCTCTCCATTTGATAGATTACCCCGTCTGAGTCCTGTGACCCCTTGTGAGGGAGGCAAGGCCAGCACTACTGTGCTCCTTTTTCAGAGATAAGGAAACTGAGGCCAAAAGAGGATTATCTGGATCTTTTATTCCAGTAATCTGACTTTGAGGCCAATGGCACTTCTAGTTTAGAAAGTTCCTTTTGTGTAACAGTTCATTGAGAACACTAAGCTGGGAGGCCTAGGAGGGCACAATGAGAACCGCTCTACATATGAGGCCAGGAACCTTGAATAGTAGCTCAACTACTCACTCTCTGTGGCACTTTGGACAAGTTACTTCCTTTCTCTGGGTCTCATTTTCCTCATGTATAAAGTGGAAGACTTGGACCAAATGGTCTTGTAGGTCTGTTCAAGCTCTAGTTTCTACCTTCCTCCTCCGTCCATCTGTAAGGGTGGATATAGGGCCAGAGCTTCTTTTTGTATTTGCCCTAAACCATAGCAGTGGGTACAGCAGGATTTAGACAGTTCTGGGATTCTTGTTTCACCTTTATTCTTGAAGAAGACTATGACATAAGGTAGGTAATGCCATGCCATGCAGGTGAATAGGACTGAAGTGAGAGAAGGCTGTGTTGTCACCAACCTCACTCTCTCCTCTGGAGCCATCTGGGTGCAGTGGCCAGATATAGATCGGGATGACTGGAGATGGCCCAGGATGCAGCGGGAGACCTTGGCCAATGGACAGGGGGAAGAGTTCAAATCCAGCCTCAGACACTTATTAGCCATATGTCCTCGGGCAAATTACTTAACCTCAGTTTGCCTCAGTTTCTTTATTTGTGAAATGAGGTTAATAGCAGAACCTATCTCCCATGGTTGGTGTCAGGATAAAATGAGATAATGTTTGTAAAGCACTTTACAAACCTTAAAACTATACAATGCTAGCTATTAAAATGGATCAAATAAGGCAATGAATAAATGTTCAAATAGAAGGCCATTTGCCATTATTTTCCCTTGGAGATCATACTTTGCTATCTATCTATCTACTCTATACCTTCTCCTCCTTCCCTGATTGGCACAGAGAAGGAGCAAGGAAGGCAACCTTCCTGTGCAGCACAAGTCCATTTCAAATGCCTTTGAGAAGTCACAGCTTTCAGGGTCTTAGACCCAGGCTACAGCTTACCTCTAGCTTGCTCTTTGATCCTCTCACAAACCCAGTGGATTAAAGTCTGGCTGGAATTATATTACTGACAGATTTCTCTGTAACACCGTAGACTGGTCACTGAGCCCAACAACTAAAGGTGTTTGTGAAGGTGGTTACTATAGACAGCATCAGGCTATTTGTCATTGGATCTGATATAGCATGTGAGCTTTCTGTCTTGTACTGACTGAGGAGGGCAGGAGAGCTTCCTGGGGGGTTACAGAACTCTGTAAGCAATTCTTGGGCATCAGACTAGGAACAAATAGGGTCATAGATCCAGAAAAGGACCTCCAAGGCCATTTCACCCAGGCCCCTCATTTTACAGATTAGCAAAGTGACAATTGGAGACATTGAATAATGTTCTAACACTTGACCCCTAATTACCCCAAATCCAAATCTGGGGCTCTGAGGAGAACTTGGAATGTTTCCTATAGCCATGCCAAATGAGGCCACACCACATTCGTCCTTTAAAATCCTATACACAGAATCGTGAGACTAGGATGGGTATCACGTTGGAAGTGCTCTTCAGGCCAAACAACAATGCCCAGCACATAGCAGCCTCTTAGGCAAAAGTCCCTCAGGATCCAGAAAAAGCTGGACTTCAGAGAAGCCAATCTGGATCAAACATTGCCATCATTACCATCATCATCAAATGAGACAGTGTTGCTTAGCAGATCAAGAGCTTTCCTCAAAGCCAAGAAGGCCACCTCTGATGTATACTGGCTTGTGATATGGGTCAAGTCTCCCAGCCTCTCAATGATTGGGGGCTCTCAAAGACTAGAAGTTGGAGAGAAAGTACCAACCTACCTTGGGGGGTTGTTAGAACATTGGTTGGTAGAAAGTTTCCTCACCTAGGAATTCTTTATGCCAATGAAATCACATCTGGTTCTTATCCCATAATATACATTATACATATTGCATAGACACATACATATAACATATATACATTTGTGTAAATATATGCATATATATATATACATACACATGCACACATTGATATATATAAATGTATATAATATGATATAATATGATATGATAAAATATAATATAATTAATATAATATAAGCAGCTAGGTGGCCCAGTGCATAAAGTACTGAGCTTGGAATCAGGAAGACTCATCTTCCTGCATTCAGATCTGTCCTCAGTCACTTACTAGCTGTGTGATCCCAGGCAAGTCACATAACCCTATTTGCCTCAATTCCCCATCTGTAAAGTGAGCTGGAAAATGAAATGACAAGCCACTTTAGTATCTTTGCCAAGAAAACCCCAAATAGGGTCATGGAGAGTTGGCCCCAACTGAAATGACTGAACAATATATGCATATATGTATATATACATATATATGTGTATGTAGTCGATGTATCTGTCTCTATATATTTACACATATCCATGGTTTATTTCAAGTTTGCAAAGTGCCTCACAAACACTTATTCCTTTGATCCTCAAAAGCAGACCCTTGACTGGGCACCTCAATCCATCCTGACTGAGGATCCTGAGACCCAGAGGTGAAGAGTCTGCCCAGAGACAGACCTGACCATGGAAAAATTATGTGCCCCATCAAAGCCTCACTTTTCTCATCTTTATAATCCCTTAACTGTACAGATGAGGAAACTGAGGTCCAGGAAAGCTCATAGTCACAGAGGGATTAAGTGGTAAAGTCAGGCTCCACACTCTTCCTGTACATATGAGTGTGGGTGCTCTGCCCCCCTCCCCAACCCACTCAGTTGTATGGATGATGTATAAAGTGCCGTTTGCAAGGCTGAAAAGACCTATATACATGTCAACTCTTATTATAACCCAAACAAGATTTTTAATGCATTTTCCAAATAAAAACTTTTATTGGCTTTATTACAAAGCTGGAAGATGGGCTTTGGTTTTGCCTGACCTCATCATATAGTCACAATGTTAAAGGATACTGGAAATGAAATCACTGAAGTGTTTGGTCCTGAGCTCCAGGCATGAGCGTGCAAACTGTCTCATTAAAATTTCCACTCACTACTTCTCTGACTCTTACAACCCACATCGCCTTGGACCAGCCACTTATCAATTCCACACTGCCTCAGTTTCCTCCTGCGTCAAAAGAAGGGATTAGACCTGATGATTTGGAGGCTTATCCCAATTTTTTTCTGCAGCTATCGAGCAAAATGACTGTCTGCTGTCTGATGAGGAGATGACTGAGTCAGAAATAATCAATCTCAAGGTCACACATGAGGAGATGAGCTGAAAGATGGTGCCAATGACAGAAATTATCAATCTGAAAGGGAACCAGTTGGGATGGGGTGGATAGTGGACTCAGTATGAGACACAGTGATCATAGGATTCTAGCTCTAAAGGTGGAAGCCCCTCAGGAGTCATCATCAACAACCTCCAGTCATTTAAGTCAAGATGCCTGAGGCTTGTCAACTTCTCCTTTGCAGTATCTCTCTAATAATTCCCCTTCTCTCCTCTGATCCTGCCCCCACCTTGGTATGATGAATAGCTGCTGGGAGGTCTGCATACATGAAGTTTCTTCCCACTCCATTAAGCCACCAAAGTGATTTGCCTAAATCCCAGGTCATCATGTCTCACACATACACACACACACACACATATACAGACATACACACACACAGACACATGTACAGACACAGACACACACACCACCACCACCACCATCCTAAATAAACTTCAGTAGCTTCCTACTGCCTCCAAGAACAAATACATAATCCTCTGGCATTCAAGGCCCTTCATACCTGAGTCCCCCCTTACCTTCTTACACCTTACTCCCCAAAACATACTCTTTGATCCAGTGACACGCCTCTCGGCTGTTCCAGGAACAACCATAGTATCTCAGCTATAGGCATTTTCTGTCTCCCATGCCTGAAATGTTCTCCTTCCTCCACTCTGATGACTGACCTCCCCAACTTCCTTTAAGTCCCAACTAAAGCCCCATGCTCTACAGGCATCTTTCTGTAACACCTCTCAATTTCAGTGCTTTCCCTCTTTTAATTCTTTCCTGTTTGTCCTTTATATAGCTTACTTTGTATGTATTTGTTTGCATGTTGTCTCCCCCATTAGATTGTAAACTCCTTGAGGGCAAGGGCTGTCTTTTGCCTCTATTTGTATCCCCAGTGCTTAGCACAGTGCCTGGGACATAGTTGGAACTTAATAAATGTTCACTGAGTGAACGAATAAATATCTTAGAGACAATTGGAAATGTGGGTCTGGTACACAGCAGAAAGATCAATAGAGTTCCTTAGCTAGGCAAAAGTGATCCTAGATGCTATGGCAATGAATGTGCTTGCCAAGGCAGAAGTATAGAGAAAGAAGAGAAAGTGGTGAAGGATACCACCTTGAAGTAAGGGAGACAAGGAGGCTGAGCAGGAGATAGAGAAGATGCGCTTAGACTAGCAGGAACTAACCCAAGAGAAGGCTCCAGCCTTTCCTCCTTCTAGAAAACTTGAATTTCCCTTACCCAGTCCCAATGCATCTCCCAAATCTCCATCATCTTTCACTGACAGTGGCTCTGAAGCCACATTTCAACTGGGATAATACAAGTAATGCTTTCTTCTCCCTGGGCCCCATGACCTGAGCTCCCTTGGGGCATTTCAGCATTTTCTTCCTCACTTATCTTAGATGTGTCCATCCATTCCAGCACTTTGGGCATCAATGCATTCATAGGTTCCCTTCAGATCTAAAAGTTGGCAATCATAGGTTGTGGGCTGAGAATACCCTTTGGGATGAAGGCTTTTCCCTTCTTAACATAATTAGCCCATTGTTAGTTATTTGAGATTGATCATAAGGGAAATTAGACCTCTGAAAAATTGCCAGCATGAAACACTATGAGACATAAACAAAGTCACAGCATCTGTATCCTAATCACCTTTGACACAGAGTCCCATCAACAGTCCCAAGAGGAATCTTACAAACTGCGTTCCACTGAACCTCAGCTAGAGGAGTGAGCATAACATCCGATTTCCCAACCTTCACTTGCCAAGTGCTGCTTGCCGGCTTTCATTCCTCACTAGGGTGTTGTGAATAAATGATTAGCTGCTGGTGCTGTTGGCTTCAATAGCTGTATCCTTAATACTAAGGACAATAAAATAAATGTTTCTCTATAAATATGCATTATTAATCCACAGATACCATCTCAAAGATATTCCTGACAAGCCAAACCAGATAATGAATTAATCTCACATGCATTTTTGGTTCAATATTTCAAGATCTCTTCATAAAGACTCAGTTAACAGCATCTCTGATTGCCTCTTTGATCAAAGCAATTACAGAATTTCAGAGGTGCGAGGCACCTCAGAGAGAATCTAAAGAATCCATCATGGGTGAAGGGGGGATTCCTCTCCAACATAACCCAAAAATGGTCATCTAGTTTTAAGACCTCCAGTGAGAGGAAAATCATACCATTTTGAGTCCACCTATTACATTTAGACACTATTTATTGTTAGGAAGTGTTTCTTCATCTGAGTTGACCTGAATCCATCCCTGGGCATCTTTCTGCATTTCTCCTTATTCACCCTTTGAAATAAAAGAGACCTAGGCTAATCACCTTGCCCCATGATAGTCATTCAAATGTTTAAAGCCAATTATCTTGGCCTCTCTAAGTCATATTCAGGCTAAACTTCCCAATTTATTCAACTGACTTTCTCATAAAAGCTCCTGAAGGCAAGGACTGTCGTACTTTTTCCTTTATATCTCCAGTGCCCAACACAGTGCCTGGCAAAGCAAATGTAAGTTAATTAATTAGTTGATATGGAATAAACTTAAGAGCCTTCATTATTCTGATGCCTTCCTATGGACACTACTCCATTTAATCAATGTCCTTTCCGAAATGTGGTCAGCAGAACTTATCATGACATTCTAGATGAGGTGTGATCAGGTGGAAGTCAGGGGGAATCTCTTCTTATTCCTAGAAGCTATTTAATGCAGCTCCAATATCCCAGGTATCCCCTATTAAGCTTGTAGTAACCTAAAACCCATAAAACTTTTATCATATGAATAGCTGCTTAGCCATGCCTCCTCGGTCTTGGAGTTCTAGAGTTGATTTTTTGCACCATAATCTAAGCCTTTACATTTATGCCTACCACAATATACCTTATTCAATTTAGTACAATATTCCATCCCATCAAATCTATTCTCACCTGAAATACATTCAGTTCATTAGCTTTGCCTCCCATCTTTCCTTCCTATGAAAAAGTCTGCCTCTGGTTATAAGTAAGAACAGTCAACACCATGCTGCCAAGTTCAGATCCCTGGGGCAATCCACTACAGCTTTCTTTCCGATTTGACATGGAACCATTCATGATGCCTTTCTGGCATCAAGCAATCAAAGTTTTAAATTCTACTAATTGCTGTATTTCCTATCACACTCTGCTTGAACTGACCTATATAATGTCACCTCCACACATGGGTGACAGAGATAGCCACATGACTTGAGAGTTACTTGACACTTCCCCATGAAAGGAAGATCTTCAGAAAGAATGGAATGGGAAAGTTTCGGAATCAGGCAGTTCTAGGGCATCCTCCTCTCCTCTGCTTCCAGGGAAAAGGCCCCTATTGTCAGAGATGAATGATCAATCATACCAAAATGACTTCAAGGACATCAGCTGATGGGGAGATATTTATAGAAGACTTGGAGAGACCCTGCCTAGGATACATGACTTTTCTTCATAACTATTCCTTCTGGCTACAGTGGAGTGTTTTCCCCTGGTATGCAGGTGATCTGGCCAGACACTTCCAGGTGCCCAACATTCCCCACATAAAGGGGAAGATTCTAGAGTTTACTGTTCATTTGAAAACAATGAAACCTAGAGGTTAATTCTCTAAAACAAGAAAGCAATATTTCAGAAGCTTACTAAGAAGCTGGAGAAAATCCAGAAATGGTGAAAGGACTAGAGATCACATGCGGGGATTGCTTGAAGAAACTGGATATCTCCTTCAGTCATTATAAGAGCCCTGTGATGGGGATTTGTAAGGAGGCAATACGGTATAATGGAATGAGCAATTTACTTGGAATTATTTGGAATTAAAAGGAAAACTTAGTTTGGCCTCTGACTCTGCCCCTATCTGGCTATGTGACACTGAGCAAGCCACATCACCTCCTGATGGTCTTAGTCTCATCCACTATAAAATAAGAGTGCTGTATCGGCTGATTCTAATGGTCCTTTTTCATCCCTACAGTTCTATGACCTGCTTCACATAACAGATGAGGAAATTTAAAATCAGACAGGATTTTTTAAAAACATACTTAATATCACCTAGAGGAAGTTAAAGGTAGGTAGTCTAGCCAATCGCCAGTCAGTCAAGAAGCATTTCTTATGCTTATATACCATGTGCTCTGCAGCCCCTGCATGGTTTACTGAGAGAGCACAGAAAAAGAAGAGGGGTGGGGATTAGCAAGGATGCTTTTCAGCAAGTCTCTCTGCTAGGTCCAAGCCTGGGTCAGTATGGGGTAGAGGAAAGGACACTGAATTTAGAGCCACAGGAGCTGGCTTCAGATCCAAAGTGTTTTGCTATCCAGTGATAAGAGCTTGGCCAACTCTTCGTCCTCTCCCTCTGCAGAACAGTGTCAGATTGGTGATGGTTCCATTGAGCTCCCAGGTTCTCTAATTCTACAGGCATCCTTGCAGGCTCCAGTGCCCTGTCTCTACAGAATATAATCATGCTCTGCCCCAGAGACCGTTTTATGGTGCTTTCAGGTACTTTCGTTCAAAGGTACTTTACATAAGAAACATAATCAAAACAATAAAAGCTGATGCTCTAGCCATAAAACTCAATAAGCAATAAAGGCCACAGTATGTGTATCTGTGCATGTGTTGAGACACACACATACACTCAGCCTCAGCTTCCAAAGGTAAGTCAGGAGAATTGATGATTCTTCCTTTCAAGGAATGTCACATCTCTCCCTCTCCCTTGCCCTTGCCCTCCCACTTTTCCCTCCTACCTCATCCTCCCTCCCTCTAAGACATGATACATGCTGTCTTTGTAAAAATACAGTTGATGGTCCTGGCCCTTTCTGTGATAATGTGGCAAGGGAAAGAAGGAACTCTGGCCCAGGGAACAGAAGAAGACTCAGGTTCTAATTTCTCCTCCATCATTAACAAAAACAATTCTCTTTTCCTCTCTCTCTCTCTCTATCTCCCTTCCTCCCTTTCTCCCTTCCCCACCCTTCCTCTACCCCCTCTTTCCCTCTCTCTCTCCTTTCCCCTCCTTTCCCTCTATAACTTCTTCCCATTTCTTCTAGTTTTGCCTTCTGGAACCAGTCACTACAAGTCTGGCATTGAGCAGACATCTTCACCCAAGACCACTGGATTGGCTAATGGAACTCAAGAAAACCTGAAATCAAATCTAGCCTCAGACATTTACTAACTGTGTGACCCTGGACAAGTCACTTGACCTCTGCCTGCTTCAGTTTCTTTATTTGTAAAGTGAAGGTAATAATAGCACCTCTCTCCCAGAGTTTTTATAAGGATCATATGAAATAATTAAAAGCACTTAGCATGGTGCTTGTCACATAATAAGCATTATATGGTTGTTGTTATTGTTGTGGTGGTGGTTGTGGTTGTTGATTGTAGCAGAGAAATTAGAGCCTGGTTCTTCTGGTCCCTGGCCAAGGTTCCTTCTGCTGCTCTCAGCTGACTCACTCCATACCCTCTCTCTTTCCCTTGCCCCATTATTACAGAATGGGCCAGGACCACCAGCTGTATTCTTACAAAGAGATTGCACAGTGCCTCAGAGTGAAGGATTTCATGTCAGGAAGTTGATGAGCATTCAAATCCTATCTCAAATACTTAGGAGCTGTGTGACTGTGTCCAAGTCACTTAACACTTCTGGGCCTCATGTGCCTTCTCTATAATGGGCTGTTGTTAGTAACTGCACATCGGCAGTTTGTAATTGTAACAAATCACAGATTTGATTCAAGGCTCATGGTAGATCCAATGAGTGAAGTACAAGTTGACACATAAGGCTTAGTACAATTTTGTACCATTAAAGCTGAAAATGGAATTAAGACTTGTGGAACACCCAGTGATTTTAGTGACTTTAAGGTGCTATATACCAGTTATTAAGAGATTATTGAATTGCTAAGCTCATTGTTTGCAGGAAAGTTGGTGGTGGATGGACTACCTAGATATATATGGGATTTCTTCCCTTTGAAGTTCTATGATCCTAAGAGTCAGAGACTGTATGACCCCCTTCTCCAAAGTTTCTAGGATTTGATGAGTCAAAGATGCATTAATTCCATGATTCTAAATGTCTACAATTCTATTCTAGAATCCTCTGGGGCCAAGCACCTGAGATTGATTATACGATTCTGAGAGTCTAAGATTAGATAAGTCAAAATTCAATAATTTTATGATTCCAAATGTTGAAATTCTCTCATTCTAACAGCATCTTAGATTCTACTGTGTTGAAATGATCCTATGTTTCTGAGTCTATGATGCTATGTCATTTGCTCATTAGCTGCTGACCATTGCATATCCACATTAATAAAAAAAAGAATGTAGAAATGGAAGAGAAAAGAAGAAAGAAGATTTACTCTAAAGATGGGGAAGAGCTGGTCAAGTCTTCCTGACTGGAGATTTTTTATCGTGTTAATATTGGATCTTTTATTAATTTAGTGGGCTTCTTAATTAAAGCTTCGATGAATAATTGAAATACCATTTTTGATTATACTGAAGTTGGTGCCATTTTCAGTTATAATTGTAACTAATAAATTAGTTAAATAGGGAAGATGATGAAATTCCATCTCAAGGGGGAAACTCATAATTTCAAGAATTTATCTACATGTCATTCAAAAGATTTATGTAGAAGGAAAGAAAAAATAGTAGAAGAAGGCCAAACCAAGTCTCACTTATCAGCTAAATTCTCCCTTTTGTGTGCAGAGCCCATCACCCTCTCATAATCCTAGGTATTCAAAGAAAGTAATGAAATGAAATGTGCTTTCTTTTCATCCTCCACCCATCTAAACATCCCCACCACCTCTCTGGCCTGCCTCCCCACCCATTTTGGTTCTGGCGGCCCACCTGCCCTTTAATGTTCTCCCTCAGTGATTCATTCATCCTACTCCCAAGCATGCACTCTATATTCCAAACTGACCTGATAGCTCCTCCCCATGCATAATATTCCATATCCCACCTCCACGCATTTATCCAAACTATCCGCACCTGGATTGCACTTCCTCCTCATTGCCAACCCTTTAGAATCCTAAGGCTCAGTTAAAGTGTCTCTACCCACAGGAAGTTTTTCCTGCTCTCCCCCAGTCATTAAGGATACCTCCTTCCTCAAATGATCTAGTACCTAGTGTTTATGTTGCTTGTCTTAGGAGAATAAAAGGGTCTCAAGAGCAAGGGAATTTTTCTTTTTGATCCTCAAAGGTAGCACAGTGCTTAGCACATAGTAGGTCTTTCATCTATATTTGTTCAAATGCCTGAAGGAATTCACTTACACAGCATGTACTCGTCATGTACTTACAATTTGCACGGCCTTGTGCTTGGTGCCTAGGAGACATGGAAACCTTAGAGAGGATATATCCCTTGCTTTCCTGGACTGTGAGGTCTAGAAGGCAACACAGATGAATATCATAGACGGTGGCAAATGATCAGCACATCAAAGATGTGTGTTCTGAGAGGTCTAAAGGCAAGATTGAATGAGGGAAGACTTCTCAGAGGAGTAACCAGAACTCAGCTTCAAAGGATACACAAAGATTTAATAAGTGAGAAGGGTAAGGAAGAGCATTTCAAGTATTGGAAACTGTGAGAAAAGCATTTAGGCATGAAGGATCTAGGGACCCTTAGCTTACAAAGAACAGATTAATTGGATTAGAGCCAAGAGTTCTGGAAGGAAAAGAGTCATGAGATAATCCTGGAAAGAGAGAGAGAGAGATGTCTGATTAGAGAGAGCCTTGAGTGCCATAGAAAATTTGAAACTTAACTTAGTATCATCAGATGGGACCCATTCCCAGTGATGGTGCTGCAAGTAATCTTACCCTTATCCAGAGCTGCAGCTCTTTACTCATCCTCCCCCTAAATCTCCTTCCTCCCAAAGGAAATCTTTTTTTCCTTCCTTTTCAGCTCAGAAGCATGTCACAAGGAAAAAGAGACTCAGATCAGGAGAATGATCAGATTTCTTCCCAAGCCTTGTCTTGGAGAGTTGTTGCTGTGTTCCTTCGACCAATGGGATGCTGACCTTAGCTAGGCTGACCTATGTCTCTGGTCACACACTCTGCCACTGGACCCAGGCTCAAAGAGTTTTTAGCCTGGAAGAGCCATACAGAGCATCCCTTCAAAGCCTGGGCCACCTCTTCCATGACATAATGAGCCATCAGAAGAGTGCAATGAAAATGACACTACTAGTAAAAGAAATAACTGACATCCATATGGAGTCCCAAGGGTTATGAAGCCTTGGTGCATCTTATCTCATTTGGGCAACACAATAAACCTTCCAGGGCATTTGTCCCTTTTACTTTTACTTCTTTACTTTCACCATTTTACTAATGAGGAAAATGAAGCCAGGACAAGCTAAGTGAATTGTCCATAGACATAAAGTTAGCAGATGTCTGAGACTGGATTTGAACTTGTTTCTTCCTGACTCCAGAGCCAACTTTCCATCTATTGCACCATATAGCTAATTGCATCCAGTTCAGGTGACAGAGGGGATCATAGGTAATGCACTTTAGGACAGCATCATGTGCTCCTAAATGGTGAATTTCAGTTTGAGGGAAGTGGCTGGAAATCTCATTCATTCATGGCACTGCCTCTTAATCTAAGTTGATGCTCCTTGGGAACCTTAACCTCAACAAGTTGGAGAACAGACTCATCATTGTCCTCTCTAAACTGTTCCCTTCCCTCTATCATCTTTCATTCTGTTAAAGGTAGTACTCTATTCCCAACTCCCTGGACTTATAAGCTTTCAGTTGCCTCTAACTCTTCCCTTGTCCTCACCCTACACATTGCCAGCTGTGAAATCTGGCTGTTTCAATATCCATAATGTTTATAGAATAAAACATTCAATATTTGTGAAACACGGTCCCACTTTTCCCTCACACACCTACCATGCCAGTACATGCTTTGTCTCTGCTTGAATAGACTATTGCATTAATTACTGTGTAGTCTCCCTGAATTGAATTTCTCCCCTCTTCCATCTCTCTTCCATTCAACTGCCAAAATGAACTTACTTATGCACTGTGGACATGTGGCTCCAATCCTTAACAAATCCTTCAATGTCTCCTCCCCTTGCTGACAAAATAAAGTCTGACTTCACACATCAACATTCCATCCCTCCATAACTTAGCTTTCCAGACCTAGACATTTGTCCCTTTTACATGCTCCCCAATTGCAAGGAAACTCAATAATTCTTCCATGCCTGACTCCTGCTACTTGGTCTCATGTGGCTCCTTTTTGGGGCCATTCTCTGCACTTGAACTGGACCCCATCCCATCTGCTAAAGCCCATTTTTTTTCCTATGAGGGTCACCTCAGGTGCCACCTCCATTGTGTCCTCCCTGATGACATAATGTGTAAATAATTTTATTCTCCTTCCAATGTGTCATTGAACTTTGTATTTTTTGTTAGATTGGGTGAAAAAAAATTATTTAAAAAGTAAACATCTAGATAGGCAAAGTGATGAAAACATGTACACAGCAGCAGCTGTTAGTGATGGCTGAAATTTCCTAGGTTAACATTTTTAACATTTTTTATATTGATGAAGATTCAAGACTTGGAAAGTTGAACTGAATCTTTTTTTTTTTTCCCTGTAAACCAACTGTCTTCCAGTGTGTCAGTCAACAAGTATTCCTTAAATATGTTCTGTGTTCTGCACACTGTGCTAAGCACTGGGGATTCAAAGAAAGATTAAAAAACAGTGCCTATCCTCGAGGATCTCACAGTCTAATGGAGGTGACAATATGCAAACAACTATGTATGAACAAGATAAATATAGGTGAATTCAGGAGAATCTCAGAGGGCAGACACTAAGAAGACAGGAAAAGATTTCTTGCAGAAGATGAACCTTAGCTCAAACTGGAAAGAAAGCAGGGTTTCTTGAAGGTAAAGATTAGCAAGGAGAAAGTTTCAGCCATGGGAGAGAGTTAGAGAAAATTCTTGGAATTGGGAGATGGATTTTCTTGTTTGAACGATAACCCAGAGGTCATTGTCACTGGATTTCAGAGTGAATGTAAGAAAAGAAAGATATAATATAACTGGAAAGGCAGGAAAGGGGCAAGTTTGTGAATGGCTTCAAATTCCAAATAGAGAATATTATGTTTGACCCTGGAAATAATAGGCAGCTTCTGGTATCTATTGACCATAGGAAGTATGGAGAGAACCAACAACCTCAGAGTCAAAGAACCCTTGGTCTGTAGGTAAAAGGAACACCAAACACCCCTGAGTCCTAATCCCTCCTCATTCTGGACACTTTTCACTCCTTCACACCCACATCTAACAAGTTGACATGTCTATATCCCTAACATCTGTCACATCTGTCTCAGATGGATACAATGACAGATCCATGAGAGTGTAAATAGAAATCTATGCTATGTGTTCAGAGTAGAATGCCAATCCTTGAAGCACTCTCTTAGTTTTCTCCTTGAATCTGTAGGACCTAACCATGTCCTGACCCACACTTTGCTTAATATGTGTTGGATAAAATCTGTGCATGAGTTGAGTCCCTGGATATTTGTGATGGGGCATTTCTAGAGTACAGCAATCAATATATGGAAGACAGGGCATAGAGAAAGAAAGGCAATGTTGTGGTTAGATAGACCAAGTTATTTTGGGAAGTAATGGTGGGAGCCAAAGGGTAAGAGGCTGCAGGGGAGGGTAGATGATGCAGAGGAAGTGGTGATGAGTAAAAGTGCTGGTATGTAGGACTACAGAGAGCCATGTATTTTATGCCATGACCCTAGCTCGGGATGCTTGAGCTGGGAGGCATAGGAACATGGGCGACAGGAAGGCAGACATGCCTTACTGTACTGCTTTGAGCCCTCAGGTCTCTGTGACTCTGAGTTGAAAGCTCTCCCTTGAAGCAGTAATGTCATTGTGGAGAAGGAATGAACAAGCCCTAACAGATGTATCTCAGTGATACACTTATTAGTCCTTAGCAGTATTCACACAGGAAATGGAGGGGGAGGGAGCAGGGTCAGAGCTTGAAAAGTGATTGAGATCCATGTGACTGCTGGAAGATTCAAAACATTTCCCTTGCCTCATCACCAACGAAGTTTGTATCATATCTTCTTGTGCACATGTTCTCCACCCACCTCACCACACTCCAATGCCTCGTATGAACTGGATCTAACTACATAAAAGTGTCATGTAAATGAGTCAAAAACTGAGTGAGTTACATTTCAAGAAATGTTAAGGTAATCTGACACTGGAAGACCTTGATTTGTAATAATAACAATGGTGCGTTGAGCTCAACCCATTTATTCTTTTTGTTTGTTTATTTTTATTTCCATATTAGTCATGTTAGGAAAAACAAAACAGGCTACTCCCAAAAAATCATGAAAAAATAAATGAAGTGAAAAATAGTATGTTTTGATCTGCATTCAGAGTCCATAGTTATCTCTCTCACTCTCTTTCTCTCTCTCTCTCTCTCTCTCTCTCTCTGTCTCTCTCTCTCTCTGTCTCTCTCTCTCTCTGTCTCTCTCTCTCTTTTTCTCCCATTGAAGAGCATTTTCCTGTATAAATCGTTCAGAGTTGCCTTGGATCATTGTCATAATCTAAGAGTAACTAAATATGGCATAGCTGATCATCACACAATGTTGCTGTTATTGTGTACAATGCTCTTCTGGTTCCACTCACGTTATTCTGCATCAGTTCATGTAAGTCTTTCCAGGCTTTTCTGAAATCATCCTGCTCATCATTTCTTATACCACAATAGTATTCTGTGACAATCATATGCCATACCATTCATTCTTGAAATGTTTCCTCTAAATAAGACATTGATAAAATCCCCTTACAATGTTCAATTTTAAGCTTGTGAATTTTATTATAAATAGAAGTACCTAAAACCCATGTGTTCCCTTCCTCTGAAATTCACCTCCACAGAAACTGTGCTCCAGGTTTTGGAAGCTCTGCTTCTTGTTGGTGATTATCACTCTTTTTTCTCTCTCTCCTACTGACCATCATGAAATAATTCTCATTTTATTTGCAGAGGAGATGAAAGTTAGAAAGATGCAACTGATTCTTGCCACTGCTTAGGTTCACCTGATATGAAATGTGTTGCTGACATAGAAATTCCAAATTTTCAAAGATTGTTTTTTTTTTCCTTTTTCCAATTTATTTATTTATTTTTAGTTTTCAACATTCATTTCCACAAGAGTTATACATTTTCTCCCTGTCTTTCCTCTACCCCCCACCATGAAATAGCAAGCCTACAGAATACCCCTTCCCCCAATCTGTTCTTTCATATCCTCCCCCATCACCCCCCTAATTTTATAGTAGGGCAAGATGGATCTCTATACCCAAGTGCCTCTGTATCTTATTTCCTGGTTGCATGTAAAAAAATGATTTTTTTTAACATTTGTTTTTGAAACTTTGAGTTCCAGAGTCTTTCCCTTCTTCCCTCCTCACTGAACTCCACTGGGAAGACATAGATTGTTGTAATAGTGATTAGTTTAGCAGAATACTTAGCACTTAGTACTAAGTGCTAAGTGTGGAAGGTGCAAACTCTGTCCTACTGTTGAGAAGGCATGAACTCCCCTGTTGATGTGGAAGAAGGGGATAGGCTGAGCCCCTGTGGATGTGGAAGAAGGGGATTGGCTGACATGTGTACATAAGCAAGAATTCCAGAGACAGACAGACAGAATTGGAATTTTGCTCCCCTTGAAGGAAGAATCCTGGAGACTGAAGCCAGCTGAGGCAGAGAGCATCTGAGAGACAGAATTTGAATGCTGCTTCTGCTGAAGGGACAGAGAGAGAGAAAGAGTTTCTCTCCCAGCATCTGGAAGCTGAGAACTGACTGAGAACTGAGAAGGAGTTT
>CM053585.1:374446230-374484117 GCA_028646515.1 Pseudochirops corinnae
GAGAAAATATTGCAAGCAGTCAGGAAGACACAATTCAAGTATTGTGGAAACACAATCAAGATAACACAAGACCTAGCAGTGTCAGGGTTCTCTGTCAGAGTACCCTAACTTGCCTGCAGGGGAGCTAGTTACTTACCTCACTCAAGCAGGTGCTAGCGCATTTTAAGAACAGAAGGGTCACAGCTCGGAGGTGCAAGCAGAGAAAGTTTATTGAGTCCTCTCCATGGGGAAGCCTTATAGCCAGATCTTAAGGCAGACTTCAAACTACCCCCAAGGCTTAGGCCTTTATATATATCCCAGATGCACATACCCCACATGAAAAAACAGAGCCCAGCTGAACAGAATTGTGAGAGGGCAGGTGCAGTCACAAGGGCATGAAGGCCCCAGGGTGTGGAGACACTAATCAGGAATATCAGGTAACCCCACATAAGAGAATCTTGAACAATGCAGTACCTCCTGGCCTCTAAGTGACCAGGGGTGGTGTAGTATGCTCTGACCTCTATGTGACCCAGCTAATTCTAGGGCCTCAAACACACCCTGTGCCTCAAACATTACCACCTGCCTCCAGCAATTCCTCGCACAGCAGCTTCTACATTAAGGGATCAAAGAGTTTGGAATATGATATTTCAGAAGTCAAAGGAGCTAAGATTAAAACCAAGAATCACCTATCCAGCAAAACTGCATATAATACTTGAGAGAAAAATATGGTCTTTCAGTGAAATAGAGGATTTTCAAGCATTCTTGATGAAAAGCCCAGAGCCAAACAGAAAATTTGATTTTCAAATATAAGAAGCAAAAGAAACATGAGAAGATAAAGAGAAAAAAGAAATCATGTGGAACTTATTAAAGTTGAACTATTTACATTCCTACATGAAAAAATGATAATTGTAATTCATGAGACTTTTCTCAGTATGAGGACAGTTGAAGGAAATATATATGTAAATATGTGTATACATACAAATATGTATATATAGGAGGGTATATATGTGTGTGTATATTTATATGTGTGTGTACATGTATACGTGGACAGAGGGCACAGAATGAGTTGAATATGAAAGAAGGATATCTGAAAAATAAAATTAAGAGATGAGAGAGGAATATATTTGGAGAGAGAGAGAGAGAGAGAGAATAGGGTAAAATATCTCACATAAAAGAGTCAAGAGAACACTGTTATAATGGAGGGGAAGAGAAGAAAGGTGAAAGGGAATGAGTCAACCTTACTCTCATTTGATTTGCTTTAAGGAGGCAATAATATACATATTCAATTGGGTATTTTACCCTACAAGAAAGTAGGGGTAAAAGGAATAAGAGGGGGGATAATAGAAGGGAGGGCAGAATGGAGGAGAGGGTAGTTAGAAGCAAACACTTTTGAAAAAGGACAGGGTCAAAGGAGAAAATAGAATAAATGGGGGTGGGACAGGATGGAGGGAAATATAGTTAGTCTTTCACAATGTAACTACTATGGAAATGTTTTATGTAATTACACATGTGCAACCTATATTGAATTGCTTGTTTTCCCCATGGGAATGGGTGAGGGCAGAAGAAGGGAAAATCTGGAAATCAAAGTTTTAAAAACAAATGTTAAAAATTGGTTTTTTACATGCAACCAGGAAATAAAATATATAAGCAATGGGGTATAGAAATCCATCCTGCCCTTCAAGAAAGTAAGGGGAAATGGGGGAGGACATAAGAGAGAACAGACTAGGGGAAGGGGTTTTCAGTATGCTTGCCATATTTGAATGGGGTAGGGGAAATATGGGGAGAAAATTTGTAACTCAAAATCTTGTGGAAGTGAATGTTGAAAACTAAAAGAATAAACAAATTTATTGTAAAAAAAAAGAATTCTAAATGCATTACAGCAGGATTTGGGTTTGCTTATAGAGGTCATAGGAAGCTATTGTTTTTTATTACACTTTAAGAAAATCACTCTAACAGCTATACAGAAAATGGATTAAAATGGAGAGTGACTTGAGGAATGGAGATCAATTAGGCAACTATTGCAGGAATCTGTGCAAGATGTGATAAAGGGCCTAAACTATGGTGGTCTAACATGAAATAAAAAGACATATGTGAGAGATGTGGAGACAGAAATTATATTTGGCAACTGACTGGATATGAAGAGTGAGAGGTAAGATGACACTGAGGTTATGAACGCAGGTGTTAGAAATGTGGTGGTGCCACAAATAGTGACAGTTAAGCTCAGAAGAGGGGTAACTTTGAGTTGTAGGGGACTTGGAAAATGAGATCCATTCTGGAAATGATGAGTTTGAGATGTCTATGGCATATCCAACTTCAAATGTTCAATAAGCAGTTGGTGATGCAGGCCTGACCCTCAGGACAGTGGCTGGCAATGGCTCTCTAGATCCAGGAGTCATCTGCATATTATGGGTAGTTGAAGGTATGAGAGATGATGTGAGAAAAAGTTTGTAATGAAAGGAATTTGAAACTGAGGTTTTGATCACATAGCAGAAGCTGGAAGTTTCAAAGAAAGTGCTGATCTTGAAGTCAGAAGAGCTGGTTTCTAATTCTGCCTCATTATATTAGTAGCTATGTGACTCTTAGAAAGTGACTTCACTTTTTTTCAGCATCATCTGTAAAATGGGGCTAATAACAATTTCTTCATGGGGCAGTTGTGAGGATAAAATAAGATCATACATGCAAAATTCTCTTAAAGCCCTAGAGAAATGCCAATTATGAGGATAATGGATATGATGAAGATGAGGATGATGATAATGATGATGATGGTGAAGATTGAAATTGTGATAACAGATGAGAGGCTCAAGTACTGCTCTGATTGGGCTATTGGTATAGACCATCATACTTTTCCATAATCAGACTATATGGGAATTTTTGTGTTCAGTTCTCTGTGTCATGTTTTAGGAAGGATAATGACAAACTTTTGTGCTTTCACAGTAAAGTGACTAGGTTGGTAAATGGAATAGAGAATAGATTATAAGAGGATAACTTAAAATGGGATTGATTTGACTGAGAAAAAGGAAGCCCTTGGGTACTGGTGGGGGACAAGAGAAAATCAAGTTTTTGAAAGGTAAGTCATCATGAAGAAGAGGAATTAGGCTTAGTTTGTTTGAATCAGAGGGCAGAAACAAGAATAATGGAGGGAAGATGCAAAGAGGAAGATTTGGGCTCAATGCAAGGGAAAATCTCTTAGCACCGGGAGTTGTCCAAAATTGCAATGAAGTGCCTTGGGCAGTAGAAGGTATTCCCCCACATTCTGGCTGTTTACTCATTCAGAGATGTTGAAGAAGAGTATAGGTATATATAGCTGGGGTTGGGTGTCATCTGAGGTCCCTTTCTAACCTTGGAGAGTTTTTTTTTTTTAATTTTGATTCTGTGATCTTTCAGTAGACTGAAGAAAAAGAATGAGAAAGAATCATGTGGGATAAGGAGGTATATGTTCTCCCTCAATGGAAGAAATACACACTTATAAAATAAGAGATTCATTGAGGTATCTCAAGGATATTTTTTCATTCATTAGCTAAATATTTAGTTGAAGCAAGGATCCCTTTTTTCTCTGTTATGAAAAAGAAAGAGTACTTGAGACCTGACTTATGCACTATCCTCATCTCTGCCTCTTACTAGTTGTGAGAATGTGAAGTGATGTGGTAAAAGAGAGCCCTGGTCTTGGAGTCAAGAAGACTCACTCCAAATTCTGCCTCAGACATTTAGTTGCTGGGTGATCCTGTGCATTAAAAAAAAAATGTAACCTCTCTATGCTTCGGTTTCTTTATTTCTAAAATGAGAGTCTTGGACTCAATGACCTCTAGGTTGTTTTAGTCAATTTAGACCTTCCAGCTCTAAATCCATGGTCCTCTGATCTTGTGACTTTCCCTATCTGGGTTTCAGGCTCCAAAATATAAAATAGGTAGAGGGGGCTTGATCATCTCTAACATCCTTCTTACCTCTAAAAGAAAAAAAAGCAAAGATAGGATTTATATAGTATATGACAAATTACTTCACTTACAGCCATCTAGCAAGGTCAATAGTACTGTTTTTATCATCCCCATTTTACTGATGAAGAAAGGGAGGAGGATCAAAGAACTGACTTGCTCCAAACTACACAATTAATAAGTGGCAAAGTCAGAACCCAAATCCACATTTTTTTTATCCCAATTGCAATATTCTTTCTACTACACAAAACTACCATGATCATGTGTAAGATTACAATTCAGGCCATAGACAGGCAATAAGTAGTTATCAGGTACTTATTTATGTCTAGCGTCATGTTCTTCTCCTTCCCAAATAGCTATCCAAACAGGCCTGACTCTCCCCCAACAGTTCCCATGCTCTCTCCCTTTTCCTCTCCTCTGAAAAGCAAGATTGAGATTGAATAAAAGTTTAGCTTTAGTGAAAACATCTATGAGGCTGACATCCCTCTACTTGTCTTTTTCAATTATCCAAGGCAAACTTTCAGAAATTGGAAAGTTTCACATTATTTTTAAAAATGTCTCTCACACACATACGACAAACTCACACCAAGAGCAGTATTTCATTTACATAACATCAAGAGAAATTAAATGAAATATAAATTCTTAATTGGGATGCTGGAAAAACAGAATGAACATTAATTCCATGTTAATAAATTGGGTTTGACATTTACAACTTCATTAAACAATAGAACACATTCACAGTACATGTAACTCAGCACAACAAAAGACAAATTAAAATCCAGTCCTGCACTTAAGTTATGGCAGAATTTTGAAATAGATTTGAGTGAGATTTTGATCTGCAAGGGAATTCAGGACTTGTATTAATGACCTTGACATGCAATCTGACAAGTAACCAACATTCTATTCTTCAGTAACTCATTAAACACATCATCCCTTTGCCCCCACCCATTTCCTACCCTAGAACAGGCATCAGTGAGAATACAGAGATAGAGACTACAGTACTCATGGAAAGCCTTGTCTGGCACCTGGAGATGAAACATCCACTTGTAACTTCACCACAAGTGAGAAAGGGGAAGAGAACTAAATAATTCATCAGAAAACTTGGGTGTGAGTCTGAACTTGACAGCTAATTGCACCACCACAGTAAAGTGATTTAATTTCTCTGAGTTTCAGTTATCAGGTCTATAAAATGGGGGTGCATCATCATCATCATCATCATCATCATCATCATCATCATCATCATTTTTTTGTTTTGCTTTGGACCTGTGGTCTCCTCTGAAAAGTTCTAGATCAAATCTTCATTCTAGCATGGAGTTTATGCTTTGGAAGACTATATCAGCAGAGGCCAAGATCTGGGTAGTTGTATCAACTTGTAAAGGCTTTGAAGATAGTTTCCATACTAAGGACCAGCCACTTCAAATGAAGACAAACTAAGAACAGTCTCTTAGTGATAGTTTATTTGCCCAAAGCAACCTTTCATGAAACAAAGAAAGATAAAGAACTGCTTTCTGGCTTAGGCAGACCCCCTTCTGTTTCTACAGTAACAGAGAAAGCACGGTAAGTAAGTGTGCTATAGGGAAGGAGGATGATAAGAACTGCCATGTTTTTAGAGCATAAACTGAACCTCAGCTAGAGACATTCTTAATGTGGAATCCTTGTACAATCATCGTTGAATGGTCACTCTTCTGGAGGAACGGCAGTGGACCAGTCCCTACATTCTCTTTGTAAATAACAACAGGAAAAAGAAAGAAGTTTCCGTCAAAGGGACATAGATTCCCCTTGGAAAGACACAGAAAGGATTGTCAAATACAGGGTTTTTTTTCCCTATACTTGAGGGCAATAAGAAATATTTCTGTGGGATATTTAAATTCATCTGACATTTTGAAATGAATTTAAATGACCATGGATTTTGTAGATTTTTGATGATTCAATCTGCAACCTTATTAACATTAAAAAATGAGATTAAATACTGTCCAGATGAACACTGGCAACTGAAGACCCTTATGTCTACTTTTACACCTGCATGATATATTCTCTTGCTTATGATAAATGATTCTGAAAAGACCACCATAAAAATAATTACACTTTAATGTACCAGTGTTGGTTGCAAAGAATGAAGGGCTAGAAAAATGTGTGAAGAATTTAGGAAGATACTCTAAATTAAATCACCATATACAATGATATTTGGAACCTTTAGTGAAAATGTGGAAATAGATATTGGAGGATGGAGAGACTATGTATGGGGAAATGTGTCAAGAATCAAAAGTTAGAAAGGCTTAAACCTGATAGGCAACCTCAAAGGCATACCTCTGTATCAAAGATATTTCTTTGGAGAAAAGGATTATTAGGGACTTGAGATGTTGAGCACAAAATAACATCACAACAAACACACCAATTAACAAAGTTAATATATACTCAAAATTCATTATTTTTTAAAAGATAGAAAAATATTCCTTACTGGTGTAGAAGTCATTCCTCAATCTTTTGTGTACTCTCAGGCCAACAACATATTAAAGCAAATGTCAGATTTAACATAAACCTAAAATAAAGAAGAAGAAAATAGTATGTCATGTACTTGATACTACTGAATCTTGATTTGTTTAAACAAGGTATTGATAATGAAAAAATGCTACTTGATGATAGAAATGATGCCAATTCTGTTTATTTGCATTTCACACAAAAGTTTTCCAATATAAATCAATTTTCAAAACCAGGAGATCAAAGAGGTCTAAAAAGTGTCTTGGTTAGCAAATATGGCTTATTTTATGGGTTGAGCAAAATGGCGACCAGAGGCAATACTGACCTAAAACCTAAATTCATTTGTAAAGTCCTGCAAAGAAGGATGATTTAAGATCACAAGCAGTATCACTCTGAAAAGCAAAGAAAAGCAGCAGAAGGCAAAACCAGTTTGAAGCTTGTGGAGAAACACAACATCATCCTGAGGGTATTGAAGGATGAAAATGGTTAGATAATAAACAGAAGAAAAATGGAGATGATCTGAAAATATTTTATCAAACCATTTTCACTATCAAGGACAAGGAAGTCATCACTCTTGGACTCTACTATCACAGCCTCAAATGTGTCTATAGAAGATGAAAGACAAAGATGGGAAGAGCCACTGAATTTTTTATCAAATGTACACAGAGGAGGTTCATGATGGAAGTGATCAAATGATGGGAGCATTGGGGGAATCAATTCACATGCTATGTCAAAGAGAGGAAGACATCAAAAGGTGGGGGAAGTCTCACATTACTATAGAAACATATTAATATAGAAAGTGGTGACCAAGAACATAACAGCTTATAACCAATACCCTAACTTTTCCATCTACACGCAATTTTTAAGAGCCTCATCTCTGCATGTATCTAAAATATTTGGAATGAAGATCTCAGGAGAGAACAGACTGGCTTCACAGGGGATGAGCTGTGATGGACCCCATCTTTACTATCACATAATTGATCGAAGGATGTACAGAATCCTACAGTAGAGTAAAATGCTACCTTAAAGACTTTCCTCCCACAAGGTGCTTCCTGTGTAGATGTCAAAATCAGATAAGATCCCTTGAATAATACAATAAAAGAAAACAACTTTGTACAATTATCCCCTCGAACATTGATATCAGAAAGAACATAATAGTGAGAAATCTTAGGTATTTGTCAGAGTGATAAAGGAGATCAAGTGCAGCATGTAATTTGGGAAATGATTCTCCACAAATAGTGAGGGCCTCCAGATGTCCCTGCTTACAGAAGACATCATGCTAGTTGCATCAAGCTCCAGAACATTGAAGAGCCTCCCGGAGGAGAAAATGTAACCATCCAAAAAAGTTTGATCTAGCCATTCACACAGTAAAGACAAGTGGATGAAGAATAACTATTGTCCACATTATGGCATGGAGATGGATTAACAGCATATAGACCTTGAGTAGTAGTATAGATATTTGGAATAGATAACACAGATGGAAAAAGCAGTGGACCTATATTTAAACTAGAGAAAGAAAGCAGGTTGGACAGCCTTTAGGAAATTGCAGAGCTCCTATCAAAGGAAGTTAAGACTCTGGATATCTCCCAGAAACAAAGGACAGCTTTTTAATAGTAACATATGCTAATGGTGTATTTTAATATTAAAATAAGACATGAAACATGAGTTTGAAATTGTCTAACAGAACACAATGGAGAGACATGTGCTACAGATGAGAAAGCTAAGACACAGAGGTTAAGTGAGTTGCCTGTGATCACACAGCTAGTAAGTGTTAGAGACAGAATTCAAACTCAGGTCTTCTCAATACCAATTCCAGCTTTCTAGTCTCATGTTTCCTCACCAACTTATCACTGCTTATATTCCTTTGACTAATCTATAGAGTATTTCAGTGAGTGGATTAGAAGGCAAAAGAAGCTGATCTTCAAAGACAAATCCCAATCTGTTTAATTAATTAATTAAGTAGTCAGTGTCACCAATTCCATACCTTAGCTGCTGCTTGACTATCCACCTCATTTACCTCCCAAAGACAAGACTGAAGAAACAATTTATAGGATGAGATTGCATAATTTCTAGCACAAGTACCATCACTGTATTTGCTGAGGAATCACAGGAGCAATTTGTGGTGGGGACTACTTAATCATTTAAAAATTGCTGACATTATTCAGAGGCAAATTGAATCACTAGAATATGATGATGGGGATAAAGGGAGCTGTACTCAGCAGAATGACAGCTATACTAACCCCACCACCACCATCGATGTAACTGCTCAGGGATCTGCCATGGAGATGACTATGAGCAACTCTCTCCTTTGCAGATAAAGTTGGACCAAAGTGGAACCAAAGTATCAATGTTTGTCTTAGCCCCTGGGCCCATATCAGGCCCATTTCTCCTAGACTCCAAAACGTTTCAGCCATATCAGGATGGCTCAGTGCACAAAGCTATTATTGCACACATCCATTCAACAAACATTTAATCACTGTGCACCTACTATGTGCAAGACTTTGTCATATTTACTGAGTGGGGTGCAGAGAAAAACAGCATGGGGCCCCTACCTCAAAGGGAGAAGATGTTGGTACACCAATGAGGAAAGACAAAACTCTGGCCAATGGTGAGAGGAGAAAAGGACAATAAAGAAGTAAGAAGTCACTGAAAACAACTTTGCTGTGCAGTGGGAAACAGCTGAAAGGAGAAGCAACATGTTCTAGTGGAAAGGGTACTAGGTTAGGAATGAGGAAGAAATCACACCTTTGGCTATAGGATCCTGGGCAAATCTCTTAAGCTTTCAATGCTTCAGGAAATTCTCCAGAACAGGGGTGGGGAGCCTTCAACCTTGAGGCCATGTATGGTCCTCTAGGTCTTCAAGTGAAGCCCTTTGACTGAATCCAGGTTAGCAAAGGGCCACATTTGAGGACCTAGAGGGCCACATGTGGCCTCAAGGTTGAAGGTTCTACACCCCTGCTCTAGGACTATAAGTTACAGATGAGTGACCAGACTGAGTTAGTGAAAGGAGCCTCTGATCCCAGAGTTCCATGTACCAGGACAATCACAAGTCAAGCTCCGCAATTAGTAAAAACATGCACAAAATCTATTTTAAAAAACTGAAATCAGCTTCAATTTCCATTAAGACTGACAAGAATCTACTAATTGAAAAGCAAAGAATAGTGGTGTGAGGAATGCCAGATAATTGGATAAAACAGATAACCTCCCCCTAACCCCAAAAGGAGACAGGAAATCCTATTATGAAAATAGTACTTAAGAGCCTCAGGGGAAAGAAACCTCAGGTTCTATAAGTAGAAATCTTACTGTGGCAGCTAGCAGAGGGAAATTTGGGTTTTAAGCCACAGGACACATAGGATCTCATTTCTGGGAAGTATGGAGACCAAGCAAAATACTTCAGGGTCAGGTAGAGATTATGTTCTATGTGTTTCTTACCAAGATACATTGGCATAATCATAGTAGTCTCTCTACTAGAACAATATGGTAAAGAGTTTCAAGAATGTTTGCTATTCTCTGGCTTAATAGAAAGATTGAAGCATTACTAAAAGGAATGGAGGAAATATGTCAATGAAAAACAAACAGGGGAGGGTGGAGTTTCTGAAGAGTCACATGGGGAAATGGGACCTGTATCAGGAGAGTGAAGGGTAGGGGGTAGGGACAAAGAGGAAGAAAGGAATAAGATGGACCCCCTAGACATTTTGAACAATTTTGAGAGCCTTTCTGGAGATGGGGATATTTACCCTTTGAGAATGAAGCAGCCCTAAGGAATAAAGATATGACTGTATAGGTACCACAAAGAAAGGTGGTCTCTACTAAAGGGTCAGAGAAAGGAGAAATGTCATGAAGAACCCTGACTCCTTGGGGGAAGAAGGGGGGAGGTAGCAATATACCAAAATGCTGTAGACAACGAAAATATGGTGCTATGTTCTGGGGTGCCAAGTTGGGATAGGACTGAGTTTTCTGAGAATTTATCAGACCTAACGACCGTGGCCTACTTGTTGAACTAACAGAGGTTATAAGATCAAGAGTTTTAACCTTAAAATAGAGGATAAGATAGAATACCTCTAGATAATGGCCAAAGAGAATACTGAAGAGAGTAGACCTTATGACACAGTAGGGAAAAATAATTGGAAAGACCCAAAAATGCCTAGAAGGAAATATCCAAGATGCCAGTGAGAAATAAAATTTATGGCCTCATAAAGCTATGTGCAAAGGCAATAAGTATGAGTGATTTTTTTTTTAAAGTAAGCTCAAATCTAAATGTAAGGAGGAAAATTTAACCTCAGAGAAATGATAGCAACCTGGTGAGATGGTTCTGATAAATGAAATCTGATTAATGTCATGGTGTCAAAGCGTTGTTTATCTAGACAATGTATTCCTGAGAAGAAATAATGAACTGGAAGTGGGAAGCATTTCAATATGGATCTATAGAAGGAGAAACAAAAGGGAGATTTGGGCTCCAATTCTTCTGCCTGGCAATCAAAGATCTCCACAGTTAGGTACCACTTGGTCTTCATACCTTTCTCTCAGATCACTTGTCTATGGGTTCTCCAAACTCTAGGAAAATTGTATGAATCTGCTGACTGAAACACGAGCATCGCCACTCCATTGCTTTGCTCAGTCTATTTACTATGCCCCTTTCCATAATCCAAAACTCAATTCAAATGCTGCCTCCAACAGAAAGCCTCCATTAATACCTTTCTCTTGGGAATAATTCTTCAATGTTCTGATCTTATCTTTTTTTCTACCTCTAGTCCAGCTGTTCTCAACCTGTGGGTCATGACCTTTTTGGGGGCCAAACTACCCTTTCACAGGGGTCGCCTAAGACCATCGGAAAACACATATTTCCAATGGCCTTAGGAACCGAGACACCACTCCTCTAGCCATCTCCAGGCGGGTCCGCCCACATGCAGATACACCCACATACAAGTATGAAAGGGTCATGGCATTAGGAAGGTTGAGAACCACTGCTCTAGTCTCATTTCTACCACTAGTCTCATTTCTGCTGCTTGCTCATTGTGGAACCCCTGGAAAGCCATTTAACCTTTTGAGGCCTCAGTTTCTTCATCTATAAAATGAAGACATTCAACTCAATGATCTCTGAGGTCCCTTCCAGATCTAGCTCTAAAACCCTATCATCACATAATATGTATATTGCAATTAGGGCACCCTACTCTAAAGTGTGAGCTCCAACATCTTATATCAACTTTTCATCACCTTACACGAGAACAGGAAACTTCACATCATCAAAATTTAACCAGTGTGTTTAATTGAACAAATAAATTTTTTTTCATTGTTGGAAAGTTCCTTGTTTGGGGCTTGTATCTATCTCTTTTTTAAAATAAATTGTATTGACATAGCTTGTTTTTTTATGTCCCCTTCCCTCCCAAAGACTCATCCCTTATAACAAAGAATAAAAAATTGGAAGGGAAGGTAGATTTCAACAACAAAACTAATACATCAAAAAATTCTGATATTTTATGTGCTATTATTCATCTCCAGCTCCTAACCTCTTGGAGGAAGGAAGAGAAGGGCTGCTTTTTCCACTCTCTTCTTGGAGACTAAGCTTGGTCATTCTAATTTTCAAATACTCTATTTCAGTGAATATGTTGTTCTTTCCATTTATGTTATTATGTCCTTGGGTATTTTGGATTTTTTTTCCTGGTTCTGCTTACTTTATATTGCATCAGTTCATCTATGTCTTCTCCAGCTTCTCAGTATTCATCATATGTATTATTTCTATTAGCTTAGCAGTAGTTCATTGAATCAATGTACCACAACTTGTTTATCCAGTCTCTCTTTCCTTTCTAACATATCACTATTAAATTAATGCTTGAATACTTCCCCATGATGTTCATTTCACTCTTCCCTGAAAGAGCTTATTCTACATTTGGACAATTCTGATTTCAAGAAAGAAATTTTCCCTCTACATCAAGCAGAAATTTCTCTTGCTGTAAAACTCCCATTGTTCCTTGTCCCACCCCCTGAGGTCTAGCAAAACAAGACTAATCTCTCTTCTCCACAACAATCTTTGATATATCTGAGGACAATCTTACAACTCCACCTGCACACCATCCCCCCAGTGATCTCTTGAGCAGAAACACTGATAATAAAACAAAGAATATAATAAAAATCATAAGCAGAGCCTATACCAAGAGCCACAATAAGTTACAGAAAATAAAAGCCACCAGGGATAGAAGTGGAAGAGAGTTCAGGGAAGATGAAGGCATGTTTGAGTTGGGCCGTGCAGGAAATGTAGGATGCCAAAAATAAGAGATGGCAGCTTGTCAGCTGATGGGGGAGTAGGGAGATGAGACAAATATAGAGACTGGGAGGAGGAATATAAAGATGAGTGGGGGTGGGGAAAATGGAGATCATGACATGACAGGATGACTTGAAGGAATTGAGCATGTTTAGTCTGAGCAGAGAGCAAGGGGAGGTCTTATCATTATCTGCTAATATCAGAAGAGCTATCACATGGAGAAACCCCTATGGGGCTTTGTGTCAGACATTACATCTCTAGTCTCTGAGCCTTTGCATTGGCTGTCCCTTAAGTGCTGAATGCTTTCCCTCCTCCCTCCAAGTTTGGGAATAATTGGTTTCCTTTTAAGACTGAACTAGGATCACTTTCTGAAGGAGACTTCTGCAATTCTGCCCCAGCTGTTTGGTCTTCCCATCTGATGTTACCTTGAATCTTCTTTATATTGATGATTTTATATATATGTGTGTGTGTGTGTGTGTGTGTGTGTGTGTGTGTGTGCGTGTGTGTGCACGCACATGTGCATGTGTGTATACATATATATACACATAACATATATACATATACAGATGTGTGCATACATATACATATATATGCACATATGAGTATACACATATATGTGGCGATAGTATTTCCATTGGCTCCTCTGGTAGAAAGTAACATCTTTGAGAGCAAGACTTGTTTCCCTTTGTATCTCCAGTATCTAATTACAATATAGGAAGAGTTTAATAAATTCTTGGTGATTGATTATTAGCTAATATCGTGAAAATGACTTCTTTTCAGGTAGGAGTAAACTTCAGAGGCCTTCTCAAAGGAGAAATAGAGGGGATATCCACATTGGCGAATTGGACAGAAATAAAAAAAAGTCACATGGCATAGATTGTCTGACATTGGCAGCTGCAGCAGATGTTGCAAAGGGGCCCTAAGCATCCATAATGCCTGCAGTTGTACCACATTGTACTGTGTGGGCAGATCCCTCCAGAGTTCAGCATCCAACATAAAGCCAGAGGATAAATAGCCCTTAGAATTCTGTCCCCTCAAAAGTCAGATTCTGGCTGCTGTTGCCATACTACACCCTGAGGTGGAGGGGCCATTAGTTTCTACAACAGATGCCACCTAGCTGGTTTGCTCTGCACCTGCCATCAATCCCACAGCACATCCTTTTGCCCTTCAGTTGGGATGGAATGTCAGAAAGCAAGGATGTTGTTGATTCTCTCCTCTCTTGTCACCTGTGTTCCATTTGGGTTTTATAGGTCCATTTCTTCCATGATAATGAGTTCACAGGGCCTGGAATGCTGACCAAATACTTTCCCAAGCATCTAAACCTGACAAGTGGTCATCCTGATTCTTCTTAAATTCATATAATGGAGGGAGGAGGTACATCACCTTTCAAGTAGCTGAATTATATTAGCTGAAATTCTTAGAATACTTTAAGGCTTATAAAGCACTTTACTTACATCATCTCACTGGAAACTCATAACAACCCTGTGGGCTAGGTCTTATAGGTATAATTATTATTAGAATTTTATGTATGAAGCTGCTGCTCAAGGAAGTTAAGGGACTTGTCCATTATTGCAGAGATAGCTAGCTAGCATTTAATAGTGCTTTATGGTTTACAAAGCTCTTTACAAATATAATCTCAGTTTATCCATAGGAGGTAAGTATTATTGTTATCTCCATTTTCTGGGTGAGGAAACTGAGATAGACAGAAGTTAAGTGACTTGCACAGGGTTACACAGCTAGTAAGTACAGAACCATATTGAACTCAGGTCTTCTTGACTCCAGGCCAGTGTTCTATCTATAGCACCACCTAGCTGCTGTGAGATGATCAATGGTAGAAATATATTCTTAGCCAGGGTCTCTTTTAACACCCAAGTCCAGATGTTTCCCTGCAACATGATGCTACCTCTCTAAAAATAAAAACAACTTCAAAATAAGATGATTTTAACCCTCTATATATTTCTTAGCTTTTCCTTGGTGCCTATTCTGCCAGCTACCAATGCTAGGAGCCGAGGCTTCATGTTGCAAACAGATAAGCAGGAAGTTATGAAATAGCAGGTTAATTTTCTGGTTGTATTTGTTAATTGATGTAGCTACATGACCTGAACCTGAATAACATCTAGGAACATTAGATTAGAAGCTTGGTGTTGCACATTCTAATGCATCCTGATTATAAAAGAGAATGCTATGCTCATGCTTTGATTCCAGTTTCTTCCCCTGTAATGAGAGAACAACCAAAGGTGGCATTGACATTAGAGATTATGGGATTCTACATTGTAGTCTTGGTCTGTTCCTAAAATTATACAGATAAGTTGAATATACCAACCCAAGCACCCAACACTGTCAGCACCATGGCCAGGGATAGTCCCAGACCAGAGTAGAGTTATGTAGGTCACTGAATCACAGAAAATCAGGACTGGAAGAGGCTTCAGAGGCTGTCTGAATATGAGTCACGTCTACATCCTGACAAGTGGTGACTTTTCCATTGACTTCAAATCTCCGATCAGAATAAACTATTTACCTCCCAAGGCATCTCGTTCCACTCCTGGACTGCTACCATTGTTAAGAGCTTTTTGTTCCATCATTTTGTTGTCTGCCTCCATTCCCATGCTTACCCTTTACTCCTCATTGTGTCCTCTAAGACAAAGCCTAACAACATCAACTCCTTTCCCATGGAAGAATTCAGAGTCCTCAAGTTGTTCTCAGAACTGAAGACAGATCTGATCTGACTAGATATGTGGCAAAATGAGCCTGTTTACAAGGTGCCCTGAGTTTTCTTTGCCTGCCAAGTCCTACTGTCCACTCACCTTGAGCTTTACCTCTACTGAAATACCACAAAGATCTAGCTATAGTCTCTTATCTCTTATGTGGGAAATTGATTGTTTGAGACAAAGGCAAAGACTTTACAGTTTTGCCTGCAAAATTGTATCTTATTTGAGGAAAATGCTTTAGCTTGTCAAAGTCTTTCTGAATCCCATATGTCACCCAGGGGTTAGCTCTCCTTCTCCAGATGTGAGAGGCCTCTCTCCCATACTGTTATCTAAGTCATTGATAACATTTTTAAAAGCACAGTTCCTTGGACACAGTTCCACTGGATGTCACCTGTCAATTTTGTACTAAAATATCTATGATAACCCTTTAAATGTGTTCATTCAATCAGTTCAGAATACATCCAACTGTACTATTACCTAGTCAACATCTCTCCGTCTTCCCCCTCACCCATGGCATGAAAACCTTTTTTCAAATGCTTTTGGTAAGGCTCCCAAATATGACTGCAGTGTGCATGCAGGGACTATTTGCAGCTGACCTATGCTGGAGCCCCATTATGAGGTGACAAGAGCAGTGGGGAAACTAAGCAGGAAGAAAGCTAGAGCTTGGTGAGGGCCACTACCAATGAGGCTTGCAGCAGGTTCCTAAGGCAGCTTCATTCCAGGTAAGCCATGGGGCTTACACTCTTGGATCCTGGGAAGATTTTGCAAGTGTGATCATTTCTATGTACATCTCTCCTAGTATCCCAACCCCTGCAAAGGTAGTTTTTGAAGATGTGGGGGGGGGGGGGGTATTTCACTTCCACCCTCAATTTAAATTTAGAGCTATAAGTCCAACTCTCACTTTATAGATGAGGAAGCTGAAGTACAAGAAGATTAAGTAATTCACCCAATGTCACAGAGCTAGGAAGCATCAGAGGCATGATTTGGCTCAAGATTTCCTGATTCCTCCAGTGTACTGTGGTTACATTTTCTACTTTCTTTTCTCAGGATCAGGCTTCCAGTACTATGTCAATCTAAAATAAGGCTTCCCTGAGAAAGCTCCAGTCACATCTCTGGTAGATACAGTAACCACCTAAGAGAACATGTTCCATCAAGTTTGGGACAGATTGGAGAACCCCAAGAATAGTGCTCTCCCAGGAATGCCCATGCATTCTCCCAAGCTCTGGTAGAGTGCAAACCCAGGAGGAGATTTAGTTTTAAGCAGTTCAGACATCTCCCAAATCTCTCTGCAGCTTGACATTAGAAGGCTCTCCTAAACACCAGATAATTAGGCCAAGGTGCCTGGGTCAGCTCTGGCAAGAATATATTTCCCACTTCAGCTCTTTCCTCCCATTTCCCAAGCTCTACCTTTGTTATCAATCTCAGCTTTGGGGCCCTGTCCAAACTTTTCAGCAAATCAGTGTTCATGACATACACTGGATTGCTCTCATCGATCCAGGCTCTGACATCTTCAAAAACGCTGGAGAATTAGGGGTGACCTGAAAATTAGCAGCATGCTCTTGTTAATGCCCAGACCTAACAGAGTCACCATTAGCACCAGAAACTAAGCAAACAAGTCACAGTGAGCACTGTATGTTGGAGGGGAGAGAATACTTCTAAATGTGGACTTCACTTCTCCCTCTGGGGCACTCCTCTAGGCATAAAACAAAGGCTAGGAAGGAGATATGGGCCCACACCCACTAACCACATAAGCACTGTTGGAAGATACCCCTTGGTGGGGGAGACAAAGGCACCTGGCCAAGGCAGCGTGGGAGCAGTGAAAAGAGACTAAGACTTGAACTCAGAGACCCAAGTTCAAACCTAGGGTCTTCAATTTCCTACCCATATGACCTTTGGCAAGTTCCTTCGCTTCTCTAGGCCTCAGTTCCTCACCTGTAAAAATAAAGGATATAAACCAAATGGCCTAAGCCATTGCACCATTAAGGCTGTGACCCCATCCCACTGTAATCCCAGAATATTTGGCTCTCAACATACTATCTGCCATTACACCATTCCTTTCCACATACTCTGTAGTTCAACCAAACTGGGCAACTCTCTTTCCCCTCTATGCTGTATGATCTCAGGCTTCAATCCTTTCACTTGTACTATTCCTTACATGTGAGATGTCATTTTTCCCTTCTTAGGTTTCTGAATCCTTGCCCATCCATCCTTGAATTCCAAGCTGCTTTTTTCTCAAGGAAACTTTCTTGATGTGCCCTGTTGGTAATGACTTTGCCCTCCAGACCTCACCCATCTCACCTAGCATCTTTGATATACTTATGAGGCCATTCTATTGTGGTTCTCTCTATTTGTGTCTTCATCTTCTAGCCCCCTGTGAGCTCCAAGGGAGCTGGGCTCATTCCAGATCTAACCTTCCTATCTCTCCCAGTGTCCAACACAATACCCTGAAACATGGACAACACATAAATAATAATTGTGGGTAAGTGCATGAAAGTTGAATGACTTCTTGACATTGCAGAGAGAGTACAGTGGAGTGGGTCCATCCATAGGCAAAGGAGTTGACATTGTCACAGCACTTTGCCATTCCAAAGCGTGCTTGGATTTAGGGCTTCATCTGATCTCCACAATAGCTCTGCAAAGGATGCTAGAGAGGAGATAGAGCCCAATAGAGTGGAAAGCATATTGGGCTTGGGATCAGAACTGAGATAGAATTCTAGTCCTGATAATTATGTCAACAGGTCATCTTGGGTTTTAGATGATCTACATGACCTTGAGTGGGCCCTCTTCCCTCAAAAGACCTCAATTTCTTCATATATAAATGGGAAGGGCTTGAGCAGATAACCCCAAGGTTCTTAGATAGTGGCATGGTGAAGTAGAAAGAATGATAGGCCTGGAGTCAGGAAAAGCTGAGACAAAATCCAGCCTTAGGCACTCACCAACTGTGGCACCCCAGGCAAGTCACTCAACTTCTGTCTGACTTGAATTCCTCAACTATAAAATGGGCAGAGTGAAAGCACCTCCCTCAAAGGGGGGTTGTGCTAATTCAATGAAATTATATATATGCATCTTTTAGGACAGTGCCTGACACATACAGGCACTTAATGCTTACTTCCTTCCCTTCCTTCTTTTCCCAACCACCCCCTTACTTCAAACTCTAATTCTCTGTCTCTTTCATAAGGTTCTTTTTTTTTTCCCTTTTCCTCACTCTTTGTTATAGAGGAGGAACCAAGACCTTCCCAATGGGCCAGCCCAGGCACCCTGCACAGGCAGTCACATCCACTCCTTGTTCCTCAGCCAATGGCTGACTTGTTGTCACTCTTACGGCTACACTAAGGTCCATGTTCTCCCAAAGGGGCACCGATGGAGAGATCCAAACGAGATGAAGGATGCTGTCAAATCAGCAAAGGGTCTCACCTGGTCTGCCTTTAGGATGACATGATATTTACACAGTCAGAGAGTTTGTTCTCTGCAGAATGCAATATTATCTAGAGTCCAGGCTAGATGCCATTTTGTCTCAGTTCTGTTTGCTCTCCTCCAGTCTGACTGGTCAGAAGGTTCAGTAAATAACATCCCTGAAGCTTTTTTAGCCCCTCAGACTAGGAAGAAACCACTCCCAATGTTACCCCCCTTCCCAAGGGCTTTTTCATTCACCCCTTAGCTAGGTGATTGAGATTGGAATGTAAGGCGAACCCTGAACACAGACATGCAGATGTGGTCCAACTCAGCCTTTTCAAATAGCACCTGCCTTGAAGGGAAAAGCCACATTGGAATTTCACTTTCCAGTTTTCAAAAGCCTTTCCTCACATCACTTCAAGAGTTATTATTAGCCCTTTCTCTTATACATGAAGGCTCAGAGAGGTGGTTGAACTCCTCATCAACAGAACCATAACTAGAACCAAGTCTTAGGACCTCAGGTCTATTACTCTTTCTGCTGCATGATGCTGCACCTCAGTAATCATCAGCCTCAAAAGGGAAAGAATATGAAGTCACAAAATACTCTACTTGGGAAGGGATCCTTTCTCACAACCTAGAGATTTGCCCCGTATTTAAAGCTTAAAATTAGCTCAAAGTTAGCTGCCTCCATTGGCAAGATGACAAGATGAAATCCCAGAGAACAAAGTATTTAGTTCCAGGGACACATAGGCATTTAATAGCTCATCCAGCTCCCATCTTAGAAAAGGCCAGTGTCTAAGCCATCCAGAACAGATGGTGTTACCTCTGGGAAACAGTTGCCAGAAGTAGAGTCTAATCCATAGTTTGGGGGATTTTTTATCATAAAGGAGATTTGCAAATTATACATATTTACAATCCTTCTCCCGTCACCCAACAAGGCAACAAGAGTTCTACAAATATTCATGAATACATACAAGTTTCTGATCAACATGTTCTTCACAGATTATCACAGTTTCCTTCCTATTTGTCTCATCTTTTTAGTTCTTGGCTTCATCCTTTGGGACTTTTTTCTCTGGCGCTTCAGTTCTTCCCTCATTAATCTCTTTATTTGCAATCTGTCCTCACTTTTCTTCCTTGACTTATGATGTTCACCATCATCTTGACCAATTGGATCCCACTATGAATGGTCCAGGTAGAGACCAGCTCTAGGAGTTTCCTCCTCCCTGTGCCCTTCCCTTTAACAGTTGCTGCTTCTTGTGGTGGTAGGCTGGTGAGATGCTGATTATTCTCATTTCTCTAGGACTTCCCGGTTTCTTGTTGCTATCCAAGCATGCTCTCCAAACATGACCCTGGGAGACAGCTAGTACAAGTTTCATCATCATCTTATTATGGAAGAAGGAGCAGGTTCAAAAGGCTGGTGGGTTTGTCCAAGGTCACACAGCTAGGTTCTGAGTTAGAATTTTAGCCCAATTTCTTTGAACTCCAAGTCCTGGGATCTTGATATGAGGTCACACTGCCTGTTCTAGTATCAGTGATGCATGGTCATCTGTACTTAGCTCCCACCATTCCCAATTCATATAACTAAGCCTATAAGCTCCTATATATCAGGGTTTAGAATGATGACACACACAAATACACACATATGCACACATGACACTTAATAAATGCTTGATGATTGATTGACTCATTTGCCATTTTTCTGGCTTTTTTCTCTCTTTATTTTGGGCTTCTCACTTCCCATAGCTCTTCCAGGAGCTGCAAGAGCCTGCTTTCCTTTTGCCAGTGTAAGTCAGCATCTCCTTGACATCAACGCCCACACTGTTATCAAACTTCCAAATTACCCAGCGATTGTCAGAGTATCTGTTGTAACGACACAATTAAAACCTCATCAACAAGGAATGAAAAGCCACCACCTGCAAGATACTTAACCTGACTCTATCATGCAAAGAAATTTGTGGGGAAGAAAACCAGAAAACTTTTTTTTTAATCTGAGAAAAATTTTAAGCACAAAACACACACACATATACACACACTACAGATTCATTATATTTCTATTCACCATCTCTTACAGTTAGAAAGGATGTTAGAGATTATTTGATCCAAACTTTTCCTAGAAGGGAAACTCAGGTCCATGGAGTTGAAATTATTTGATTTAGGTCATACAAGGTCCAGACTCAAGTATCTAGGTCCCCACAGCCCAGCACTCTTTCCACATCATTACTGGCTTTAGAAATGTTAGTATTTAAATTTAGGGTAGAGAAAAATTTACCCCAAATATCTCTTCTTTTCCAATCATCTTGACCAAAGTCTGCCATTCCTACCATCTTTGCCCTGGCAATGAAGTGTGCACTGTGACCCCCAGCACTGGATCCCACATTACCAGGTAAGAATAAAAATTGCTAACATTCCAGTATCCAGCTATAGATTTAAAGTTTATAGAGGCACAGCACATTAGAGGTGAGAAGATGCTTAGACAAGAAAAGAAAGATCATTAATGTTAGCACTTCCAAGAGGGATCCTAGAAATCACTGGGTCCCTGTCTTCCTTCCACAGATAAGAAGAGTGAGACTCAGCCAAGATAAACTCATTGGGAAGAATCCATGGCCCATTGGCAACAGGGCTGCAGGTGGGCTCAAATTCAAGCTCAGTTGCTTATTAGAGTGCCCTTGACCTCATAATTTGTCTTCTCTGGATCTTAGTTTCCTCATTTGCAAAATGAGAGAGTTGTGCCACGTAGCCTCCAATACCCCCTCTAGCTCAATTGTATCACCTGGCTTTGACTTCCAACTCCATGTTTACCATCCCATCACTGACAGTTCACCTTACCTCCATAACTCTTAATCTCCATATCTCTTCCCTGCCTTCTCCATGAAATGCCACCAGTACTGCATACCTCCACTTTGCAGTTCCCCCTTTAGTCACTGTCTTCCTGTATTAAAGTGTCAGCTCTCCTCAAGCGCAGGTACTATCTCAGTGGCATATACCAGTATCCCATAGTGCCTGGCATGTATAGGATAGGCTCTGCCTCTGTCCCCAGATGCTTATACACTCCCTGTCCTTGTAAATTGCCTTCTATTTTCTTAGTAAACCCTTATAAATGCCCATGTGGTTCTCCTCTGAAAAAATGGAGATCCTTGAGGACAAGAGCTGTTTCCCTTTGTCGTTGGATCCCTAGCACACATCCCAGTGCCTGGAATCTCAAAGGTGCTTGATTAATGAATGTATGAAATTATTCCCACTGTTATTCTCCACTGATCCCTCAAGGACTTGGCTCTGGTTGACATTGGCCAAAAAAACACCAAATAGCTTAAAGTTGTCCTTTATACCCTGATCCTACACCTGCTCATCGATACCTGCTACCTGACTTGCATTTCTAATGTGAACGATGCACCACACTGAACTATCCCCATCCACTCTGTTGGTCCTTGTTGTGGGCAAAGGAATCCTTTGAGATAGCTGCTTCAGATCAGAGAGAGAAGGGGGCTCTTTCTGGGCATGAAAATGAGGAAAACTAACTTCTTTGACCCAATATTTAACCTTGTGGTGAGCTCTAACAACTAAGCAAATGCTTAGAACTGTTCTGAAGCATAGATACAGACAGAAAGCCAAATATCGGGAAGA
The DNA here is from genome assembly GCA_028646515.1 of Pseudochirops corinnae. Lineage (NCBI taxonomy): Eukaryota > Metazoa > Chordata > Mammalia > Diprotodontia > Pseudocheiridae > Pseudochirops > Pseudochirops corinnae. The sequence continues at coordinate 374,468,598 of CM053585.1, forward strand.
CTCCCATGCAGATCCAAGGGAATGAGCTTCTTTTCTGATATGTGAAGAGGAAAGGTGTTCTGGGGGCATGAGCAAGACCATCTTATTGTCATGGCAACTGCCCCCAATTCTCCCAGAAGCTCCCACTGCCTTTGACTAGCTGAGGAAGGCAGGATTAAGCAGTTTAGCCTGAGATGCCGTTTCTCTAGACGCACTGTGTCCTCAGTGTCCCTAATCCCCCAGTGCCTCATTCATGCTCAAGAGACCCATTCATCATGCCACTGATGCCTGTACTGCATCCATGTGCAAATGGGAATCTGGGAATTAAAATAAGATGAATCGTTTGACTGGATTGCAGAGTTAGCAATCAATGAATGCAGGCTTATCATACATCAGATCAAGTTAGAACAAGAAAAACAAATTGACTTGGGGAAGGAGGAATGGGCCAGGGATCATCAGACCCCAGTTGTCTCCCTAAGTTGTTGATGAACTTGCCACATGAACTTAGACAAATCATTTAACTTCTCTATTCCTTGTTTGGCCTTCCAATGAGAGGGATGAGGACCCCTGCTCCCACTCTGCCTTCTAGGTGATCACAGAATCCTAGCTGTTAACTCCATCCAGACCAGCACTGACCAGTGGTTTCCTTCCTGTCTGGGTTTAACTGGAAGGCTATAGTACATTAACATGTTAGACAATATGTGATTGTATAGCCTCATTTTCCCTCACTCTCTACATCTATTCAGGTGCCAACCAGTTGTTTTTACTTACTTACATCTCATTCCTCTATACTCAATGACCATGACCCTATTCAGACACTCATTACCCCTCACCTGAACTCTTGCAGTGACCTCCTAACTGGTCTCCCTTCCTCCAACCTCTCCCTACTCTAATTAGCTTACACAGTCATCAAAGAGATTTTTCTGAAGTGCAGCATTAACCAGACTACTCCCATACTCAACAAACTCCAGTGACTCACCATTGCCTCCAGGACCAGACATAAAACCCTCTGTCTACTATTTAAATCTTTTTGGAAACAGACTCCATCCTACATTACCAACCTGGTTATACATTATTCCCTTTCCTCACACTCTAGAGTTCTGTCAGACTGACCATCTTGCTGTTCTTCTCACATTATACTTCATCTCTCATCTCCATGCCTTTGCACCTGTCTGTCTGCCATGCCTAGAAGGCAATACCTCACTACTTCTGTCTCTGGGAATCCCTGGTTTCCTTGAAGACTGGTTTAGCTCAAGCATCACCTTCTACATGCAGCCTTTCCTGACTTCCCCAGAGGCTAAAGCCCTCCCTCAAAAATTGCCCTCTATACATATTTTTCAGTCAAAAAACATTTATTCAGTACTTTCTATATCATAATCACTCTGCCCATTGCTACAGACAAAAGAAATGGAAGGCCCATTTTCCCCAATAAAGGCTCCTTTCAGTTTTCTTTAGAAACATTACCTTCTTCCTAATCACCTGGAGGTGTTCTTTCGGTAATTCTGTCTCCTCCTCTAGGAAGGATTTTTTTAGAGCTTTTACAAAAAGGATATTTACTGTGAAGATATCGTGAGGACTGAAGCACAAAAATTTCTCCAAAACTCAAAGCTATTTCTGTCCTCACCATGCCCACTTGATCCCTAGCTATGAAGAGTGGACTCAAACTTAAAGAGATTTTTACAAAACAATCTGTTCCCTTCAAATGGAGCAGATGCTGCCTACTGGCTCCAGGAGTCCTTTTTTCCAGTCTCAAAATCCTTACAATATTCAGTCCTGGGTATGACTGACGGACAAGCTGCTCCCTCACTTAATTGAACTAGATCTCCCCAGGTGGAATTCCTCCAGGCTCCTCAGTGTCAGAGGCTGTTACTGACTCTAGTTGCTCTGATGTCTCTTCCAGCCTTTGAATCTCACAAGACCATCTACTACTACTTTTTTCCATCTCTCTGAATCGTCACTTTATTATGTTTCTCTTGCTTCTTGTGCTTGTATTTCAAAGTTTCTGTGTAGCTCTGGTCTTTTCCTAACTAATTCTTGGAAAGCCTCTACAGTGGTGGCTCATAAATCTTGGGTGACTGTGTCTGTGGCTCCTAAGTTTTTGAATTTTTTTTTATAGCTGCTTGCAGCATTTTTTCTTTGATCTTGAATCTCTGGATCTTGGCTATAACATTCTTAGGAGTCTTCATTGTAGGATTTCTTTCAGGGGATGATCAGTGGATTTTTTTTCTATCTTTACTTTTCCATGTCTCTAATGGTTCTGGGTAGTTTTCTTTAATCTTTCTTGAAATATGATGTTCAGGGTTTGGAATTTGTGGTGGTGGTGGTGGTCTTAAAGGATCTAAATGATTTTTTTAATTATCACATCTTGATTTGCTTTTAAGTCAGTTTTTTTAAATTTATTTTCTCCCATTTGTTTTAGTCTTTCAACTGTTTCAATATTTCTCATTATCTCACAGAGTCATTGACTTGTTTGAGCCATCAGGATCTGAAGGAGTCTGATGCTTCATTAAGGTTTTGTATCTTTTGTGCTAAGTTAATTCTATTTCCAAGTCTTTCCTCCATAGCTCTACATTCTTTTTCCCTGCCACACTCATTTCATTCATAATTTTTAAGGTTTTTTTAGCTTTTACAACATTTTTTCTAGGAATCTTATGATCAAGCTATATTTTTCTTTGAGATTTTGCTTATAGATGTTTTGGAATTGTTTTCTTTTGGATCCATTTCTTCTCATCCTTGTCACCATAACAGGTTTATGATATCTTTTTTCAATGTTTACTCACCTTTTTTCACAAATTAAGACTGCATTAAGGCCAGGTTCTGTGCATTTCTGGAAGGAATATTTGTACCTTGATTGGTCCTGTTTTGTTTTCTCTTGGGTCCTGCTGCAGTTTTCTCTGAGTGTTTAGTGCTGTGCTCTCCAAGGATTTCAGAGGTAGGTAAGGCTAGGGCATTTCAGCGGACCCAAAGTGGTCCGATCCCGGGGAAGTTTGGTTGCTACCCTCTTGGTCCAAGCTTTACAGGCTCCTGACTCAGGATTAGTATGGACAATATACCTGTGAACTTGATCCTGGTTGGAGCTCCAGCAGACTACTGCTGGCCCCAGCCACTGTCAGTTACTTGGATGATTCTGTAGATTCAGAGGGTCACTACTGCAGATTCCCCCTTTGACTGAGCTCCCAGCCATAGTCACTGAGCTGCTGCAGGCTTCAGACTAAATTGTAAGGTGGATCTGAGACCCTGTTCTGGTTTCAGAGCTACTACTCACTTCTGTTCTTGCTCCTTTCCCAGCATACAACCTCAATGCCACAGCCACTCATTATCCTGGTCTGTCACTGCACGGCACAGCTCTCTTCAGTCTACACTTGATCTGAGACATTACTCTGGAATATAAGCAACAGAGCTGTCAGTTGGCACCTGCTCCTGCTCCTGCTCCCCACACAAGGTCAGGCCTTTCTGAGCTGTAGCTGAGGCTTTGTGCCCCAGGGCATAGCTCCAGGTGCCCTGATATTTAGATTGTATATAATATCTATGTGCTTGTGTATTTGCTTGTCCCCTTCATAGGTCATAAGTTTCTTGGAAACCGAGGCAGTTTCATTTTAGTCTTTATATCTTGAGCATCTAAGACAATGCCTGGCATATATCATTGCTTAATAAATGCTGATAGATTGATTGATCTTTTTTTGTTTTGCATTCTCCCCCACTGAAGCCCAAAAAGGTTAATTGATTTTATCAAGGTCACACAGGTAGTAAAGGTGGTAGTTGGAATTCAAACCCAGGCCTTTCTGAGTCCTTCATGTCCTTCAGACTACAGTCTACACCACTGGAACCCAGGGTACTCACATCAGAAGAGGATATTTAAAATTTCAAAGATACACAAATGCTTTCCTGGGATCAGTACACATTAGGTTTGCCTTCCTGAGATTCTTTTGATATATGGACCCCCTGGACCCTGGACCCTGTCTGCCTCTCCCCTGAGAGAAACATATGAAATCCTCTCTGATTATTCTATTGGCACCTCAAACTCACATATCCCAAATAAAACACTTTATAATCCAAAATGTTTCTACATTCTGACTTCCCTATTTATGCCAGTAATGCTACAATCTTCCCCATCATCCAGGCTTTGAATTTCTAATCATCTCTGACCCATCAATTGGCCCACAAAATCAGTTGCCAAGCCTTATCAGTTTGACCTCCATAAAATCTCTTTCATCCCTTACCTGCTCTCTCTTCCCACCCAATGCCAGGTCTTCATCCCTACCCACTTGAATAACTTAAATAGCCACCCAACACAAAAATTTGCAACAAATAATGTGGAGTTGAGATCAATTGAATTGAATGGAATTGAACTCCCACACCTGGCCTCATCCTCTCCCAGGATCCTCTCCTAGGAGTCATGTGGGAAGAAGAAAGAATGAGTGATTAACTCAAGTGTGTAAAGACTCACCAGGAGGCATCAGTGTAAACCTACTAAGTCACTTCTAGAAACACACTGTGTGCTCTATATCTCTAGTCTTCTAATGCTACCTTAGTTCTAGAAGTTTCCTTTAATCACACTGTGGCCACTGGAATCTAAAAAAAACATGAAAATAACCAGAAGATGCCTTCCAGGGTAACTCTTTTGTGGGAAGTTTATGAAAAGTAATGCATAAAAATCACATTAAATGAGAATATTTTAAGAGACCTGTTGGCACTGGGGAAGGGAGCACCCACAGAGTAAAGACCAGGAATCCATGGAAGCACTAGGACATTCCCAAACTCTCATCATTGGGACAGCATCTCTCTCTACATCTGCTCCTGTTTATTGTGCCCAGAGTTACAAAACCTGGGGGTTGGGGGTAGGAGGGAGGGAGCAGAAGTGATCTATGTGACCCAGCTATGCCAGTGAGATGCCAGGATAATAATCCAGCTCAGAGAGAAATCGACATGGTGACCTGCAATGAAAGCAGATTGGGTGGAGCTGGCTGCCCTATATACTTGTCTTGCTCTATGGGAGGCTAGCAGTGGATCATTGGTCAGAAGTCCAAAACCTCCAAGACTGGTGAAAGCACCAACTATCTTGAGGTCCAGTTCCTACTGGCTTCCAAGTTCCCTTCCTCAGATTAAGCCAACATCTTAAATCCATTCCTTGTGCTGTGAACCGTGGTATCAGAGATCCTCCAATTTCTGCTTTCTCATCTAGGGAACAGAGATTCAGATGGGCACAATCCCATCACTGTCTTCACTACCTGAAAGCTCCCATCTGTAATGACTCTATTGTCACATGTAGCCCTTGATTTAAGAATCAGCACCTGTTATTTGAATCTTAGGACATTTGGCCCAGTTCAGTCCAGGGTTCAGTGGCAGTGAGACAAATGGCTAAAGGCAGGATATAAGCCTGAAATGCATATAATGATCCCAGATTAAATCCACAGAGTTCCTTGTCTTTGATCCACACCCTGGCAATGGTATCTGTAACCAGCCTAGTATGTTAATAAGCACACAGAGCATTGGCCTTAAAAGGCATTTCAGAGGATGGCAAGTTTCATCTCTCATTTTTAAAGAAAGAAACTGAGGCCCAGAGAGAGGTTATTTGTTGTGGTTAAGAGTTGGACTGGATGACTTCCAAGGTTCTTTCCAAGTGGGTGAGTGGCAGCAGGAGTGATGGTGGTAGTGTTTGTTATCATTATTCTCCATGCTGGGCTCTGACTAGAATCCAGATCTCCTAATTCTTCATCTGGTCTTTCTTCTATAGTCCCCAAATGACCAGTCTGAAAGCTCTCAATCAATCAAAGAACATTTATTAGGTAACTTTGAAGAATATAAAGACAAAAGAGAAATAATCCTTACTCTCAGGAAGCTTACATTCTATCCCAACCAAAGGCATTGATTGACACATCCATAAGGAAGAGGAAAAGGATCACAGAACTGCAGAAGTTAAAAGTGAAAAGGACCCTCAAAGACCATCTAGTTCAACCCCCACAAGTTTAAAGAGGAGTAAACTGACCCCTGCCCCCAACCTCAGCAGGAAGTAACTTACCTAAGGTATTATAAATACCAAAGCCAGGACTCAAAACCAGTTTCTTTTACTATGAATCAACATCCCTTTCCTAACACCATACTGCCTCCATGACATACCAAAGCTTCAAAGTCCAGGGCACAGTGAGAAAAAAAGGCCAGGCCCCTTTCTTAGGTCACTATTCCCCTTCCATCCCCAAATTTCCATGCCTTAAAGTATTGATGACTATTTAGACTTGGAGGCATGATTTTAACTGATTCTCCTATTGGAAAGAGGAGGAACAGATTTTAGAGATAGATGGGGAATCTATGATGATGTATTTCCACAACCTCCAAGACTTCCATAAACTCAAGTCAAGAGCTTTTCTTGGTCTCTCGAATGGCTAGAGCCTCCCCTTCCAAGGTATGTTATATTTTATTTGTCTATTTTGTATGTGTTATTGTATGTGCACATGTTGTCTCTTCCATCAGAATGTAGACTCTCTTAGGACGTGACCAGCTTCTCTTTTGTCTTTGTACTGCAACACAGCACCTGACACATAGTGCATACATAAGACATGCGTGCTTGATCAATTGATAACCTAAAGGCCAATACCTTCCATCGTTGCATTTCTCAAGCCATAACTGTCATCTTGGGAGCTCGGGTCATCTGCTAAATATCCCTGTATGTTCCTTCTTACTCTAAGAGTGTATGATTCCAGTGATGACATTGATAAATCCCTCTCATATAGTGACCAAAAGTGTGTTGCCCATGCTTTCCCCATAATAACCCAAAGAAGTGGGTCACACCATTGCCCTTATGTTACATATGAGGAAATGAAGCCTAAGAAGAGAAATGACTCACCCAAGGGATGCAGAGGTAGCAAATGATAGAGTCAGAAAATAAGGTCAGTGATGTCAAGTCAAACATATATGTCACACTGTAGAAGAGGGACTTACCTTCTCCAATTTGACATCAGAACTAGGGTAGAACCAGGATCAATGGCTAGAAGTGGCATTTGGCAGATTTGGGCTACATGAGGGAGGATAAGAGTGAGAGACAGAAAGAGAGAGAGAGAGAGAGAGAGAGAGAGAGAGAGGGAGAAAGAGAGAGAGAATGTCCTAAATGTAGACCAATCCAGAAGTATAGTAGGGAAATTCTCTATCAATAGTGATCTTCAAGGGAAGTCTGACTAACCTTTCCCAGTATATAATAGGAAGTTTGACCAAGAAGGTGCTGTTGCTCTAGGTCATATGCAATGAATGCCCTTATAATTCTCTGAGATTCTATGATTCTACAAAATGTTTGTTGAATTAATGAGTTGAACTGCTTCTTTAGGTAGAGTTGGACTAGATGGTCTTTGTAGTTCTTTCCCCCTCTCAAGAAATTTCAGTATTAGACTCCTAGGAGCTACACTCTCCATTGTGGAGGGGCAGAAAATAATTTTGAAACTATTCCATCATATGACTGGTCCCTCATTTCTGTGAGATCTTTTCTGAGCTGAGATAAATCACAAATGAACACTGGATGAGAATCCAATTTAGCTGTTCCTTAATTCGGGAACCTAATTAACTTGGTTCTGCTTTGGGATCCTTTTGCTCAATTGAAATGGTGATGTTGGGCAAGCAGATAAGGAGAGAGATGGGTCACTGTATTTCCGCCTGCTCATTATTCCCTTTAATATCCATGCTGAAGAGGGAATTCGCCGATCACAATTAAAATGCTGCCTTTATTCCATTTTAGTCTTAATTGACTGAACCCAGCAATTTGTACTTTGATTCTCTCTGTTAAGTAATTGACGATCACAAGCCACTATTTGATAATAACACATTCAATCACTCAGCTCTCATTGGTGTATTTAAAAATAACTCGGGAGTCTATTGTTAAATTAGAATACACAAGGACAATTACACCAGGAAAAGATATACTTAGTTACCAACAACTTTGACAATGTCTCCTTAGCAACCAGAGCCTATGTCATGCTAGATTCTGAGTCAGAAGGATATGAGTTCAAATCCTGCCTCTTCCAAATACTAGCTATGTGATACTGGGCAAAAAATTTCCTCTCTCTGGGTTTTAGTTTCCTCAGCTTTCAAGTGATGAACTTGGACTAGATAACCTCTAAGTTCTTTCAACTTGAGAACTACAATCTTATGATTCTTTATAGTCAGAATGGCACATTGGAAAGGATATTCAAAAAAGAATCAGAATACCTAGGGAGAAATCCACATTTGGCCTCCTGATTAACTGTGTGATCTTGGGCAAATCACTTCATCTCTGCACCTTGGTTTCCTTTTCTGAAAATGGGGCTGATAATACTACTATTACCTCATATAGGATATAATGTGAAATTTAACTGACAATTTATATGAAAGGGAGGTTCACAAAAGTGTTAGACTTGAAAGACCTTGGAGACCATCTAGTCCAATGACCTGAGTTCACAGGTAAGGAAACTGAGTCCAAGAAAAATTGAGAGATTTTCTTAAGTTCCCACAGATTATGGGTCTTAGTCACCTGATAGTCTTTCATTTTTCGGGTGAGGACCAAAGAAGGTGGTAAGATTTGCCTACAGTTGAACAGTGAGTTAATAGCAAAGACTTAAAACCAGGTCCCCTGACTTTCAGTCTTATGCTGTTGATCTGGTTAGGGACCAAGAAATAAGGAGATACCATTCCTTACCATGCTAGCTACCTTCCTTCCTTTAGTTCCTTTGTTCAGGCAAGAGAGTAGTTAGGGACTGGGTGACTAGAGAAGCCTCTCTAGAGGCAGCTGGTGGAGCACTGGATAAAGTATTGAGCCTGCAGAAAAATCTGTATTCAAAATTGACCTCACATACTTACTAGCTCTGGACCCTGGGTAAGTCACTTAACCTCTGTTTACCTCATTTTCTTGAATTATAAACTGAGAATAATAATAGCACCTACATCATAGGATTGTTGTGAGGATTAAATGAGATTATATTTGTAATGTGCTTAGCACAGTACCTGGCACATGGTAGGAGTTAGATAAATGCTTCTTCCTGCCCTAGAGGAAGCTCCCTAGGAGAAGGATTGGACTTGACTGAGTGGGAAGGAACCTCAGCAGAACAAAAGTGGTACAAAATCAAGAGTCACCCGCTGGATGTAGGCATCCAGCACCTTGTTGGGTGTTGGTGAGATTTTACATAGAGCATCTGTTAAGTGTCTTTGTCTTCAACAAATACTGATTAGGATGCCTAATATGGGAAAGAACCAATTCAGTCAAACGTCTATGAGCAATTCAAAGAAGAATTTCTGCTGAAAGAGGCATGATGGGTTGAGAGGGGAAACAGACAGGGCTTCAGCTTTATCCAATTCAACAAGCATTTAGTGAGTGCCTTCCCATTGGGTGTCAGGCACAGTGCTAGACATTGAACAATCATGCAGAAACCAAACCTGTTCTCCAGGAGCTTACATTCTACTCGGGTAGAGGTAGTGACGCCTGAGATTAACCTAAAAATAATCAGAAAATAAGGGCATGAAGGGATCTGGTCATATGACCTCTAGGTCTCTATCTGGATTACCTCAGTTATAAAAAGGGTATGGTCCTCTTCATAGGCTTTGGGGGAGAATGCAGCCATATAAGCTTTATAGTACTGAAGAGATGGAGTTTTCATACAAATTTGCACAGGGTCACACAGGTTAGTAAGTATCAGGACTGAAATTTGAATTGAGTTCTTATGTTTTCATTTCCAGCAACTTTTCTGCTATTCCTCAGTAACCATGTGCACTGTGTTGGTCTTTCTGCCTTAGGTGGTACCCAGTCATTCCTCCTTCACATAGCACTAGGTCATCCGGCCAAAGAGGGAGGAAGGGGTTAGGTACACTTCTCCATTATGTGGTTATTTATGGGGAAGAGAAAGAGTTCCCAGATGGAACAAAGGAAACTTGCTGGAAGAAAGAGAAGAGGAAGACTCCAAGGAAGGGGAAGAGAACAAAGTCCCAGGCCATGATGTGGAAGGAATAATGAATGGAAGGAATAGTAGGACACACTGGAGAATGAAGATACAAGCCTCACCAGGAGAATGTTCAAGCAGGGTCACAGCAAAAGCTTGAGATGACTTCTCTAAGGGGACTTTGAATTCTTAGAATCATTATTCTCAAAGCTCAAATATCTGGATACCAATCTTCCTTCCAGAGTGGTGAAGCTCATCTGCTCTCAGGACAGTGAGGAAGATTCTTCCTCACCATACACCTTCACGTTTCTCTCACCACTTGAAACATCCTCTCACTTTCTTCTACCTCTCCAAATCTTCTCCAGAATTCAGGGCTAGATTCTAGTCCTACCTCTTCTAGGAAGTCTCCCTAGATTATGCCAGTCTTTGTTGAATTCCTCTTTATTATTAGTGGCAGTCAGACAACAATTTTTTTTTTTTTGCTTTTTGGAGGGTAGGGCAATTGGGGTTAAGTGACTTATCCAAGGTCACATGGCTAGTAAGTGTTAAGTGTCTGAGGCTGGATTTGAACTCAGGTCCTCTGGACTTCCTGGCTAGTGCTCTATTCACTAGCCACCCCCAGGCAATAAATATTTCTGATGTACTTATAACGTGCCAGGCACTATTCTAAGCATTGTGGATATAAGGAATCAAAGGAGCATGAGATCTACAACTGGAAGATGCTCAGGGGCTGAGTCTGACCCCTTCATTTGGCAAATGAGGAAACTGAGGTTCCAAAAGGTTAAGTGACTTGCCCAGAATCACAATGTACTTAGTGTAAGGTTAGGGGAAGAGGCAACTTAAATCTAGTTTCACAGTGTAGCAGATAGGGCACCAGACTTGGAAGCAGGAAGACTCCCTTTAAAAAGACCTTTGAATATTTTAAAGGGTTGTAGAAATGCAGGCAGTTGTTATTTCTTGATTTTGCATTTCCTTCTGGGGTTCTTTGTGTCTGGTAGGTGAGTCTTTGTGCCACAGCTAGATTTCATTTTCAGAATCCCACCTGTGGAATCCCAAGATTGGAAGAGATCTGCCAGAGTCCTTTTCTGTCCTGTTCTGGAAGAAGAATGCCCTCTATGCCATGCCTGACAGGGACTCTAGACTCTATTGAATAACCTACAATGAGATAGAAGATTCTGCTTCCTCTGGCAGCTAGCTTCACGACTTGGAAGATTTTTGTTGTTGTCATCATCCTCTCTTTTATGATTCTCTTTTTCAGGGAATATAAGTCTGCCTCTTCTTTACCTTCCATCCATTGATCCTAGCCCTGTGCTCTGAGGAAAAACAAGTAGAAGTAACTTCTAGAGAATTCTATTTCTTGTGTGATTTCTCTAGCTTAGAGATTCTTTTTGGCTAATTCTTGACTGAAACATACATTAATGACTCAGATTCTATATGGATCATACCCAAGAATTTCCCATTCCATTGGCTCTCCTCAAATCTCCATGCTCAAAGTATGTTAATGTCTACCTTTGTAGACACCTAAGGAATGAGATAACAATGTCAAGAGCTCATCTGAACTTCAGAGAAGAAAATCACTCAGTAGAAGAGGCAGGGGCAGGGTTCCTTCCTTGACTTCCAAGTATAGTACAAAACATTGAAACAGTACATTATACCTGGCCTCAACCAAGTCTCTCTTCTCCCCTAAGCATCTTGATCCACATATAACTAATTCTTCACTCAGCCTGAAATGAAACTCATTTGTTATTGCTTCACTGTTAGTCTTGAAACCTAAAATATATATATTTTAAGATGTATAACCTACAAATGAGGCTTGAACTTGGGCAAGAATGGGCCATAAAGTTCTCATTACCAGAGATGGCAGAAACATTTGCTTTCAAGCCATGTTGAGTAGACTATTAAGTGAATTCATCAGCAGGGGATAGTGAAGTGAAGTCAGCTGATCTTGCCCTAATATTAACACTGGAGTAATTAACAGGCAGATAAATGAATGCACTCTCTCTTTCCAATCTATCTTGCATATACTGCCAGCTTAATTTTCCCAAGGCACACCTCTGACCACATCATTTTCCAGCTAAAAAAAAATCTCCAGTGACCTCTCCCCTCACTCCAATACCAAGATGCTTTGTTGGGACAGGGGAATTATATGCATATAAATATATGTATATGTACATATATCAACACATATTTATATATATATATACAATATACACACACATACATAGCTAGACATATACATATTTGTAAGTGTGTGTATATATGTGTATGTGTGTATATATGCATATATACATATATATGTATATATGTATAGTGTGTGTGTGTGTATAGAGGCAGAGACTGAGATGATAGCTATCCACATCTTTAGCATTAAAGGCTTTGGTTATTTTGGACACTCTATTAATCAATAAAGAGGAACCTTTGGCACCATAAGCACAAGAACATATACAAAACAAAACAAGGAGCAAAGTGTTTCCCTGATAACAATACCATGAAATAGATAATGTGGGGCTTATAACCCCACCATCATATTCCAGAGGAGAAAATTGAGTCTCAGAGAAATTTTGACTTGCCCAATCTTACTCAAGTAGTACAAGGCAGAACTGAAATCTGGACCCAGATTCTCTCACCTCGTATTCCGATCTTCTCTCCTCTATTTCACTCTATATTTTTAGGCTATTCTTTTTTTGTCTCCCTACCAGAGGCAATGGATGACTACACACATAAAAATTAAGCCAGTCTCTCTGGTAGAGGACAAGGTAAAAGAGATTATCTCTAAACTCAAAATACTGAAGAGGATGAAGATTTGGGAAGCAAGTATCAGCACAAATATGGTTAGAGCCAAACAGTATCTTAGAAAAATGATTAGGCTTAAAGTGAAAAGATCTCATTTCATGTCCCAGCTCTCTCACTGACTCAGAGTGGAACTTTGGGAAAGTCACTTTTCCTTTCTGAGTCTCATTTTCTTCCCCCTTAAAATGATAGATCCATTTATATGCTTTTTAAAGTCCCTTCCAGGTCTAACAATCTGTGCTCCTATAAATTACTAGACAGGATGGAAGAATTGATCCAAGAAAGGAACTAGCAAGAAGAATGTGAGGACAGAGAAGAGAATCCAAACCACAAGAAAGATTTTAATGACTAGAAGAACTTTACACATGGGAGGAACAACTAAAGAAACCCTGAAGCCCAGGATCTATTCAACAGGCATTGTATTTATCCAAAGATGCTGAAAGATCCAAGGAGTCATGCTCTTTTCTAATCCTAGACTCACCACTTAGTATATGGGATTCAAGGAATGACAGATTTTTACCTGAAAGGGAACTGAGAAGACATCTCATCCAATCCCTTCATTTAAAGATGGGGAAACTGAGATCCACAAAAGAAAAACACTTTGCCCAGAGTCACACAGTGGTGAGTAAGCATCACAGACAGGTTTTGAATCCAAGTCTTGCACTCAGACAGACAGGAGGGTTTCAGAAACCAGAAAAATGAAAGTCATAGGGTAAGAGAAAACCCAGAAGGATAAAGCAGTCAACAAGGTGAAATGATGTATAAAGATTAGTCAGACAAAACCAGAGCTACCATCATTAATATGATGACCTCTACAACTCAACAATGTTCTCTAGTGTTAAAAGGTTCTTATAATATAGTTTTATTGTGGGGCAGGGAGTAACAATAATAGAAATGCCAGGCTCTTAGATAACTGAATTCCTAAAATTCACTCTTCTACAATTCATGCCCAATTCTGGCAGCCATCTTGCCCACTCCAGAAACATTCTTGTCTTTCAAGTACTTTAAATAATTTATGTTAAAACAACTATTTATTCACCTTTCTCTGTTCCTTTTTTTCTTTCTTCTTTTCACTCTTTCTTTCTATCTATCAGTCTACCTCACCAGGAAGCTAGGTATTCATCCATTCATTTGACCCCAAGAGATTCTACAACAGGTCTTCACAAAAATGAGGTAAGTTAAGTATCTGTAAAGTCCGAATGACTGAACCTTTCAGGGTTATTTTAGTTGACAAATTTAAAGAGAAGGTTGAACTGTAAATCAGAGCCAAGCAATGGGATGAGTCAACAAATCAATACATTCAAATATCATCATTTCCCCTCAATTTCCTTTGTTGTTGTTGTTGAGTTCCAAAGAGGTGCGTGTTTGTGTCGGAAATGGCTCACCAAGGAAAGCAGTGGGGAGTCGGAAAGTTAATCAGCTTCTCCTCACCCCTGACTGTGACTCTCATCTGTGGGAATGAAAATGGAGGTATTTGAAGGAATTTGACTAGCTAAAAAGGCATAACCAAAATTGTGCACAGAGCGATTTAGGAGCTGCAAATTAGTGAAAATGCTGGGGTGGCAGGCGACGTTCCTCTCCTTAATCTTCATTTTCCACTCCTTGGATCTACGCTTTGATTAGCTTTTCTCTTTATCCATCTGCTTGGTTCTGTTGTTATTAATTTGCCATCGATTTTCTTATGCAGTTATTCCAACTGTTACTATTGGCCCTATGGAGTTCTGACAAATCGCTCCTCCACATAAGCATATGCAAATTTATGCTGGAATAAAGCTACAGTCTGAGGAGATGGTGTTGGGTTTTCTCACTGGATGGATCACATGCACTTCTTTTGTAATGACAAATTTCTCTAGAGGATTTGTAAGAGGCATCTTCCTACAGTAAACCAATGAAGAACTTTCCCCAAGGGAAGGTAGCTGCTATGCATCCCATTAAGGAAGACTCTAATAATCTGATTTGTCTAAAAATAGGATAAGCTGCCTTGTGTGCTAGTGAGCTCCCCATCCCTGGGAATCATAAATATTATAAAATGATACAGCTAGAAAAAAATTCAGACCAGATCATGAAATTGGAGTTCAGAAAGGGGAAATGACTTGGCCAAGGTCACACAGAAGTAAATGGCAAATTGGCATTCAAACCAAAGTTGGAATGGGCCAGTAGAGAGAATTTGGAATTTGTCATCAAATGCTTGTGTTCAAACTCCATCACTTACCTTCATGATCTTCAGAAAGTCATTTATTTTCTCTGGGACTCAACTTCTCAATAGCAAATGAGGAGAGTCAAGTAAATCTGAAGTCCCTGCCAGCTCCAAAACTATTCCCCTGATTCCAACAGCCTCTCCCAGACTGTTAGGGATGGTATAGACAGGATTACAATATGGGAAGGCAGGGCAGCTAGGTAGCACAGTGAATAGAGCACTGGCCCTGGAGTCAGGAGGACCTGAGTTCAAATCCAGCCTCAGATGCTTAATACTTACTAGCCATGTGACCTTGGGCAAGTCACGTAACCCCAATTGTCCTGCCTTCCTCTTTCCAAAAAGCAAAAAAAAAAAAAAAAAAATATGGGAAGGCCAATTATACTAGATCCAAATCAACAGACAGTTATGATGTACCCACTACATACAGGACATAGGGAGAAAGAAGGATGGCCCCTATCAGTCTAAATAAGAAAGGAATCTGATACATACACACAGAAATCTAATGGCAGGAAAGTATAAAGAACACATGAAACACCTTTGACCCAGCAATACCACTGTTGGGATTATATCCCAAAGAGATTACAGAAGTGGGAAAAGGTCCCATATGTGCAAAAATATTTATTGCAGCTCTCTTTGTGGTTGCAAAAAACTGGAAATATAGGGG
>CM053585.1:374484617-374500632 GCA_028646515.1 Pseudochirops corinnae
AGATCTACATTCCGAGAAAGATCTAGAAAGAACAGAGTTTAAGTGGAGACTGAAGCAATACATGCTATCGTTCTTTTTCATGTTTGGTTTTGTTTTTTTTTTTTTTCCCATTGTTCACTCCAGTGGTTACAACCCTTCTATACAACCAGACTATAGCACAATGTGAAAGTATTTGCAGATCCTATACATGATTGCATGCCATCATGGGGGAGAAGGGAAGGGAAAAAATTTGAAACTCAAGGGATTGTGGAACTGAATCTTGTAAACTAAAAGTAAATAAACAAGTCACTGAAAAAATATATAAGCTATCATTGTGGCCACTGTAATAATAATGTCAATAATGATCATAACTATAAGTTTCTTTTGGGGGTGGAGAGGAGGCAATCTGGGTTAAGTGACTTGCCCAGGGTCGCACTTCTAGTAAGTACCTGAGGCTGGATTTTAACTCAGGTCCTCCAGAATCCAGGGCCTATTCTCTATTCATTGCACTACTTAGCTGCTCTCTGAATATAGCTTTCAAACAGAACTTAGTTTAAGGTTGATTAGAAGTTAGCCTCTTGGACACTGTTGAAAAGCCAAAGATCCCAAATGGTCATCCAGACTAGAATACACAGTCCATATATGCTCCCCCAAGAAATATCCACAGCAGTACTTTTTGCTGTTGGAAAAAAGGCTGGAAATAAAGTAGGTACCTATCAACTGAGGAAGAGCTGAACAAATTATGACATATGAATGTAATAGAATACTACCAAAATAATAAGAGAAAACAAAAAAAAGGAATGGATTCAGAAAAAGGTGGGAAGGCTTGTATAAACTGATGCAGAGTGAAGTGAGTCAAACCAGAAGAACAATGTATATAGTGACTATTATGTAAAGGAAAACAATTGTGAATGATGTAAGAATGATCAGCACAATGGCCAAGGGTGAATCCAGAAGACCTTGCTGTAGGATGCTTCCCAACTCTTAACAGAGAGAGGTCCAGAAGGAATATAGATTTTTCTGGCAAGGTCAATGTGTGATTTTCTTTTACTTGCCTATACATACTTGTTACAGGAGATGGTTTTTATTTGGGGATAAGAGAGTTACAAGGCAGAGTAGATAGAGTGATGGTGATCAGGGAAGAAAAGAAAAGAAAGAAAAGAGTGTCAATGAATTAATCATTAAACATACAAAGAGAAATAAAAAATTCAGAAGGAGACAGAGAAATAGGGCAGTGTGAGCACTACCCTGTTCAATTTTACAAATTATATACTTCAATTAAAAAACATCAGTAACTAGTAGAGATTGACAATTTCATAGACACTGCTCTTTCTGTTTTTGTATATGGAGATGCTCATGGCTATGGACGTTTGTCTAGTTCATGCTTTAAAAAAATAACATTCACAAAAAATAAAAGGACATTAAGTTCTCATTTAGGTTTTGTTTGGTGTTTGTTTTTTGGTTTGGGGTCTTGGGGGTTTTTTTTGGCTATCATATGTTAACCTTGACTCATATGTGTCTATGATACACTACAATCTGCA
This sequence comes from Pseudochirops corinnae, assembly GCA_028646515.1. Taxonomy (NCBI): domain Eukaryota; kingdom Metazoa; phylum Chordata; class Mammalia; order Diprotodontia; family Pseudocheiridae; genus Pseudochirops; species Pseudochirops corinnae. The sequence goes on from CM053585.1 coordinate 374,486,138, forward strand.
GATGTTTTTTTTTCACACAAAATCATGTCTGCTCAAAGCTATGTGTCCAAGGTGACAGGATTCAAACTCAGATCTTCCATCCAACAGATCTGTCCAGGTTCTCTGATTCCGGATCTGATGTTCTACCTGATTCTTCTCACGAAGCTGGTGGGGAGCAGGTGGATTGAAATTCTCCAGAAAGTTCTGTCTTCACATTCCTTTCTCTACAGGATGCTGCTGTGTTAATTAGGAAAAAAATAAGCCTGTGGTTTCCCCCATGGGGATTTGTGTTCTCCTGGTGTTTACTTGCCTCTTACTCCATAATCCTCTCCCTGGAATATTTTAATCATCTCACAGCCACTAATTGGGATTTTAGAAACAAGGGATTATTATTTCAGGTGGGGATGAGCAGCAGAGAAAAAGACAGAATTTGTGTTAATGAATCCATTCTCTCTGTACTCCATTAAGGAGAAGAAAGTTGGTAGAAAACTTCATTTTTCTCCACCTCTTTGCATTCAACTTTCCTCTAATTGCCTTTTATATGCATTCCCCATCTGCAGTCTCCATGTATCTCTCCTTGAAGATAAGTTTTTCTGGCTATCTTGGGTTTCCAAACAAAGTCTGGCCAGAAAATCTTCCTAATCTCCTTGTGTCTGTTAGAGATGAGCATTGCTTGCCCTGGCCCCACCAGCAGGAAATTTCAGGGAATAATATTGTAGGCAGACATCCAATCTCCTTCCCTAATCCTGAGTCTATTGCTACATTACACAGATGTGTGTGTGTGTCTAAAAGTAATGGGGTGGGAGAGACATATTAAGGAGAACTTAGTCCCCTCCTGTTCTTCTCAGGGTATTATAATGAAAGAGGGCCTTTCTCAGACCAGAGTATTGGCATCCACACTCCCTGCCTTTCCAATTCAATCCAATAAGTATTAATTGAGCAACTGCATGACACTGGGCTGGGCACGTAGGGCTAAAAAGATGAAAACCATCACCACAATGCCTGCCATCAGAGAGCACCTTTGCTGGAGTACAGGGGTCAGCTTCATTCCTTTTCAGCAGTAGAAGAAGGACCATTAAGTTTGGGGTCTAGACAAATGAGCTTTTTCTTCAGTGGATATTAATTCTCTCTCCTTTAAGACTGCCTCCATTGAACTCATTTAATTACAAAAATATTTCACACTTCATTATTTTGATTTGCCTCGACTTTATGGTGCTATGTAATTAGGCTTTGGGATTCAGGTGCATTCAACCAGAACCCAGATACCCAGGTTTCCACCCTCCTTGTAGCTGGGCAGGCTGACATGGTGCATCCTCCATGGAGGACAGGGAGGCACCAGAGACAGAGAAGGCATCACCCCCAACCTCAATGGCCTGTACCCCATGGGTGTTACAGTGGTGACTGGAGATGGGTTCCTTTCCTCCCACAAATTAATTAGCAATTAAAAACTTTATTTATAAAGTCAATTCATAGAGACATGACTTATTAAAATGCTAACTATTATTACAGATGACTTTTAAATAAGAAATGTGCAGAAATTCCGAAGATTGACTACTAACCATGCACAAACATCTTCAAAAACAATTTGTTGAATATTAATGAACTGAAAATGTCATTTCTGGTCCAATTACTACAAGTAATTAGGTTTTTTTTAATTATAGAGGAAGTAGAATTTTAATAAGGTCAATTTTACAATTACAGATTTTTTTTAAAATCCTAATTGTATTTTCATCCCAGCTTATATAATAAATGGTATTAACTCACTAACTTCTGTTGATTTTAATGTAAATAAAGCAGAGATATCGTTTTGTTGAGTTTGTTGGGAAGTGACATTTTAATGAGAGTAATTTTATATTTAAAACTGGGGAAACCTGCTAGTGACGTGGGGCTCAGTAGCATGAATAATGGCAGTACCATTGAATGGTGTGGCATTCCCATTGTTCCAAGAAAGGTAAGAGTGAGCAAGAATTGAAGTCATTCTTTCTTTTTAGTGTTGGTTAGTTGGCTGCAAATACTGACTGTCAAATCTTTTGGATTTTCCAAGAAATATTCTATTTTGCAAATATTGCCTCTATGGTCAGATCTGAATTCAGTTCACTTGGATTCTGTCAATAACACCTGCTACAGTGAAAAAGACAATCTCTTTGGAGTTAGGACCTACCTGAGTGACCTCAGCCACATGGTTTCAATTCTCTGGGTCTCAGTTTCCTCCCTTGTAAAAAGAGGGGATTGGACTCAATGATTTCTAAAGTTCTCTCCACTCAAAATCAATGATTTTATGATGATCCTACAATTCATTTGATTCAGCAAGTATATGTCTATATACCTAGCATTTCTCACATGCTCATCATCCCAGATGCCAAGACAAACAACATTCCCAGTCAAGAAATTTACATTCTAATTGAGGAGAAGGGGGAGTGAAATGTGTCCATAGATAAGGAAACAAATCTCAAAACTTTGAGTGTGATGTATTCTAATTATATACAAAGCAAATGAACATAATTTTGTAGGAACTTGTATGACAGTGAACTCGGACTGAGCTTTTTATTTTATTTTTTTGCTTTTTTGGAGGGGAGAGGGCAGGGCAGTTAGGGTTAAGTGACTTGCCCAAGGTCACACAACTTAGTAAGTGTTAAAAGTGTCTGAGGTCACATTTGAACTCAGATCCTCCTGACTCCAGGGCCAGTGCTCTATTCACTGTGCCACCTAGCCGCTCCCAGGACTGAGCTTTGAAAGAGGTTACATGGTGCTGGACAGCAGCTCTGGTGAGAGGGAATCTCTCCCTAGTTCTCCTGCTATAACTGGCAACATGAAGTCCAGAGAGGCCCAAATACAGGTGATGCACACATTTCCAAGCTGATGAAAGGATAAATGTCTACAATCCTCATGAATGGGTTAAGCTGTTTTATAACATCCAAAGCACTTTACAACCCCACAATTCTCTATCACAGCTTCCCAAAAACTAGGAAATACATAAAGCAAAATACAGAGAATTACAAACAAAAACAGGTTTAGTGAAATCCAGTTTTCAAAATATTTTTCACACCCAAGCTCACAAATCCCTGAAGTCCATCTGATGGTCCCCTTGGACATTTGGGGCTTCAAAGTTAACAAGTCCTGCTCTAAGTCTTAGTTTCTAAAGCAGAGGTCCATAACCTCATTTGTGTAATGGACCCCTCTGGGAAAGCCTAGGGACCTGAATGATTCTCACAATCAGGTTTTTAAATGCAAAAATAAGATGCACAGCATAAAAAAGGAAACCAATCATAGTACAAATAAAAATGCAATTTTTCCCATCCAACTCCTATACTCCCCCTTTAAATCTATCCTAAGGATCCACAGACCCAAATTAGGAGGCTCTATGCTCATGCCCTCATTTCACAAAAGAAGCAAACTGTATTCCAAGCATGGGAAGTGACTTGAAATTACATACGAGACGAGTTAGTAAGAGTTTGAACAAGGATATAAATTTATGTCATCTGACTCCAAATCCTGTGTTCTTAACACCAACATCTTGTTCTTCATGTACATGACACATTCTTCAGGTCAGTCAATCAGTCGGTCAACAAGCATTTATTAAATGTTACGGTGTGCCAGGCTAGCGGCAGCTAGATGGTGCAGTAGATGGAGTGGCAGGTCTTAAGTCAGGAAGACCTGATTTCAAATCTGGCCTCACATACTTACTAGCTGTGTGACCCTAAGCAATTCATTTAACTCTATTTGCATCAGTTTCCTCATCTGTAAAATGAGCTGGACCGCTCTAGTATGTTTGCCAAAAAAAACCCTCAAGCAGGCTCATGAAGAGTTGGACATGACTAAACAACAACAAAACAGTGCCAGGCACTGTGCCCTGTGCTTAGGATACAAAGGAGGAAAAACACATTCACTCAAGGAAGGCACTTGCAACTGGAGGGACTCCAGTTTCCTTACCTGGTGTGATCCATGACCTTGTCCTGCGTCATACTACCTGGTTGTCACCTTCCATCAGGCTGCTTATCTGAATCTCCAAACCCACTTTCTACTCTTAAGCACCAGCTTCCGTGTCCCAGATCCATCCCGCTCCTCATTCCCTACTGGAAAATCCCTGGTCTATTCCACTCCTAATACCCTATTCTCCGATGTGAATCTAGGAAGATCTCTTATTCCCAGAGTGGGGACACCATGAATATGGCCTCATTTTAGTGTACCTGCATAGTATGAAATAGTAGGAAAAAACTGATTTAATAGTCAGAAGAGCTGGATTGAATTCTTTTCCACGTTAGACTGGTTCGTGTTCAAACATTTGATTTCTTAGGAGTTGGTCCATAATTTTAGTAGTTATTGTCTCTCCCACCTTGAATACATTGCCTTCCTTCTCCCTACATCTTTGAAGCCTTTTCTTCCTTCCAGATTTAGCACTTCTTCCAGGAAGTTCATTATTAGAGTCATTTCCCCCTGTTTCCTTTGTACAATATTTATAATCATGGACTCAGAACTGAAAAGGGCCATTAGAGGCTGTCTAGCTCAATGCCTTTATGGCTTAGACTACTGAGAACAAGAGAGATGAAGTGATTTGTCCAACATCGCAGAGAAATGAAGTGAATGAGATGGAGTTTATGTCTAAGCACTCTGACTTCAAACCAACATTTTTACCATTGCACCAAGCTTTCTTTTTCTACAGGCTATATTCTTCATTAGAATGTCAACTCCTTTAGGAGAGAAATCTTTTATTTTTGGATTATTGCAGTGACTTCTTTAATCAGTCTCTCCTTGACTCAGTCTTTTTCTACTTCAATCCACCCACTACTGAGCTAGAAAAGTAATATTTCTAAAGAATCATGGTCAAAAAAGTTGTGGTATGTTGTTGTGATGGAATACTGCTGTACTATAAGGAATGATGAGGTCAAGATATTAGAAAACATGGAAAGACTTGCACAAAATAATAAAGAGTGAAATTAGAATCATGTATACACATGTATAATGTATACAGTAATAGCAACTTTGTTTTAAGAACAAATTTGAGCAAATAAGTTATGCTGACTCTTATAAATATCCAAGTTAATTATAAAGGACATATGAAGAAAGACACTATGTGCATCCAGAAAAAAAAAAACATCACAAATAGATGTACAGAATAATTTTACACACACGTGTGTGTGTGTGTGTGTGTACCTATTTGTGTGTGCCTTACCTAGAATGGGGTGAGGGGGAGGAGGGAAGACAAGAAGAAATTTACCTAATCATGTAATTGTATATTTGAAAAAAATAGCAAGTTGTGCACAGTAGATTTGCAGTTTCATGTGTGATCACCTTTTTCATTGCACTTATCATTTACAGAAATGCTTGTTTTATTCTATGAATTAAAAATAAAATCTAAAAGTATAGTTCTGACACGACATTCCCCTGCCCAATATACTCCAGTGGCTCCCTATTACCATTAGGATTCAATATAGACTCTTCTTTTTGACAATTCATACTCTCCTGAACCTGGTCCTGCCCTACTCTCCCAGACCTGTTATATATTACCTTCCTGACCATCCATTCCACAGTTATAATAAACTGATTTCCCTGCTTTCTCTCTACACAACACTCCATTCTTGCTTCTGTGAGTGCATAGTCTATTCCCCAATCCTAGAAGGCACTCCCTCCTCATCTTGATTTCTTAGAATCCCTTGCTTCTTTCAAAGGGCAACTTAAGCTTACCAGTCTTTCTTGATTCCCACCAAGTACCAGGACAGCCCCCTAAAATGATCTTGGATTTATTTTATATGCCCATAAGTATATACATCCCCTTATAGAATGTAAACTCCTTGAGGTCAGGCCCCGTTTGCTTTTTGTTCTTATATCCCTAGAGTACAGTACAGTCTCTAGTAAGTACATAGTACTTAATACTTAGTGGTTGACTTTTTTCTTCATATTCCAGTACTGGGCACAATACCTTGTATATCATATCACTTAACCCTTTTTTTTAGTTTGACTGAATAACTTTCACTCTATAGATACAAGCCAGATGGTCCAGGGGATAAAGTGTTGAGCCTAGAGTCAGGAAGCCCTGAGTTCAAATACAGCTTCAGATGTTAGCTGTATGACCCTGGGCAAGTCACTTAACCTATTTGCCTCAATTTCCTCATCTGTTAAATGGGGCTAATAGCACCTACTTTTCTGGATTGTTTTGAGGATCAAAAGAGATAATAACTGTAAAGCCCTAAGCCCAGTGCCTAGCAAATAGTAGGTGTTATAGAAATGTTAGCTATTACTATTATTTATTTTTATCATCACTAGTTTTATCAACAACAACAATAATAATAGTGGTTGTAGTAGCAGCAGATGGCATTTCTGTGCCACTTTAAGGTTTACAAAATGCTTTGTATATGCTAGTTCTCTTGATCTTGACAACAGCCCTGGCAAGTAGGCACTCTTTTCCCCTTCTTTACAAGTGAGAAACTATAAAATAAGCAGTTGAGAATAGTTGACCTAAAACACCCTTCCAATTCAGAAATCTCCAGTGCTGTGACTACCACCTCTACTAAGTACCTTGAGTGATATCTTGGGGGAATTATGCAGTTCTCAGAAACTGTCACTGTTGGAATGCCAAGAGCACTGTGGAGGCCGTAAAAAGTGAGACTTCTCTCCATTGAGGCACCTTCCTGCCTCTCTCCCCAAATCCTCAAGATCTTGCATAATGCCAGCAGGACACCGGAGTTCCAAAGTCCAATTTTGGGTGGTGCCATCTTCTTTGTTCTATTTTCTCTGTAAAGCAGCATGGAGGTGCTAAACTGAGGAACAGCAAGGGAAGGACTGAAACATCTCTGAGAATCCTGGCAGCACAGGCTTTTCTTTTGAGGAGAAGATTTTTGACAAGGTTGCAACTAAAGCACAATGTTGGGTCCCCATATCAGACAGGAGCAGACGAAGGACTGAACTCTGGGTGTCCCTGGTTTCCCTTCACCCAGGATTTATTCAGGAACACTTCCATGTAAGGGAACAGCTTGCAGTCATTAAAATGGTTTGTTGGGTATTTGTTATATCCTTGGTAATGTCTTGCTGAATTTTAATTACTCAGATTAAGATCTATTGATATCATTATTGAGATATATAAAAGTTTTGTTTAAACATGAAGATCCCTGAAATGGATGCTGCAGGGACACATAAAGTGCTTTATGGCCATGCGTGGCAAGGAATCCAAGCACAAGGAGGGTGCTGTGCCAGCAGGCTCCAAGGACACTCAGTGTGCTGCCTGACATTGAGCAGGGCTGGCCAGTAGCCCTCCATGGGGGCCCTAGCTGACCACTGTGGGCCTGACTTAAGCAAAGCCGTGACGCTCTCACAGAATCACAGAATTTAGAGCAAGAGACAACTTCAAGGTCAAAACCTACCCAGATGGGCATCCAGGCCCAGAGAGAAGGGAGCTATCCAAGCTTACATGGCTTAGTAGGGAAGAGAGCTAGAATTCAAAAGATCCTGTTCCTCAGTTGTGCCCTTTGGAGGGGATACCAGTAGACATGAGACCTTCTTGTGCCTTGGTATCCCTTCCCCCCAAGGAAATACCATGTCTTCAATGAATGTGACAAGGCATGGGCTTCCTGCTTTAGCATAGATGATATTCATGGTACTGGATTCAGGTGTAGGTTTCTCATTTTAGGAAGCATATTGAAAACCACAAGTGTGCTCAAAGAAAGATGAATAGGACATGGAGAGGGCTATAGACTCTACAGGAATGAGTTAATTAAACTAATTAATGATTTGGCCTAGAGATGAGAAGGCTTACAGCATTCATGAGAGCTGTCCAAGTGTTTGATGGCTCAGCATGTAGAAGGGATATTGAGGTTGTTCTGCTTGGCCCCAGGGAGTAGAACCAAAGGCAAAAAGGAAACCGATAGCATTTCATTTTAGCATCTAGAACTACAGTTCAAAGGTGACCTCAGAAACAGACTAAACTGGGTGGGAAAGTTCACCTTAGGTCTTTTGGCTTGGCTTGGAAAGAGTTCTGAAGTTGGAGTCAAGAAGTCCTGGGTACGTGTTCTGGCTTTTTGCTGCCTACCTGAGTGACTCTATTCAAGGAATTTCTTATCTTGGATATCAGTTTCCCCATTTGTAAAATGGAATAAGAATAATTGCTCTATCTACTTCCACAGGGGCACAGCAAAGAGCTTGACTTACCACCAAAGGGGAAATTGTTGCCATTATCCATAGTGGTGGGGTTCAGTAAGCATGACTGCTATGGATTTGGGTGCCTACAATCCAGAAGTCATGGTGCCACATGGCATTCTGGAAAGAAAACTGACTTTGGAGTTCAAAACCCTGGGTTCAAATCTCAGTTCTACTACTTCCTAGCTGCATGACTTTGGGCAAGTCACTTGCATTTTCTGTTTCAAAGTTGCCAGAAGAGGAAACCACGGCCAGGGAGAATTCATTGAAGAAATGGGATGTCAAGTGTCAAAAAGAGAAGGTTTGGGGGTTATATGACAGCCAGATTTCCTCAAAGGGCTATCACTACTACCCTCAATCAATAGTTGATTGACTGATTGAAGGTTTATAAAGTACTTTCCTCACATTAACTCTCTGAGTTCAATAGCAGGAACACAATGATCTCCATTTTACAGATTTGGAAACAGTAGCTCTGAAAGTCTATAAGTAACTTGCCTAAAATCACAGCACAGGCCAGGGTTGGATGAAAGATATGAAAGGGGGATTAATCTTGTTCTCCCTGACCTGAAGGCCATCCCTGGGACAATGAGAGCAAGGCCACAGAAGCAAAGAGGAGCTTACTCTGATGAAAAACAGCCTGACCATGAAATAAGGTGTGGCTGACTGTATTTCCCAAGAGGTCTTCAGGTAGAGCCCCTATAATACCAATACAATATTCACAGCACCCACCATGGCTATGAATATGTTGGTGTAGTTGTGAATCACAAAATGTAACAGACTCTCCACATGGAAGACAGAAACAAGACACTTATTCAAATACCAGAAAGCCCAATCCCCAAACCAGAAAGCCAAATCCATCATAACAATCAAGAAGTTGGTACATATAACTAATACAGTGAACACCAACATTCCCAAGCCTTCCTTCCATCAGGCCTTCAAAACAGAACAAGCAAAAATGCTCTTCTCTCACTCATGCTAGATGTTCTGCCTCCTCACTGCTTGCTCCCAGCTCTGTTCTGGCTCTCTCTCCTGTTACTTCCTGCTCCACTTTTCCTGTTCCACCCTTTCAGCAAGCTCCTCTCCCCATGGGCTCCATGTGATTATATTTTCCCTATTAAGGGGCAGGGAAGATCTTCAAATTCCCATTACCATTACTGCCCCTCACTTAGCAGGGACACCAGGAGGCATTCCCAGGCTGATTCCATCCTCTCGCAGCTTCCCTCCAGCCCTGCTCTTCTGGGATCCCCTGGGTCTGGATCCATGGTCAATACCAACTCGGAACTTTTCCACTGGATTTTTTTGCTCCCCAAAATGGCCCCTTTAATAACCCACTGATGATTTTGCAATAACTGCCCCTGGATCAGAGGAAAGCATTTATTTCCTCACTAAGAAAAGGCAATTGAAAAATATGGAAAGTAAGTTCCTGGCTTTTAGGGAGTTTGTGTCTAACAAGGTAAGAGTATTTTTCCCCTCAAAGTCACATAAAAAGCATTTCCATTTTACTCATGCACTTCCATTTACTCAGCAGTGAAGACTTGAAAACGGACATAAATGAGGCCCAAATGCTGAGGACATTCATTTAAATAAATGGGTTTAGTGTGACTCCAGAGAGCAATAGTGGCTCTGGAGCACGGGAGCCTCCCCAATAGAGCCTTGATCAGGAAAGGTGGAGGGGCACAGACAGATAGAGGGAAAGAGACAAAGAGACAAGCAGAAGACAGACATAGGCGCAGGGGGTGATAAAGAGAGCAAGGGACCAATGCCAAAGAGAGACAGCATAAAAGGAAGAGACAGAAAGTAAGAGGGGGGAAGGAAAGAGAGAGATTGGTGGGGGGCAGAGAGAGGGAGAGAGACAAAGAGAGGAAAGAGACAGAAGGAGGAAAGAGGGAGAGGGAGAAGGAGAGGGAGAGAGAGAGAGAACATAAAAGGAAAGGACAGAAAGCAAGAGGAGGGAGAAGGGAGGGAAAGAAGGAAGGAAAGAGAGAGGGGTGAGGGAGAGAGAGAGAGGGAGAAAGAGAGAGAGAGAGAGAGAGAAAGAGAGCAAAGAGAGAAGGAAGGAGGGAGAGATAGGGGGAGGGAGGAAGACAAAGAGAAAGAGAGGGGCTAGAAGGGAGGGAGGGAAGAGACAGAGAAGGAGGAAGGACATAAGAGGGAAAATGAGATAGACATGGGAGAGGAAGGGGGTCATAAGTATGGAGGTAGAGAACTCCTGAAGCTCATCTGGTTAGATCCTCTCATTCTGCAGTAAAAGGAACAGAGATCAGAGAAATTTCAAGCTTTACCCAGAGTCATAGGGATAATAATTACCAGAGCTAGAATAAGTGGTTGAAAGCCAAAATGAGCATGAAAAGCCACAGAGTCAAACCCCATTATTTTATGGAGGAGAAAACTTGGGCAATGAGAAGTCAAGTGAATTGCCCAAAGTCACATTGCTATTAACTGTTTGAGGCATGATCTGAACCTAGCTCTTCCAAAATCCAAATTCAATGTCCCATCCAGCAGGCCAAAGTCCATATTCTTTCCAGTGTTCAAAGAAAAGGCATAAAATAGAGACAAAGATAGATAGAGACACAAAGTCAAAGACACAGAGTGAGTTACACTCTGAGAAAGAGATATAGAGAGAGACAAAGACAGAGATAAACAGAGACAAAGATCCAGGGTTACAGGTACAGAGAGAAGCAGAGACACAAAAAGAGACAGACAGAGACACAAAGAGATACCAAGAGATAGAGAAAGACAGAGACACAGAAACAGAGAGGGTGGGAGAGAGACAGAGAGACACACAGAAACAGACTCATGGACTATCTCAAAAGAAAGAGACAAGAAATGAGACAATCTGAGAGAGGACTGAAGAGTGGTGTGGGGGAGGAGAGAAGAGACTGCTCATCTTGATTTTTCTGGACTAAGTGTCTTCTTTATAATCTTCAAGGCTAGATCTACTAAATGACCCTGAAGTCTAGTATGCTTTAAATAATGCTATTGCTGATCAGAACCCTCTCAGCTCAATGAAAACAATAATACTTATACCAGTTGTTCCCTGAGTCAGGAGCAGTGACCATTGCAAGTCAAAACTTAAGGCTTTCTTCAGTCTTTCTCTATGACCATTTTTTGGTTGAAGAGGTTCTCAGGTCTCTAAAGGGAATTCCTATTTCCATTTTTTTTAAAAAAGCAGTTTCATTGTCAGGAAGGCAAATCCAATTTAATTGGAAGTATGAGAGACACTGAAAGGGTGAGGCTTGTGGCCCATAGGGCAGTCATTGCTACTCATGGAAAATAGTGAGAACCTCTCCTCTTACCACCCCCCACCCACAATACTCTGGGGAAACCACTTGTTGTGAGAGAAATTGATGAAGTCATCAATTTACAGAGAACTTATGACTCCCTTGGCTTCCCAGCACACACACACACACACACACACACACACACACACATAGTTCCAAGCTTTGTACTTTACCCAACTACGGGTAAACATGAAGAGGAGAAGATGACCTAGGCCCCGTCTTTGGGGAGCTCCCAGGGTGGTAGGAATGAAATATAACCTACAGATTTGACAAAAGAAGATGGTAGTATGATATTAACATAGGGCAATGGTCAAAGGAAGATAAGAGCCCAGGGAAGTCTGGAGTGGGACAGTCCATTGGAGAACTGTGTGTCTAGTGATGTTGCGGAAGGGGAAGGTGAACAAGTAATGACCTCCCTAAGTACATGCTAAGGGAGAGATGACTAGAAAGCAGCCCACCTGAAAGGGGACTGGGGCGGGGGGGAAGTCTGGGGTTTTAGCCAACTCCAAGCCCAGTATGAACTAATGGGGAAATATGGCAGACCTAGGCTACCTCAAAATGGGCCTAAGGTCCCAGTCCTTGGAGGTGATGGTGCTCTGGTAACTTGGCTTGATCAGATTCCATGCAGGTCTTGGTTCCATTCTGACTTCTACATTTTAGGAGGACACTGATCAACTGGAGAGTGAATGCAAAAGGCCTTAACTTCATACAACAGAAAGATCAAGTAAAGGAAATGGGATTGTTTGGCCTAGAGGGTGGATGGGCAGGGAATAATAGTTGTCTTCAGGTATTTGAAGGGCTCTCCATGAAAGTGGGGCTTGGCCCCAGAAAGCATAACTTCAAGGTAGAGGCTTGATGGTCAAGAAGGTAAATTTATACTTGATGGTGTGGGGGCATGTTGTAACAGAGTTGGACGGGGTGGCCTCAGGAGGCAGTGGGACTCTTTTCTGTGGAACTATTGAAGCAAAGGCTGAATGAGCCCTTATCAGGTGAATTGTAGAGAGGATATTTGTTGAGGTGTGAGTTCAACAGAGCAGTCTTGGAGATTCTATCCTGCTCTAAGATGCTGTAAGTCTCTGGGGCTCCTGTGGAAGACATTGAAGGGCACATAAAAGGAGTATCTGACATGACTGGCCTGTATCCACTGAAAACCCATAATATGGTGAGAGAAACATCCCTAAAAAAGATGAAACAATCTGGTAAAAGTGCAGGAACACAGAAAAGGTCAACCAAAATAAAACCAAAAGGCCAACATTGCTAAATTTATTCTCAGATTATCTCTCTTCTCCCAAACAGAATTTTCTCATTTTATAATTTGGGGAAGACACAAAGCTAAAATCAATAACTTAATGTCCCCCAAATCTTGAAGGAATAGAATGAAACTAAGCAGATGACAGTAAAATTAAATTTGCAAAATTATACAATTAAAAATTTTTTTACAAAACTCTTTGACAAGGTTAGAATAGTAAGGACATGAATAAACAGCTTTTCATGTAAAAAAAAAAAAGATCTGGGAATCTTAGTGGACCACAAGTTTATATGGTACAATATGGCAGCCAAAACAAAAACAAACCCAATGTGACCTTAATTGACATTAATGGAAGTGATCACTAGCTCTGCTGTGTTCTACCCTGGTTAGACATATGGCCCATGAAAAGAGTCCATTCAAGACTAAACTCATTGTCTTTTGTTGACAACATTACCAATTTAGAAGATCAGGGATTGCTATAGCATTTAATTCGATTTTAGCAAAATGTTGGATAAATAATGGAGGGGGAAGTGGAGAGATATAGAATGGATGATAATTCCATTACATACACATTGAACTGGTCATACTCCCCCCTAGTCAGAATGTATTTGGAGTACTGCTTCTGTTCTGGGGGTCACAGGGTAAGAGGTCATTGGTAAGTTGGAGAGTGTCCCAAGGAGCATCACCAGGATGGTGAAAAAAATAGATAAGACATGAGAGTGACATTCAAGAATTGTAAAGGTTGTCATTTGGAGATAGGAGGCAACTTCGGTTTGACCTCAAAGGGCAGAACCAGGAGTAATGAGAGGAACTTTCAAAGAAACTAATTAAGCTTGATATGAAGGGCAGGGAAATACCTTCTTATTAATGAGAGGTGTCCAAAAGGAGAACTGGCTGCCTCAGAAAATGATGAAGTCCTTTTCCCTGGAAATTTTCAAAGTCTAGATAATCCAGAAAAGTCAAGTTTAAGTCAAGGCATCAAGTATTTGTTAAGGGCCTCCTAGGTATAGGGTGTTGTGCCAATCACTGAGGATACAAAGAAATGCATAAGCTGGTTCCTGCTCTCAGGGAGCTCACTCACAGTCTAATGGGAGAGACAACATTCAAAAAACTGTCCACAAAAAGATCAGTTGAGACCAGGTGTACATTGATGAGTGCCTACACCATGTAGCAATGTCAGAGGAGGGAAAGGAGAAAGATGAGGTACAAAAAAGAGATGCTATACAGACAATTTCCCAGTGAAGAAATGAAAACAATTTATAGACATATGAAAAAATGCTTTAAACCATTATTGATTAGAGAAATGAAAATTAAATCAACATAGAGATAGCATTTTACACCTATAAGATTAGCTAAAATGATTGAAGGGGAAAGCAAGAAATGTTGGAGGAGATATAGAAAAATTAGGACATTAATTTGCTGTTGGTAGAATTGTAAATTGATCCAACAATTTTGGAGAGCAACCTGCAATTATTCCTAAAGACATAGTAGAGTGCCTATATCTTCTAACCCAGTAATACCACTACTAGGTCTATGTCCAAAAATGATTAGGGAAAAAGGAAAAGAACCCAAATGTTCTAAAAATGTCTATAACAACTCTCTTTATGAAAGCAAAGATCTGGAAATCGTAGGGATGCCCATCAATTGAGGAATAGCTGAACAAGTTGTAGTATATGATTGTGATGGAATACCATTATGGTGTAAGAAATGATGAGCTTATAAGAAATGGGAAGGAGATGGACTTCATAATTACCTGGAGAGGCTTTTACGGACTGATGCTAAGTGAGAAGAGCAGAACCAGGCAAAACCTGTACACAATCACAGACACATCGTACATATGATGACCAACCTTGATAAAC
>CM053585.1:374501132-374559703 GCA_028646515.1 Pseudochirops corinnae
CTAGAGATCAGCTGAAGAAGGATTTTGAAAACCAAATGAGAGAAGTGGATGAAAAATTGGGAAGAGAAATGAGAATGTTGCAAGAAAATCATGAAAAGAGAGTCAGCAATCTGACTGAAGAAATTAACACCCTAAAAAATAGATTAACTCAAATGACAAAAGAGGCCCAAAAAGCCAATGAGGAGAAGAATGCCTTAAAAAGTTGACTTTGCCAGATGGAGAAAGAATCTCAAAAGCACTCTGAAGAGAATAATTCCATCAAAATTAGAGTGGAGCAAATGGAAGCAAATGACTTCATGAGAAATCAAGATACTATCAAACAGATCCAAAGAAATGAAAAAATAGAGGGCAATGTGAAATATCTCCTTGAAAAAACCACTTGCCTTTTCAATAAAAAATTAATTTAAAAAAAATAACACCTCAAAACAAATTCTGAAGCAGTAGAACTAACAAATGGATGGGGTAAAACAATTTTCCAACCCAAGACAATTTAGATGGTTGGCAGGAAAGGTCTGTCTCACTGGGGTGAGAATGGAGCACAATGCAGTGCTGGCCATATCCCAGCAAGCCAACAGAAGGCCTTAGGGGTGACTGAATTGGCAGCAGGCAGCATCTGAAGCTCTCAGCTTAGGTAGTAAAGGGGTCAGACAACTGGTCACAAGATCATAAGGAAAGCTTTTTTGGCACTGCAAAGAGGATTCTGTTGCACTGCCCATATGTGATCCTAGGGGTCATACTCTCAGGGCAAGAAAAAGCACTAGCACAGTAGAGCATGTAGCTACAGGGGAACAGGGACCCTGCTCATAGTTCTAAGGCAGAAAAGAATGTTTGTGATCACTCATAGACCTGGCACAGGCCAAGACAGCAGTGATCGCACCTCTCTTTAGATCACACCACTTTAGAAGAACTGAAAAGTTATAGACCTCCAGAACTAGCTCTGAAGATAGCAGCACAAAAAACTAAAAGTTTGTGACAGTGCTTCTTCCACCCCAGGAGCAGAATCTAACTTTAACATGAAGTTAAAGTCAAGAAATATGCTGGGAAAATGAGCAAACAAAAAAAAAAAAACCTGACATAGAAAGATACTACGGTGACAGGGAAGACCAAACCACAGACTCAGAAGAAAATAACATCAAAACAGATACATCTAAAGGCTTAAAAAAAAACTTTAAATTTGTCTCATGTCCGAAAAGAATTCCTGGAAGAGCAAAAGATGTTAAAATCAAATAAGAAAGAGAAGAAAAGTTGAGGAAAGAAATTAGAATGATGCAAGGAAATCAGAGAGAGAGAGAGACAGAGAGAGAGAATGAATAGCATGGTAGAGGAGGCACAAAAATATACGGATGAAAATATCATCTTAAAGAACAAAATATTCCAAATTATAAAAGAAGCATAAAAATCCACTGAAGAGAATAATTCCTTAAAAAGTAAAATTGGTCAAATGGAAAAGGAGGTATACAAGGTCATTGAAAAAAACAATGCCTTAAAAATTAGAATTAGGCAAGTAGAAACTAATGACTCAATGAGACATTAAGAAACAATAAAACAAAATCAAAATAATGAAAAATTGAAAAAATGTGACTTATCTCATTAGAAAAACAACTGGCCTGGAAAATAGATCTAGGAGTGATAATTTGAGAATTATTGAACTACCTGAAAGTCATGATAAAAAAAAAAAAGAATCATATTGCAAAAAAATAATCAAGGAAAACTGCCCTGATATTCTAGAAACAGAGTGGAAAATAGACATTGAAAGTATCCACCAATCACCTCCTGAAAAAGATTCCAAAATGAAAGCTCCTAGGAATATTATAGCCAAATTCCAGAACTCCCAGGTCAAGAAGAAAATATTGAAAACAACCAGAAAAAAAATAAAACAATTCAGATGTCATGGAGAAACAGTGACAAGATCTAGCAGCTTCTATAGTAAAGGATTGGAGGGCTTGGAAAATGATATGCTGGGAAGGCAAAGGAACTAGGATTGCAACCAAGAATTGCTTACCCAGAAAAACTGAGTGTGATCCTTCAGGGGCAAAAAAGATATTTAATGAAGTAGAATAATTTCAAGCATTCTTGATGAAAAGACCAAAGCTGAATAGAAAGATTTACTTTCAGATACAAGATTAAAAAGAAGCATAAAAAGATAAACAAGAAAGAGAAATCATAATCATAAAGGATTCAATAAGGTTAAGCTGTTTACATGGGATAATGATACTTGTAACTCCCAAGAAGATGATACTTGTAACACCTATCCTTATTAGGACAGTTAGAAGCAGTATACATATACAGGGGGCATGTCTGTGAGTTGAGTATGAGGGGATGATATATAAAAAAATAAAATTATCCCATAAAAAGGTGAGAAAGAGTCATCCCTCAATTGGTATATAGTCAAAGGAAATGAACAGGCAGTTTTCAGGTGAAGAAATCAAAGTTATCTATAGCCTATGAAAAAATGCTCTCACTCATTATTGATGAGAGAAATGCAAATTAAAACAACTCTGAGGTACCACCTCACACCTGTTAGATTGGCTAATATGACAGAAAAGTAAAATGACAAATGCTGGAGGACATATGAGAAAACTGGGACACTAAAAAACTGTTGGGAGAATTGTGAACTGATCCAACCATTCTGGAGGGCAATTTGGTCTTATGCCCAAAGGACTATAAAACTGTGTTTACCCTTTGATCCAGTAATACCACCACTAAGTCTATATCCCAAAGAGATCAAAATAAAAGGAATAAGGTCCATATATACATATTTATAGCAGGTCTTTTTTGTGGTGGCAAAGAAATGGGCATTGAGATGTTCATCATTTGGGGAATGACAGAACAAGTTGTGGTATATGACTGTGATAGAATGCCATTGTGCTATAAAAATGATGAGCAGATTCATATCCAGAGGGAACACTGATAGAGACGGAATGCAGACTGAAGTGTACTATTTTTCACTTTATTTTTTCATGGGTATTTTTTGCCTGTGTTTTCTTTCATAACATGACTAATATACACATGTACAACCTATATCAAATCACTTGCCTTCTCAAAGAAGAAAGAAGAGAATTTTTAATGCAAAATTGTTTAAATGAAAGTTAAAAATTGATTTGACATGTAATTCAATTTTCATGTAATGTAATTTATATGTAATTTTACATGTGGTGTAATTTACATGTATTTTTATATATATTGCAATTTACATGTCAGACTGCAGGCCAAAGAGCTGATTCCTTTAAACATGGTCCATTTTGGATCTTTGGATCATTAGAAACTTTCTCTGGGAAATCATTGTCGTCAATCTGGACCTGTGATGTCATAAGGTGCAAACTTATTCTACCAATAGAAAACAGTGACTCATTTATAATTTATAACCTTAGAGAGTTTCCTAAAGGATAATAAGGTTAAGTGGCTTGTCTGTGAACCAATTGCTAGTACTCATCATAGCCAGGATTTGAACTCAGACTCAGCTGATTCCAAGGTCTATCTTTGATCCATCATGTGATATTGCCATTCACATTCAATATCTGATAGTGCTTTGCCACTTAATCTAAAATATTTGTTTTAAAATAGCTCTTTGAAATAGCTGGCTTAAGTAACATTAGCTCTTTTTATACTAAAAACTGTTTTCTCATTCTATAAGAAAAATATTTTTTTAATCCATTTACTTTTGCTTTTGCATTCTCCAGCAATATTCAACAAGCTTAGCTAAGCAGCAGAAAGGATTGTCTCATGAAGTAGTGAGCCTCCT
Organism: Pseudochirops corinnae; assembly: GCA_028646515.1. Lineage (NCBI taxonomy): Eukaryota > Metazoa > Chordata > Mammalia > Diprotodontia > Pseudocheiridae > Pseudochirops > Pseudochirops corinnae. Next base: position 374,504,875 of record CM053585.1, read on the forward strand.
GTCACTATGAGTATTACGAAGAAGTTGGATGACTCATTGTCAAGGGCACTGTGAAGATATTCTTTTACTTTAAACCAGGTGTACCCACATATCCTGCCCATGTTGGCAATTCCTTTATTTTCTTTCTTTGAAAGAATGTGATTCAATGATTCAGAAAGTGCATGACTCAGAGTAACCCAGACCAAACAATACAGTAATCACTGTTTCAGGGGCACCAAGATCACTTTCTGCTTGTTATACAAATGTGCTGTAATATTGATTAGGGAGAAAAGATATACCTGTAATAGTGTTGAAACCAGACACAGATAAGTCCAGTACACACGAATGCTATTAATCACACCTCCGCCAATTGCTTTGGCAAACATTTTCACAATTTACTGTTTTCCTGTAAGCTCATCAAGGCATGACCTTTATTTTCTCTTCTTTTAATTCTCTCTTGTTCTCCTACAATCTGTTCCACACATTCAGCATCCCAATGGAAGGAACTGGTGTCAATGAAGTCCCTGGAAGCAATTTTTCATATCACAGCAGGGCTGGGTGAGACATAATCCTTCTCCATTTGCCTCAGCACCCTTGTAACAGACCCAGAGTCTCGGAAGCAGAGAAGTTCCAGGGCCCCAGGGCTTGTCATGTCTAATAGAGACTCTGGTAGGGACAGAGAAGAGCTGCAGGGCATGAAAGAGAACAGAAAGCAAGTGGTTTACATAGGAGATCACATCCAAGAGACCCCCAGGAAGCTCTTGCTGCTAAGCAAAGTTGCATAGAGGTAAGATGATTGGCATGACACTGCCTCATCACATCTCAGACCAGGAAGAACCCTTAGACAATGGATTGGTCTGTGCCTTCAAGTGAAGAAACAGACTTAACTCAAGAGGTTAGGTGGCTTGCCCAAAGTTTAAGGTAGTAGAAAGAGATTCAAGCCCCAGTGACTTTGACTCAAAATGCAGTGTTCTTTACCCATATACTTAAGGGAAGCAGGGACAAGGAAAATCACTGAAATAATCACGGAAAATTGGATGTGATTTCTGTAAGTGGTAGAGAGCTGGGTGCAAGTATAGACCAAGGAAAAAGCCAAGTAAGGTTGGCTGGACACTCTAGATCTCAATATAGCCTTATACCAAAGCACTGTCTGTTGGTGGCCCAAAGCCCCAGAACATAAACAAAGAAAATATAGAGGAAGGGAGGGGGAACAGAAAGAAGGAAGGAGCTAACTGTGAGTGCTCATGTCTGTAACTGAGGAGAATGCTAACAACATTTTCCTTGAGGCACTCACTACTCTAACTTTCTTTTGTTTGCCTTTTTTTTGGAGAGGCAATTGGGGTTAAGTGACTTGCCCAAGGTCACATGGCTAGTAAGTGTTAAGTGTCTGAGGTCAGATCTGAACTCAAGTCCTCCTGACTCCAGGGCCAGTGCTCTATTCATTACACCACCCAGCTGCCCCATTACTCTAACTTTCATTCCTTGTGCCAGGACCTACTACAGTCAGTTCAAGATATGTGAGGAATTGTCGTCTTGTGGTCAATAATGAAAGTGACACCATCCCGTACTCATTTTTCTGTTCTTTCCACAACCCTTACTGATCTCTTGGGTCCTAGACTAGTTTGACTATTTCAACAGGTGAATAATAATACTTCATCTGGATTTGAAGACATTGTGACACTGTGCCATGGGTGATGCTTGACCTTCATCAGGCCTCTAGTTCTGTCCTTTCTTCTCTACTTTTTGGATCCCAAATTTGAGTTTCAATTTAGATGAAGTCAAGAATGCTAAAATTATTCATCTTACAAAACTAATCTAGGGATCCTTTTCTCCCAGCATTTCTACCACCATATTCACAAAATCATAGATGCTTATTGTTGAAAGGGATCTCAGGAATCAGAATTCAACTTATTTCAAATAGGATTCAACTCCAATTAATTTTCAATGTCTCCACTTAAATAAGCCCTTGGTGAGTTGAGGACTTTAGCCCAGTAGCCATCCTTTCCAGCACCTCCCCTCCCCCAAAATGAGGATAGGACTTCTTTGACTTTTCACACTAGCTACTCTTTGACTACCCAGAAGGAATCATCACAATACCTTTTAACTGCTCCTACATATGGCTGTAACAGTTCCATAAAGAAGACTGAGACTCTACAAGGCAAATTAATAATATGAATGGTGTCTATAGAGCACTTTACATTATGACTTATTATTAAACATCATGAGTTTCCTCCTCTGTAAATTGTGTCATTTGAAATAGACAACCTCTGTGAGTCCTTCCTTACAGATCCACATATGACACCTATTATCTGAAATCTTGTACTCTCTATGTCTAATCCTCTGTAAAATGGGTTTGGAGCACATGGTTTCCAGGTTCACTGAAGGCTCTAAGGCTTTGATCATCTGATCTCTTTGGATCCTCAGAATAACTCAGAGGCAAGTAGATCTTATTTTTATTTTACACAAGAGGAAACAGAGGTACAGCAAAATTACCTGACCAAGGCTCAGAGCTCTCAAGTGAAAGCAGAATAATTTTAACCAACACTAATCTTCTTTTGATGACTGCACAGGGTCTCTCTCCTTGAAAAGAAAAACAAGTTTGGAATATGCAACAGTAGTTGAATATCATTCTCCAGTTTCCAGGCCTGTTCTCTTTCCATCATAACAAGGTCCTTTTGTAGAAAAGAAAATGGAGTCTGGAAAATACAGCAAGACACCTCTTTTAACCCAGAACCATGGTCAGCAACTTGAATTATACTCTCAAATTCCTTGCAACCATTTAGGTTGTATCTCATTGCCAATCTGGTATAAAATTAATGCAGAAAAAAGGGCTTTCCAGTAAAAAGTAGTCTAGATTCTATCCACAATCACTGCCCTCCTGTCTTTCCTTGCTAAGTCCACCCTCAAGTGTATGCCATGTCTCTGACATTCTATCTTGTTTATCAATGGCACTTAGGAATAGTTCAGATTTAAATTTCCATATTTAATTTGCTTGTCATCTTTATGGTTTTCTGTGGGCAAAATACTCCAATATTGCTCAAATAAAGCCAGAAAAACCATTGCCTGACTAAATTAGATACTAAATTAAGCTTTCTGGGTTTTCCCAGTACAGCAAGATGCAAATGAGATTGCATTTATGTGACAACTCCAAGGTTCCTAACTCTTCCTCTGAAAGAATGAGGCCGACTCATCCAAAGGGAAGGAGGATTAGAAGGTCTGGAAGGGTCGTTATTTTATGCCCTGTCCTCCCTCCCCCACATCTTTCAGCTTCAGTATGTCTCATATCTGGTACTGCTATCCAATACTTTTTAGTTCATGTGTGAATGGAGAAGGTGATCACTCCAGCTGAGTAATGAGAACAAACATGTGATGGGGAAGTTGGATACCACACTGTATAAACAAATATGCTTCCTCTGGCTCTCCTGGGCTCTTTTCTTTCTCTCTGCCGCACACACCCTCATCAGAGCAGGCTCTGTTTTTAAATGTTTATGGGCACCTCACACTTCATTTGGTTGAATAAGAAGCCACATAATGGGCCTCTGATTGGCTGAGGGAATTCTGACTTAGCCAAGTGTGGAGGTATGATGCCTTGGCATTATATAAGTGAGCATCACATGCATCCTGACTGATTTCCATTTGTCCCAAGACTGTCTTCCGCTTAGTATGCAAGTGAAATGGAGGAGTTTGGCTCAAAATTGGGTCCAAGGGAAATTAAACATGAGCCGGAATCAGTTGCTTCTCTAGGTGATGAAACTAGAAACTGTAACCTACTATAAACCAAAGACAGGGGCCCATTTAGTCATCCACACGCTTCACCACCCTTTAGATGAAGTCAGATTCTGATGTTCCAACAGCTGGGTAAAGAAGAGGATAGAGAGGAGTTAGTGCCCTGGATTGCTGGTAAAGGAGAACTCAGCAGGACATAGAATTCCAGAATCATAGAGGGAGCTAGGATGTCATAGGACATCAAGTTAAACCTGTACCTAAGCAACAGGAAGCTATGGTCAAACATTTCCAAGAACTAGCCATCTAGACTGCACTTGGAAACCTCCATTGAGAAGGAAGCCAATACATCCTGAGTCAACCTGTTCCATTTGTTTGGTCAGCTATAACTATTAGGAAGTATTTCTTCACCAAATCTGCCTCTCTTGAACTTGTGGTCTTTGTTCTTGTCCTCTGGACTCAAGAAGAAAAAGTACAATCCTTTCTCTCTTTGAACCTCCTACAATTATTTGAAGACAGTAATCACATCTTTCATCAAGCTTTCCCTGTTCCAGGCTAAACATCCCCAGTTCTTTCAATTTCTCCTCAGATGTGAGGACTTCTCCCTTTTCCATCTATCTTAGTCACTCTCATCTCCTTGTGCTAGACTTTGCCAAAGTTCTTCCTAAAATTTTGTGCCAAGAACTGAGTGCAAAAACACAGATATATTCTTGTCAGGGTGATGACACAATTCATATGGGCTTCCACAGCTTTATAAAAATTGCCTACTCTAAGCCTCTTGGAGAATACAATTTATACTTTCCCATCTCGACATCTTCATCAGGACCTACCCCAGAGTCAGGCATGTAGGAGGTGCTCAATCACATTGATGTATGGAAAAGTTTAAAGACTTCACGTAAGTCAGTCAACAAGCACTTGTTAGGCATTTACTACGTGTCTGATACTTTGCTAAGGTCAGGAATGCCAAGAAAGGCAGGAAGCCCTGTCTCTTCCCCAAAGGAGCTCTCATTCTAGCAGTGGAGTTAGCCGGAGTTAGCCCAAGCTAACTCAAGCTAACCCAAGCACCAAGTTGGGGGAGGTTTCTTGAAGAAGGGGGTATTTCAGTTCAGTCTTGAGGGAAGCCAGGAGGCAGAAGTATGGAGGAAGGGCATTCCTGGCATAGGGGGCAGGTAACAAAAATACATGGAATCAGGAGATAATATGGTAATTCTGGAAAGCAGGTATTATCCCAGCCACAGAAAGCAGTATTATAAAGGGTTAGTGAGATGGTGGTAGGCAATTGTATCAACCAAATCAATTACTTATCTTATCACTTAAAATAAATGACATGATCCTTTGCAGTTAAACCTTTTCCAGGTGAGAACGAATGTCCTAATTAAGTATGAACAAGGCTTAGATGTCTCTACTGAATCAGTTATAGGCTTTAGACTAATTGTGTAAAGGTTTTTTTCTCCCAAAAAAGTGATAAAAGAGACATTTGCAATGACTAACCCACATGTCTACAAAATATTTAATGAGAATGGTCTTTTAAAATGGTTCATAGGGTTGAGCAATATGGAGAAAATCTATATTTACCTAAGTATTTTATTGAGTTTTCATAGTCCTGGATAAAAGGCTTGGGAAACCATATTGTGGTATATGCAGACTGGCCCGATTTCTGCTCCAGTCACAAGATTTCACATAATGGAGGCCACATCTCACTTGTCTTATCCTTGTGATGCTCACAGGCTTCATTCCCCACTTGTTTCTCCTCACAAAACAGTCAAATGCCAGTTTTGAATGTCTCCTCTACCTTTTTTTAAATCCTCATTAGCATTAGATTAATGCAGTCCTGAACACCCACAGTAAGCACCAGAGGGGATGGGGAGGGAGGAGCTGAGGGTCTTCTCCATTATTCTGGCAATGGTTTTGTTATGTTCATTCTTCAGTGACTGTTCACCCTCCATTTCTCTTGATATTTTCTACATTGGCTCTGCATGTCTGGAATCTTCATAGGGTTAGAGTTTCTTTCTGTAGGGGCCCAGTAAATCCCAAGTCCTTGTCACCAAGGAAAAGGGAGTCATTACATTCATTGTATCTTCCCCTGTATCTTTGAGATAACATACCTGAAATCTTGAATTCCTGTAATTAGCCTATGCATTTCCAAAGATGATACTGAGATGACTGCCCAGATCATGGGTCCTTCACTTCATATTCTTGGACATGAACCAGCCTTCATCAGGACCTACACATCACAACTTAAATCCCATCCCCTGCCCTCACCTTGCTCATGCCAGCTTCAAATGCCCTGCTTTAAACCCTCTGGCACATCAGTAGCCTACACACACTGGAGATTGTCTGGAATTTTTAAGATGGAAGACAAGAGAGGATTCCCTGGAGTATTTTTCCATATAGTTGTGACCACACCTTCACAGTAACACAATAGACTGGAAAGCCCTAAGAATCTCAAATCCTGCTGTGTTGTCTGTCAGTTCACTAGAAACAAGCTTCTGACATAGATAAGAACAAAAATGCCAACAAGGTCAGTAAGTGTGCAAACATTTAAGTGCCTGCTATGTGCCAAGAACTGTGCTAAATAAATGCAAACTGGGCTGGAGAAAGAGTTCCTGCCTTCAAAGACTTTACAATCTAATGAGGGAAAAGGATAGCCTGAGAGAAACCTGAAAGAAAGTAGCCAACATGGGATGTGTGCTGGAGTCCAGTCCAAGGAGTGCAGCTGGTGAGAAGTAAAGGTGAGCCCTCTTAAGTGGAGGTTTGGGAAGGAGTATTTTATTCTGCCTTCCACCCCTCCAGTCAGAAAGTACTAAGGGTGCTGATGGTGACTTTCAAAGTGATGATCCTTCCTGAGTGGCATGGTGACCATGGAGTCCATCTAGTCCAATAGTTGGTGAGCAATGAATCATAGACCACCTTCAATAAGGCATGTCCAAAGCATGTGTTGAGATCACACTAAGATTCACTAATTCTACAACAATAAATGTATATTAGCACCCCTATATGCCAGGCACTGTGCTAGGCTCTGGAGTTACAAGGACAGAAATGATAGAGCATCTACCCTCAAGGAGCTTGCATACTACTAAAGAGGAATGCATAGAGATTAATGTGCAATTGAGATATTGGACTAGATTTCAGGTGAGAAATTAGGTAATTTATGTAGATTTGGGAGTCATCTGTGCATTTAGAACTATGGAAACTGAAGCAGCTAAAAGAAATTGTGTAGAGAAAAGAGCATTTAGATTGAAGGATACTCATTGTGAGGTATTAGGTGACAGATGAGTGAGAAAAGGTGCCTGAGATGGATCGGTGATGGACATATGAAGTAAGCCAAGAGGGAGAAGCGTCAGGAAAAGAGGAGAAAATATCCTTGATTCTTCTAATGGTGTCAGAAGCTGCAGAGAGGTCAAAAAGGATGAAGATGGAATTCAGCTATTTTGAGCTAGCAATTAATGGGTCATTCTGAACCTTGGAGAGGAGAGTTTCAGGTGAACAGTGGGGTTTGGAGTCAGCATGCAAGAAGGTGAGAAGGAAAAGAGGGGTGAGAAAGTGGGGGCAACAAATGGTGACAACTTATGGAAAGGAGAGGGACTGTTGGATAGGCATGTATACAAGAGGACACAAGGAAGTCAAGTTTTTGTTTGTTTTAAATGAATAAGAAAGATATGCACACATCAGCGGACAATGGGAAAGCAACCAGTAGAAAGATAGATACTGAAGAAGAGAGAAAAGTAGAATGATTGACAATATAAGTTCCTTTCATATCTGGAAGGAGATTTGGCTGCAAGTACAAGGAGGAAGTTCAGCCTTGGCAAACAGAGGCAGACAGCAAAGAGAAGAGGGTGAGTGGAGACGTGGTGGGGTTGGAGGTCTAGATTAGAGATTATAGAGCTTATTGTAGATGGAACCAACTTTTAATAAGCAAACTAATATTTTTACTATATGCCAAGCACTGGAAATATTAATATGAAAGCAAGGCAGTCCCTGCCCTCTAAGTAATTACATTGTAATGGAAGTGGGGAGAGAGAACTCATATAAAGTAAGTGTCTAGAGAGGGTATTTGGTTTTGGACAAACATAGTGATGGTAAATAAAGTTATAAGAGAATAGATGAGCCCAGTCTTTCTAGAAGTACAGCAGTATTGATTAAAATTTTGGAGCTGGCAAGTTGGGAGTGGAAAGGAAGGGGAGAGGGGAGCAAAGCAGCAGGAATAGACCAGAATTAAAAGGAAATAGTGGCTAAGAGTGGCACTTACCAATGAGGACTATGTGGGTCCCACTGGGGAAGATCCAGAGCTGAATGTCTTCTCTGGTATGGGCTCTTGTCAGTAAAGTAGGAGGTAAAGTTATTTCTGCGGGGGGGAGATAGAATTGGGGGCTTCAGAAAAAGGAAATGTTGATAAAAGCCACTGTTCCCACCCACTCAACAATCACATGTTGAGCACCTAATTACTGTGGGCTGGACACTGTGCTAGGTACTAGGGGTGAAAAGGAAAGAAAATGAAATAAAACCACAAAACTAGCAATGATCACAGATCTATCAGGTCAGGTGAGCAGATGGCTCCTTATCAGCAAGGTCATGCAGGCTTTCCTGCACAGAATCCAAATGATAAAATAAAAAGGTTCCAATAGATGGTAGAGTCCTCCAAATACTCCCATTTATAGAGGATATTGTGTTGATAGCTTCAAAGCCCCAAGCACTACGGAGCTTTCTCAGTGAAATGCATGGTTACTCAAAAGAAACTAGCCAGAACAATTGAAAGAGGCAAAGATTATGTGTTTTTCCAGTGGTGGCATGCCCTTAGATGAGAGGCTCATTGAGTTAGCCCACCAATACAAATATCAGGGAAATATCACTGTCCATTGATGGGTAGATGGGTCTAGAACTGAAAAAAGAGGGAGAAGAGGGCAGGTAGCATTTCATGAGTTTCATGGAGCTTTCTGCAATCCCAAAGTATCCTGTCACACATACAAATGTCTTAACATGGTGCTGTTATATCAGTTAATCAACAATTGTGTTTTAAGTTCATGTTATGTGTGAGGCACTGGAGGTACAACTGCAAAGTACAAAATAATACCTCCTCCCAAGGGGCTTTCATGTTATTGCTCAGTCGTTTTTAGTCATGTTGGACGCTTTGTGATCCCATCTGGGGTTTTCATGACGAAGATCCTAGAGTGGTTTACCATTTTCTTCTCCAGCCCATTTTATAGATGAGGAAACTAAGGTAAACAGGGCCAAATGACTTTTCAAATCAATACAAAGTACTTAAATACAAGAGAAATTATGTGAGAGAATACAAGCATTTGTACAGGGGGGAAATCAGTAAAGGAATCATGGAGATGCTGGTACCTGATTTTCACCCTGAGGGAAGAGGAGTCTATGATGCAGAAGTAAGGAGAGAGTGCATTAGAGGGATATAGCATTATGGCACAGAGATGGGAGATAAATTATCATGCGTGGGAAAAAATTAGAAGGTCAATTTGGCTGAATAGTAGAGTGCAGGAGGTGTTGGAAAGACTGGTTGAGATCAAGTTGTATAGGGCTTTAAAAGCTAAATAGAGGAGATTATATTTCATCCTTAAGGTGATGGGGAACCACTGGAGTTTACTGAATAAGGGAGTGACAGAAGGTCAGATATGCACTTAAGGAACACCAATTGGTAGCTGTGTGGAGGGTAAACTGTAATGGTGGGTGAAAGATTGATTAGGAGACTTTTTGCAATAGAAGATAAGGCAAGAGATGCTAAATACCTTGATAAAATTGGTGCTTTTATGAGTTAAGAGAAGAGGTGGAATGCTGGTGCCATTGTGGAGGTAGAAGCAGCACAATTTGGAAACTGATTGGATATAGGATGTGAGCAGACTAAGGAGCTGAGGATACCAAGGTTACCAGTCTTGAAGAGTGAAAGAATGATGATTAAACCTTTGACAGAAATAGGAAATGTTGATATTGAATATTACAGTGAATCATAATACAGAGTGATCCTTAAATGTTAAATGTTGTGGGTGAACCAAAGAACAATGAAGAAACATGTTGGTTGTGAGCAGATGGCAATCCATTACCAACAATGACTTACGATGGTTGCAAAAGGATGAAAGATATTAACAGGAGAAATATAGGATTAGAAGGAAGGCGGATCAGTCACATGCTGAGAAGAAAGAGGAAGAGATGAATAGCTCTTGTGTGATAGTGGTATCCATGAAATCATCAAAAATCTAGAGGAATGTCAACAGTCCATTGAGTAGGTCCCTTAGGGAAGATTGAAGGGAGTTGGGAGAGTGCTAATGCATAAAAACCCGACAACGGTAATTGGAATACCAAAACTGAAGAGATCACAGAACCATCAAATAGCAAATAAATTTGTCTGGACAAGATGAGGGCACACAGATCTAAACCAGAGGTTCCCAAAGTTATTTGGCCTGCTAGCCACTTTTCAAAAAAATTATTCAGTGCCCCCTAGAGGTCTACTTTCTTTAACTCTATAACATTTTTTTTTTTGAAATTAGCATCATTTATATATATATATATATATATATATATATATATATACACACATATATATATATACACACATACATACATATACATATATATGTAATTTTTCTTTAAATGACACATCTTAAATTTAACAATTTTTTGTAAATTTGTGGGTTTTTCCCTGCATTGAAATTTTGATGGCAAAATGTTGCATCATGTAAGTATAATATTGCAACAAGACATTACACACACATATTCCTGTCAATGCATGCTGGACTTGCCAACAATGTGAAACATGCTCAGCTGCCAGCATTTGCTTGTTAAGACCTGGCAGCAGACTTGACCACTGATTGGTTATAACTTGCATTTTGTGTGTTTATTTGGAAAATAATGTAATCACCATGACTTTAACTATGTTACACAACAGATGAAACATGTACAAATGTTTTTTTTTCAAAATTTTCTTATCTTCTCTTCTTTCCTTATGCTTCCATTAACTTTTTATTTTTATTTGACACCCCCTCCAATTGCACCCAAAGCTATTGCCACCTCCCTAGATTGCTCTAGCATCCCCCCAGGAGGGTGATATCACTTTCTCTGGGAACCTATGGACTCTAAACAAGTTGTCTTTGCCATTATACTCATGAAACATTGGATCTCCAATCTCCAATGGCTTGACAGCTATCAGTATCTAAAGCAAGCACCCTTGGCATGCAGTCATTTAACAGATCTCCATTGATGTGCCCCTCACTACCTCCAGATGCCATCCATTCCATTTTTGAATATGTCTATTCCTTCAGAAGGTTTTTTTTGTCTTTTTTTGCCTGTAGCAAACTGAAGTCTTCACCTTCTACCCATCAACCCAAGGTCTTTGATGGAGAAAGTGAAGTAGCATAAATCTACTGCCTCCTCCACATGACAGCCCTTGGAATACTTGAAAACAACAATTATAATTGTCTTATGACTTCTATTCTCTAACTAAACAGTCTTCAATAGACCTGCTTAAGACGTGGTCTCCAGTCCCTCACAATCCTCCTCACCCTCCTCAAGAGTTTCAATTTTTTTTTAGTAAAACTTGACACTCAGAACTAAACACACCTCAGAAGAAGTCTGAAGAGGACACAAGATGGAGGACTAGCATATTCTTCATTCTATATATTCTAATGCTATAAATATAAGATAAACTTGAATTAACCTTTCTCATTCCAACTGAGATTACAATTCACCAAAACTCTATGTTTTCTAGTCTGCTATACTGAAATGAGTAACTGACTTTAAAAAGAAAAAACAGCCTTATAGAATCTAGAAAAAGAAGTTGCTCAAAGACCTTCTTGTTGAACCTGCAGCTTAACAGGAATTCCCTCTGCATAAATTATGAATGCATGGGGTCATCCAATCACCAGCAGAACAACATCAGTGATGCAAAACTAGCTACTTTCTGAAGCAACTCATTCTGTTGTTGGGAAACTAATTTTTAGGAAGATTTTTCTTATATTAGCTGAGAGCAACTCCTCTTGGCTGACTCTCAATCCTTCTAGGCAGTCAATTTTTGTTCTCTAGCCTTTTCTTATACAACATTCACCAACTGGGAGAATGGCCAACTTTTTTTCCCAATAGAATGGATAACAGAAGTGAATTCATTCATTTCTGCCCCAATGTTCACCCTGGTAGCTTCTCACATTAGATTGATCTACCTAAGCACTGTTCTCTCTAACTATACCCCCAATTTCACTGAAAGAAGCATAGAAAGTAATTTAGTCTGACAGCTCCCTACTATCTACAAATCTAAGGAGACCCAAGAGCATACACTTTCTTTCCAATTCTAACTCTGATTTATGCTAGGTTAATTGTCTCATAAGTTGCATTAAGATGATACAATAGAAATACTTGCCATGCAGAGTCTGAGCTTATTTTGGTCTGAATTATTTCTTCTGGGCAATTTAACATTTTTTTAAAATGGTTGAAAAAGGATCATCCTGGAATTTAGAATTCAGTTACCACGTTCAAGCTCAATACACATCAGCAATGTGACAGTCAGTCTTATGCATAGAAATGAGAGAAGCCATTCTCACATCTTCTGCTCTGGGCAGATCCCAGCTGGAGTGGCATGGTCAGTTCTGGGCACATTTTGGAAATGCCATTAGCAAGCTGTCCAGCAGCCAGAGGAGAGAAGCCATGATAGGCAGGGAATATGAAATCACCGTTATTCATAACTTCAAAAGTGAAAGAAACTGGGCATGTTTCATCCAGGAGAAGAAAAAAGTTAGGAGCAACATAATCACTGTCTTTAGGCATCTGAAGGGTTGTCATGTGGAAGAGAGATTAGCCTTGTTCTCTTAACAACGGGAAAAAATTGTCCATTTTCAAGCTGTCTAAAAGGGAGCTGGGCTGATTTGGGAAGGAGGTAGTAAACTTCCCGTTACTGAAGGTCATTGCATAGATATAAGATGACTGTTTATTTGAGATTCTTATTCAGGTATGAGATGTATTACTTGACCCTGGGGACTTTCCTACCCCTGAGATTCTGCTTCAATTAACTTTAAATTTGCATGAAAATAAAACTAAATTCAAAGAAAGTTATGGAGAGATTCTAGTAGATATCAGGAGAATAATTCAGCAAAGTTTGTGCATCAGAAGAAAAAAATCAGGCACATATTCAAATAGCATAAGAATGGAACTCAGCCCTTGCCATGTAATCAAGGCACCATTTGTTAGAGCCTCTAAAAGGGCAGCTGTGACTTTATGTGGTCTTGAAGGAACTTGCATATGCTGGACGTCATAGTGTAGCAGAATTCAAATTAGCCATTGCTCTCAGCAGCTGACTCCTCCTACCTGAATAGCCCTTTCCAGGCTTCATTGTAGATGACAAATCAGGGGGTCCAGCTTTGCCTCTGTCTGCTGGCTATGTGCAGTTTGGGTGATTTCCCACTAACAAGCCAGGTGAGTGCTCAGACAGGGAGGATCATTTGATGATCTCCTGGGATAGGTCCGAACTTAAAGACCAGTCATAAGAATGTTCTTGGCTGCACGGCCTCTGGCTGAGATATGTCTTCAAGTCACTAGTATGTTCTAAGATCTCTGGTAGGCCAGGCCAAATCATGATCTCAGATATTACACAGGCAGTAAGGCACGTCATGTAGATAGATAGATAGATAGATAGATAGATAGATAGATAGATAGATAGATCTAAAGATATCTCTAGGGGCAGTTAGGTGACACAGTGAACAGAGCACCAGCCCTGGAGTCAGGAGGACCCAAGTTCAAATCAGGCCTCAGACACTTAACTAGCCATGTGACCTTGGGCAAGTCACTTAACCCCAACTGCCCTACTTTCCCCCCTCCGCAAATACAAAAAAGGTATCTCTATATATGCATGCATACATGTATACATACACATATATACATACATATATATACATACACATACATATACACATCCATAAATAAATGTATGCATGCATGTATATATATACATATCAATACACATATGTATTTTATATACATATATATGTTTGTGTGTGTATATATGTATGTATGTGTATATACACACACACACACACATTCATGTGAAGGTCAACCCAAAGGAGAAAAAAAACACTGGGGAAGGACTGCGATGATAGCTATTTTTCCTCACTGAAATGACCATAATGTGGGAGAGGGATTCACAAGGAACAACTTTCAGACATTTCAAGTTGTTCAACAACAGTATAGGACTTCTATGTGGTAGTGAACTGCCCATCACAATAAGTATTCCAGGAGAAATTGGATGATCCCTAGCCAGGGTTAACTCAAATGGGCAGGCAATTAATTTAGGTGAACTCTAAGGCCCTCCCCAAATCTTAAATTGCATAAAGACGTGCCCTCATATGCAGCTATAGTTTATGTGATATGAGTACTACCCCATTCTGATGTTGATAGAAACCCCTCCTCTTCCTGGGTGATGCTTGTCCCTACACCTTTTGTAATTTCTGGATTCACTTGACTTACTGAAGGCTTACCTTTTGGTCTTTGGATATTTCAGGGATACCAATTCATCATTCAGGTGGATTAGTTGTAACATCCCATTCACTGCATCATCACTCTGTTTCCTTTACCCAGAATGCCTGTCCTTGTGAGAAGGTCCATAAACCAGATCTCAACACAGAGGCTATCTCCAGTAATTCTCTGTGTTCCCCACTGGCATTTCCATTGACTTTTGGGTCCTTGGCATAAATGGAATCCAGTTGAAAATTAAGGCTCTCATTTGTGAAAGAGAATGAAAGCCGTTTGTGAATATCCCAAACACACGTGTGTGTATGTGTGTACAGAGGTCTTTGCACACTCTCTTTAAGGCTGTGTGATCCTGTGAGTGCTCAAGGTGATGGGATCTAATCTTCCAGCAAATCTTCTCTGGATCTAGACCACATTAAATCCCATCCTTGGTTCATTTTTTTCCCCTAAGCATCAGTTTGGGGCTGACTTAACCAGTTTTTCCATCATCGGGTCTTCTTTGAATGCCCTGCTGCCCATTATTTTTCACATAATTTGGCTGATGTTTAAAATACATATTTTTTTAACTTATTAGAGAAAAAGTCCTTGCCTTTTACTCACTTGGAGGCAGAACAGTGGCCCCCTGCTGAGGAGGCTAACCTTTTTCTGCCTGAGCTAACAGGAGAGTAATATTCTTCACACTTGGGAACGCAGCCATAGCTCCAAATTGCTGTCGATTTTGCAGTCAGCCCAGTCCAGCTGAGAGAGAGAGAGAACGTGGCAGGCCAGCTCCCCAGTGAAACCCTGCAGTAATTAGTTTGTGAAATGATTTCCTTGTGACATGGCAGATTAAATCGAGAGACAGGTAAACAAACACAAGACTTCTCTGGACAGCTGGACCAGGGGTGAAGAGGATGCTCTCCTGCAAGGGTAAAAGACCCCGGAGACAAAAGCAAGGCAGCCTTGAACAGCTGTGCTGTGGGGTGTGGCAGGCAGCCGCTGGGCTCCAAGCAGGCCACTTGAATTGGGCTGTGCCTTGAGAGGTGTGAGGAAACATTTCACAAATGCAGGTTTTCCTACTAAGAGAGGGCTGAGGCTGGAATCCCTCCTGTAAGGAACTGGATAATGGCAGGTAATAGACGAGCTGAGCTGCCTCAGGATCCCACGAAAACTGTGACCAACAATCCTCCCTCTGGGGGAGGGGACAGGAGAATGGCACTGCCCAGAGCAAGGGCTGACAAGGGCTGATACCCAGAGTAGGGAAATGAGGATAAACGGAAAATACAGTGGTCTTGGTGAAGACAGCTGCCCAATGGCAGGGGACAGGATGAGGCCCTGCCTGGAAATGATCCTGGACCAGAGGACGGCCCTTAGGGAAGAAGCACACATGGCTAGATTCCAGGGGCATGGAGAATGTGGAAGAACATGAAGGCTGTAGAAAGACAAAGTCTAGAAGAGAATGATAGCTCTAGGGTAGCACAGAGGATGTGTGTGTTGCCAGGGGAGAAGGACCCTCTCCCACCTGCTCACTGAGCACCTAACACAGCCTTCCTCCCGGCTCTAAAACCTAATGAAGAGAGGAGGTGAATGCAATGGAGACATCGAGGGGCTCTGAGATACCCTCTCACCACCCTCGCTGTGTGACTTTGGGCACGCCATTTTCTGAGGACTAGTTGCCTAATCCATGAAATGGTGATGACACTTGTCATTGAGGCAAATAGATGGTACAGTGGATAAAGCACCAGGCTGGGAGTCAGGAAGATCTGAGTTCAAATCTAACCTCACTAGCTAGTTGTGTGACCTTGGGCAAGCCAGTTAACTTCTGTTTGCCTGTTTCCTCATCTGTAAAATGGGGATAGTAATAGCACCTACCTCCCAGGACTATTGTGTATCAAATGAGATCATGTTTGTGAAGCTTAATAACTGGCACATAATAGGGGCTGCAACAAGGATGAATGATTAACAATCCTGGTAAGAATTATGTTAACATGTTAACAATGATGAATTATTATTCCCACCCCACGTGGTTGATAAAATATTGAGATGCAACAAGGAGTACAGCATAAAAGTCAAAATAATGTGCCCTCAAGCCAGCCCATCACCCTGGCAGCGCAACCTTGGGTGATTCATTTCATATCTGGCTGCACCAAGAGACAGTGCTGATGGGCCTCTGCAGGAGTTTATTTCCTGGGGGTAACTTGCACTAATAGAATTACCAATCTCATTTCTTAAACTTGTAAGTAGGAGTTGTTCTCAACAGGCCAGAGTAATAAGTGGGAATTGACCAAAGGCAGATTTTGTTGATGGTGGGGAAGGCTTCCCATCACTTAGAGCTGCCCATGAGTGAGATGGGTGACTGAGGCAGAAGAGACTGCTGCCCCTCACTGACGGTCCTAGGTGGTGGCGGTGGTTCCATTGGTCATGTGGATCTTTGCTAGGGTTGGACTGGGTCCGCCATCTCCCCGGACCCCTTCAGATCCTTGAAGACAGTTACCACACCCACCAAGTCTCCTCTACAGACCAAAGATCCTTGATTCCTGCACCCAATTGTCACAAGGCATAATTTCCTGGTCCTCCACAGTTCTAACTGCCCTTCTGTGGAGGCCATGAATAATGGTGTATCCAGACCTTGGCCCAATGCTCTAAATGCAGTTTGACCAGGGCAGAGGTCAGTGGGACTGCTACCTTCTTGGTCATGGATTCTCTGTATTTGTTTAAGGTGACCACACATTAACAGCATTCCATTTTTTTCTCCTGTCACCCCAAGTCATATGATTCTTAGATCTAAAATGAGTCTACATCTATAATATTCTTCATAATTGTTAAAGCACTCCTCAGGCTGTCCCCAAAGCCTTAGTGCAGTTTTAAGCTTTAATAGCTTAGATGCTATTAAATATAAATGTGTAAATGCTAGCTAGTAGTAGTGATGGAAACACTCTATACAGTACAGATTTGATCCAGGTAGGGGGCAGGCATCAGTATCGTTCCCCTATACAATGTTTCACAGAGAATGTTAGAGGCAGAAAGCTCAGCTATAATGCAATCCAAAACCCTCACTCAAAAAAGGTGGAAACCAGGGTCCAGAAAGGGTAATCAATTTGTCTAAAACTACACAGCAAATCAGTGGCAGAGCTTTAATTAGAACCTAGAACTCCTGACTCTTGGGTCAGGGATCTTTCCACCAGAGTGAGTTACCTTTCATGAATTAATGAGGGTGTTTGAAAATAGCCCCTGTGAGGACTTTGTCTTCAGGATTCTGGTTCCATTCCAATTTTGTTGCCATTAATTGATTCTAATTAATGTCCTAATGGATCTTAGAGCAGCCTGGATGCATAGACACAGTTTTTAAGGAGGAACACTACTAGTAAATGAGCATCATTTTGGTTGCTGGGAGAGGCTCCTTCTGCTCATGGCTCTGACTGGCATCCCTACCTTCCTTGGCAGTGGAAAGATGCTCTCCCCACAGGCAGGGTCTCTGCTTCTCGATCTCATTCCAGGACTCCTGGACCTTGTGTCAGAATGTAGGGCTTCCCTTTCAGAATCAGCTTCTCCTGCTCAAATGCCACATTCTCTTAAGACACTATGCTGAGGACTGGCTCTGGGGAGAGATGGAGCAGCCAACACATCAGCATAACCTCTGACAGCATCACATTGTCTTGGTGAGGATTGACTCCCATGACAAACCCCAAATGATCCCAGATGAGGCTTGACACATAATACAGGTGGAAAGTTCTACAGAAAATCAAGAAAGAAAAGAATCCTGGAGGTCTGTGGTCATCTTGGAAGTCTCCTAGGAAGCAGCCTCATTTGACTTGAATGCATATTATATGAAGGGGAATACTCTATGTTTATAACAGAGCTAGATAGGAAATTTGAAACCAGTTTGTGAAAGGTCTTGGGTCAGGCAAAGGAACTTATCATTTGTTTGGTAGACAAGAGGGAGTCACCACAGGATTTTAAGTAGAGGAATGATGCATCACAGTGGTGTATTGAGATAATAACTCTGGACTGGAGAGGAAGAGAAGAGAGTAAAGAAGACCAGTTAGGAGTCTATTACGGCAGTCTGGCTGTGTGACTCTGGGGGAGACAAGAAAAGGTTGAAAACTTGAAAAGCTGAAACTTGAAAAGGTTATCGTCTTTGAGAAGATACCAATGAGCATTGAGAGAGGGAGTTTCCTCACTGTGTTATCTTTGTCCCTCTATTTATGTATAAGTGCACGACAGAAGTTAAGGTTCTTGAGGGCAGGGAGTATTTGGGGTTTTGCCTCTATACCCCCAGATCCTTACATAACAAGCACCTAATAAATATTTCTTGACTGATAGATGAGGAAACAGAGGTCATTTGCTTACAGTTATATAGCAAGTTGGTGACAAGGCAGGGCTGGGATCCTGTTTCCTGAGTGTGATTCCAGGACTGCAGCTATGACAAGCATGTGGCTCTGTATCTCCTAATGGTGGCAAGAGGAGGAGATTACCATCCTGCAAGTTATCAGGTGAAAGGTAGGACAGATGTTTGTTTTTTCCCAGGAGGAATTCAACAAAGCAAAACTCAGAGACCTGGAGACAGAAGAACCTGGTTACTCTGAGGGTGGGTTTTCAGTGAATCACGAGTGACAATGTATAGAGTCAATGATGTATAGAGAGTGCTCCTGGGGGACTTCACTGTGTCTCTTCTGAACATTATAAGAGTTATGGGGAGCACCTGGACTTCAAAGAAATTCTGCTATAGTTACAAGGGAAAAGTAATCAAATTCAAAAGGAGCAGACAGGAACTGTCGAAAGAAATTCACACACACATAACAGATGGCAGCTTCAGCAGAGGCAAAACACAGCCCTAATGTCGTCAATTATCCCACTTCTAGAAGAGTATTCTTTAACATGGTAGATCTTTCTTTTTTATATATTTTTTTTTAATTTTAAACTTAACCACAAAATGAGAAAAGAAAAAAAACATTGCCATGTACACAGCAGACCATAAGAAAGAATTCAATATGAAACAAGAAATTTCCATCTCAAGAAAACATATATAATGAATACTACATATGTTTGCAAAGCTGCCCAGCTTTTCTTTGCATCCTTGTTGGTTTTCTTTTGTTCTCTGATGTGCTCTTTTTAACTTCATTCTCCCCTTCCCTAAAGAAGGCTAAAATTAAGTTTGAATGTATACACACATACATATATATATACACACATATACACGCATATGTATATATATATACACACACATACACACATACATATAGATATCTATAAACATATACATATATGCTCAAATACATATCTTTAAGGCTGTACTGTTTATTTCCATCTGTCCTCCTTTTCTCTGAAGGTGGATAGCATCTTCCTCCATAGGGCCAAGTCTTCCCCTGTTTTCCTAAATCATCCAGTTCATTATTTCCTACATCACAGCAAAATTCCAATCCAATCACATCCTATCTGAGAGATGGGCTAGGAAAGGTTTTTTTTTTCCCCAATTTTCTGCATTCCTTCTATCTTGACTATATTGCTTTTATTTATACAAGAAAATTTTAATTTTAAAAAATAAAAATTACCCTTTTTATATTTCAGCAATGCTCTCCCTTATAATATGATTCAAGGTCTGATACTGTTGGATCTACTTCCTTTACGTCTTTTTTCCTGATTTCTTTGAAGATCTTGACTTTTGCTCTTCCAAATGAACTTTTTTTTTTCTAACTCAGTAAAATAATTTTTTATCATTTAATTGGGCTGACATTGAATAAATAAATTAGGCAAAATTGTCACTTTAAAAAATTATATTGGCTTTGCCTACCCATGATCATAACTATTACTTTAATTATTTAGATCCGAGTTTATTTGTATAAAAAGTGTTTTATGGTTATGGTCTTATAGTTCCTGTGTCTGTTTTGGCAGGTGTACACTCAAGTATTTTTACTGTCTAGGTTTTTTTAATGGCCTAAAATAATACCCAATAATATTGCTGACATGTAGTGTAGTTTCTCTATTTTTCACTTTTGATTAAATCTATTTTGACTCAGGTCTGTCTTGGGATCCAAACTCAGGCTCTCCACTCCACTCCTAAGGCATGGCTAGAGCCCTCAGCCACACTGTGACACAAATGATCTTGCTCCCTGTGCTTCTTCCACTCATGGCCAACTGCAGCTGTCCTTTCTTTCCTGGCACTGAAAACAGGGACTCTGCTTTCCTGCAGGTGCCCACAGCCTCCCACTACTGCACTCACCAGGTGCTCACTAGCTCCTTCTCCCCACAGCCACATCCCAGCACAGCTGCGTTTGGCATCCCTTGACAGTGGAAGGTCCTTCGTGCTTCTACTCGGCTATCAGATGCCCACACTGTTTGCAAAATGAAAGTTTCTAAGGCTGAGGCTGCCTCTGAACCCAGCTACTCCTGAAGTTTATCGTTTGTTGATTCTGCAGAGCTGGCCTGGAAGTGTTTGCACTTCACTCAGGCTGAACCTGTACCAGTGGAGGTCAGGTCTTTCCTGGGGTCTTCTCAAATTGTCTTAGAAGGACAGCTACTTTACCCCATGGTTATTTCTGCTGCTCTGTGGCAGTGTTCTGTCTTTTTTGTGGGCTGAATTTGGAAAGCTGAAAGTTTTCTGACCCACTCCACCATCTTAAGCATCCCCTCAACATTCTTGGTATTTTTCACAAGCAAACTCTCTTCCCATGTTTTCTACATGTTACTAACATAAGAGTTATATATCATATATCATGTCGTCCTCAGACTGTGACACCAGTGCCATATGGCAAATTTCCACATGCAATATTAATAATTACACTTTGAAAAGAACCAGAAAATGGGGAGCTTTCTTTTTTCTTTCTTTTTTTTTAGTGGGGGAGTTTTCTTTGAATCTTAAGTTCATAGATCATCACCCTTCTAAGGATACATTTTAATCACCCTTAAAGACAAATACAGATCCTTACTAGCCCATGTGGGAAAGACTTTGTCCAAGGTCACACAGATAGTAAGTGTCAGAGGAAGTCATTGATGCCAGGTCTTGTCATTCCCAAGTCAGTACTCTATTCATTGTACCCATTATTGTGTATGAAAACATTCCAAGATAGAAATATTTTCTACCTGGAAGAATCCTGGGACCTTATGGAATTCACAGCCTGAGGAAAGTTCTTTGTAGGTCTGCGAGATTTCACCTTGCGGCCGGCCTTGACTGAGAGAGTGGTCAGCTGTTCAGCTAACGTGGTCCCCGTGCCAATAAGGGGCAGCTGCCTCCTTCAACAAAACAGTTGTTTGCATTCTCTTACACCATACATGGAATGGAAGCAATGAGCCCTCTTTCTGTATTTCAGTTTTAGGATTAGAATATAAGCACCTCCTACAATCACAGTGACTGAGGGATCCTCCAACACCCTGAATCTATCCCGTCCATAAATCAATGCTTCCTAACACTTCTCAGGGCCCGTAGTGGTGTTGTCTGCTACCTTTGATTTAACGATACATTTCATTGAGGGAGTATTCTGATCTGCCCTTGCATGTTGAGATGTCTCAGAGTGATGTCAAAGATCAAAAGGGAAACATGGATGTGGTGCTTCCTCCAAAAGTACCAACATCTTTGACTTGTATGTGTATCCATGGCACAGGGGAAAAGGGGCTGGGCTTGGAGTCAGGAGGATCTGGGTTCTAGTCCCACCTCAGACACTTGGGAGCAGCACAACACTGGGCAAATACTTCTACCTCTCTGGACATCAACTTCCTCATCTGTGAAATGAAGAAAATAGATCTGGTCACCTCTCATATCCCTTCTAGCTATAAATCTGTGATCCCCTAATGATTTCTATTATACATATCTCTGCTTCAGGTGGTGTGTAGTTAGTCTGCAGTCCAATCCTCTCTGGGACTCCTCGTATTGTTAGAGACCTCCTCCACACATGGAACTCAAACAGCCTCTCTGTGGCCCCCACTTACTGGTTACTTTTCAGCCTTCTGGGGCTACTGCACACAAGTCTAATCATTTACTACAGATAAATACATAGCTAGAGATAGATGCTGATATATATGTCATGTATATATGTATATTATATATAGTCTATCTATATTTATGTAATATAAGTAGATGTATCTATGTATAGGTGTACATGTATACACATATGTACACACATATATATTTATATATACACACTTATATATTTATGTGTGTGCATAAATATATCTGCATGTGTGTACACACACACACGCATATACATAAATAGATAGATAGACAGATAGATAGATAGATAGATAGATAGATAGATAGATAGAGAGATATAGCTATAGCTATAGCTATAGATATAGATATAGATATAGATATAGATATAGATATAGATATAGATATAGATATAGATATAGATATAGATATAATAACTCCCATAGAAGGTGGAAGAGAGGCCCAGAGAAAGCTCTTTTCAGGAAGGAAAAGATCATTTTAAGTTGGGATAGAAAGAGAGCAGCAACAGGCGGCATTGGCACTACTCTTGGAAGAATGGACCACCCTTGGCTGGTCAGGGAAGGTGGAAAGCAGAGCCCTGAAGGGAATTCCCCTTTTATGAAAGCAAGTCCAGAGCTCATGGTGAGTTGGGGGCAGGGGAGTGGATGAGCACTTCTTGAGCCTAGTACAGGGCAAACTGGGTTGAATCTTGGGGCCATATCATGGCAGGGCAGAGGGAATTTTGAAAGCTGGCCAGAGAAATTGGCCTCAGTGGGAAAGAATGGCACAGCATACTGACTTCTGGAACAGGAAAACTTAGGTAATGAAAATAACACGTTGAAACAGCTTGGAGATTCTTAATTTCCAAAACAGCAAGTTTGAGGGCAGATTTTTTTTAATGAAGTAGCTAAAACCACTTAACTTGAGCTTAATTCCTCAATTTATAGTATCAAGTGAGAGAAATGAATTGAGAGGGTCTGAAATCATTAGCTCATGGGCTGACATCTCCAACCCTGATGTTTTAGCCTGGAGCACAAACTTTATGGGTGCATTATAAAGCCTTAAAAAATAGCGTCTCTCCTAGATGTACTTGACAGCAGCTACAAAATTTGTACAAGCATAATTATGCTCCTGGAGACTCATCGAGAGGGCATTTTAAAGTCACAGAGCCATTAGAATGGATCTGGAAATCAACGATTGGGAATGTCATAAATCCAGCACAAGGAAATTCTAAGAGGCAGAGGTGAGGAAGGAGTCCATTCTAGGCAGAAGGACTAGCCTAAGCAAAGAAAAAGAGGTGGGAGATGAAGTGCCCTGTATGATGAGCAGTGAGAAGGCCTGTTTGGCTGCATCTGTTTTTCTCAACATCATCACAGTAGTAGAGCAAACAAATCTGGAACAACGAGAAGGAGCAACCAAATTGTGTGTGATGGGGCATTTAGCACAATGCTATCCAGGGTAACATAAAATGGAGACTGTGCTCTGAGGCCATCGTGGAAGCTACAAAAGCCTGGCAGAGACCCTGAGACACGGAAGAGCTGGTGTCTAGGAGTAGCTCTCAGGGAGTGACCACTCCAGATCATTTAATGCAGCCACGTAATTAAAGGTGCAGATGGAGCAACATCAGGGGCTGAAAACAGTCATGATGATAAGTAGGACACAGAGGACAGCGGGACAGGAGCCTCTCCTTTGCATTCTGGTACAAGCAGACAAGGCAAAGGGGAGGAAAGCAGAAAGGCACCCTGACCTCTGCTAAAAAAATTTCATCCCAAGTGACACCACTCAGGTGGGCCAACCAGCATTCCCCAGGAGATGGACAGAACACATGAAGGCTTTCGTGATCCACCAGCAAGAGAGGAGCTCAGGAAGGTCTGATCACTGATGGGACTTGGGCCTCTTAAATCATGGGCAAGAAGCATCGATCATTTCATCCAGCTGGGCATTAATCCAACATACATGCACATGTGTGGACATATATACACACATATATGTTTACTTTATATATTACCACCCCATTAGTTGAACTATATATAGACACACACATATATATATATACCTATATCTCTATAGCAGGTGTACATGTATATATGTATACACACATATACATACTTTTTTTCTCAAATAGTAGGGTGGTAACTTGACCACATACATTTGTTATCTGAAGTCCACAAAGCATCAAGATGAAGAGGAATGAAATCAGTGAATGTCCACATGAACTCAACTCCTAACATTTTAACAAAAATGTGTCTAAAAATGTGGCTGAGCTAGGCCTACTTCTTTAGCAAGACAAAGTAGCTGATGCCATACTAGAACAGGTATTAGGCATCCTGAGGGAGCCTAGACTCAAGGAGAAGTAGATAATGGAAGGAAATTTGAAAAAAAAACACAAAAGACATCATCTAAAAAAATAAATAAAATAAACATCTACCAAATACCTAGAAAGATATGATTGACTGCTCAGAATTATACATCAGAGGGGCAGATAGGCAGGGCAGTGAATAGAGCACTGGCCCTGGAGTCAGGAGGACCTGAGTTCACATCTGGCCTCAGACACTTGACACTTACTAGCTGTGTGACCTTGGGTAAGTCACCTAACCCCAACTGCCCTGCCTTCCCCCCCTCAAAGAAAAAGACAAAAAAAAAGAATTAGATATCAGAAGTTCACTATCCTTAAAAGCAAGCTAATAACTAACATTGACAATGACACTTTAAGGTTTTCAAAGTGACTTTCACATCTATTATATCATTGGATCTCTACACAATCTTGTGAAGTAGATGCTTATGGTCAGTCATTCAAGCAACATTTATCAAGCACCTACGGTACACTGGGCATTGCTCTGAGAGCTGGGGACACAAAGGAAGGTAAGTACAGTCCCCCTCCCCACCTGGGAGATCCCATTCTAAAGAGGAAAAAAATGCATAAAAACAAAACCATGGAAGATTCCTCTATCCAGAGAGGATGGGATGTCATCCCGGAAGCAAGGCACGAACAATGCAGAGTCCTAGAAAGACCTCCTACAAGGTAAGATTGGAATGCAGTCTTGAGGGGAATCCAAGAATTGGGGAGAATTCTAGGTATGGCAAACATGTCTGTCATGTGAGGAACAGCCAAAGGGCCGACGTTGTTAGATTATAGAGTCCCCAGAAGGCAATGAAGTAGAAGCCTGAAAATGTAGGCATAGTACATGCTGTAAATGGCTAACCTGGGGGGTTTCTATATGACCTGGGAAGTCCTGGGAGCCCCTGGAGTTCACTAAGTAGCTTGGTGCCTCAGTCAGACCTGCTGCACTTCAGGAAAATCATTTTGGTCCCTTAATGGAGGGTGGGCTGGAGGTGACAGAGACCTGAAGAGGGAGATATTATTATATCCATTCTACAAATGAGGAAACTATGGTCCAAAGGTTGTAGGTGACATGCTCAGAGTGATAAAGTTCAGCCTGGAGGAACCTTCAAAGCCATCTTAGAGATGAGGAAATGGAAGTCCAGGAATGGGAAAGGATTTCCCCAAGAAGACACCAATAGCAGGCTTCAGATTTGAATCTAGGCCCTTTGACTGCAAACCACCAAACTTTCTAGTACCATGCTGGGTGGAAAAACATTAAATCCAGCACCAATCTGTAGCTAATACAAGTCTACAGTGGGATTCAAATCCAGGTCTCTTGACACCAAGTTTGTTGCTTATTACCCATTATATTGCCCCTTGTCTCTCTTTCTTCATTAATTAATTATACTACAGAATACAGGCACCCAAATATCCTAGAGGATTCACTAGCAATGACAAAAACTACTGGACTGGAATTGGAGACTCAACCCAGAACTGAATGCACAAAACTCCCTGGATAGAACACCACTCTCACTAACCCATCAAAACTTAGGGGGAATGTGGGAATGGATGTTGCCGTAATGCTCATCATCTCCAACGTCTGTGGAATGAGAACTACCAAAATGCAGAGGCTGAGCAGAAGAAAGGAAAACCAAGTGGGAACAACATAAGAAGGTGCCTCTCATGCCCATCATCTTCTCTGTTGCTGGGGTTGGGGGTGATGTTGCAAGATGCCTTCAGGAGAGAAGCTTTTTTCATCTCAACACTTTTATGTGATTACAAAAAGCAGTGATTTTATCCAGCTGAAAACTTGGCTGCCAGACATCAAACAGAGGAGAACAACAATAGGGGAGTGATTTGTTCCCAAACCATTTATATTTGAACTCCATCAAACAGAAGACGAGAGAACTCAGAATGGCAATCAGAGGAGTCTGGCTTTCATAGCACATTAAGACTTACAAAACACTTTGTTCAATTGGGTTGTGCAAAGATTATCATTGGAATTTTACAAATGCAAAAACCAAGTCCCAAATTTAGGGAGCAGCTTAAGGTCACATTCTAATAATAGTAAGTGGAATATTATCCCAAGCCTTCTGTAACTGTGTCCCAGTAGAAAATTGGCAATGAAAGAAAAAGAAATAATGCAGTAGAATAAACAGATAACGGGAGGGGAAATAGGATTTTAAAATTATTTTAGGATAGAGAAAATATAGACATTATACATAGAAAGAAATGAGTTTATGAGGAGAGGGAGACATAGAGAAGGAAAGATCAAAGACTCGGAAGGGAGGAGGTAATTCATGGAATGATGCTCCAGCTCCCACAAGCTCCTATGAGTTCAGGGCACAGGTCCACATGAGACTGAAAGTCCAGAGCAGCCCAGAGCCTCAGAGCTGGCAGAGCCCTCCAAAGTTGCCTAGTCCGATTCACTATCTAGCTGAAGACCTCCAGGGAAGAATGATGGGAAATCTGCCATTTTCAGAGGTGATCCATCCTCCTCTCTGACAGGTCTGATTATGAGGCATCTTTACAAGATGTAATCTATCTCCAGGATATCACCCGAATTGATCTTCGGCCTGACCTTGGGAGCCAAGCAAACTAAGTCCACTCAATTCCTCAACTTTTTCATGTGACTCCCCTTCCAATGTTTTGTCTAATTTGTCTAATTCTTTTCTTTCCTATGCTAAATATGCTTGGCTTTTTTTTCAGTCATATATATGTATTTGGTCAGAACCTATAACACTTCCTTAACATAACTAATTCCTAGTGAGGAAAACCCTGTAAGAATGCCTTGCTATCCACTACTGGCTAATGTATATGTATATGCACATGTGTGCATAACTTTATTTAAATGTGTGTGAATACTTATATACATACCCAGAGAGACACAGAGCCATCCTGGTGATGAGATGGGCTCTCTGATGAGTCCCACTGCCCTGGAGGACTTGGTCAGACACATTTGAACTTGCCCTCTGCTGACAGACTTCCTCAGCCTAGGATCACAATGGCATCATGATGAGGAAACAGAAGATATTAGAATTTTTTGGTTGGAACAGGTTATTTTGTTGTTTTATAGAGCAACTTTAGCAGGTGTAGACATTCAGGAGGCCCTCCATTCGGCATAGTCAGAATGTATGTGCACATATGTATAGATAAACCACATATAAATATATGTATATATAGACACACAAATGTGTGTGCATATACAGACATACACACATACATACACATGTGTACATATAAGCTTGACTACAAAGAAAATGTGAAACATAGAGGAAAGCATTTGGAGTCAGTCCTAGTCTTCACTTTATCACCTTTATGTCCTAGAGAAAGTCACTTTGCCTTCCTCTGAGCCTTAGTGTCTGCATCTGTGAAAGGGGCTGGTGTTTCTAACTGAAAGGTTTGGAATAGAACATCTCTAAGGGCCCTGTCCACTCTACACCCTGGCATTGACTCTCTATCCATGGAACAAGCTTGTGCTCAATCAGAACCATGTCTCCCATGCTGTGTGGATAGGGTTAGGGACACAAAAGGTCAATGACTCCCTCCATCACAGACTCCCCACAATTACAGCAATAGGACCATTGTTATAATATATTCTGTCTATGTGACTTGCCCTTAATATCGCCAGAAGGTAGGAGGAGGAGGAGAGAGCATTTTTACAATTCCGATTTATTAGCTCATCATTCCTAACTTTTGACCTCAGGAGTTTTTTATTGAAACTTTAAATAATTTCTCAGCACTTAAATCAAAAGGAATAGAGTTCATAAAATTTAAGAGAGGAATACATTTATCAGCTCCCTCTGTCACTTTCCCATGAATATGTGGCCTGACATCCCACCTTCCCAAGGAAGGGGCTGACAGAGCAGAAATGACAACAGCAGTCAGTAGTGGTTAGGGCCTGTGGGTTCAGCATCACGGTCTATGCCAGATAAGATACCAGGCATGAGAGAGGAACCAAAAGGACTTTTTTATCAAACTCCTCTGCCCAATCCCAGCTTGACAAAGAGTCCTGGAATCTTGAAGGGATTGTCTATTTAATTCAGGCTACAAAGAAAACCCATGACAATAATGAAAGCCAATTGGCCACACACTTGGGGACTATGGCAAGATCACAGTGGGCAAGTGGAATGTCATTAAGGCTTACACCCGTTGAGTTATCTTATGTAAATAAGCCTCATTACATTCCTACCAGAAAACTAATTTCTCCATCAACTTTCCTGTTTTTGTGAGGATGTCTGGACTATCCCTGTTCAAACTCAGACTTAGACACTTTTTAACTGTGTGACCCTGGACAAATCACTCAACCTCTCAGCCTCAGTGTCATCATGGGCCAAATTGGGATTGTAATAGCACCTACCTCACCAGGTTAGTATAGGAATCAGATGTCATAACATATGTAAAGGGTTTTGTGGACCTTACAGTGATGTACAAATGCTAGCCATCCTTGCTAACTCCTTTTTATCACATAGGTTTACAGCCTGGATTCCTCTCTTTCCTTCAGCCCCCACACCCATAACAGCCATGGCCAAGCCCTCTGCATCTCTCGTGGCTGACCACTTGTGGCTTCCCACCATCCTCATCCAGGTCTGGGGGTCCTGGCTATCAGTCTCTCCTGTCTCTAACCCTTCTTCTGAACAGCTGCCAAAATCATCTTCACGAGGTTCAGGTCCGACTCTTGCTTCCCTGCTCAGAAACCCTGCTGCCCCTAGGGGAAAAATGGAAACTTCTCTGCCTGGGTTTTCAGGCCCTACATAATCTGGCTCCACTGTACCCTTCCAGCTGTTCTCCACTCACTCTTTAGACAAATCACTTGCCCTGACTAACCCTCAGTTTCCTTCACCTAGAAAATGGGTGTGTTGCATGAGATAATGTCCATCCATTATTCTGGTCTAGTTTCTGTCCTCACATGTGACCTCAATCTTCCATCTTCTTTGTACTAGCCATCTCCCATAAATGGAATGCTTCTCTTCCTCACTCCCTGACTTCCTTCAACACTCAGTTCAAGCACTACCTTCTGGCTTTTCCTGCTCATCCTCCTCTCTCAGTGACTAAGTTGAAAGGGACATTCCATTCCTTCTTTGGGCTTTGATAACTATAACCAACAAATTCTTATTTAAACCTCCAACCTCTCAGCATTCTCCCCAACACACACCCTTTCCCCCCACAATGTCTCATGGAAGACAGATTAGACATGCTCTGTTTGGCCCAGAGTTGGGGTGAGGGCGGGAGATCTAGAAGTAATAAAACCTGGAAAGAGACAGATTTGGACTCAGTGATAATCCTTTTTCCTGAACGTAGTCTTGGATGAACTATACCTTGAGTACCGAATTCAGTTCTGGGCACCATGGACATAAACCCCACTGGACAGATGCTGACAGACTGGAGAACATCAAGAGGAAGGAAATCAGGGTGCTGAAATTCAGTTGATGGAACCATGGATGCATAGTTTAGAAAATACAGGCTTCAGATGGGCTGGAGAGATCATGATAATTTTCTTCAAGCATGTGAAGAGTTGAAACATGGAAGATGAATTAGTCTGATTCTGTTGAGTTCAAAAGAGCAGAGTTAGGAGCAAAGGTGGCAGAGAGGCTTAATTTTTTTGAAGGAGAGGAAAAACTTTCTAATAAAGAGTTATTCAGTCAATCAATAATCATCTTTTAAACAACTATTATGTGCCAAACACTGGGAATACACACACACACACACACACACACACACACATGTACATATGTGCATGTGCACACATACACACACAGGCACATACACACACACAAAAAGATGAAAGACAACCTCAGAGGAGGAAGACACTATCCAAAACTGGAATGGGCTGCCTCGAGAGCTGATGTACCACTTCATTAGGGACACCTCGTAAAGGCCTGATCGCTTGTCAGGTATTGTTATGGAAGGGAAAGAGTAGGCTGGCCTGAAAGGCCTGTGTGATCTCGTTCAGCTCTAAAAGTCCGTGATTACATGTGATTGTGTAATTCTGTATAAGTGAGTTCCCCGTCACTAGAGGAGTTCCTCTCAGAAGTCGATGGCTCACTTGGTGGTGTGATTATAAAAGAGATTCATGCATTCAACAGAGGGCCTGGGTATGATCTCTAGAGGACTGTCTAGCTGTGAAATTCGATTATTCTGGTCTGACCTTTCTACCAACTCACTCTCTGACCTTGGCCAGTGCCCTTATTTTCTATTTTCTCATCTGTCAAATGAGGGGGTGGGACTCACTGACCCCAAAGATCCAACTTGTTCCTGCATTCAATGTTCTGCCATGAGTCTCAGGGAATTTACCACAGTGTGCATACTGATTCCTGCCTTGACCACCTGAGCACTCTGGAATTCCACGGCAGCACTTCTAGAAGGAGGAGGCCAGAATTGATCCCAATCACCCCGGGGCAGAGTACTGAGATCTTATTGGGCTACTCATTCTGAAAACTCTGACTCTAATACAGTCTAAGGTCACATGAACTTTCTATGCTGCCAGATCACATTACTGATTCAGCATTGAACTTATGGTCGCCTAAATCCCCAGGTTGGTTTCAAATAAACTGCTACTTAGTCATATCTTCCATTCTATACTTCCAAAGTTGATTTTTTTGAACCCAGACTTCACATTCACACTTATTAAATTTTGTTATATTCATTTAGTCCAATGTTTTGGATCCCAAAGATCATCCAGGGCTCTGGTTGGCTCATCCAACTTTGTGACATCAGCAAATTTCAAATGTGCTCTGAGGAGAGCCTTTCTCCAAGTTGTTGATTAAAGGTTAAAAAAAGGTCAGGGTCAGGTTCCCCCCCCCCCCCAGTATCCACTAGAGTCAGTGTCAGAGACATCACCCCATTAACAGCTATTCTTTGGGCTTAGTCATCCAGGTTTTAATATATCCCTAACTATAGGGGCATGGAGTTCTCTTTTTCCCCTACAAAGAGAACAGAAGAGGTTTTGTCAAACATTGCACTGGAGCCTAGGTCAGTTGGACCCAAAACATTTCCCTGGTCTAACATCCCTGAACAAAAAGACAATAAGATTATTTGTGAATCTATCCTAATTTCTTTTTTATTAAGGGACTACAGGCTAAGATCATATTTTTTTCTTGTTCTTCCTTCTTTATCCTTGTTTCTTTTTGATAACAAAGTGAACTGGATGTGACCAACATGTGTTATTTATATCTTCTACTGGAAGCCTTCTCTGACCCACCCACCCCCATCCCCACCCAAATGCTCCAGTCTTCCCTGGTATTGATTTGTATTTATTCTCATTAGATTTATGCTACACAAACAAATCCATAGAATGAAGCAATTCTTATTCACAAGAGTTACATCCCACAGGGGAAGATAACAAGAATATAGATATATGTGTGTATATTCACACACATATACACACAGTTTATATCCCATTGGGGGAGGTAGCAAGAATATAGATACATATATGTGTACATGTATAAACACATGTGTGCATGGATATACACACATACACACATAATTTACATCCCAATTGGGACAGATAACGAGAAAACATACATATATGTTAATACACCACACATGGTAATTTCATGAGTGTATATATATATATATATGTTTGTGTTTATATATATGCACGCATACTCATGTGCATACACTCACATATATATGCATATATACATATTTACATTTGTTATTGAGGATATACACACACACATATATACATATATAGTTATCATATATGTGTGGGGGTGTATGCCTGTCTGTCTGTCTATCTGTGTATGCACGGACTACAGTTGCTTGGAGCCACAGGTAACATATGCAGTGACCATAACCCAGTAAAACTATCTCAGTACACCAGGTAACCGGCGGGTCTCATTCCTATCAGTGAGTTAGGGGATGTCTACCCCAAGAATGTAAAGACTCCCCCCCTCAGAATGAATGGATGAGTACAATTTGTTCCAACAGCAATGAAGGCTATTGAAGCAGGTACTGTGGAATGCTTGGAGCTTGGTTAGACATTGAAGACATCAAGGTCCTCCACTGCTCATCAGGCTATCATCAGTCATCTTGACTAGACTTTGATGACTCTGAGAGAGAGAGTGAAGGTGATGACTTTATGCAACTCTGCTTCACTTCAAGCCAATTCACAAACAAGTCAAAATGGAATCCATAGTGTCATTGATCCTCTTCAAAAAAATGAAAGATGGACAAGAACAATGTGTATATACCCTTGCTCTCATTCTATCTCTCTTCTCTCTGTCTCTGTCTCTCTCTCATATTTGTTATTACTCTATATACGGACACATTGATAAATATCTCTATCTATACATATATTTGTATATTTATTTATAGATATATAGATCTGTCCTTACTATCTCCCTCAATAGAATGTAAGCTCTTTGGGAGTAAGAAGTGTTTAATTCTTTGTATTCATATCCCCAGAACCTGGAACAGCTCCTGGCACACAGAGGTGATTAATGTACATTTGACTTATCTTAAAAATAAATGTGAATTTTGGATATGTCCGAAGGTCACAATTCTCTCCTGGAAAGACAAATACGCAAGCTTATAGCCAGAGGAAATATGGAGATGGCGCAGCTGGGCCACATTGAGAAAGAGATCTCTGCTGCCAGCTACACAGGTCATTTATGGAGACAGCATCTGATGGAGGCCAGTAGC
Source organism: Pseudochirops corinnae (assembly GCA_028646515.1). Lineage (NCBI taxonomy): Eukaryota > Metazoa > Chordata > Mammalia > Diprotodontia > Pseudocheiridae > Pseudochirops > Pseudochirops corinnae. The sequence continues at coordinate 374,537,907 of CM053585.1, forward strand.
CCCCCCATTTATCATCCCTCTGCCTTGCTGTCATTTCTGGTTCACCTTTCATGTAAACATCCCTGGGGGCAAGGGCCATTGGACCTCAATCTGTCCTGCTCCAAGGGAATTTTCCATCAGAAAAATCCCACCCGGGAAGCCACCCACTTTCTGGGATGGAAAAGAAGTTGCAGCCTTGGGCAGCTTCTGGCTTCCAGATTTATTTTCAGTCGCTTGCCTAAGTTAATCTCCTCAGCTCATAGACGCCCTGGAATGCCTGCTGATACAAACACCGTGAATCTCCCCCAGTGTCAGCGGGTCTCTCTGTTCTCATCAGCAAGCTGAAGCACGAGCCACAGCTTCCATTGGCAGTCATCCGTCATCTCCGTGCTCCAGAAATCTGGGGTGAGTTTGCTTTTGTTAAAGTAAAGTATTTATAGCAGAGTAGGGCAGGGAGCTGAGGTCTCACAAAACACACAGAGGCGTGATGAGGAAAATACTGACTGAGCCCAGAGAACCAACCACTCCCTGCAGTTTGTGTCTTAGAGGACAGGGAGGAGAGGAGAAAGGGATGTGTTTCTAAAAAACATAAATGCTGAGAACTGACTTTGAGTCCAACATGAACCTGAAGAAACATCCCCAACTAATGGGCATCCAGATGATGCCTGAAGACCAAGTAACAGTGAAGGGAAACAGATAGACTTTTGAAATATAGAATAGTCTGGGATAAAAATATTGAAAGTATTGTACAATTCCACATGTGTAATCACATGGATATGTCTCCTGTTCAATTCTGGGAAGTGGGGACATTGGTAATTGTAATGTCACCTGCAACCTTGGACCCCCATCTTAGTTCTTTTCTTATGGGTGCTGCTACCAAGAAAGCTGTAGTAGCCTCAAGGGTACTTTCTGGCATGGTTACTGCATGAAAATCCTACACATGCACAAGAAAATGTGCAGAAGTGGCCTTGCCACATCTTTGCCTGGTGTGACACTTGGAGCAAGTCAGAGTGACTTGATGGACAAGCTGAGACAAAGCTGAGACAGCAGCTTGAGGCTAAGGGTGGAGATCTGATCCTACTTTTGAATGATGTTCTGAGACCCTGCTCAGGATCTCAGTTTCTTCACTAGGAAAGTGAGGAAGTTGGAAAGAATGATGGATCATGTCCTTTCCAGTTCTGCTGTTATGATTCTTCACTAAATGACATAATATAAAGGATTTTGTAAACCATAAAGTTATACAGCAATACTAGTTGGTGGTGGCAGTGGTTGGTGGTGGTGGTAGTGGGTGATGGTGGTGGTGGTGGTCGTTGATGGTTGTTGATAGTGGTGATGGGTGGTGGTGGTAGTGGTAGTGGGTTACTGGTATACCCAGTAGGGCCCAAGGTGTTGGTGCTCCACTAATAGATGAGCAAGGTACTCTTCTATTTCCTCTCAGCCTGGGTAATATTTTACCATTTCTTTCCGTAGAAGTCAAGCATAAGATAACCTGTAATGTGACTTCCAGCTCTGAGAGAAAAAATAGGACCTATAGTTTGAATGGACTGATATGAGATGAAGACAATAGGTCTAATGAGCCCACGCAGAAGACAAGGAGCCTCAATGCTCAGACAACCAAGACTTTGAGGATAAGAACCTCAGTTTGTACTCTCCAGCACTGAGGGGCATCTCAATTCTCTTAATGTTTAGAATAAGCCTATTTCCCTCCAGAGGCCAGATGTTTCCTTTTCTTTGCTGCAGACCTGCAGTACTTAAGAGCTAGCCCCAAATTATTTTCCAAAGATGTGTGGAGACATTGCTAAATCCAAGGAAAAGAGCAGACCAGGAAGAACCACTTGGCTCAGGGATGCCCGCTGCCAACAAGCCCCAGGCCCACACTCAACACCCAGCCAAAGCCACCCACACAGCTGTCAGGAATCTTGCCAAGCTTCCAGATGCTTCTCCTGGAAGGATCTCTGCAAGAACTTGGCACCTGTTGTAAGCTGTGATTCAGGGAGGAGGTAAACCTGGGGGGAAGGAGTGGAGGGGATACATCTTCAGACTCCTACCTCTTTGCCCCCCCCTTCCAGACCATGAAAACCTACTTGGCAATTGCTGGCTTTCTTATGAAGGGTGACTGTGTGAAAAAACAGTCCCAAGCCCATAGTCACATAAATGTACCGAAGCCCAGCTGCCAAAAGATCATAGTATCATATACTTAGAACTGGAAGGGCCCTTGGAGGCCATCGAGTTACTCTCTCCTTTTACTGATGAGGAAACTGAGGCAAAGAAAATTTTAAGTTAACAAGCATTTATTAAGCACCTACTGTTTGTCAAGCACTGTGAGGGCTCTGGAAATACAATAAAAGACAAAAATGATTCCATGTCCTCAAGAAGCTCTCTCAATCTAATTGGAGAGACAACTTGTGAATAGCTATGGGAAAACAAGATGATGGCAGGGTAAATTGGTGATAATCTCCTGATCCTGGAGAATGGGACTTCTTTACTCCCAAAATTTTCTGTGTCTAGGAGGGAGGCAGGAGGCAGGAGGCAGCATTCTCCCCTCCCTTCCCTCTAATGGAAGATGTGATTCAACCTCCTCACCATGTCATGTATCTCTCTCCCTATCCAGCAAAAATCACCATCACTTTCTATCTAAGCAGAATACTTTGTGTTGCAATAACTCCATTGGTCCTGGCCTCCATGCTTCTGAAAGCTTCCCCTCTTCAATTCAACCTTCGTAGAGGGTACAAAAGCATTTCCCCAAGGCACAAGTTTGACCAGGTCACTCCCTGCTTAGAAATGCTCAGTGGTTCCCTAGCACTTCTAGGATCAAATACACATTCTTCACCCTGGCTTTTAAAGCTCCCTACAATCCAGCCCCCTTAGACCTTTGCTGGCTCATTACACTCTCCCATAGTCCAGCCCTTAATCAAGTGGTATCTTTGTGGCCTCAGTCTCCCTCTGATTTCTTCTCTACAAAGCTGAGACAAAAGTAATGAATGGAAACCAATCTCACACATTTATTGAGGGGGAGGGAGGAAGGGAGGAACTCATGTGTGCAAAAGGCTGTAGAATTCCTTAAGCTCAATGGATTGTTGTAAATATAGTCAATGTTTTCCAGGCCCTCTTCCTCCATGATGTCTTCTGATTGCTCAAGGTTGCCCTCCCTTCCTTAGAGTTGGACATGTCCTCATTGTTTTTACTGCTCTTCTGGCTTTGACACGGTGATAGAACCCTGGAGCTGAAACTAAGAGAGATCTGGATTCAGATCCTACCTCTGACACTCCCCAACTATGTGGCCCGGAGCAAGTCACCTAAGCTCTCTGAGTCTCAGATGCCTTCCACCAACAAGATTTTCAATACTCACTTTTCTGGGTTGCTCTCAGTATTCAGTGAGATGATATATGTAAATCACTTTGCAGTATTTCTAGCCAATAGAAACTTTAGTTCTTAATATTCCTAAGATTGTAAAAGCATGTAGGCTGAGCTGGAAGGAAGCTCAGATTGCATCTCTTCCTACATCCTCACTTTACATGAGGAAACCGAGAAACAGAGCAGTCAAGTTACTTGTCCGAAGTTATACAGATATTGCTGTCATTAGATTATGGCTTGCCTTGTGTTATTGGGTATATGTTGTATGCTTTTTCTCATTCACCTAGACTAAAATTTCCCTGTGTGCATATCTTTCCCCCTTTGTATCTGATTCCTAGAGCCATGTCCTGTGTGCTAGTGCTAATTGAGGAAATAAAACCAAATCATCTCATTTGGTAAGTGTATGTGCCACCCAAATATCACTATTTCGCGCAGATGTGTGAAGCAGCTTCTAGCTCTCTGTATATTTTCTGCTGGTCAGAAAACTTAATTAAATTCCAAAAGGATCACCATATGCACTAATCCCATATGAATGACAACAATGAGTGCTGGATGATTGAAATTAAAAAGATAAAAATTTCATTTCAAAGCCAAAATTATAAACTCAATAAACAGGAATCAACTAGAAAGGGGATTACTGTAAGAAACCCACAAGTGGGAAGGAGGTGAGATGGCACAACCATGTTGGCAGTTAAGATAATAGAAGTGATTTTTTTCCCAAAAGGCATTTGTGTGGCCAAGCCTCCCTGTTAGGTGAGATTCCTAGGGAGAGAATTCCATAAAGGCTTTGGTGATATGAATCACCACTTAATGGATTTGAAACTGGAAATTAGACACCAGGCATTTGCTTCCCTCACCCTCTCTATTTCATGCCTATTACTGTTTGCTGACTTCACTCCTTTGGCTGTGAAACATAACCCATCTTTATAATCCTAATTATCCCAATACTTATTGTTCTTTATTGTGTCATATTAACACACTGGGAAAGATAAGTCCCTTTAGCTGATAGGGCAGGGTGTCAAAGTGAATAAATACTGCTTAAAAATTAGTTATTAGCCCTGGGTGGGTTTGTAAAATGGCTAGATTTGCAGTTGATAGCAGCTTTAAAATATCTGAAAATAACCCTCTAGTCGAAGGCTCCCTTCAGAAAAGACCATCTGCTATGGTCTCATTCAGCTGAGGTGGAACCAGCTGTGACGGCTGCACTGGAAGAATACACAATGCAGTGGTGGGCCCCGACTGCATGGAGATCAGGACCAAGGCACCTGATTGGGCAAGACAGGATGTAAAGGGTTGGGCAGGAGAGTCATGGATGACCACCTCTCCCTTCTGGGTTATTTCATTTTACTGAGCTCCGTGAGAAATGAGAAGGGTTGAGAAAAACATTCCTTAACATGCTCATGCCTCTTCTGTTAGGCAGACTTCATTGATCACTGAAATCCATAGAGAAACTATATCAGAGAAGTCAATTTGATTTGCACTTAAATACATTTCAAGTTCAACAACATCTGAATGAACTTGGAAAAGAGCACAGGCAGAAGGTCATAACTGGTCACATGGTGAGTGAGAGTGGCCACAACTCTAAATTAATTTATAGATTACCAAGGAGATATTTTTTAGAGCTAATAAAAACAATTAAATTCAATTCAAAGAAGAAAAGGTCTAGAATTTTGAGGGGAAAAATGAAAACAAGTGTGAATGAAGATTTACCTTTACCAGACTTCAGTCCATTATAAAGCAGTGATACTATCTTTTTTAAAAGAAGTCAGCTTTTAAAAAAATAGAAAAGCATAGCAGACAAGGAAAGCAAAAAACAAATGCACTAGAAAGCCATAGTCTAGTGTTGGATAAATTGCAACAGGTATCATTGGCAGAAAGAATTCCTTCCTAACAAAAACTTCCCGCAAAACCAAAAAACTGTTTGGCAGAAATTAAGTTTACATCAACATATTGTACCATATACTGAAGTAAGCTCAAGACGAATTGATGCATGACTTGAATATTAAAGAGTACAGCATTTGGGGGGGGGGGCATTACACCATTTTTTAAAATGGAAGACAAGACCAGGTATACTTCACAATTATGGCTAGAGGGAGAATTCTTAATTAAGTCAAGAAACATGGAGTCAGAGAACCTGGTCGGAAATTCTAGCTCTGCCACTTACACATTTGGGTGATGTGCCAATCATTACACCTCCCTGGGCCTCAGTTTCCTTATCTGTAAAATAAAGGCACTTAAGGTTAGATTGCCTCCGAGGTCCCTTTCATTTCTAGACTTATAATGCTGTAACTACATGCATTTAAAATCCCTTACAACTTTACATCTATCAACCTATGATCCTAGGGATTTGAGGGATCATGAAAGATAAATCAAAGAATTTTCATAACATGCAATTTAAAAGCTTTTACATTTAAAAAAATCAATGAAGCCAATTTGAAGAGAAACAGCAGGATAGGAAAATATTTACATCAAATACTGTCAAAAGTCTGACATCCAGAACATATCAGAAATTGACATAGTCAAAAGAATATGAAAAATTTTCCAAAGAAGATTTTTAAATAATAAATGACCACATGAAAACTTGCTCCCAATCCCAAACTGTAAGAGAAATGAAAATTAAAATAAGTCTGAGGTTTCTCTTCATATCATTCAAATCAGCAAATAGGATAAAAGAAAAGGACATTCATTGTTGGTCTATAAGAAGATAGGCAGATTGAGTCACTCTTGATGAAGCTATCAAGAAGCTTGGAAAGCTCCAAGTGATCTGGATTGTAATTCAGAATTACACAAGAATAGTGATTAAATTGTCTTGTCTCAGACCCAGCAGTCCCACTGCTTCTCATTTAACCCCAAGAGGAAGAGAGAAGAAAAAGAAAAAGAAACAAAATGAATTCTTTTATGGTTGCAGACAATAAGAAACATAGTGATGACCATTAGCTGGAAATGGATTGGAAGAAAACAAACTCTGACAGAAGAATGTAACAGAAGAGTATTGTATAGCAAGAAACGATGAACGTCAAGAATTCAGTGAAATACAGGAGAACATATATATACATATATATATGGATGCATGTATATATATGTGTGTGTGTGCATATATATGTATATGAATAAACACATATACATATGCACACATATACCTATACACCTATATATAATTACTACAGCAACATAAATGAAAGATTCACTAAAAGTAGGCTGAAATCTGAATAATATTTAAAACAATGAAAATCTTGGAGAACAATGGAGCATGCCCCTATAAATGGAAAAATGGAGCTTGACTAGGATAGAATGGTGTATACATTCTCACACGCATTAGCAGTGTATACTGTTAGATCATTGGTTTTTCCTCAGTCACAAGGGAAGGTTTGATTTGGATCAACAGTTGAAATGATTGCAATACAAAAATTAGAGGTGTTAATAAGTTAAAGGCATATAATAAATTATAAAAATATTTAAGTTAAAGTTATTGATAAAGTATATTTTTCAATAACCATAACTAACATGAACTGTGTCCACCACACACAAACTGAAGGGTGGGAGGCAGGCTTGCCAATTCTCTGGTCCAATGACCAAAATATGTGGGGAGATTGGTGAATCAAACCCCAGCATGGCCCTCTACCTGAAAAGCCAGACCTGTCAGCTTTTATTTTATGTGGAGTCTCATCTAACAGTTAATGGGGCAATGACTTAAAGGACCAAGCAAAGCATCTGATACCTTTCCCACCAACTAATCCCTCAAGGCTCATTCTCTCTATAAATTTCCAAGACAACAAAGACTTGGAAATCCTTACTGGGAATGAGGGAGGCTTCCAGGAGAGAAGAGGGGCATCTTTCTAGGAAACAGCCTCAACATTTGCTCTCCTCACTAGCAATGGCTTCTGGGGGGGGGGGGGGGGAGAATGCTGCACCTTTGACATATGTTAAAGTTCAGAGTGTGCAGATTCCCAGTGGGAATGTGTCTTAAAGATAATCTATTCCAATTGTCTCATTTTACAGAGGAAAAAATTGAAGACCAGAGAAGTTGAGGGATTTGGCCAAGGTTGCACAGGTAGGAAGAGGCACAAGTAGGACTTGAATCCAGGTCCCCTGATTCCATACTTTACATCCTTTCCCCATTTCCCCATCCAACATGCCCTCATCAAAAGGACTTCAGCATCTAACATTTTCCCAACCCTCTACTGGGCACTATAGCATAGGAGATTTGTACCTCAGTCCTTGCCCTCATGGACCTTACAGATTAGACACAGACCTACATGTATGTGTACACGTACACATCAAATAGCTCCTGAACTTCAAAACAGATAATTATCAAATAATTTAACTGGAAGACCTGGGTCTTATCCCTGGATCTGTTTAAGCCTGGTAGAAAGACAAAAGCGCATACTTGTTCTAGTCCAAATTTCTCATGTTAAAGGAAGGCAAAACTGGAGACGATAGAAGGAAAAGGATATAATCAAGGACACTGGGGTACTAAGCAGCAAGACCCAGATTAAAACCCAGGTTGGGAGACTTCATATCAAGCACCTTCCCCCCAGTAGCCACTGACTCCAGAATTTTTCTACCTTATCATTATATGAGTTCTGATAAGGCACTCTATGAATTCAGGGAAGGATTGATCATGGGGTTTTATCATGATGGGGTGACACAGGGTATATATGTTAAGCAGTCTCAGTCTGCCATTTCCACCTTCCTGACCAACACTAGAGTGGCCATAGAATGGCCACTTGGCTTCACCAGAAATGAGGGTTCTAGGATCCTCTTTTTATCATTTCCAATCAGATATGATATCTTGGAGTAGATATGATCAAATAATTAGGAGCTAATCAAATTCCCTCTTCAGGACCTTCAGAAAAGAAGGAACCTCAAATTCATCACATATACTCATTACTTCCACACCAGGAGCCCTGCACTGAGTCCAAATCAAAGAATAAGGAGGGAGGTTTTGCAAACATTCCTCTTTGGAGGATGGTACTGTACTGATTGTATCATTCCCCCTGATGAGATCCCTGGGCACTCCAAAGAGTGGCTTAATAATCTGCATAGGAAAGAGGAAATGAAATGCATGAAGAATGCTTATTTCTGAGATCTGGAAAGGCAGTGGTGAGGCCATCTGTGCTCATAACTGGTACAGGCAAGAACTGTATATGGACAATGAACAAGGCCAAAGGCTCTAGAGTAAGAAGGACCCTTATGAATCCCCATCACATTCTGTATAGACATTGGCAACATCGAAGGAGGTTAGTCATATAGAACACTGGGTTTGGAGTTATCAGGACTTGGGTTCAAATTCTACCTCAGACATTAACTACTTGTGTGCCCCCAGCAAGTCATTCAACCTCTTTGTGGTCATTTGCTCATCTGCAAAATGAGGTGGTGGGACTGATGAACCCCCCAAGGTTCCTTCTAACTCTCAAACTATGAGCCTAGAAAATCAAAATAGAAAGAAAATGATCCCCACGAAGGCAAGGTAGCTGACAGAAAACTGGAAATTCGAATGCTGCTGCTTGCATTGATGACTCTGTGACCTCATTGGTGAACATGTCCCGGCACCAGAAGCCACAGAAGTCCATCCATTCCCTTCCATTCTTTGTCACTCCCTGAAGACAGTCAGAGATGAGCTGTCCAGTACCTTGGTCACTCCTCTGGGGTTCCAAACATCTGGTGGACACCAGTAATCTACCCCTTCTATATACTTCTATATACTTTCATACCACAAGGATGTAGAATATTGTATTAAGTGTCCTCTCTTTTCTAACCAACCCAGTTCACAAGCTCACTCTTCCTATAAGTTTTACTCAGTATTTCCCGTAGACAAAATATTCTTACTCAGAAGACTAATCCTCTAGATATGAACCTCTCTGAAAATAGCCAGGTTGGACTACAAACCCATAGCCTATCCCAGGCTCATATTTGAAGCCTTTCCAACTTGGTAGCCTTCCTCAGCAGCTATATTTTGCTACCGGAGTCTTAGAGAGTCAGGGGTCATCTCTAGGTACTGATCAAACATTTCAGGAGGATATTAACAATAGGAAAAAGTCTATATATACACATATGTGCATATACACACATATGTACACATGTATAGATATGAATATGTGTACATGTGATTTATGAACATATACACATGTGCATTGTGTATGCATATATACATATATGGATGGATGTGTATACACATACTCGCATACTCTTTTCTTTTAATGTGATTTTATGGTAGGGAAATGTTTTCCTCTTCATAATGATGGGAAAGTACCCAGAGTTGTACATAATGGAAAGTCCATTCAATTTCAGAGGTAGACTCCATGGGTACAGGATCCAGGGCATAGTGCAGTCCATAGGAGTAGACACTGAACTCATCACAGCAATGAAAGATTGTCTGTGGAGGCAAGCATGTGCCTCAGCGCCATATGGCCTGACCCTCTCTGATTCCAGCCACAGGCCTCCCAGTAGGTTGGGAAGCTCCCCCTAGACTCGAGGCTGTCAAGGGTGATTTATAGCAGGGTTAGTAGAGGGGATCAGAGGCTCCTCTGGCATAAGAAGGATGGGAGGTGGTGTGAAGGTACACAGAGGCAAGCAGCAGCCTTATGCCAGCAGCCAAACCCACACTGTTTCCTCTAAGTGCTGAGGATGCAAAGCAAACACCCACTCACCAAGGAAGAGATTCATTCAGCCCCTGAATCTTTGACAACACTCCAGCTGCCTAGAAGTCTGAAAGGGAGCCAAGTCACTGAAGTTCTTAACCTGGGGCCTATGAACATTTGAAAATAAAGATTTTATGACTGTATTTCAATATAATTGGTTTCTTTTGTAATCCTCTGTATTTTATTTTGAGCATTTAAAACATTATTTTAACAAAGGGTCCTCAGGTTTCATCATGCTGCCAAAAGGTCAGACCATGATACACAAAAGCTGAAGAAACCCTGGGCTAGTGGTTCATACATGATCATGCCCAAGCTCTCACGTGGACAAGAGCTGATAGATGTGGGTCTCTTACTTCCAGCACCTTCGACAATTATTAATTACTCGCTATAAGCAGAGCATTATGCTAGGCACACAGAGACACACAAATAAGAAGTCCTAGTTCTTTCCCTCATGTAATTCACAATCTCATTTTTTTAAATCTTCCCAGTGTTCCCTACTGAGTAACTCATTCTGCTTTGTTGTCTAGCTGCATGACCACCAACACCACCATCACCTCCACCAAAACCACCACCACCACCATCATCATCAATAGTGATGGCTAATAAACAACATGGCACCAGGGATCAAGACTTCACCTCAAAGCCAGAAAGACCTGGGTTCAGATTTTATCTTTGACCATTACTGACTTGTGATCTTGGACAAATCGCTTAGAGTTTTAGTCCTCAGCAATTCTCTAAGGCTATAAAGTCTGAAGGAGCTGCCAGTCTTCATCAGTGGAGGGTACTTCATCACTGGGAGTCTCCTACCCTAATAGAATCAAATGTCTGGATGAAAACCAAATAATTAATTTCTCTGGGATTTCAGGGTTCAAAAAGCACTTTCCATGAAACCCTGGTGCAGATATTATAATCCCCATTTCACTGATGGGAATACTGAGGTCCAGAGAATAGAACTGAACTGCCCATGGCCATACAGCTAGTTAGTAACAGAGTCTTGAAACTCACAGCTGAGTACTGTTTTGTTTCTTCTGCTAGACTGCAAGTTCCCTGAAGGGAAGGACCCTGTGTTATCCTACTTTGTGTTCTGTTCATTGCTGAGCATAGCAATGCTATACTCAATGTGTATTATAAAGAACTCTATTTTGGAGTGAATGAATAGAGACTCTCCCTCACCTACTATGAAATAAGAAATTAAATTTTAACTCATTTATTTCATAGAATCTCATATGATGGGGCCTTAGATGTCACAAAGTCCAGTTAAGTCATATTATTTAATAACTATCTTGAGATGACTTTTTCCAAATGGCTAAGAAATCACAGATATTTGAAAAACTGTCTTCACTTGCAAAGCAGAGTTGAAGCAATTATCTAAACAATTTTATGGCATTCAAGTAACATCTGATACAATACATTATATTAAGGGTTTTTTTTTTCAAAAAAACACTGTCACACAGAACATGGGGAGGAAAATATTTATTTTGTACTCATCTAAATGAATAACTCTATAACTGGAAGAACCTATCAGCAGCTGCTAAAAGAACTCATACAGGAAAAATATTTAAAGTTGGAAACAACCAAGCTATGTTTGTTTCATCAATTGTCCTGGTGCTCCTCATCACACCAATTAGAAGACATCACCAAGAGTCATGATAGGAAGTGGTCTCTATACTTCCTCATTGACCTATGTGCTATTATCTCATTGATAAGTCCGGAGCTGCCTACCTCAGTTGGGTGGAGGATGGCTCAGAGAGGATCAAGGTCACTGATGTCATTCCATGGGGACCAGTTAGCCTTATTTGGGTCCATGGCCACAGACCCTGGCTGCCTTCAAGCTTATCTATGTTCCTCTGAAATGTGACCCCTAGAACCAAACGTAATTGTGTGCTTCTAATATAACTTGACCCAGGTAGAGTAGATGGGAGCATCATGTCCTTAGACCTGGATGTATGCCAATAGCTAGAATCTTTCATGTGTGTTCCACCATCACAGAAACCATGCTACAGGAATATAACACATTTCAGAAGGTTGTAATAATAAATATACATGGTTTAGGGACCCTTGAGCTAGGAAAGAAGGAAAGCACTAAGATTAGTCTCCATTGTTGGGAACTCAGGTTCTGCACTTTGGCCCCCACATAGATCTTAGCAATGCCAGACAAGTCATTAGAATAGTCATAAAGGGAAACCATTTCTCTCTTTCTGATCTAAGGACAGTTAGATACATGATGGGCCTAAATTAGTCTTTTGAATCCCAAAGTGTAGTCTGAGAGAAAGCATCATGTGACTCAATGACCAGTCTATTTTGAAAGCTCTTGCCTTATGTAGACATAATTCATGAGTCTAATGCATTATCAAGACTTAAAAGGATAAATGTAAAGTCTTACAGGGGTTCAGATAGTTAATTCCATTCAACCTGCCTGAGGGAGGTATCTTTAGAAAACAGTTTTTGTGGAAAAAAATCTAAATATTTCAGTGGATTTCAGGGGTGCATTATTTCAGTGGATTTCAAGGAAATGAGCAATTTGGACCAAATGACTCCTAAGGGTCTTGTAAACATGATGCCTCAAAATGAATAAATACAAAAATAAAGCAACATCGATTTCATGTGCCATGATGAGAGGCATGTTTTGTTTAACATGAATTCATTCACACGTTTGTTTGGTGGACGGCAAACTCAGCAGTCAGTTGTGTGGTGGGGCAACCAAGGTAGGGAAATAAATAAACTAATGTGATCACATGTGATCGTTAACAAAAGCAAAACATCCAGAAATAAAGATATGATGACCACACGGTAATCTATATACCTGAAGGATTATGTTCAGTTCTGTGGACCACCTTTAGGAGAAGCTACCAACACAAGACACCTGGAGACCAGGCCAGAAGAGGTTCACTCAAGGGAAATGGGCCATATCCCTTCAACAGATCCTCTCATGGAGCCATGGGTGGGAAGGAGGAACATGGCAGAGGCTACCAAATATAGGAAACAAAGAATAAGCTTTCTTCACCAGCTCCTGAGGCAGATGTTGTACAAAAGCAGATTCCATGCAGAAGAAGAAATTGCTAGTGCTGAAAGCTATCCAAAGAAAGAAAGGACAACTTTGGGAGATACTGACTTCCCTCTCTTGGGAGATCATCAAGCAGAGACTGGTTGGTAATGTGGTCTTTTACCTGTTGGATTGGATAACCCCTAAAGTCCCTTTCAACTGTGAGAACTTTTATTTCTGTGAAAAATGAAATGGTAAATATGGTCCATAATTCTCTTTTCATAAATAAGCCTCATGTAATTATATAAAAATACATGCATGCATATTGTATATATGTATATATGTATATGTATATATGTTACATTCTTATATCCACATGTGTATCATGAATGTGAATCTGTATATATTTTGTTGTTGTTCAGTCATTTTTCAATCATGTCTGACTCTTCATGATGCCATTTGGGGTTTTCCTGGCAAAGTTACTGGAATGGTTTGCCCTATCCTTCTCCAGTTCATTTTACAGATGAGGAAACTGAGGCAAACAGGGCAAAGTGACTTGCACAGGATCACACAGCTAGTAAGCTAGTAAGTGTCTGAGGCCAGATTTGAACTTGAAAAGATGAGTCTTGCTGACTCCAAGCCCATCATTCTATTCACTGTGCCACCTGTATAAATAGCTGCACATGAATAATGTTCCTTTAAACATATGTATAATGAATATATGCACACACATTAACTTGTATCCTTTCCTGATGCCCCATCAGGCTGGAAAGGTGACCCTGGACCCTCAACAGCTTTTTTCATGCTGCAGATTCTCTGGCAGGCTCTACTAAGCTAGAAAGGCCCTGAACGTAGGCCCAGAATCAGATGGTGCACCTGCCCTTAGAGGCCCAGACTAGGTCAATTCAGAAAAGATTGGCACCAGAGGGCTAGCCAAGAAAACAGATGGATTTTTAGATGCTCACCCAACTCATGAATCATGGAAGGGCTGTATTCATTATTGGCCATCCTTTCCAAATGACTTTGTATTTAATTACTGTGTATATATTTGAATTTATTCACCTTTTGATGAATGTATTTTATATGTATTTGTTGTCTCCCCCGTTAGAATGTAAGCTTTTTGCAAGTAGGAATTGTTTCTTTCTTTGTGCATGAGCCCCCCAGCACTCTGAGCAATGCCTGACACACACTAGGTGCTTAACAAGTATTTGATGTTGATTGGAAAATGAGGGAATCCATAGACATAGATGAAGCCACAGTTCATACACAGTATCAAAGTCTACCTCCTTCTACCATGCTAAGCCATTGTCCTTCAAGGTCTTAAATGATCCATTCCATGAAGAGAGAGAGGGAGGGAGGGGGAGAGAGAGAGAGGAAGAGAGAGAGAGAGAGAGAGAGAGAGAGAGAGAGAGAGAGAATGAACACTAGCATACACTTTTTAAATAGGATTTTTTTTCAGTTTGGGAATGAGGAGGGAGGAACTGAAGGTTATTAGGTGAACTTGAGAAAGCTACAGCCTCCCCCCATCCTGGGGCCTTAGTGTCCCCATCTGCAAAGTGTGTAAGCTGGACTAGATGAGCTCTGAGGTCCCTTCCAACTGTATGGCCCCATGTTTTGATAAGTGTGTTTGGGGGGCTCTGTTAGCTCATCCAATTACTGGAACTGGAGACAACACTCCACAGTGGAAAGGCCATCTTCTCTGGAGTCAGAGGACCTGGTTACAAATCCTGCCTTTGGGTGTTTGCTATTTTCAAGTCAATAAAACTTTGTAGACATCAGTTTCTTAATTTGTAAAATGATGTGGTGGGATTACATGGTCTCTATAATCCCTTCATGCTCTGTCTAGAATTCTCTGACTGGGTCTCATAGGCAAAAATGCCCTGTGGAAAACCAACTTCCCAAGGAATCTCCCCTACCCTCCATTTATCATGAAGCCATATTCCCCTTACTTTCTTCTACATGATATAAGCAACTTATATTTCACAGAATCACAAATTTTCAGAGGTCCTCTCCTCTGACCTCTGTCCAGCAGAAATCCCTCCAGAATATCCCCAAAAAGTAACTAGTCAGCCCACTGCTTGCAAATTGTCAGTGAAAAGGAACCCTCTGCTCCCCAAGGCATCTCCTGAACAGAACAAATTGTGTTAGGAAGTGAGGTCATTTTTCCCTTCAGTGGAACCTAAATCTGTCCCTTACAACTTTTCCCCCATTGCTGCCCTCTGGGACCAAGTAGACATCATCTGATCCCTCCCCCTAGCTCACAGTCCCTTGAATGGTTGGGAATAGCCAGTCTATTCCATTTAGGTTTTCTCTTCTCTAGGCTAACCTACCCTAGAGTCTAGAGGCATCCTGGGTTCTAGGATCCCTCCTCTGAACACACACTGGTTTGTCCACATCCTTCCTACACTGTGACTCCCAAGCTCTCCTCAACAGCTTTGCTAACAGTGTATCTTTCCCTTGAAATAGGCTATGTTCCTTTGAAGGCTCCTCTCTTTTCTGGCCCTTCTCAAATGCAAATGTACCTTAGATCCTCCAAAAACTAGAATTGAACTGATGCCACATCCCCAGTAGGTTTATTAAAAACCTAAACGTAATTTCCCATTAACATCTCTTATTTTGGCATCTTAAGGAGAGTGGAAGTTGATTTCAGCTGAACATCCTGTGGGGAAATTAGTTCATTTTGCTAAAGTATCTTAATAATTACAGTGACATCAAGGTTAATTGCTTAATCTGGATTTGCCAGAGTGCAGTCCTGTCGGAATCCCAACACAATCTGTTCTATAATTAGTGCCAGGGTATCCATAGATAGAAGGAGATTTAACCTAAATAACACAACATGGCAGATATGATTGATGGGATGAGATGATCAGAGTCATTTGAACAAATCTAGAAAGGCGGGTTCATTGAGGAAGACATCACCTTTATGCATCAGGAAAGTGGGGGAGCCATAACTATGACAGATGGGAATGGAAGCAGGAACCAATGTCCTTCAAATACAGCACCCATCATGAACAGATGACATGCCTAAGCACATATGAAAATAAAATTCCTTGGATTTTGGAAAACTTTCCAGCAAAGCTAGGAGGGCTTTGAGTAAAGGAAGATTAGAGGCAGCAAAGGGGTGAAGAGAAAAGGGTCTTCTTGGAGTCATGGCTTCAAGTCTAGACTGTTCTCATGTGGCCCAAGATAAGTCACTTCCCTTCTCAGGGACAAATTCAGAGAAGCTGGAGACTTGCTTTGGTTGAAGGAACTTTCTGCAGGGATGAAATCACAGGACTTGATAAAATAAACAAGAAAAAGGAAGAAGAATTGAGAATAAAATGATAAGAAATTCAAAAAGGGTCCCTGGGTTGCCCATCCAGAACCAACCTCCAATGAACATAGTTTCCTTCACCTCAACAGAGAGGTTAGGCAGCTGTTATCTTAATCTTTACATTTATGGGATTGAGAGACTCTGTCCTAGGCCGAGTCATGTGCACCACAACTGGCACCAACTCATGGGATGCCAGATATTCTTAAAAATCATAGATATAGGGCTCAAAAGGACACTGGAAGACATAGCATCCAACCCTTTCATATTACAGGTAAGGAAACTGAAACCTAGAGAGATTAAGAGACATGTTCAGGATCACACACAACTAGTTAGTGTCTGAGGCAGAGGTTTCCAAGTTTGTTTGTCCCATTTGCCCCCTTTTAAAAAGAAATTATCCAATGCCACCCTGGAAATCTACTTTCTTTAACCTTCTAATGAATTTTTTTGAAATTTGTGTCATTTTAAAAAATATAATACACACATATATTTTAATGGTGAATCTTAAATTTAGTAATTTATTGTAAATTTGTGGTTTTCCTGAATTGAAATTTTGATGACATGATATTGTGTCATATAACCATATAGTACAGTATTGTAAACAAGTCATTACATGCATCTATTCCTGCCAATGCATACTGGACTTCCCAACAATGGGTGACACACTCACCTTCTGACACTTACTTGTTAAGACCTGTCGGGAGAAATGACCACTGATCAGTTATAACTTGCATTTTGTGTGTTTATTTAGAAAATAATGTAATCACTACAACTTTAACTTTGTTATACATCAGATGGAACATGTATCAATAGTTTTTCAAAATTTTCTTATCTTCTTTCCTTATGCTTCTACCATTCCCATATTTTTATTCAACACCCCCCAATTGCACCTAAGGCTACTACCTCCCCCCTGGATCATTCCAGCATCCCCAAAGGGCAGTATCACCTACTTTGGGGACCTCTCGTCTGAGGTAGAGCTTGAATCTGGGTCTTTCTGACTCCAGTTCCAGTACCCTAATTGCTGTACCACATGGCCATAATCGCCATGTTGTGTAGCACTCTGTTCTTGGAGTCAATCTTCCTCACACACTTACTAGATGTGTGACCATCAGCCAGCCATTTCATTTGATGGCCTCTAATATTCTTTCTGACCCTAAATCTCTGCCTTCTCTGAGCTTCATTTTCTCCACCTGAAGAATAGGCATGGCTCCAGTACTTCCTGGTAGGGTTGTTGCAAGGCTCAAATGGACCCAAATGGGATGCTTTGAACACTTTAAAGCATCATGTGAAAGATGAGAATGATCATTGCCCTTTTCCTTCACATGGATGGCTTCCTCCAACCAAGATGGAGCATACCAGGCTTGCTCCTGATTCTTCATTCATTTACAACCTTGTCTCCTCCAGTACAATCATTTCTATGCTCCCTAGCAATGTGTGATGGAAAGGACATTGTATGTGCAGTCAGAACACCTAAGGTAGAATCTCAGGTTCTGACACACTCTACTTATGTGACCTTAGACAGGAAACTTTTTGGGTCTCAGTTTCCTCATCAGTAAATGGGTGAGTTAAATAGATGGCCCATGGAGTGGCTAGGTGGCACAGTGAATAGAGTACTGGCCCTGGAGTCAGGAGGCTGAGTTCAAATCCAACCTCAGACACTTAATATTTACTAGTCGTATGGCCTTGTGCAAGTCACTTAACCCCAATTGCCCTGCCTTCCCCCCTCCAAAAAGAAAAAAGGATGGCCCTAAGGATATTTCTAGGCTGATAGAGTTCCAGGCCTGTAGTCAGGAAGACTCATCTCCTTAAGATCAAATCCGGTCTCAGAAACTTAATAGCTATTCGACCCTGGGCAAGTCACTTAACCCTGTTGGCCTCAGTTTCCTCATCTGCAAAATGAGAAGAAGGAAATGGCAAATCACTCCAGTATCTTCACCAAGAAAACCACAAATAGGGTCACAGAAAGTCAAACATAACTGAAATAACTGAAAAAAAGGATATTTCCACCCCTAAATCCTATCATTTTGTGACTGTATCTCAAAGGTCAATTTATTTTCCACCTCCTTAAAGAAGCCTTCACTTGACCATCTCCAGTTCACAATATTCTCTCTCCTTTGGGGTTCTTACCCCATAGTAGAAAGAACAATATAATATGCTTCTTCAATTGAGACAAGTACAGTATCACTAAGTGATTCCAAACTGGTGCTGCAATAAGGCTTATTAATCACCCAAAGTGCAATGTCAGTCAGGAGAGCCTTTCCTTAGAGGTCTTCCCAGATAGAGTAGGTGACCATTTCTCTGCTACAAGATAACAAGGTGGTCTTTCTTCTTCCTCCAGCATGTAGAAGTCATGATTCCATACAAAGGAATGACCACTTTTCAGCTATCAAGGGATCATAAAGGTCATTGAGGCCAACATACTCGTTTTCCAGAAAAGTAAACTGAGGTCCAGTTCCCAGAAAGGTATTGACTTGCTCTGGGTCACACTATTAATCAGTACCTGACACAGGATTTAAACTCAGGTCTTCCTAACTCCAAGCCCCACAGTGTATCATTCCATGCCACCTAGCTACCTCTAATCTCCTAGGTTCTCTAGACCAGTGGCTCCTAATTTTTTTATTCCATAAACTCCTTTCGACAACAGCAAAAACATATTGTGAACTCCGATGGTAATTTAATATACTTCTCATAGCATTCTTTTAGAATCATTCACTGTTCTTATAATAAATACAATAATAATCTTTATCCAAAAGAGCTCCAAATTAAATTTTACATTATAAAATTAATAAAACATAAAAGTTTATTCTACCCATAATTATACTACTCTATAATTATAAAAACTCTAAGTATAAAATTATAAAACTCTAATTATAAAATAATCACATACATTTTATGTAGGACATCCTATAAGAATTAAAAGTAATCCTTCAACATCTCATATACTTGCTACTATCTGTGAGACTTCATGTTAGATTTCTTTTTTTATAAATTTTATGGAATATAAATAACATGTTAATGAAATAAGTTGCAACATTTTAATGAAAATGTTTAACAGTCTAATAATCATATGAAAACCCCATTTTAACATCACACTTTTGTTTAAATAAAGATTTTACAATATTTGCTTTAGCATCAGACAGTCACAAATCTGGGTCCTTGTCAAGTTTATTTTTGCATTTTGATTTAAAATAAAAATAAAATGAAAATGATTGTTCACACAAATATGTGGTTGAAAATCATAGGAAAATTTTATAAGCTTTCTTGCTGAGAGATGGATTTTTTTTTATTTTAGTCATCTAACCAATTGATGACAATTAATAGCTAGTTATGATACAAAGCATTTACTTCTCTAATAGTCAACAAGCTCTGTATTAAAAGATAAATGTACTTAAAGTTCAATTCCATATATGCTTCATTTTTAATAATGCTTATATACAAACCAATCTCTGTAAGGAAAAAAAAAACCTCCTCCTGTATAACTCTCTTCCATCACTGTCAACACTGTCTAAGTTTCCCCAAAACTACAGAATGACTGACTAGGCTTGCCAACCAGTGCGTTTGAAAATCCAGTGCAAGTAGAGGAGTTGACATTGGAAAACAGTCTAAATGCCGCAATGAGAGACAGAGGAAAGTTTGTTGCTGCAGAATGTTTGTGGTGATCTAGGATGGTTTCAAGGTGACTGGTAATGTGCCTGGCCTGAGATCGTGGTTTTCAAAGTGCCTAGCATTTGCAATGCCACAAATCAAACACCCATAATATCTTGATCATGTGATTACTGACATAACACAGTTACACAGTAAAAGACAGAAAGTTGGGAGGTATTCTGGTGCAAGGTAAAAGGGCGAATGAGGGTTTGTGAAGGTGTCAGACCCTTTGTGGGGAACTGGTTGGAGCATCAATATCAGGTCCTTGTGGAATTTTGGAAGCAATTTAAGGGCAGGTTAAGAAATGACAGGAACATGTCATGCTTAATACTGCTCAAAGTTGATGTGATTGCTGCACAAACACCCAAATCATCATGTATGTGACTACCATGGTTTCAAATCACTTCAGAAATAAAACTCTAATGCTTTAAATGTGCACGTGTTTGTCACAGAGGAAATACATTTGCAACATAACTGGGCAGTTATTTACTGTGTAACACATCATTAAAGAATTTATCATGAACCCTCTGGGCTATTGTTGAAGATGGGTTTGGGGACTACTAAATAGGACCCACTATTCCAGAGGAAATGTCTACTAGGGTAGAGATTAGGCTAGCAATTGAGTCAGCTAAGTTACCTCCAACTGAGTAGAAATCTGCCCACCTAACTCTTCATTTAAAACCTGCCCCATACCATCACTATGGCTTGAACCCAAGATGTTCTCCTCACTCTTGCTCTGTGCCCCTATGTGGGCAAAGATCAGTCTTGAACCCACAGCAACACACTGGAACCAGTCAGAACATACAGGAAAGAGCTGAGATGGAGTCTACCTAGTTCCTTCCTCTATGCCAACCAGTGGCAATGCCCATCTCTCAGTCCCCTGCCTTCCCTTCATCCCCCACCATGCACCAACAATGAGCAGTATCAATGGTGGTAGGAAAAGACACCTTGAAATATTCATCCTAGGCATTTGAAGAGGAGGAAGAAAAGAGAGGAGGAAAAAAAAGTTGACTTCTCAAAGCTCCAAAAGGATCCTTCTGGGCCTTTACTCCTCAAGCTCAATTATTTTGGTGCTCAGAAAATTATTACCCTGTGTTTATCTAGAACTTTTAACTTTTCAAAGGCCTTTCTCCACCAAGGGCTCAGTGAAAGACTAGGAAGATGGATGAGGGAGAATTCTTTTCCTGGAAACTCTGAGGACTATTTTTAAAGGTTTACATAGCAAGAGTTTATCTCATATTGGCCAAAGATCTTGTTATTGAATGGTATCTATCTATCTGTGTTGGTGTCTGATTCCTTCTACCAGAGTGATAGCTCTAGGAGGGCACAGGCTATTACTTAGCCAGCCTGTGTGTGTAGTAGGTGCTTAATCAATGTTTATCATGAGATAAAATAAGTTTGTGAGACATTCCCCAAAAGAAATTAATATGGTATGTTCTTCTGAACAGATCAACAAGCATCTCAGCATCTACTCTGGGCTAAATATAGAGGCAAAAGCCAGAAGGTTTGGTGCTTAAGGAAAGAGTTCAGATGTTGTCTTTCCTTTTTAAATGTAAGCTTTTATAGGGCAACAATCCTACATGAGTGCTTGGCACAGTGCCAGGAACAGAGTAAATGCTTCATAAGTGCTTGTGGATGCAGACACATTCTTCTCTCTCTCCCTCTCTCCCTCCCTCCCCCATGTCTGTTTTTCTCCCTCATGTTGTCTCTATTTCTTTGTCTCTGTATCTGTATGTCTCTCTCTCTCTCTCTCTCCCTCATTCTTTCTCTTTCTGTCTCTTTCTCCTCCCTCCCTCTCTCTCGCTCTCTCTCTCTCTCTTTCTCTCTCTCTCTCTCTCTCTCTCTATATATATATATATATATTATATATATATATATATATATA
>CM053585.1:374559803-374570369 GCA_028646515.1 Pseudochirops corinnae
GGTTGAGGGTCACTACAACATGAGGAATTGTATTAAAGGGTCACAGCATTAGGAAGGTTGAGAACCACTGCTCTATATCTATGTGCATGTATCAATTTTGCACATGTGTCTATAGCCATATGTTTGTATTTATATGTATATGTGTCATGTCATGTTATGTTATGTCTCTCCCTTTCTGGAAGGTTAGAAAGTATATGCCTGGAAAACAGTAAGTGCTTACTAAATGCTGGTTGCTTGAATGAGGCTCCTCTTATTTCCTCAGGCCATCCTTCTATTTATAGCCAACTACTGTCCCTCAGCCCACACTCATGGTCTTTCATAGGGTAGTCTATCCCGGAACTAGTTTGCACAAGTGCCCAGGCTGACTGGTCTTTAGACAGAACATCCCTCTTTAGCATCTCTGAAAAGTCATCACCAGGATTTTACTAGATCAGCCTCAGTCCACGAAGAGGCAGCCCAGGCCTGTGTAGGGTGGGCCTCATTATTAGGAATCGCCTTGCTTAGAAGGAAGCCCTCCTCTGATTTGGTCTTGTTGCTCTTGTCCCAGTCTAGGCTTCAGCCAATGTAAACTCACCACATCTCCCTGAAACAATGTGAATTTCTCTTTCTTCTCTTTCCTGTGCTTGACATGCCCTCACTCCCCCCTTCTTCTTACCTGCCATTCCAGACCCAACCTCATGTATCAGCAAGCACCCTAGCATACCCAGGGTGGCTGCTAGCACAGGTTCTTAGATCTGCTTTTCTAAAGGAAAGCAACTCAAAATGGGTTAACAGTCTCACTTTAAGCAATCAAACATATATCATTTACCTAGTTCAGGGGGAAAAAGTCAGCACCCTGAACTTCAGAGAATGCAAACAGAATACAAAACACGAGTTACAAGCAAACAAAGAAAACAATCATCAGATGGGCTTCCAGCATCTGACCATTACATCCATACCTATTCAGTTACCAGAGAGGGAAGCACCAACATCTGGGTTTTTCAAAGCCAGGAGGGCTCAACGGCTTCCCAGAATCTCATCTGGCCAAATCACACAACTCTTCTCAAAGTGAGCCCCAAAGCAAAACCTCGTATCAGGGCGTATGTATAGCCTTCTCCTGTCACAACCCTCTTGACCCACTGACCAATCACAAAGTAATAAGGCATGGGCATTCCTGAAAAACAAGCCTCCCACCACAGGCTCCATGTGACCACATTCAACCTCAGTACTGCCTCTTCCTTTGAACCTTCCCTTAGCCCTGCTGTTGGCCAAGACCCTCCCTCCTCAGAACCAGCCTTACCTAGGATCCCTTCAGTATGTTTTCATGAGATGTGAACATCATGGTTCTCTATATTTGTGTTTCACTTCTATCCATATAAGGTCCTTCAGCCATGGATCAGGCTCCCATAGTCCTTCAACAGGCCTAGCCACCTGGGACCATGCTGGCCTGGTCTCTCTGCCAACAACATCACCTGGCTAGCAGGAAACAAAATCAGATACATTCAGAGAAGATGTTCACACATGGAGGTCACAGACCAGGAGATCTAAAGGTCCCTTCTATGTACTCTATAGGGGACATTTTTCTTTTCCTAGATTAAAATCTTCATTACAAAGCATAACAATTAAGCTTTTTTAACCATGTAGACACAACTGCTAATACTCACCTAGATTAAAGTGTTTAATCTTCTTTAAGCAGGGTTTTTAAGACATCATTCTTGCAGAGAAATACTAAAGGAGTCCAACTTCCCTGTAATGGTGATATGGAGTCCATACACTGAAGGCTGGAAAAAAGAAGCTTGGCCTTGGGTTCAAGGCTGATGTGGGCTTAAGCCCTGTAACTAGCTGAGGGAACTTGCACAAGTGCTGTGATCCTGTTTCCTCATTTGAAAATGGGGGTGGTCACCTATGCCTCCTCCTTTCCCTGTAAGGAAGAGAAGAAGGAGATTTGCCAAAAGCCGCTATTCAGAAAGGATCTACTGGCTGCAGTATTCACAGTTCTAAAATGCTTTGGGGTTGGCAAAGTTCTTTTCATACATCTCCTGTAAACCTCACAACAAAGTAGGCACTGCTATTACCACACCCATTTTACAGATGAGGGAACTTTCATCTATGGCTCCAAGAAGCTGTAGTGGCCACATCCCAGTAAAACTATCTCAGTAGAAGAGCCAAATTAGGTTGAGCTTAACCAACAGACTTCAAACCCATCAGCGAGTTAGGAAAGTGTATACCCCAAGCATGTAAAGACTTTCCCCTAGAATGGGTAGAAAAAGACAATTTGGCACCATGGAGTGCTTGGAGTTTGGTCAGACATGAAGACTCCAAGGTCATCCACTGTACCCCAGGCCACTGTCAGTCATCTTGACTCTTATCTTGCCATTGGACTTTGATGACTCTGGAAGAGAGTGAAGCTGATGACTTTGTATGGCTCTGCCTCACTTAAATCCAATTCATGTGCAAGCCAAGACATCACTCCATGATGTCCATGATGCCATTGGTCCTCTTCAAAAGATAAAGAAACTGAGATTCAGAAGCTAAAGAACTCTATCAGGATAACAATGCTAATTAATGTCAAGCAAGGCTGAAATTTGCCCTACATACAGTGATTGCCCTCTCTACTGTTCATATTACCTATTGCCTTACCCTTGAGACTCTTCAAAGCCTCAGGGTCAAGGAATGATCAAACTATCTGAATGAAGATGAAAAACATGCATACTTCCCGGACTGATATGTCATTATTATCATAAGCATAACTCCTCTTAAGAGCAGGGACTGTTACCTTTGACTTTGCATCTCTAGTGCCCAACAGTGCCAGGCACATAGCAAAATGTAAAATCCTTGTGAATGTGAACTGTTTGTTCTTTGTGTCTACAGTACCCAGAATGGCTTCAGACACACATTAGGAATGATATCAACACAGGTCAGCTGATAGGTCAATTTCTGGAGTGTTAATAGATCTTAGATGCCTATGAATGGGAGGAATTGGGATCAGAGGATCTGGGATGGAAAACTATCTCTGATACTTAGGCAAGACACATACCCTCTCTCTTGCTCATCCCCAAAATGAGGAAATAAAAGTAAACAAACCCTAAATTTCTGACCAGCTCTAAGCCACAGTGCCCAGAGTTCTCAGAGTGCCTGGCACATAATAGGCCATTAATAAATGGGTTTGGTTGGCTAATGGTATGATGAACTTGCCCAGAGTTGAACAAGGGTTAGCAAAACCTTGACTTCCATGCAAAGGGAGCAACATGGCAGAAAAAAATGCTGGATTTATAGAGTCAGAAAACCTGTCTCATCATCAACTAGTTATGTGGCCATGGACAAAATATTTCACTTCTTAATGTCTCAGTTTCCCCATTTGTAAAGTATCAGTAACAATTCTTATAGTGCCTACTCCATAGGGTGCCAGGAGGAAACACTTTGTGAAGCTTGAAAGCAAAGCACTCTATGGAAACATAATTTGCCTTATTTTTAGAAGATGATGCTTCAAGGCCTCCATGATTCCCCCAATTGTGTCTGGAAACAGGTGATACAGTTTTTATTATATCCCATTATACAGATGAGGAATTTTTCCACTAACGTCCTCCTCCAAGGCCTCAGTGGAAGTGACCCTGGGCTCTCAAAAGCTGTGCCAGTGAAATACAATCCTACTGATTTGAAAAAGTCCTCAAGCTTAGGTCCAATGAGAATGTGAGGACCAGACTAACTAGATGCAGATATACAGAGAGGGTCATTCCCATGTTACTGTCAATCACTCTCAAATACCATTTAAGTCACAAAGGAGCTTCAGTCTACCCTGAGAGGGTTCGTATGGTGACAAGATTGTACACACATATAATATATATTTATATATCTGTAACACATACACGCATATATGTTCACATGTATACATGTGTTTCAAACCTCACTAAGGCCATCCTCAAATGAAATGGCAATGTCCCCCAACACTCTAAGAAATAATCTCAAGCAATTTACAGAATTGGGGGTGTTCAATTTGACTTAACAGTTAAGTGTCTAATAGGAACAAGGGACTCTGCACTTGCTGCAATGTCTCCTTGTGACCATGGAGGTCATTCTCTGAGTTGGGTGATGCAAGTAAGCAGAATACAAGGTCTTATTGAAAAGAGAAGGCTACAAGTATCTATGTGGTATGTGTGTTTCTTGAGAACCAGACTAGCTGACCCAGAAGAGGCTCCTCACCAAATTACTCACCTGTAATATATCTAAGGGTAGCAAGTGTTTCATCTTTTTACAAAATCCCCAGTGTCTGTCAAGTGCTTAATAAACACTGTCTGTTGTGGGTGGCATCAAGTGCATGATGCCACCCGCAACAGACAGTGACTGTCATAAGGAGGAATGAGGCTTAGAGGAAAAGATCAGCTCATTTAGAGCCATGATGAGTGTGAGCTGCTGGTCTGTAGGCAGCTGGAGATGCTGATCAGCCCCACAAGCACAGAGAGGAAAGGCAGATGTCCTGGTATAAAGACATTTTGTATTGATAAAGCTACCCAAAGTAAAGGAAAAACCACTCCCACCACCACCAAAAGGTTATATTCCAGAAAAAACCAGCCAGGGAGAAGTGTCCTTGGTTTCCCCAGCCAGTGACAGAAGGTATATGGTCCTGGAGGCTTTCAGAGCAAAGCCCAGATTCTAATCACAGAGCACACCAAAGACTTTCCCTTTCCATATAATCAGGCTTTTTTTTTGTTGTTTGTTTGTTTGTTTTTAAAATGGCTTTAGCAGAAAATTGAAGTCCTCAGCTCCGAGGTAGCAACATAACAGCAGAATTACATTCAGCTTGAAGCAGAAACAGACTAGCCGAGCAGAACAGAGCTCATTATGGGGCAGTACATGCGAGGAGATGGTGCTGTCAGAAGCAGGCAGGGGGCTGATGAAGCTATATGGGGAAAGCAAGAATGGCCCCAGAGCTCCAGTGTGCAGAGGAACCATGGCCTCCTAACTTCTTTGCCAGGCTCAGCCTTCCAGGGCCAATTATTATCACTTATCTCCCCCCACCCCTCTTCTCCAGAGGTGCCCCAGAAATTTAGAAGCAGCTTAAGAAATGTCAGTACACTGCCACTAAGTAGAGGCAGAGGTCTGCAAGCCATGTATTCCCAGCTGTAGGACTGCACCATCTCTAAACTCCAAGCTGATGGCTTCCTGCTAAAACCGACACATTCCCTGACCATAAATTTGCAAAATTTCTTGAGTAGGCACAACCACCACTTCAGCGGATCTTAAACAAGCTTCTGAGCACAATGTTCTCTAGACGAGAGCTTGGTATTATTAAAGACCAGACTTATTAAAGAGCTAGAACTTGCAAACACACAATTAAGAATCATTCCAGGGGTGGCTAGGTGGCGCAGTGAATAGAGTGCTGACCCTAGAGTCAGGAGGACCTGAGTTCAAATACGAACTCAGACACTTAACACAAAACTAGCCGTGTGATCTTGGGCAAGTCATTTAACCCCAACTGCCCCACCTTCCCCCTCCAAAAAGCAATAAAAAAAATAATCATTCCTGACCAAGCCTAGCTTCTTTTTAAATACCATCTCCTTCTCCTGTGCCTTGTAACAGGCATCCCAAGAGCTCAAGCTATTTCTTACCTTTATAAAATTGGTAATCTAAATAGCAATGCCTATCCAGTCTAGATTTGAACTTCTTTAGGTATCATCCTCAAAGACAGAAGGACAGATTTCTGTTCACTGATCTTTGATCATGGAGGGGACACCCTTTCATTCCCAATGGAAGTCTTCTTTATCTGGAAGGGAAAGGGTCCTCAGAAATGTCTGAGGGAGGGGAGAAGAAATGTCAGCCCAGCCTCTTCCCTTAGGCTGCCTCACATCTCATTCCCAAAGTTTATATCTGTTCCCACATGGTACTTCCTGAAAGTTTATCCAGAAAAGAAGGGAAGAATTTTTTAAAATTAGATTAACTTGAGGTTATTCTTGTTTCCTTTCCAGAGGTTCAGAGTCAATCTCACCCACATCTATTTCAGAAAATGATGTGGACAAGTCCCCCTCCCTTACAGCTGAATCTGGGAGAACTGATTTGAAATGAATAACAGAAGTTACTTAACTGCCTTTCTCAGCTGGATGTACTTTGGGAGATGCCTTCATTCTGCCTGAAGGTGTAGCATTGGGGAGGGGGGTTATCACATCCCTGTTCAATGAACAAAACATTGAGCAGGATTTTAGCTGGCTTTATCACACCAACTTCACACTAAATTACTTAGTAGAGAGACCCAAGTCTAAGAGCTAAAAGAGGCCTTAGAAGAGAGAATATCAAAGTTGGGAGAGGCCTTAGAATACAGAGAATGTCAGAGCTTAGGTGATCTCAGAACAGAAAGTATTTGATCTGGGAAAGAATTTGGAACAGAGAATGTCAGAATTAGGAGGGTCCTTAGAACATGGAATGTCAGAAGTAAAAAAGGTCTTGGAAGACAGAATACCAGAGCTGGAGGGGACCTTAGAAAAAAAAAAACAACCAGAGCTGGAAAGGACCTTAGGTATCTATCCCAAGACCTTCATTTTATTGATAAGGAAACTGAGTCTCAGAGAGTGAACGGGATGGATGTATCTCAGCTGGCCTGAATCCCAGGCCTATTTCAAATACTACATGGCTGCTCTGAGTCAACAAGGGAGGATATCTCTAAGACAGTATTCTAATTTAAAAGGCCTAGCCTGATAATGACTGACATTAGCCTCACAAATGACAATAAAAACAGTGCTTTAATTAAATTAGACAAATATTTGTTAAGTACCTTCAGCCCAGAATCCAAGATTTGAAGTCAAGGGACATGGATATGAATCTCAGCTCTCATATCTTTATGACCTTAGGCAAGTCACTTCCAATTCTGCATCTGTAAAATCAGGGGTTGGCCTAGCTGGGGCCAAAGGCCTTGTGTGCCTTGTGCTATGCTAGGTGGGAACAAGGGCAAAAACCAGAAATAACTTCAAGTTGGCACCTTTCTGTGGCACTGACATGGCAAGTACCCAGTAAGCCAATGCCGAGTTGCTTGTCAGTGATGAGAGCATTAGTAACTGAATCACAGAAAATCATCTGGGGCAGCTAAGGGATACCACAGTACCTAGAGTGCCCAGGTGGAATCAGGAAGACTCACCTCCCTGAATTCAAATCTGACCTCAGACTTCCTAACTGTGTGACACTGGGCAAGTCACTACACCCTGTTTCCCTCAGTTTCCTCAACTGTGAAATGAGCTGGAGAAGGTAATGGCAAACCGTGTCAGCACCTTTGCCAAGAAAACCCCAAATGGGTCCAGTAAAGAGTTGGATGCAGCTGAACATCATCCCAGAACATCAGCCAGAAGGCACTTCAGCGGTCATCTAGCCTGACCTATATCCCTATTAAGCAGACATTTGCCAATGGGGAGAACCCCATTACATCCTCTGGCAGCTCATTCCATTTTGGAAAAACTTGCTATAAAAATGATGAAGACTGGGCTTACACTGAATTGCTTAAATATGCCTCAGAAACTTCTACCCATTCTTTATACCCAGGCTTGTCCTCTGGGGCCAAGCAAGTTCATTCCTTCTATTTGACAGATCTTCAGATAACTTTACCTGTCCTGACCTTAGTTTCCTCATTCATAAACTAAGAGGGTTAGACACACTCACCCCTAAAATCACCCTCAGCCTCTACATCTAGAATACCATGATCTTAGGTCTAAATTCCCACCTTCTCTTTTCCAGGCTAAACAGCCTCATTTCTTTCCATTAAAGTTCATGTAGCATAAAGTCAGGGCCTTATTTATCTTGGCTGCCCTTCTCCAGAGGATTCCTACCTCCACATCTTCTCCTTCCTTTCTTCCTCTTTTTCCCTCTTCCCCTCCTGCTCCCCTTCCTCACACTGATAGGATCACAGAAAGCAGATGCAGACAATAAGGGGGCCCAAGACTGAGACACACGTCCAGGGGGTGGGGAAGGGATGATGAGCCATAGAAGGAAACACAGATGGAATGATCTCACAAACAGAAAGAAATTAGGAGATATCATAAAAACCTGGGCGGGGAGGGGGGGGGGGGGGGGGGTTGAATGGTTAACTAACAGCCTCCAAAGCAAAAGAATTGTTGGGAAAGATGAAAACAGCCAGGGCCAATGGATTAGCAGTTAAGAGTTAACGAGTGACCTTGGAGAGAAAAGTTTGGGGTCAGAAGTCAAACTGATTCATTTCCTAGTGTCATGAAGTCTTGTCACACATATTACTTGATTTAAGCATCACAAAAATTCCTGTGTGGAAAGTGAAGGATTGTTATTGTCCTCATTCTATAGGTGAAAAACAAAAGAAGTGAGATGGGGCTAGGATCCTGCCAAAGGACAAGCAGCTTTTAAGCACCAAAACACAGAACCCCACCCCAACCCCCACCACCCAATATAGTCTTTCGGGTCATGAGTAGAAGAAACAACTTTATCATTCAAAGTTTGTTCATTTTTCCATTGTTTTCTCCTCTCCTGTTATCTCTAGGACTTTGGGTTTTGCTTCACAGGGGCATGCACACACAATGAAAATGCAAACACAGGCACAAACACAGAGAGAGAGAGAAAATTTGGAGCTAGACTAGACTCCTCACCACCTTTTAAAATGCACTGGGAGCTGAATAAAATTGTCCCAGTGTTTTCTGAGGGTGCTCTCGATTATGCAACAGCTGCTCCATCAGCCTAGATCTCCTGATACTTTTGTCTAAGGCTCTCATTCTTCTGCCAACACCTGGTAGAATCTTCCCCAGTGCAGTCTGGGTCCCAGCCATGGCTCCTGCTGTGTCTAATTGGGGCCATGACTGCCTTCTGCCTGGGCATGACCTTGAATGTGGGAGTCTGCCAGGAGCGTCTGCCAGAAGCAGAGCCCAACTATGCCGCTCTTCCCACTCCAGCAGGCACACTTGGAGCCCAGATAAAGGAATAGGACACAGGTTCCTTCCAAACTCTTTTTCAGAGAGCCTCTCACTTGGGTTTGGGTACAACCTTTTATTGGATATTGACTGCAGACACAACTTTGGAGGAGACTTTGTAGCAGGTCAGGGAGAGCATTTATTTATCCATTCATTCAGAAAGCCTTCTTTGTATGGTATTCTCTCACTGCAATGGGCTAACCATCTCTCATCCACGCTACATCAGTAGCTGCTGGTGGGTGCACCTGACTCCAATCTCTCCCCACTCCTGTCCATCCTCCACTCAGGCATCAAAGTGATTTTGTTAAAGCCCACTTCTGATCATGCCATCTCCTCAACTCAGTAAACTCAAGTGGTTCTCTATTACCCCAAAGATCAAATAAAAAGTCCTCTGCTTGGTCTTTAAAACCCTTCACAACTGGAGCTCTCCAAGGTACTTATACTTAATTGTCTTCCAGGAAGTCTGTGGTCCAGACTCACTGGCCTCCTTGCTGTTCCTCAAACACAAAAATATCTCCTACCTCCATGAATTTGTACTGGCTGTCCTCAACACCTTAAGTGCCCTCCTTCCTCATCTCTGACTCCTAGAACTTCTCTACAAAGATGGTTCCCAGAATGACATAGCAGGCCAAGATGGTGGTATAGGAGCAGCAAGGTACCGCAGCTCCCACATAGACATCTCAAATACCCATAAAATATGACTCTAAACAAATTTTAGGGCTCTAAAATGCACACAAATACACTTCCCACTGAAGGCAGCTGGGCTAGAAGGGACCATCTCAGCATTGGGAGCTGAAACCAGCCCAGCCTGAAACCGCAGCATGGCCCCAGGGGCAGCAGAGGAGCTGAGCCCAGCCACAGCTGGAGCTTCAGGAGAGTGGATCAGCAGCAGCTGTGGCAGTTTCCAGAATTATCAAGCCATAAGAAAAAAAGAACTAAGTGAAAGGTCAGTGGATCTTGGTTAAAACTGGGGGAGAAAAGCAGGTCCAGTCAAACTGCCTCCAGGGCAAGGAAATGGCAGAAGCAGCAGCCCTACAGCCACCTCCACATAGCTACTTCAGAGCTCCTGGCCTGCAGATTGCAGGGGGGCCAAGCAATCATTCAGAGGCCAAGTGCTCTTGTGTTGAGCAGCCTGGATCCGGATCATGGTCTGGGGTGGTAGTGCTGGGGTGCATTTTCAGTGAGCCAAAGCTGGTGGGGGCCCCAAAAAAAACGACAACCCCCTAATAGCTCTGGCAGCTGGGAAAACCCCAGAGATTTGGAATAGAGCTTTTCCCTCTGGAAGCAGAGTTCCACAGAGCTAAAAAAAATCATTGACTGGCCAACCATGAGCAGGCAAAGGAAGCAAAGTAAGAACAGCAACCAAACTCTAGATTCCTTCTTTGGGGACAAGAAGGATCAAAGTATGGAACGGGAGGAAGACAACACAGTCAGAACTCCTGCACCAAAAGCTTCCAAGAAACATGAAAACTGTCTAAAATCCAGAGATCAGCTTAAAAAGGATTTTGAAAACCAAATGAGAGAAGTGGAGGAAAAATTGGGAAGAGAAACAAGAATGATGCAAGAAAATCTTGAAAAGAGAGTCAACAACCTGACTGAAGAAAATAACACCTTAAAAAATAGATTAAATCAAATGGCAAAAGAGGCCCAAAAAGCCAATGAGGAGAAGAATGCCTTA
>CM053585.1:374570869-374597930 GCA_028646515.1 Pseudochirops corinnae
TTTCAATGAGATATTTCACATCGCCTTCTATTTTTTCATTTGTTTTGATCTGTTTAATAGTATCTTGATTTGTCATAAAGTCATTTGCTTCCATTTGCTCCACTCTAATTCTGAAGGAATAATTCTCTTCAGTGAGCTTTTGAGATTCTTTTTCCATCTGGCAAATTTGACTTTTTGAGCCATTCTTCTTCTCATTGGCTTTTTGGGCCTCTTCTGCAATTTGAGTTCATCTATTTTTTAAGGTGTTATTTTCTTCAGTCAGGTTGTTGACTCTTTTTTCATGATTTTCTTGCACCATTCTCATTTCTCTCCCCAATTTTTCCTCCACTTCTCTCATTTGGTTTTCAAAATCCTTCTTAAGCTCCTCTGTGGCCTGTACCCAGCTTTTATTTTTCTTGGAAGTTTTTGGTGTGGGAGTTCTGACTGTTTTGTCTTCCTCCTGTTCCATGCTTTGATCCTAGAGAGGGAATCTAAAGTTGGATTTCTGAGTTTGGATTGCTTCCTTTGCCTGCTCTTGTTGCCAGTCAATTAATTTGATTTTTTGAGCCACAGTAGAACTCTGCTTTCAGAAGTGAGAGCTTTGTCCCTAATCACTGGGGTTTTCTCAGCTGCCAGAGCTGTTAGGAGGCACAGTCTCTGCAGCTCCCACCAGCTTTGGCTCACTGAATACGCATCTTTGGACCACCACCCAAGACCACAATCCTGATCCAGGCAGCTCAAGGCAAGAGCACTTAGACTCTGAATGATTACTTGGCCCCTCTGCAATCTGCAGGCTGGGAGGTGTGAAGCAGCCATGTGGACGTGGCTGAAGGGCTGCTGCTTTGGCAGCTTTCTTGCCCTTGGGGCAGCCAGCCAGACAGCTTTTCTCCCCCAAATTTATCTGAGTTCCACTAACCTTTCACTTTGTCCTTGTTTCTTATGGGTTGATAAGTCTGGAAACTGCCAAAGCTTCCAGTGATCCACTCTCTGGAGTGCTCCAGCTGTGGCTTGTCCTGGGCACCCTGGGGCTAAGCAGTAGTTTCAAGCTGGGCTGGGCTCACCTCCCAGCTCTCTGTGATAAGCCCTTCCTGTCCCTCCTGCTGGGCTACCCCCAGTGGGAGATGTGTTTTTCTGTACTTGTATGAGTTCTGGAGCACTAAACTTTGTTTAGAGTCATATTTTATAGGTATTTGAGGTGGCTATGGTGGGAGCTGTAGAATTCTCCTGCTTCTACACTGCCATCTTTGCCACAGTTTCTTTATCCATTAAATGAGACAGTTAAATTAGCTGGCCTCTACTTTCAAGTGCTCATGATTAAAAAACCAGAGCTGAAGAGAAAATTTGACTTTCAAGTACTAGAGGCAAGAGAAGTATGAGAAGGTAAACAGGAAAAAGAAACCATAAGGAACCTAATAAAGTTGAACTAGTTACATTCCTACATGGAAAAACAATAATGGTAACTCATGAGACTTTTCTCAGTATGAGGATAGTTGGAGGGAATATATGTGTGTGTATGTATGTATGTATGTACATATGTGTGTATGTATGTATAGGAGGGTATATGTGTGTATAAATACATATGTGAGTGTGTGTATATATGTGTACATGTATACATAGACAGAGGTCACAGGATCAGTTGAATAGGAAGGGATGATATCTAAATATAAAATTAAGAGGTGAGAGAGGAATATAAGAGAGAGGAGAAAGGGAGAGATAGAATAGGGTAAATTATCTCATATAAAAGAGGCAAGAGAAAACTTACAATGGAGGGGAAGAGCAGGAAGGTGAAAGGGAAGGGTCAACCTCACCCTCGTTGAATTTGGCTTAAGGAGGGAATAACACACACTCATTTGGGTGTCTTACCCTACAGGAAAGTGGGGGGAAGGGGATAAGAAGGGAGATGATAGAAGGGAGGGCAGAGTGGGGAAGAGGATAGTTAGAAGCACACATTTTTGAAAATGGACAGGGTCAAAGGAGAAAATAGAATAAGTGGGGGGAGACAGGATGGAGGGAAATATAGTTAGTCTTTCACAACATAACTACTATGGAAACATTTTGCATGACTACACATGTACAGCCTATATTGAATTGCTTGTCTTCCCAGTGGAGGTGGGTGAGGAGGAAAGAAGAGAAAGAATCTGGAAATCAAAGTTTTAAAAACAAATGTTAAAAAAAATTGTTTTGGGGAGTGGCTAGGTTGCTCAGTGAGTAGAGCACTGGCCCTGGAGTAAGGAGGACTTGAGTTCAAATCAGCCTCAGACACTTAACACTTACTAGGCATGTGACCTCGGTCAAGTCACTTAACCCCAATTTCCCCTCCCAAAAAACAATTTGTTTTTTACATGCTGCTAGGAAATAAGATATACAGACACTGGAGTATAGAAATGCATCCTTGCCCTACTAGAAAGGTAGAGGGGATATGGGAGAGGATATAAGAGAGAGCAGATTGGGGGAAGGGGCATTCAGTAGGCTCGCTATCTTGCAGTAGAGAGATAGGGGAAAGATGGGGGGAATTTGTAACTCAAAATTTTGTGGAAATGAATGTTGAAAACTAAAAATAAATTTTAAAAATAAATAAATAAATTAGCTGTCCTCTGACATCTCTTCTACCTCTTGATCTGTGATCCAATCGCCCCCTCCACTTAATAATGATCTTGATGCATACATTGGTTTTTAGCCATATGTTCTCCAACACATAACAAGGGTCTATGAATGTATTCTTCCATCCATGCCCACTATAATCTCCCCTACAACTTTCTAGAACATATCTCAGTAGCTGATATATCCTAAAAATGCACATACTGCTTCAGTTGCATTATTGATGGACTTCTCCAGAGTTAGACAGGATGGTTCTTGACAACAGGTATACACTCTATCCCTGCCATGGCAGTATTATTAGAAATGGAGTAACACTTCATGGGTCCGTGACACATCACCCCATCAAGAAAAGGCCATCTGCATGTCTACGATTCCTCCAGATAACTAGGGAATGTTTTTTAAGTGTTACAGCTCTGACAAGATGACTGTTTTAGGTGACATTTTTTTCAAAATGTGTCATACTTCATATGTATAATGGTTATTGTATTTCTTGCCTTCTCAATGAGTAGGAGAGGGGCTAGAGGAGGGAGAGAATCAGGAACTGAAAATACAAATTTAAAAAAGAAAATTAAAATGTGTCATACACATGCCTCACTTTTGAAATAGGGGTCATTGGGTTAGAGAGCCTCTAAGGTTGCTGCCAACTCTTTGATTAGACTCTGTTCTATTCTATTCTCATCTCTACTCTTCAATTCTGCTCCAGTCTGATCTGGCCTGTTCCTTCATGACCTTCAGCAAATCGCTGGACCCCGTCTCTGGACCTCTTTAAAAAAAGTAGATGTTAGACCATATGACCTCCAGGGTCACTTCCAACTTCAAGATCTTTTAGATACTTTATTCACTTCAGTTCCATGGATTTCTCTTCTATTGGATTCAATTATAGTGATTTCTCTCCTAGCCTAGAAAACCATGATCCTTAGTTAATGAGGCTAATAGACTTAGGTTTTCTTCTAAGGGAAGATGTGTTGGATTGTAATATATATTGAGCTTGGGGGATATTTATTCTCCATGGGAAAAGTCATGATGTGTAGGAAATTTGAAAAGAACCATAATGAACCTAGAACTCAGTAGTTCCATGATTTCCTGAGGTAATTAATTGGTTTTCCCATTGTGCTTGGTTTGGGGT
Organism: Pseudochirops corinnae; assembly: GCA_028646515.1. Taxonomy (NCBI): domain Eukaryota; kingdom Metazoa; phylum Chordata; class Mammalia; order Diprotodontia; family Pseudocheiridae; genus Pseudochirops; species Pseudochirops corinnae. The sequence continues at coordinate 374,574,573 of CM053585.1, forward strand.
ACATTTGCTTGTCCCCTTTGACATGAGGGCTAGAAATTATCTTCCATATTGCACTTGAACTTTGGGGGTACCAACTTAGTAACTGACATTCAAGTGTACTGAATGAACTACTTATATTTACCTGAGTTCAAGTTCCAGTCTTGACATTAATTAGCAGTTTAACACTGAAAATCCCACTTCCAGCTCTAAATACTATGATCTTATGGCCTGTTTCATTCCATTCTCTTCCTAATCCTAAAAACAGACATCTTGGAGTCTGTTTATAAAACAGAAGGAATATTAGCTCATCACTTAGTGTACCAGGATTTCTAGGTTGTTCAAAGAGAATGCTTAGAGATAAACTAAGAATTACCAAAGTCTGATTGTTATTATTCAGAGAGAGGTTCTTTCCTCTTTTCCCAGCTAAATCTAGATACCCAGATAGAAAGAGAACCTTCAGCATCAATGGATCAGGCACACAGTCATTATAGGTCAGACTTGAATGCAGGTCTTTCTGTCTCCAGAACACAAGGTCCCACAGCTGATAAGTCAGTATTTGAACTCAGGTCATTTGCTTCCAAATACCTTGATCATTCCATGACCCCATAAATCAAGAGTTTGAGTTAGCTCATGACTAAGATCCCTTCTGATTTTGACCTTCTATGATTCTGTGACATGCACACACACACACACACACATACATGCATACATACATACCATACATACATACACTCCTTCAATTCCTGTCAATCAGAGCTCACAACTGGTTTCCTCCACTTTCCTATTTTGTTTTTCTTTTCCTATCTAAGTGTCCTCTTAGCACCTGCTCTTACTCTCTTGGGCATGTTTTTGTTCTAGCATGAAGATGAGCTCCCCATGGTTCACTACCATGAGGTAGCTGACACTAGCCATAAGAAAAGGAACCTGCATGGACTCCGGATTTTCTATGGTTTTTCACTGCGACATAAGATGTCCTGATTTGCCAACCTTCTCACTCTTATGTTTTTAGTTACATGCTTTGGGAACCTCTGCTGAGCTTGGGTAAATGATCATTATTATTAAAAATTCCCACAGCTCATATAGACCAAACACACCCTGCCCCATTTCACAATGTGCAGCATGTCTTATCTTCCTCCAGAGCAGGAAAGGTTGGGGGCCCTCATTGTCAACATGCACTCCTTGGATTCAATTTCCCTAGAATCATAGGCTTGTAGGACTTCAAAGAACCTCAGAAAAGAGAGGATGGTGTAATGGAAAGAACTCTAAATGAATATCAAGGAGAACTGGGTCCTTCAAATCCTTGCTTTTCTACTTTGTTACCTTCCCCTCTCCGGGTTTCCCTACAAACTACCAAACAAGGAGGAAAAGAAAGAGACAGACAGACAAATAGCTTCTAGTAATAATTGCCCTATTTTCCTATTTCCTAGCATTCAGAGCCTCAGAAAACCTGTGGAGGGGAAGTTGGTGGCCACTGTGGGACTGATCCATTTCTTTCTCACTTGGTCTTCTAGACAGATTCTGATGGAGGATGAGGGGAGAAGGAGAAGGGGAAGAAGAAGAAGAAGAAGAAGAAGAAGAAGAAGAAGAAGAAGAAGAAGAAGAAGAAGAAGAAGAAGAAGAAGGAGTCATGCTTTATGTAGCAATTTAAGGTTTACAGAATGCTTTACAAATGGGTTCAGAGTCACCCAGCTAGTAAGTGAAGATGAATTTGAACTCAGATATTCCTGACTCCAGGACCAGAACTCTACTCACTCCATCTCCTAGGTGTTCTAAAATATTATTGCCTTCCTGCTAATTAGAACTGTAATACTTCATGGCCAGGGGGAGCACCAATACATCTTCAGCTAAACAGTTAGAGCAAAGCATAAACGATATACTTAGACACTAATCACTGCTGATATACTAATGACCCCTAAGGATGACAAAGAGCATGGGAGAAGGTGTTGGTGGTTAGTTTGACCAATCTGAACCTTCACCCCAGGGCTTGTTTGTCTTGTACCAGGCCTGCAAAGATCCCCAAAGCAAGATGCTTTCTTCTGCATTGGGGAAATAGAGATAAGCTTCATCATACACCAAGAGTTATCTGGGCTAGGATTTCAGAAAGCCTTATGTTAAGGATAAGAGATGGGTGCAAGGGAATGAACTGAAGAATGATTGGTGAGAAGTTCCTCTAAGGTTAAATCTGATACATTGGTCTCCTGAGCTAGGGGCTGAGCAATATGTGGCATATAAGTTATTTTTTTTATTTGGAGGAGCTTACCATGCTTCAAAATTTTTAAAATTTCCAAGAATTTATTTCCAATATATGTTTGGAAAGGAACTTTTAAAGAAAAAAATTTAAATAACTTTTCTCTAAACCAGCACATTCTTGCTACCAATAATCTCTTTGAGAGCATAAATCAAGCAGGAATATCTCTGGATTGAAGACCAAGAACAATTCTGTTAACTTTTATGACCTAAGTCATCATTGCTTTACAAAATTGCCCTACTGATTCACAATTCTGCCGCCGGTGAATTAATCTGTCTATCTTCTGATAGCCTGGCCAACACTGACATTTTCAGTCTTTTATCAGTTTTGCTAATTTAATGGATGTGAGGTCAGACTTCACAAGTCTTTTGATCTGAATTTTACTGATTATTAAGGATTCCAAACAATCATCTGAATGGTTAATGGTTAGAAATTTTGTTTGTTTTTTGTTTACAAAACTTTGTTTCTTTAGAGACTCTTATAGTTTGGCTATTTCTTCATAGTATCACTGAATCTCTGATTAGGAAGGGACCTCAGAGATGGTCTAATTCAAATCATATCTAAACCAGAATCACTTCTGCATTATCCCCAGAGAATCAGCACCCAGTATCTATTGGAAGAAACCCTATGACAAGGAACTCATTGTCTCATTTTTGGGAGGAAACTGAGGCAGGAAGAAACTTTGAGGTTGTCCCAACCTTCAGTTTTCCTTTCTGTTGAGATAAAATGTGCCACTTTGTAGCATGCAATTATAACATTTAAAGGTAAAAGGAATCTTTGGGGTCATCAAATCCTCCCCAGTGGTTGAGTTAACTAAGCCCCAGAGAGAACAAGACTTTGCCCAAGTTCACATGGCTGGTAGATTCTGGCCCGGACGCCCCAACCTACATCTCCTCCCTCTAAATCCACCACTCTTACACCATGGGTAGCTCTACCCCACTGACCAAACTTTGACCCTCTGGGTTCAATCAAAACAAAAATATAATTCTTCCTTTCACAGCATGGCCCTGCAAGGATGGAGAAAGAGATGAGAGCAAGCAGTAGTCCAAACCTCCTCCTGACTTTGCCTTTCTTTGTACCTTCAGAGCGTAGAACAACGCCTGGCATGTAGTAATCCCTTAATAAATCTTTACTGACTGACTAACCAACAAAGAACTGCTGCTCGGGTGAAATGATGCCAATCTTGGGAGAAAGGGACTGCTTGAGAAGGGGAGCAAGCCGGTGTAATCAGGCATGGACACCAGAAGTGGGGAGAAGGAGCAGCAGATTTACAAAGTGCAGGAAGAGAGCAGTTACAACATGGTGGATTAAAATTCCAGAGGGTAGACAGCCAAGGAGTGACAGGATGTTCTTAGAATAAAATTTAAAAGACACAAGGACAAGCAATTGTGATGAGTAAACGAAGGGGAAGTTGTCCAAAGAATCCAATGTGGCCACAAAGGGAATGTAGCAACCTACCTCAAGTTTAAGATTCATTAAAATATTAATTAATTAATTAACTGTTACCTGGAGAGAAATGAAACTTGTCCTGCTTGACTGTAGAGGCCAAAAATAAGGGCAATGAATGAAAATAGCAGATTTCAGCTAGAAGTCAGGAGAATTTTCCTAATGAGTAGAGTTGTGCCAAACCAGAGTGGATGGTCCTGTAGAGGCATACATTCACTCTCATGAGAGGTCTTCAAGAAAAGAAAAAGTGAGGAAATGGGAGGGATTTTATGGAAAGGATTCTCATTCAGTAAGGATTGGATTCCATAGCCTTCTAACTCATTAATTCTGTGACTCGTTCCTTCTAACATATTAACACAAATACCACCTACCTGGAAAGAGAGAGAGACAGAGACAGGAGAAACAGACAGACAGACCAAGAGCCTCCCTTTTTCCAAACCAAACATGACCAATTCTTTCCACTGACCTTCACATGGCCTGGTATTCAGTTCTTTCCACATCCTCACGATAGCCCTCTGTTCTCTAGCTTGTCAGGGTCTTTCTCAAGCCCTGAAACAACACTGTAGATATAGCCTGATCAGAGCAAAGGTCAGCAGAATGGTCACTGCCTTCATTCTACCTGCCATAGGTCATGTTAGCTGTTTGGCTGCCATATTTTTGAAGTCTATGTTCTTTGGCACTTCCTAGGTTTTCTTCCTACCTCACTGGGGTGTAGACATGACCTTAGGGTCTTAGGATAACTTCTGCTAAGTCTTGTATAGCTAAAAAGATCCAGCAATATCATAGGATATTGCAAAGGTCTAGGCAAGTCTGAGAGGCTCTTCACCAGATTGGCCACAGACTGACAAATTGGTCAGCCTTATAATTCTCAAAAAGCATCTCCTAAGTTTAAAAAAAAAAAAAAGATTGACTTAGTTCAGTAGCTGGCACATGGTAGGCACTTAATAAATGTGTATTGACTTAAGATCTGAGTCAGCAGAGGCAGGCCTCTGACCAAGGAAATCTCTGACACTCTGAGTATTCAGGTATTGATGAAGACATTATCTAATTATCTCAATTAGGATCTTTGTGGTCATTTCTTTGGGGTTAAAAAATAAATCCCATTTCATTTCAGATAAAGTCCATCTGTGATTGAGTTCCTACTGTGCTATCTACCTATGGGGGAGATCAAAGGAGTTTAAGAGCCAGCCTTAATCTTAAAGAAGTCTCCTTGCAGAGATAAGACAGAGCCTATAGAGTGACTGATCCCTTCCCTCCTATGCTGAATATTCCCTATTCAGGTTGCTAGCACATGGGAGTTTTAAAGTTTAACCACACCTCTCCCTCTCCCTTCCCTCAAGGAAGGGGCAGATTAGTCTTGCTAATAGTTGAAATTTACATAACATTTTAAAATCAATTTAACACACATTTATTAAGAACTTACTACATGTCAGGTACAGGTACTGGGAAATAAAATGGAACAATCCTTGGTCTCAAGGACGAGTGTGACTATGCCAGGCCATTGAATTATTTTTGTGGAGTCAATGCCCTCCTGACTCTTCCCTCAACTCCCCTTCCCTCTGCCCTCTCTCCTTTAGGAATCCTCTATAGGTGGAAATATTCTGTGCCATAAGCTCCAAGGCTCATTGACATCTCCATGCCATTGAAATCAAGGAAGGCAATGCAATCAGTGAAGCTGCACCAGCTGTCCCTTATATAACCCATAGTCCTTCCCCCCAAGCACATGGATGAACTGCCATGTGGCATTGAAGGACACCCAAGTGTTCAGGCAACAAGCCAGGAGGGATGATGAGAGGCTGCCAATCCCTGAGGGCCACCTCAGAAGGGCATCCCTCAATGGAGAAAATAATTGCCTTTGAGGTTAGAGAACCTGAGTTCTAATCCTGCCTCAGTCATTGCTTGTGTGATCATGGGCAAGCCATCCAGCTTTGCTGGGACTCGGTTTTTCTCATGTATAAAATGGAACATTTAGATTAAATATCTTTTGAGGTTCCACTCAGTTCTAGATCTATGATCAAACAATTCTGTTATCCCCTTCCCCTTTCTATGGACTAAATATCATCTCACCCAACCACCTGCACGAGCTGGGGATATATCCTGTGTGTGCCCTCTGACTTCTGGACCAAGTCACTCCCTGCCCCTCTCTTCATGACCCTAGACATCCTAGATTCTGCATTATGGCTTTCCTCAGGCAGGAAAGGCCATCATTATAATGATGGCCTGTTTGTTTCAGAGACTCTTCTGTGAAAACCTCTGCTTTCTGGCATCCCCTGCTGAGCACCAGGACAGGAGGCCAACCAGCCTGGAAGAAGCAGTCCCTGGGCCTCTCTTGGCTTTCCCCCACCACTGAGTAGAGGATTGACAATATGAGAGAGGGGAAAGAGACAGGGAGGCAGATGAAAGAGGTGGGGAGAGGAAGAAAGAGAGGATAACAGGAAGAAGAAGAGAAAAGGAATGAGAGGAAGAAGGAAAGAAGGAGGGAATGAGAGAGAAGAGGAGAGAGGGAGTGAATGAGAGAAAGAAGGAGAAAAGGCAAGAGAGAGAATGAGAGAGAGAGGAAGAGAAGGAGAAGGAGGGAATGAGAGGAAGGAAAGGAGGGAATGAGAGAGAGGAAGAGGAGAGAGGGAGAGAATTAGAGGAAGGAGAGAAGGAAAGAGAGGGAATGAGAGAGAGAAGAAGAAAAGGAGAGAGGGAGAAAGAACGCTTTCCTCAGGAGAGTCACAAATACATTCTCTCAGCCAGGAGTGAACTCTCAGACCATCCCTCATTCAGCCTCCTGCTCCTTCTCCATCCTGTTCTTCCCATTAATTCCTGTGGAGGATGATGAGATTGTTGAAGGTGCTTTGTTCGTATGAAAATCCTCTCTTAGTTCTGGGTGTCTCCCTGTGCCCCCCAAAGTGTCTCTATTTCCCGGTTTATCTTTGTCTTCCAGTGTGACTCTCTGTGTTTCTCTATGTCTCTTTCTCTCATGTTTATGGATATCACCAGGCCCAGCCCAAATGCCCCAACTTCAGTACTCTATAGAGTCCAGTCTAATCCCATTTCACAAGCACATACTAAGCACTCACTGGGTGTGGGTCCCTGCGTCCTCTGCTGGGGTGATACAAAGGGTGATGAGTAGTTCGAATGTGGACATGGTGGTGATGCTGCCGGAGCTTTGCCCAAACCCACCCCTGGTTCACCTCCCTATTTTCAGCAATCTATAGTGGGTGTATTTGGAGAGCAAGGCATCAATTAGCTTAGAAGGAAAGTAGAAGGAAGGTGAACAGAGTACTGGCTCTGGATTCGGGAAGATCTGAGTTCAAATCCTGCCTGAGGCTTCCTGTGTGACCCTGGACAAGTCACTTCACTTCTGCCTCAGATTCCTCATCTGTAAAAATGGAGATAATGACACCTACCTGCCAGGTTCGTTTTAAGGATCATATGAGATAATGTTTATAAAAGGCATTGCAAACCTTGAAGTGCTGTGTAAATGCTAATGATTCAGATTCATATTAGACTCCAGCAACCAAGCGCCACCACCCTTAGACCACCACCCAGTGCCTGTGTCAGAGGGCATTGGTGCACATGTGCAGCCTTTCTTGGGGTCTGAAGTATCCCCCTTGCTCACCATGTGCCTTCTGACTACTCGTGAGAACTGCCTACCGCCTCCTGGCCCTGAATCAGCTCTAGGGGGTAACCTGGAATAGACCAAAATATTACAAACACATATACACACATGTGCATGTATGTACATTTTAATAAGAGTAGCTAATATGTATACGGCACCTACTATGTCCCAGGCAGAGACAGTCAGATGGCTCAGTGGATAGAACACCGAGCCCAGAGTCAGGAAGACCTGAGCTCAAATCTGATCTCAGACACTTACCAGTTTTGTGACCCTGAACAAGTCACTTAACCTCTGTCTGCCTTAATCCAATGGAGAAGAAAATGGCAAACCACTTCAGTATCTTTGCAAGAAAGCCCCATGGACAGTACTGGTGTGCTATGGTCCCCAGGGTCACAAAAAGTCAGACATCTCTGAAGGACTTAACAACGACGCGTCAGACTCTGAACAACAATAATGTGTGAGGTCCTGGGCTAAGCCTTTGGCATGATTATCTTGGTTAACCCTCACAATGATCCTTGCAGGGAGGTGCTGCTTATGTATGTGTATGTGTGTACATATATACACATGTGTGTGCATGGGGGGAGAGAGGTGTGTATAGACATTTATTGTAGGGTATGTATGTGTGTACATATGTATATGTGCACACGTGTTCACACCCATCTCATAAGGATGCCATGTGCTGCGGGGAAAGGTGTACCCATGATGGAGTCAGAGGGGTTTGGTTTAAATCCCCCCTGACTCTCATTGCCCAGGTGCTCCATCTGTAATGTGGGGGGGAGTGGTAACAGGGGATAGACTAAACAGGCTTGGACACCCCCTCCAGCTCCAAAGCTTCAATGGGAGGATGATCTCTTGTCTTCACACCCACTCCTATCCCTTTTCTTGGGGTGGGGGCGGGCGTCTCCTTTTCTCATCAAGGATCTCATTAATATGCCTTAGATAAACTATTTTTTAATGATCTTATGCTTTATTAAAATAGTAAAGAATCACAGAGCAGAAGAAAACAAACAGCCAAAGCTGCCCAGAACCTTTCCAACAACCAGTGGTGGCCAGGAGGGTTCCCCAGCTCTTTAACACAGGTGGGGCTGTCCCCACATTTGGACATAGACACACATATACATGTGCACACATACATGCAGTCACACATGCACACAAGTGTGTGCACACACTCGCGCACATACACATGCACACACACACCTCCTCCCAGAACAAAAGGCAGGAAGTCAGGACTCCAGCACGCCAAGCCAAGCCAAGTGAGGGGCCATATGGCTGCTTCCAAACCAACTCCCCTGCCTGGGAGAATTGAGGCGCATCCTTCCCTCCAGCCTCTCTCTCCTTTCCAGATACTTGGAAAGAACAAAGTTGGCTTCGGAGCCTGGGACACAACCTCCCTCTCCACTCCTCCTGGTCCCATCTGCTCTAGGAGTGTGTGGTCACCCCGCTCTAACACTCTCCCTGCTTCAGTGGGGAGAAATTCTGGATGCGACCACAGATGTGAGCACATGTGCACACACACACACACACACACACACACACATACACACACACACACACACACACACACACACACACACACACACACACACACACCAGTCTGAGCAAAGCTGCTAACTGACCTGGCCAAAAGTTCCTATTTTCCTCATCTCACCTCCCTTTTTTGCACAAACACTCAAGGCAGAAAATTCCCTCAAGGACAAAGGAAATAGAAACCCAAGGATGATGGGAAATGCGTGGTCACCTCCACTTCCTGCCCTCTTCATGTCTCACAGGATGCGTGATCCTTGGATCACTTCTAGAAACACCTGGTACATCAGGCAATCAAAGCCACAGTACAGATCTCAGGATCTAGGTTCAGGAATGGCGTGAGCCCATATAGATAACAGCAGTACACAATATTACGAGACAAGGGCCTCAAAGAGGCCCCAGCCAAAAGTTGTGGGAAGGTTTAGAAGCAAAGGGAAATGAGTCAAGGGAGCCTCAAGGGCTGGGGGCCGTTATTGGAGCTCCCTTTCAAAGGTCAGTAAGCAAAGAGAATCTAACAGCCAGATGGAGGGTACCAGCAGAGGCAGGAAGGGGCAGAAGCATGGGGGTGCTCTGGGGTGTCAGGATGGCAGAATGTGAAATAGGGCAGCGAGGGCACAGGGACCAGAGGGCGGCTGCCCTTCAATGCTACCAAAGGGTTTTAAGCTTTACTCAGTAGGCAATAGGGAGCCAGGCGATGTTTTTGAGCAAAGGGGTGATGTGACCAGATGAACAAATGAGGATTAACAGAAATCACAAGGCTATAAATCGGACAGAACCCAGTTGTGCTTCCAGTAAGCCCCCACTAAGAGCCAAGCAAAAATCTATTCCACAAGGGAAATCATGCATTCAAAAGCAGTGAGCATTATGAGTTCATGATGCTTCCTCTTAAAAAATATACCTCAGCAAATAAAACGGCAGGCAAAGGGAAGACCAGTCTAGGCAGGGGCCTAAGGGGTCATCTATTCCGAGCTTTTATTTTCCAAACAAGGAAACTGGGCCTCCATGTCCCCACCTGTACCATAAGGCATCAGGATGTGGGCTGGATTTGGAGGCCAGGCTTGGCTTCACACCCTGGTTTTGCCACTTCTTGGGTTCCTCACGTACATTCCTTCCCTCCCAAGGTTGTTGGAGGAAAGCGTCCAGCCTAGAAGGCTTACAGTCAGATGGAGCTGCAGGTCATCACTATCATCCAATGGGCCATTTGGAGTGGGCGGGTCCAGCCCCTTTCACTGGTCACTTCTGTTGACTGAGTTAAGAGGAGGTTGGAGACTCTCCCCACAGGTGCCAGGCAATGCGGTAATTTCCTCGTGACAGGTATAAAATGCCCATCCATTTTTCTTGCCGTCAGTAAGAACGGGTCCAAAAACAGTTTGCACACCCACCGAAAAGATGCAGCCACAAGAAAGATGCTGGCATTTAATTTCTCCATTAGACAGATTGAAAAACAATGCTCTTCTCTCTCCATTCATCAAAGAGAGAAATTTATGGCTACACTGCGGAACATTCCAACGTGTGCCCGGAGTAATAAAGCCCTCCCAACATGATCAGGAGCTCCAGGCTCCTTCTGGGGGCAAGAGACAGGGCGCACTTCTCATTCTGGAGCTGATGAATCAGACCCGGGGCACTTGGGTTAACAAAGACACATAATCAAGGGGTGGAAGGACACAGCTCCCTGCCTGCTGGTCACCACCACTGCCAAGCACGTCTGGATGAGCCTGGAGATTTGCAAAGGGCTTGACAAGCATGCCCTCCCTTGGGATGTGCAATGGCCCTGTGAGCTAGGGCTGTGCCTATGATTTCTTCCCATTTTACAGAGTAGAATACTGAGGGTAGGTGAGGTTAAATGATCTGAAGGTCCCACAGCAAGATTTGAAGCCTGGTCCTTTGGACTTCACCACAGAAAATCCAAAGAGTAAAGAGCATGTCCAGTTAGACACATTCTCCTGACCCTCAGACCTTGCCCATGCTTCCTGCACTGCAGAAGCCTGGTCTTCACAGACACACCTCTTCTCCAGTTTTCTTTCTAGTGATCACAGTTAGTCACCTTGTACGCTGGCAAATAAGGGGATTGTCTACACAATCATGGCTTCAGGAGGTCCTCCTGATCACCAGGGTGTCCCCCACCTGATCTCTGGGGTCTACAAGCTTCAGGGACAGAGTCCTCCTTTGGATTAAGCCTCTTACAATGTTATAGAGTGACTGGTTTCAAAGCTTGTTAACAAAACTCCTACTTCTTCTCTCAAAGCCGGCTCCTTACATCTAAGGGAGCCTTTCTGCTGCTGACAATGGAAAGCTCTAGGGTCTGCGCTTCCCTGAATACGTGGGGAATTTTGCTCAAGGGAGAAAAAGATATTTAATGGATTTAGGGGGAAAACACCTAGCCCAGGCCAAACACACGAACCCAAGGAAGTGGCTTCTATAAATTGATAATACAGCAGTAACAATGAGGATACAAGACACGTCATTACTTCTGAAAGGAGAATGGCAATGAATCACCCATCAATTCATGTTCTCCGTCCAGAAGGGCCTCCCAGCCAGCTCTCTGAGAAGAGGAAAAGAGTCCATTGACCACCAGGGAGAAGAGGTCAGAAGCATAAAAAGCAACCAAGATGGGAAGAAAGGGAAGAAAACTCTCCCCAGGGATGCTCCTTAAGTAGGAGAAGCAAGAGGTCTGGGTGCAAATCCTACTCTGATGCTCACTATCTGTGTGACCCTGAACAAAACACTTCAGTGTCCTGGGCCTTAGGACACTGTTAAATGAGGAGACTGGACAAGAGGGCCTCTGGGGTCTCTCCCAGCTCTACGGCTAAAATCCTCCTCAAATTCTTTCATCTACTCAGATCTCAGACTCCTTGCTAGGATCAAGGCCACTCAGATCTGCCCCCGAGGGTAGAGAGAGGTGTGATCACACCACACTTTGGCCAATCAGAAGGTCAGTGGAGATGCCTCCCCCCATCATGGGACAGTCAAGTCACTTTTGAACCAAGGGGCCCCACCCTCTTAACAACAGAAAGTTACTTCCTCAATCAAATCACAAAACATGTTATCATCATTTTTCCTGGAACCAAGTGGGTGAGGAAAGAGTCATTAGACCCCTGTTCTTAAAAGTTAAATGATAACTTATGGTCTGGGCCTGCAATGTCAGTTCTGTGTGGACATTACTGGGGAGAAAATTCCATCTCACAAAGCAGACCAGAAGCAGTCCTAAAAAGTCTTCTGGGGCACTAAGAAGTTAAATCACTTGCCTGGGGTCACCCAGCCATTGTCAGAGATTGTACTTGAGCCCCATGGGCCTGACTGTGTTCACCTGTCTAACCACTGTACCACACAACTCCTTCTGGAACGTAATTCATTCTTGGCACTACCCTAATGATCCCCTGACATGCCTTCTCATGTTATATAAGGTGCTAGTGACTGTATTGTCAAGAATGGCCAGCCAGGCAGGCTCTCCACAAGACTAATCCTCCTGGGTGGGGCTCATTCTTGAAAACAGAGCTGCTCTTCACTTTCATGTGTGTCATGGGCCCCCACTCTAGCAGTCACTCTGGTGAAGTCTTCAGACCCCTTCAATGTTCTTCAGATACATAGACTAAAAAACATAGGATTACCAAGGAAACAAAATGCATTGAATACAGTTATCAGAATATTTTAAAAACCAATCTCAAGGATCCCAGGTTAGGACTCCTGCTCTAATCTGTTGTTAGTCAAGAACCAACACCTTAGTGCAGTGGTTCTCAACCTGTGGGTCGCAACCCCCTTGGAGGTCAAACAACTCTTTCACAGGGGTCACAGGAGTCGCCTAAGAACATCGGAAAACACATATTTCGGATGGTCTTAGGAACCGAGACACCGCTCCTCCAACCATCTCCAGGCAGGTCCGCCCACATGCAGATACGCCCATATATGAGTATTAAAGGGTCAGGACATTAAGAAGGTTGAGAACGACTGCCTTAGTGTGACTGAGTTTCTGCATCCTTCCAAAGAGGAAGAGTGCAGTGGGTTCCCTCCAGTGGACCTGAAAAATGGACTAGATGGTCTTCGGTAGGAAAAGACACATATGAGTGGGGACAACACTAGGATGGCAGATGAAAAGCTCCCTTAGATGAACATTTTCATAGTGTTTTAAGAGTCCCCAAATCCTTTCCTTGCCAACAGCCCAATAACGCAGAAAGTACAAGCATTTTCCTATTTTAAAAACAAAGAAACTGATTTTTATAGGACAATCTAATCAGTAAATGGCAGTCAGGACTCAAACCCAAGCCCCAGCATCTCCAGAGAAGCACTCTGCCTCTGGGATTGGGATGCAAAATCTCTCAGCTCCTGTCTTAGCAATTTCCTCCTCTATGAAATTCTATGTAAAAGGGGACCTGGATCTGACCCACGCCTCCTTCTCTTTCTCATCATTTTCCTATTCTGAAGCTGGAAATTTGTATTCTCTGTGTATGTCAGGCTCTGCTAAAATAAATCCACTTTGTGAAAAACAGCTCCGTGATAACAGGTAAGCAGCAAATTGTTTATGGGGAAACATGCCTGCTTCCCACATCGGCAGGGAGTGATTCCCATTCAGCATGGAGATGGAGATGGAGATGGAGCTGGAAAGATGGCGGTGATGTCAGCCACCCATCATCTGATTAAGCCCTCCATGTCTCAGTCCCAGAGCTTCCGCGAAGCCTGGGGACGAGAAGACAAACAGATTTCACTCCGATCACTGAGGGGAAGAGGGCTTGTCTTGGACCCCATCAAAAGGCAACTGGGTATTTCAGAATGAGGCCTTTATCTAGCATCTCTCAGTTTCCCTTTTCAAGATACATACATACACCCAACCTCAGTGTTATAAAGGAAAGAACATCAGGACTGAGATTCAAGAGACCAGCTCACTCCTCTGGGCTCTGGCATTGACTGACTGGATAACCTTGGATCAATGACTTTTCCTGTCTCAGCCTCAGTTTCCTCATCTAGCAAATGGGGATAAAGATACCTGCCATGGCCCCTTCCTACTCCACAGGGTGGTTGGCGCTTTACAGTCTTTCTTAGGCTGTTCCTTGCTTTCCCCCAAAGATTTCCTGCCTTTGTTAGTGCAGATGGCAAACCATCCATGAGCTCTCCTCCTCTACAATGCCCATCCATTCTTTCCCCAATAGCCTCCATGGAGTCTCTACTTGCACCATGGAAGCCAGACTCTGTTCTTGTAATCCCAGGGGTGCCCTCTTAGCCTTTGGGCTGGCCAGAGGCCCCTGCTCCATGTCACCAAATACAATCTTCCAACAAGTATTTGCTAAGCTACAGCTACAGCAGAAAACTATGTCTTTGTAACCCCTGCTGCCTGTTACCCCCAGGATTCAATGCAGACTCCCCATGTTTGGCATTTACAGCCATTCAAAAATTGATTCCAACAGACTTCTCTGGATTTTTTACACCTCCCACATGCATCTCAATAGCCCTGACTTCCTTCAGCCCCAGGAGTGAAAGAAGAGGGTTTAGCAACCAGGGATGGCCACCTGCTTGTGAGTGTCTGAAGGTGCCAGGGGAATCAGCCCGACCCCAGCTGTGCATCACAGGGCAAGGACCGTCCAGCCACTCCCGGCGAATCAGCCCCTTCCCCCAAGACCCTGAGTGGACTCTGGGAGGTCGGCCCCCAAGCATGGGCCAGGCCCAGCAGCCAGCTGTCAAGCTGAGTCTGGGGGCAGAGCTCAGAGGCCCAGCAGCCCCAGCCTGCCCCAGGCCTTGCAGACAAACAAATCGATAAGCACTCGCCTCAGAGGGTCTCGTGGGCTTTTTTTTTCCTTCTCTTTTTTTTTCTGCGTAAGTCAACAAGTCTCCTATTAATTAACCAGTGATTAAAGTCTCTTTGTGAAAATTAATCACAGGCTAGAAAAGTCCTCTGTCCTTGTGGTGCTTCATTAGGATGGTATTTGCCCTTCAGGAAAGAGGAAGGAGATTGAAGTGGGGCCTCAGCAGTCATAGCAAATAAGGGTGTGCTCACACACACACAGAAACACACACTGAAACACATAAGCAGATGGAAACACATATGGGCACACACCACAAATACATATGCACATGGAAACATGTGCACATGTAAAACACAAGTAGAAATACACATGTGCACAGGAGTATATGGAATGTATGCATAGGGGAATATATGCACATGGAAAACACATGGAAAATGCTTGCCAATGGAAAAGCACACAGGACAGGCACCACAGGATGTACAAAATGGAGTGGCTTTTGAGGAGCTCTAGCCCTTCTCTTACAGGGGAGAAAGCTGAGGCCAAGATTGTGATTAGGGAGTGCAAACCAGACCTAGGAGAGGGGGTATAGGAGTCCTGGCTTTAGAGTCAGAGAACCTGGGTTTCATGCCTACTTCTGATACTCCCCTGCCTGTGTAACCTTGAACAAGTCCTTCCTCTCTGGGCCTCAGTTTCCCCACCTGTACCATGCGGGACCTGGACTCAGAGGTCCCTTCCAGCTGGATCCCCTTGCTCCTTGCTTTAAATGGACCCACAGGGAGCGGTCTACCTGGGCTAGAGGAGAGAACAATCACATTCCAGGCTTGTGATCTGGGTTTGGGGGAGGGCATAGCTAAAAACAGAAGGTTGGCATCTCCCCCCAAGTATCATCTGGATCTCTGTTCTGAGCACCTCTGTCCTTGTACCCTCCACAGAGCTTCCCTGTGCTCTGGGACAAGAGTTCTCAGCCTTTCCAGTATCATAGACCCCTGTGGCTGTTTGATAAAAAAAAAAAAGCCCATGGACCACCTGTCTTAGACTTGTTTGGTGCCCACGTTCCAGGTAGAAGGAAACACTAAATTCCATTTATAGGGTGGTGGTGGGGAAGGGGAAAGATGTATTTTTCCCTCATCTAAGTTCACAGACCCCTTGAGAAGGTATCTATGCAGAGATCGTTGGACCCCAGGTTAAAAAGCTTCCCCTGGGGCTTTGGGGGCATCCCATTGTGCTCCCTCTCCACACAGCCTTCCCTTTTCTTTCTTCTCCAACCCTCACTCCCGTCAGACCAAATAGACCTGCCAAAGGAAACAGCCTCACAGCAGACTCTTCCTGGTGAGGCTCATGACTCATCTCTGAAGCTCATCATTCACTCTGATATTCAATTAACAGGCCTCAATTTAGCATCTACTCTGTTCAAAGTCCTGGGAACAGAACTACAGGCAGCTCAGCAGAAAAGGCAGAGAAGTCAGGAAGACCTGAGTTCAAATCCTCCCTCAGACACCCAGTAGCAGTATGAGCTGAGTTGTACATAGATGATTGTGGCACCTAGCTTCTCCTAGACTCAGTTTCCCCATCAATAAGATGGCGTTAACAATAGCACCTACTTCACAAGGCCACTGTGATGATCAAAGGAGATGAGATGTGTAAATTCGAGCTTTTATCACTAGAGACCAAATTTAGCTCTTAATCAGATGAGGACAATACTCTTCTCAGCCACTTACTGCATGACTTTGCAGGAGTCACTTTTCTCATTTCAATAAATTGCATCAATAATAGGTAGCTATACTTACATCACAAGAGTTATGAGAAATATACATTGAAAACTGAAAACACTATAAACATGAGCTATTTTTCTTATTAACGTTAATAAGCATGATTCCAGACTCTAAGCTGTGTACGGTGTGGAAGAGAAATAGATACATGCACAAATGTATGTAGTACTCAAGAAATTCATCATTTGATTCATGGGCATCTTCTCTGAAGGAGATCCCAGCCCTGTTATTTCCTTAGCAGACTCATAGATATGCAGAATGTTAGAGCTGGGAAGGACTTTGGAGGCTCTGAGAGGGGAAGGGGCTTGCCTTAGGCATTTAAGGGCTGAGCTGGAATTTGAACTCAGGTCTTCATGCCTAGATCATCAGTGCTCCCTTGATTATGCCTGCCCTGCCTATGAGAAGTTTCCTGAGTTGCTGTAGCCAAATGCTCCCTCATTCATGGCCAGCTATCAGAGGGTGATGAGCCACTCTGCCCTGAGCTAGCATGATCCTTGGACAGCAGACATAGAGCCCACAGAAGCACAACTGTCCACAGAACATTCCATTGTGATGGAATCTCACAGAGCATTGGCTGAAGAAACCTAGTTTTTGAGAATCCAAGGTTACCTTTCCAACATAATGGCCATTGATCAGTGAAGCACTTTTGTGGATGCATAAATAACTGGTGAGAGATAAAAATGAAAGGAAAGGAGAAGTACTAGGGGGTCGGAGAGAGGTGAGAACCCTTCTAGCTGTGAAAATCAGGGAAGGCTTCCTGAAGAAAGCAGGATTGAGATACCTGAAAGTTACCTGAGATTTGAGTTACCCTGAAAGATGGGTAGGATGTTAGCTGGCAGCAATGGGATAGGAAGATTTCAGGACTGTTTTCTCGAGTTGTTACGTCTTTCTTAAGGCAGCCTAAGGTGCAGAGAAAGCAAGAAACTTGCCCCAAATGTGCTGCTCTGAGGTTCAACCCCAGCAGGTGGCGGAGCCTTTCACTTCCCCAGGAAATGCTGTCAGGGGGTGTAGACTCTTGTGTGAGTGCGGGAAGCCAGTGCCAGGTTTTGAGAGTGGGGAAAGAGAGCCAGGGGAGGGGTGTAGCTGAGTCCTCAGTGTCTCCTTCCTCCTGAAGCTGTCTACCTTGTCCACCTCATTAGTGACTCTGCATCTGGCCTGTGGAAATGGGATTTGGGGCCACTATTGTCAAATGATCATTTATCCCGAACACCCTCCATGTGGGAAGCGTCAGGGCAGAGAGAGGGCTCTACCTGGCTATCATTGACCCATCCATTATTTTTGATTGATATTTCTTCCCAGGATTATTAATTTGAAAACTCTCTCAAATATTTACCACCTTTTACAAATACACTCTTTAAAGCACATTGGGATTTCTTCAAAGTATTCTCTACAGGAAATTAATTTGGCCAAATGCAGGTATCGAAATGCTATCACCGCCAGATGAATTGGAGATTCTGGTCCATAGATATTTCTACCTGGAATTACCAGCACAGGGCTGACGGGGCCAAATGGCTGTTTTCATCAACGACAGTTTTGTCTGCGTAAGAAATATGAGTCTAGCCCAGAGAGAATACAAATACATGGGCAATTACTGCCGGGGAGAATTTTATCAGCAATAAATATGATGACAGTGCATAGTAATTCACTTTTCTCCCCCAGTTTATACTTACATGACAACCTGAGAGGAGAACGCCACTCGGCTGGGATGTGGCAGGAGGTGGAGGTGACAGAGAGAGCCTGGGGCAGCCCAAGCAAGCCAGGCATGCCTTCCAAGGGCCAAGCAAAGTCAGCACTGGTCAGCGAGAAGCACTGCCCTACCAACCTTGTGCGAGAGGGAGCATTTACTCAGCATTACCATTGCACAGAGGAATCAGCAGAGGCTCAGAGTGAAGTGACTCACCCAAGGTCACATAGGCAATGAGAAGTGGAAGAGGCATTCGAACCCAGAGCCTTGGACTCTCTGTCCACTGACCCCTCTCCAGGACCACCTTTCTGAGCTCCAGCTGACACAGGCTTATCTTCCCCTGACTATACTATCCCTCAAGCTACTACCTGAGCTCCCTTATCCTTGAGCAGCCAAACTGGCGGGGTGGGGGAAGCCATCCAAATTTGCCAATTCCATCTAGCTCATGTGAGGGCCTACGTTCCCCCAACCCTCCTCATGGGCATCCTTCAAACCTGTCCTAGTCATTCCCTCAAGCTCAAGTCTTTCTCCTGTCTCCCTTCATTCTCTTCTCCAACCTTGACAGCTTCGTGATTCAATGTAAACTCCCTTCTCCAAGCTCACCACCACCTCTTATGTTTTCTGTTTAATGACCTTTGCTCAACTTTCCTCATACTTGACTCTACAGATGTTAATCCTGTGAATCATTCTCCCTCCTCCCATGCTCTCTTGGTTCTCCACTCATCTGATGGAATCTTCAAAGTTTCCTTTGCTAAATCAGCATCCATATCAGGTGTCTTGTTGGTGATATTTCCAAGGCTCGTCTCTTTTCTTCTCTTCTCTTCTCTTCTCTTCTCTTCTCTTCTTTGTCTCTGTGCGTATCTCTCTCTCTCTCTCCCCTTATCAGCTCCTATGGTTCTAACTACCTTCTCTACACAGATTACTCCTAACCCAGAAAGACCCTGGCCCTCCAAAGGTCCTATGGTCAATACATATCAAAGCTGAGACTTGACCCCAACACTCATTGCAGAAAACTATTATAGGCTGAAATTATGAGCTGAAATTTTCCCTTTCAAAAGATGAATCCAGTAAATGCAGGTGATGTTGAAACAAAAGATGGCAAGAGAAATTAACTTTGAAAGAGAAAAAAAGGAATTATTTGAACCATGCCAGGTGAGAACTTCAAAGCAATTAAACTTTGAGGTTGGCCAGACCCATGCTGGTGCTGTGCCCCAGGCTCAATGTCTGCTCCTCCTCCCCTTCAGGTGGTGAGGAGATATCCACTCAGCCTTGTCAGCCCTTTTTTCTTCAGAAACTCCATGGATGCTTTGACATTTAATCCTGGGGAAGCTGTTGGTTCCTTTCCCAGACGGAGTGGGCCAGCTTCAGTGCATCTACTTCTTGGCAGGGGTTATACTAGATTCAGAGAGGAACTGAGGTAGGGACAGTTTATCACCCACATCTGTGTCCACAGAACTCACAAAGGCTCTTGTTAGTCCTCTGGCCTGGGGTGCCAATGCTGTGTGCCAGACTGGGTTGGTTCCTTGGCCCTCTCCAGTCATCAGCATTGGCGAGGGGTGGCTAGAGGAGGAGGGTGTGAAAGTTGTACCCTCTCTCAGAGGTAGAACTGGCTGTGCCTCTTGGTGAAAGCTCCTCACGTGCCGCTGTAGCATGTGATGGGTTAGTCTCCTGCATGGAACAGACAGGTTTGCAGGTGCCCTAGGGCTCCTCAGAGCAGATGTCTGACCTTTCTCTGTCAGTGGGGACCATATGGTTAATGGGAATAAATCACAGAATGGAATTCTTAATTAATCCAATAGCATTTTCTCCTTAAAGATAATTCTATTTATTTGGGCTCTAAGACTAAAAATACCAAAGTGTTTTAGGTGCAACAGGTAGAGGCGACATGTCTGGGTGAGGGAAACCTGAACTTGGGTTCTAGTTCTGATGTGGACACTCCTTGATGCCAAACTTGGGGCAAAGTGGGCAGCCCCTTTTGATTTAGACCCACATTCAATAATAACAGTGACTCATTTACATAGCAGTTAACTAGCCTTTATTAAGTCCCCACTGTGTTCCAAGAACTGTATTAAGTGCAAATGGAGATCAGGAAAGTGGACAGAGCCCTGGTCTCAGAGTCAGGAAGGATTAGCTTCAAGTCCTGTCTCTGACAGGCAGCTACGTGACTCTGACAAGGGACTAAACCAATACCTACCCAGTTTTGTCATCTGAAAAATGGGAGTGATAGTAAAAGCACCTAACTTCCAGGATCAATGAGGATCTATTGAAGAGAATTAGGGTCAATGCCCAAAAAGTAACCCCTTGGAATGGAGAATTCCTTTGTAATACCTCCTAGAAGAAACAGAATCAGACTTTGTTGTTATTATTCAGTCATTTCTCAGTCATGTCCAACTTTTCATGACCCCATCTGGGGTTTTCTTGGCAGAGATACTGGAGTGGTTTGCTATTTCCTTCTCTGGCTCATTTTACAGATGAAGAAACTGAGGCAAACAAGGTCAAGTAACATGCCCAGGATCACATAGTTAGGAAGTATCTTAGGCCAAATTTGAACTTGGGTCTTCCCGACTCTAGGTCTGGTGCTCTATCCACTGTGCCAACCCCACTGCCCCAGAAAAGACCTTAGAAACCATCTAGTTGAATGACTTTGTGATACAGATGTGGAAACTGATGCCCAAAGCACCAAGAAACTGACTTAACCAAGGATATATAGGTAGGAACAGAAGTGGGGTTCAACACTGGTCCCCTGATTCTGAACACTGGGTTTTTCCAGGAGCAGAAAGTCTGGAAACAGGAATAAATGAGCATGCATTGTGATGCCCTGAAATATTGCTAAGGTGCATCCCACAGTTGTTCAGCACTGATCACCATTCATCCCTGTCTCAGTCTCAGTTCTGGCTCCTCACCCTCCCAGAAGCCACGTCTGTGCCTTGGAAGAATAATGAGACCACTTGGGGGTTACCGATTAGTGCCCAGAACTGGCTTCCCATCTCCAACTGAGGTAGAGCCCCACTGCAAACACACCCACACCCACCTACACACATGAGAAAAGGGAGGACCTTGGGCCAGGCAGAGGAGGCAGTAGATTCCAGAAAGGATGAGATGACCTATGCATACTGACTTCTGAACATTTTTGCCTACTCTGTAAGCCAGAATATTAGCTTAACCCATGCCTCAGAAGAAATTCCATTGACAGCATACTGGACAACAGAATGTAAGGTCCTTGATGGAAGGGCACATCTTCATTCTTGTCATATTTCCTACTGCAGAGCATGGTACCTGGTACACAGCTGGGGCTTAATGAATAGTGGGAAATTTTCTCACATAAAGGAGTCACACAAAGAAGAACTTTTACAATGGAATGGGAAACAGAGGTTTGTGATAGGTAATGCTTGAACCTCACTTTCTTCGGAATTGATTCAAAGAAGGAAGACTATGTATATGTACTCAGTTGTATATACAAATGTAACTTACCCAATAGGGAAATAGGATGGAAAGGAAATAGCATAAAAGAGTTAAGGGGATGATAAAAGGGAGGGCAGATTAATATAGACTATAGTTAGAAACAAAAAAGAGGCGGAACAAGAGAGAGAGAGAGAGAGACAGAGAGAGAGAGAGAGAGAGAGAGAGAGAAAGTATGTGAGAGAGAGAAAGTATGTGAGAGAGAGAAAGTATGTGAGAGAGATAGAGAGAGAAAGTATGTGAGAGAGATAGAGAGAGAGAAAGTATGTGAGAGAGAGAAAGTATGTGAGAGAGTATATGAGAGAGAGAGAGAGAGAGGAGAGAGAGAGAAGAAGAAAAAGAGAGAAGGAGAGAGAGAGTATGTGTGTGTGAGAGAGAGAGAGAGAGAGAGAGAGAGAGAGAGAGAGAGAGAAGGAGAGAGAGAGTATGTGTGTGAGAGAGAGTATGTGTGTGATAGGGAGAGAGAGAAGGAGAGACAGAGAGAGAGAGAGAGAGAGAGAGAGAGAGAGAGAGAGAGAGAGGAGAGAGAGAGGAGAGAAAGAGTATGTGTGAGAGAGAGAGAATGTGTGTGTGTGAGAGAGAGAGAGAGAGAGAAACTCACAGTTAGTAATCATAACTGTGAACGTGAAAAGGATGAGTTCACCCATAAAACAAAAGCAGATAGCAGGATGGATTAGAACCTAGTATCCAACAATATGTTGTTTACAAGAGACACACTTGAAACAGAAAGACACACAGAGTTAAAATAAAAGGCTAGAGCAGAATCTAGTATGCTTCAGGTAAACTAATAAATGGAAGAGGTAACAATTATGATCTCAGACAAAGAAAAAGAAAAAATAAACATTAATTAAAAGAGATAATCTGGGAAACTACGTTATGCTAAAAAGCACCATAGACAAATGAAGTAATATGAACATTTTTTGACAGCAAGTTTCTCTGATAAAGACTTCTTTTCTCAAATGTATACTGAGTATAGAACTGAGTCAAATTTATAGAAATAGGAGTCATTCCCCAATTGATAAATGGTCAAAGGATATAAACACGCAATTTTAACAAGAAGTCAGAGCTATTTATGGTCATATAAAAATGCTCTAAATCACAATTGATTAGAGAAATGCAAATTAAAACAACTCTGAGATAGCTCATACCTATTTAAAATGACAAATGCTGAAGCGAATAAAGGGAAAAATAGGTACACTAATGAGCTGTTGGTAGAGTTGTGAACTAGTCCAACCATTCTAGAGAGTAATCAGGAACTATGCCCAAAAGGTTATAAAATTGTGCACACCCTTTGACCCAGCAATGCCACTACTAGGTACGTATCCAAAAGAGATCAAAGAAAAAGGGAAAGGACCTATGTGTATGAAAATATTTAGAGCAGCTCTTTTTGTGGTGACAAAGAATTGGAAATCAAGGAAATGCTCATCAATTGGGGAATGGCTAAACAAGTTATGACATATGATTATGATGGAATACTACTGTGCTGTAATAAATGAGGAGGAGGGTGATTTCAGAAAAACATAGGAAGACCTGTATGAACTGATGCAAACCAAACTGAGAAGAATCAGGAGATTGCTGTACACAGTAACAGCAATGTTGTAATGCTGATCATCTATGAAAAACCTGGCTACTCTGATAAACACAGCCATCAAAGACAATTCCAAAGGACTCATGATGAAAAAACGCTGTTCACCTCCAGAGAGAGAACAAATGAACTCTAAGTGTGATTGAAGTAAAATTTTCTCACTTTATTTTTTGCCTGTTTTGTAACTGGCTGATACAGAACTAAGTTTTGCATGATTTCACATGTATAATTGATATCATGTTCCTTGCTTTTTCAATAGTGGGGGAGTGGAGGGGAGAGAATGACGGTTTGAACTCAATTTTTTTTTTTACATTTAAAATAA
>CM053585.1:374598430-374629174 GCA_028646515.1 Pseudochirops corinnae
GAGAGAGAGAGAGAGAGAGAGAGAGAGAGAGAGATGGATGGATAGATAGATAGACGAGTAGATAGATAGTTAGATAAAGACAGAGATATATAGAAGCAGATACATAAATATACACATGATCTTAGCCCACATTAAGGGATATAAAACATCCAGGCCATTGAAATAAAAAAGAACGAGCATCTATTTTGCACCTGCTATGTGCCAGGAACTTCACAAGTGTTTTACAAATGTGATCTCATTTGGTCCTCACAATAACCCTGGGAGGTAGGTACTATTATCCTCATTTTACAGTTGAAGCAACTGAGGTAGACAGAGACTAAGTGACTTACCCAGGGTCACACAGCAAGTGTCTGAGGCCAGATTTGAAGTCAAGTCTTCCTGACCCTAGGCCCGGCACTCTATGCACAGCTGCACCTAGTTGCTCACTGAACCTATGATTTAATTGGTATGTGGAACTCCCATATGAGGAAACCCCTTCCTCAGGTCAGCATCTTTTCTGCAATTAATAACCTTAGAGAAGCTCTAGAGTACTGAAAAGTGAAGCGGCTTACCCAGGGTCACATGACTGGTATTTATCAGAAAGGAGGCTAGAACTCAGATTTTTTGGCACCAAGTTCAGCTGCCTATCCACAAGGCCATGCTCCCTCTCTATTTTAGGTGGGTTTTTTTTTTTAAACAACGTTGATAACCTGAAGGATGTCCAGAGGAGGGCAAGCAGAAAGAATAGCAAGAGGCCTTAGGTTCATACTAGATGAAGATTGATTTAAGGAATTGAGACTGTTAAACCTGGAGCAGAGAAGACGAGGGGGAGCCTCAAACATTTAAAGTGCTGTTACCCAAAGCAGGCTTAGGTTCGTTCTGTTGGGATTCAAGGGACAGTGAGTGAAGGGTGCAAAGAGGATCGTTTTGTCTTGATGAAAGGAAAAGCTTCCTAACAATAAGCATTGCCCCCAAATGAAATGAACAGCCTCTAGCGCCAAGAGGTTTTCCTTTATTAAAGGTCTACAGACAATACTATTCATCAGGTATGTTGTGCCAGGGATCTCTTTTCAGGGACAGGTTGGATTCAATGGTCGGCCAATCAAACATCAACATGTATGAAGTGCCTGCTGTGACCTAGGCACTATGCTAGTGGATAAGGATTTGCTGCTTGGTCTCCCCCCATTTGTGGGCCTGGAATTCCCAAAGCTGCCACTGCTGTGGCCACCATGGCTGCCACCTCCTTTGGTGATGTAGAGCTGGAACTGGACCTCACTCTTCTTTCACCCAGGTCCAACAGCATTTCCCCACTGACCTTTTACTTCCTCTTTGGCTTTTGTGGGTTGAGAAGTCTGGAAACTGCTGCAACTGCCGGGACAGTCCCCAGAAGCCTGCTCCAGCCTGATCTGTGCCTCCAGTCTGTGCCCACATGACCCTTTCAGGACTGAGTTCTGCTCCTAGCCCAATGTGATAGACCCTTCCTGTCAGCCTGCCAGGCTGCCTTCAGCAGGATATTTGTTTCACTCTGTCACTTTGTGGGTTCTGTAGCTCTAAAATTTATTTGGAGTCATTTTTTACAGGTATTGGAGGTTAATGGGGGACGAGCTCAAACAAGTTCCTGCTTTCACTCCACCATCTTGGCTCTGCCCTGCAACCACATAAGGATTTGATGACAAGAATGAAACAGTCTCTGCCCTCAAGGAGCTAACATTCTCTGAGAGAAAACAACATTCACAGGTATAACTACACGCAAAGTAAGACCCTTTGGATTCTGAGATTATGGGATTTGTTTTGTACATGATGATGATGATGATGATGATGATGGTGATGGTGATGATGATAATCATGGTGATGGCAATGATGATAATCGTGGTGATGGCAGTGGTGGCAATGGTGATGGTGGTGGTTGTGATGGTGACAATAATAGCGATGGTGGTAATGGTGGTGGTGATGGTGATAATGATGATGATGATAGAAGACATTTATACTGCACTTTAAGGCTTATGAAACGCTTAACAAATGTCATCCCATTTTATAAATGAGTTTGTATGTTAAACCGGTGCTGCCTTTGGCTGCTAAGATGGTCTCCTAGGAAAAGAGAATATGGGTTTGCTGGTCAACCTCATTTCTGAGCTTTCTGGAAATCTTTGCAACTGATATACATCAATTAAATATCTGCAAAAATAAGGATGTTCAATGCATTTTCCCTTTATCAATTTCTCATATTTACATTAATATTCTGTTTAAATATGTTTTGATGGAGCTACCATAATTGCACCAAGTGTCTTTCCATCCATAACATTACTTTTCATGTGGTCTCGGTTTTAACCTTAAATCTAACAAGTCATCAATCACACAGGAAGCCAATTAGGCAATTTCTCTCATGTTGGTAATCACTCATTTCCTAACACTGTGTGTGTGTGTATGTGTGTGTGTGTGTATGCCCATTTTCATTTTTATGCTGTTGTTCAGCACTGACCTCCTCCAGGACCTTACAACTGTCTTCTTAAAAGAAAAGATTCACTATCTATAATTGGGAGGCTTCTGTGAAGCCCACAAGGAAAAGATTCATGATCTATAATTGGGAGGCTTCTGTGAAGCCCACAAGCTTTTGGTCCCTTTGATTTCTTAATCCTGAACCATAAGCTATAACATAGAGACAGTACACACAAAAGGTCTCCTCATCTGTCTATCTGTTTTAAGCTCCAATATGACCAAAGTCATGGGCTAGCAGGTAGGCTCCTGGTGACTAACCTTACCTAGGTGGTGCCTAACTAATGCCTAGCTATCTGGAGTCTGCACTGATGGGGGCCTGGTGACCAGAATGTTGGGAGGTGGGATTCTCTCTCTAAGTACTCCTCACTAGCCAGGCCATATCTTAAGCCTTTTGTTCAGTTCTGGTTACCATATTTTAGAAAAAACATTGATAATTGCATCCAGAGGAGGGCAACCAAAAGGGCAAGAAGACAAGAGATCATGACATTCAACTCAATTAAATGCCTCAAGTATTTATTATGCACCTACTGGGTCCCAAACACGGTGCTAGAGAGTAGAGATGCAGGAGTTTGAGCTCGTCCCCCATTAACCTCCAATACCTGTAAAAAATGACTCCCAATGTCTCCACACCTTGAGATCTTCATGCCCTTATGATTGCAATTCCCCTTTCACAATTTACCTCCCCTCTCCCAATCCCGCTCAGCTGGGCTGTGCCACATGTGGTGTGTGGATCTGGAGTAGATAAAAGGATCCAAGCCTTGGAGGGGTGGGAGGCCTTAGAGTCCTGCCATAAGGTGAGTGGAAAAAAAAAATCCCTGTTCTCAAGAAACTTATTTCCTATTGTGATGATAATCTGTTGAAGGAATTAGGGCCATTCAGCCTGGAAAAAAGAAAATTATGGGGGAAATGATGCCAGGGAGGGGAGGTCATGATTAACATAGTTAATCTGCTGGAAAGAGTCCATGATGTCACTTCCTCCATCATCACTAACTAAGAGCAAATGTTCTTATGACAACGAGGGCCTAAAAACTTTCATATACAAATGGATGACTCCCATTTTTCATCTCTCCTAAAGAAACACATGGAATAAACATAAAAGAAAATTGATGATTTTGAAAATGCAGTTATTGAAAAGAGTTTATCATCATTGGAGAGATCTTTCTTCCCAGAGAACATCTCACTTTCCATTCTGTAGAATTTGTTCTGCCAGAATATGGATAGTTTGCAAAGATCAGATAAACATAAATCTCATTCCTTTCCAAACTACTTGGTCTTAAATCCATTTTTCATGTCTCCATTTATCATTGCCTCCTCTAATTACATTTTAACAAAACTAGGTAGCTACCCTTGACCGCCTTCCCCTCCCATTGGACTCCACGTGGGAGAATCTGTCATGGATATATCAAATTTGTGGGTGGACAAACAGGACAGCACTTTGGTTGGGTCCCTTCTTGGGAAAGATGAATCATGAATATACTCAGATACTGAGATTGATGTCAGAAGCATTGATGACAAGTCTGGTCCAAGTGCATCATGGGTTGGGAATGAGGGGATGCTCCCTCTCAGGTGCCCAATTTGCAGGAACATTAGACAACCAAGTCAATGACAGAGGAGGCATAGCTTGATGAGAAAGTTTAAAGTTCCTTCCTCCCCACCAAATGATTTCCCACTCATTGAACCCTAAAACCTTAGAGCTGAAAGGGACTCTAGCCCTAGTTCATAAAGTATGCCCTGTAAGGGTCACAAATAGGTGCCAGATTGCAAATGGTAATGTTGAGGCACAGGGATGTGTTTGAGGCCTGGGAATTAGTTGGGTCACGTGGAAGTCAGAGCATATTGCAACATCCCTGGGCAGGGGATATTGCACTGCTCAAGACTTTCTTACGCGGGATACCTGAGGTTCCCGACTGATGTCTCCACACCTTGAGATCTTCATGCCCTTATGATTGCAATTCCCCTTTCACAATTTACCTCCCCTCTCCCAATCCCGCTCAGCTGGGCTGTGCCACATGTGGTGTGTGGATCTGGAGTAGATAAAAGGATCCAAGCCTTGGAGGGGTGGGAGGCCTTAGAGTCCTGCCATAAGGCTTCCCTGGACAACATCAATAAACCCTCTTAACATCTACCCTCCAGCTTTACTTGCTTTAAAGAGAAAACGCCAGCGTCATCTCCATTGTAGAGCTAAGTATCTACTGCCCCTTAGGGCAGGGCTTGGAACCCTGACAACGCCTCACATCTGAATAGGAATCCCCTCCTCAGCCTGCATGGCAAGTGGCCACCCAGTCTCCCTTGAAGCCTATCGGTGAGTGGACAACACATATCTCCTAAGCTGCCTCCTTTTCCATTGAAAACAACTTCCTCCCTGGGATGTCCTTCTCAGCTCTTCTTAGCTTCCCTGTTTTCCTTCCAGACTTAGCTCCAATCCTATCTTCCGCAGAAGGATTTTCCTGTCTCACCCCCTTAATAGCACCTTCTCTTAAATGACTTGTGACCAAGAATCTCACTTCCTCAATAAAACAAAACAAAACAAAACAAAATCATCATTGTCTCCTTATTCCCCAAAGGACAAAATGCAAGTTCTTTACTCTGGCGTGCTAGATTTTACCCAATCGGTCTTTGAAGTTCTATGGCTCACAATTCCCTTTTCATCAGTTCTAAACTTCAGCCACACCAGTCCAATCACTTTATCCTGTGTTTCCCTCCCCCCCGCCCCACCACTGTGCATTTCTTCCTATGGTCCTCAACGTGCAGAACTAACTCCCTTCACACAATAATTCTAAAAATGCCCATTTCAAGGACGCTTTAAGGTTGACAAAGCAATTTACTTGCAACATCTCTCTGTCAGGTGGGCAGGGCAGATAGGATCATCCTCCTTTCATAGAAAAGGAAAGTATGGTTCAAAGATTTTGCATTAGCCCAGATTACACAAGCAGCAAGGAGGAGAAGCACTCTGCAAACACAGGTTGGAGGGTGATTGAATGACAGGATGAGATGAGACTCCAGAGTCGACTGAGTACAACTAGTACCTGAGCAGGGACTTCTGCTACAAGACCCATGAGAAGTGAATCTTCATTGAAGGCCTCCAATGGGGGGGACACTCACTATCACCATCAAAGGTGGCCCATCCCACTTTGGAGCAACTCAAATTATTTGGAAGTTTTCCTGACATTCAGTCCAAATTGGCTTCTTGTAACTTGCCCCTCTCTGAATTATTCCAGCTTCTGCTCTTGGGATCAAATAGAAGAAGCAAATCCCTCCTCCCAAGTCCTCTCTTGGCCAGGAAAACATTCCCAGTTCTTTCAATGGATCTTCAGATAGCATGAAGTTGACTCCTTTCACAATGCTGGTAGCCTTCCTTGGACTGATCTTCAGCTAATCAATATCAGCCCTACACTATCAATACAATAGGCAGATTTTGTCTGATCAGGGAAAAGTGGAGGGGAACGCTCACTTCCCTTTTCCTAGACATGGTGCCTCCTTAACAAGCCTGAGGTTTCATCATCTTTCTTGGCAGCTGTGTCTCACTGTAAACTCACACAGAGCTTTGTTGTTATTCAGTCATTGAAGTCAAGGCTGATTCTTTGTCATGCCATTTGGAGTTTTCTTGGCAGAGATGCTGGAGAGGTTTGCCATTTCCTTCTCTAGCTCATTTTATAGATGAGAAAACTGAGGCAAACAAGTTTAAGTGACTTTCCCAGGGTTGAACAGCTAGTAAGTGTGTGGTTAGATTTGAACTCATAGAGATGAGTCTCCCTGACTCAAGGCCTAGCGATTTATGCACTATGGTGCCACCTACCTCATCTCCTCTTTCAGCAGCCTATTTGCCATATTTGTTCTTTCTATTTCACTCTGTTCTCTTTGACAGAGATAATAGAAGAAGGAAAAAAAAAACCTTATAATCTCTACCTCCTCACCATCTTTTATTATCTGCATCCCATCAGTAATTATTTGGTGATATGTGATTTCCTGATTCTTCCAACTAGCCTGATCTTCCCACTTCAATCTCTCCTTCCACTTGGACCTTTCATACAGATTTTAGCACATTCTGACTTCTGTAATAATTATGTATGTGCCTTTGTTGTTGTTAGATTGTAAGATACTTGAGGGCAGAGCACATAGGTCTTTCATAAATGTGAATGCAACTGAATTTCAGTTTAATTCATTTGGAGTGCAGCCTGATGGTCTAGTTATTTTTTTTTTAATTTTCCCTTACACCATGCTTTTTTCTAATCAATTACCCCATGCCAGAAGTAGAGGCCAGATATGCCTGTCTGTTCAAATTACTTAGAAGGACACAACAACTGAAGGTATTATTAATGGAATTATTATTAGAACAGGCTAATTGTTACGGAAAGGAGATAACATGTGGTCAAAGAGAAAAATCCTTCATCAATGTAATCATCCTTGTAAAATGTGATTTTTCTCAAAACAGCCATGTGGGGAAGTGATTATCTCTTCCGATGCTCAAATTAAAGATGGATAAATGAGTAGTAACCTGTCTCCTCTTATGGTCCATTAATTGATACATGATTGTTTGAAATTTGGAAGAGAATCCAATTAGCCTGAATTCTGCCTTCTTTCAATCGGAGAATTTAATTTCCGACGCTTCTCTAACTTTGATGCCTTTCCCATGGGCTCAAAGCTTTGTGGATCATCTTTAACCCTCGTCCATCATCACATATTTACTGAAAGGAAGCCTCATTGGGCTTCATGGAGAATAGTTTCCTAATCTCCCACAAAGAAGGTTGGCAGAGGTTTTGATAAAGAACTAATTCCATTAGACCTCTGCATCCATCTGTAGCTATCCCACATAAAGTCTATCTGTACACACATACACACACACACACACACACACACACACACACACACACTCTCACACCCTCTGCCCTAGGCCATTCCTTGTCTGTGGTTCTGGCTATGTGACCTTGAGCAACCTTGGTAACCACAGACTTGGGGAGCTTATGGCACTGAGAGTTGGTCCCTATCTACAAGCTGAACCGATAAAGTGATTTTCCAAAAGAGATCCTAGAGAAGACATCACCAATATCGCCCAGTCTCCAATTATGAATATGCACACAGAGTTTGGGGTGGTCATTTTGAATTTTTCCATATTGATCCTTTTCTAAGAAAGAATTTAACAATTCATCAGAATCTAGTGCATGCTGACCATTCTCTACAATGCCTCATATACTGAATAACATCTTGATCTCCTAATGGCATTTGCCTCCTAATGGCATGGAGCTGACCCATGAGCTCAAAGGCTGAGCCATTGACTGGGAATCTCTAATTGACCCAACAAAAATGAAAGGGGTGTCCATATAATGGCCTATGAGTACATTGCCCAAAGATCAGCCTGACTAAGGTCAGAAAGGCTTATCTCCAAAGGAGTGGCCATCATGGGATGGAGGTTTCAGCCACAGGGCTTACCAGTACTATTGATTCACTTGTGGGAGAGTTATAATCAGTGTTTGGGGAAGGGCTATGCACAATCGTGATGTACATCATGGATCCATGAATGAATGAATGAATTCATCTTCAAAGGATTAAAATGTACCTTGTAATGTACATCAGTTAGCTTCAGTGAACTCTGAGATCATTTCCAGAACAAATATTCTGTAAGTCTAGGATTTTGAGGGAATATCATAGGATTATAAATCCAGAATTTGCAGAGCTCTAAGTAACCACCTAGTCCAATCCTCTAATTTTAAAAATAGGAAAACTGAGGCCCATAGAGGTTGAGTGACATGTCCAAGGTCACACAGGTAGTAGGGAGCAGAAGTAGGATAGCAACTCAGGTCTTCTAGTTCCAATGCCAGGGCTCTTTCTCTGCACCAATAATAATATCTACCTCTCAAGGCTGTTGTGAAGACCAAATGAAATATTTGTAAAGCACTTTGCACAGTGCTTAGCCCATAATAAGTACCCAAGAAATGCTTGTTCCTTCCCTTTGCTACCATGGTTCCTCCTCCAAAAAGAGTTCAGAAGTCACCCAGATCATCCTATTCATGATCAGAATTTCACACACGAAGTGCCACCCATGAGCACTGCTAGGGGGTGGGAAGAATACAAAGAAAATCCAGGCTCTACCTTCCTGGAGCTCACAACCCAATAGGGAAATCAGAAGACAAAATGTGATTGGTGCCTGAGAGAGGTATGAACCAAGTATGGAGACAGCCCTGCTAAGGGCCAAATCATTTCTGGTTATGATGATCAGAGAAGTCTACGTGAAGGAGGATGAATCCCATCACTTGATAGCCATGCAACCTTGGGTGAGTCATTTCATCTTTCTTGACCTTAGTTAATGCAGCTGCAAAATGGGGATAACTTCTCATACCATGGGTACTGGGAGAATCAAATGAGACAATATGTCAGACAGCCTTGAAAAATAAGAAAAGGGTAAGAAGTTTTTATCCAGAACTTCCCGCAGTGGTTGGCATACACTAAGTGCTTAATACATGTGTGTTGACTGATTAATTATCATAAAGTTATCTATTGACAATGATTCCAGAATCCAAAAGCCTTTGATAATCAGTCCCCCTAGCAGTAATAATATTGTCATGCTAACTCGCATTTATATAGCACTTGGAGGTCTGGTTTGCAAAGCACTTTTAAATGTATTATCTCATTTGATACAACAATTCTAGGATATCTGTTCCTATTAGCCACATTTTGCATATGAGGAAACCTAAGAAAGCCTACATGACTTAACCAGGGTCATACATCTAATAAGTGTCTAAGGCAGGATTCAAATTTGGGTGTTCCTGACTCCAAAGCTAGTTCCTTATCCGCTATACCACCTACCTGATCCATTCGATCCCTGTGGCAGGATGTCTTGTATGACCTAAAGGCAAAATGAGGAACAATTAGGAGAAAGAGTTTCAAAGAGGTAGATTTCATTTCTGTATAAAGAAACTCTTACTAGCACTGAACAAAGTGGAATGGAAGGCCTTTAGAGAGTGAATTACCCATCACAGGAGACTTTCAAGCAGAGACTAACTGATTACTTCACGTGAATGTTGTGCAGGGAATACTGAGATTCCATGATTCTCTCATTTTTTGAAGTATTCATCATTGGTTCTCAGTTTCACAGTTTTACAAATGACACTGACTTCTAAAGCACTGGTCCATCCTGCAATGCCTCTGTGGTTTGATCTTTCAAGCTCGTGTTCCCTATGCCTCATCGAACATCAAAGCTAATCCCTCCTCAGAGGAGCATTACTATGTTGGAATGGATGGCTGTTCTGTCATTTGGGAGAAAGTGACCACCAAGTAATGAGTGCAATCTCTGTGTAGAGGGCAGTCATGTCAGACAAGGCTAGAGAGCCATGATGGCATGAGATTTAGAACTTCAAATGCAGGCTAAGGAGCCAGAAATTTATTTCATAAACAATAGGAAATAAGCAATTGATTAGAGGAGAAGCAAAATTGGATCTCTGCCTTGAGCAGTGAGATGAAGTATTCCATGTCCAGTCCTTTAGCTATTCCCCCAGGTCCTCTGTAGTCTTGGTAGGGAGAAAGCCTTTACCCTGTCTAGGTCTTCCACTTCCTAAAACCCCTCCACAAGAACTGCCTTCCATAGGTTGATGTGTCTGACCTTAGTAAGTTGAGCCCACATCTACCCCTTGGCAACTTTCTCTACCACTCCTATTTCTTCACTCTGGAGTCTGACCTATGAATCAGGAGGTGAAGGTGCAAGATCTTAGGAAAAGGAAATACGCAAATTTGAGCTCTCTAACTCCTCCAAAAAAAATTCCAAAGAGAATAGAAGTTGCCTTCAGTTAAAAATTAATTTTTCATTATACCTAGATAAGAGTATAGTTAAGTGGATTCAATCCTGATGGACAGAACAGACAAAAAGAACAGTAACTAAGGACTAAATGTCAGTTCAGAAGGGGCACAGGTTGGACTCCAGGAGAGAATGAACATGAGCTAGCCAACATTTTTATCAATGACTTGACCCAAGACAGGTTAAGGAATGGTTATGAAATGTGTAGATAATAAAAATGTGAAAGGGATGGCTATTGAATTGGTCCCATACTCCAGTTATAAAGATCACTTTCAGAAAAAAGCCAAGATAGAAAGGCATGAGAAAACAAGGGTCCCTGTGAGAAAGACTTGGTGGGGTTAGTAGACCACAAGCTCAATGTCAGTCAGTTGTGTGAAACAATAGACAGAAAAGCCCATTCCCTCTTGGGTAGCAATCAGAGAAACAGAGCTTACAGAAATAAGGATGTGAGGGTCCCTCTGGATTTTGCCTTGGTCAGACTGTATCTCATGGACTATGCTCAGCTCTAGATGCCACATTTTAGTGAGAAAATTCATGATCTGGAGAATGGCCAGAGAATGGTGAGCAAGGTGATGGAATGAAGAGAGTCCATGCCCAGTGAGGATCTGTCAAAGGGAGTGAATATGTTGAGTCTAGAGCAGAAGAGGCCAAGAGGGGCCATGATGTTTGTGTTCAAGAATCTGAAGGTCTGTTGCGTAAAATAAGGATGTGACTAGATTTGTTTTGCTTGACTCCAGAGTGAAGAAATAGGAGTGGTAGAGAAAGTTGCCAAGGGGTAGATGTGGGCTCAACTTATTAAAAATTAGAGCTTACTCAAGGTAGAAAAGACTTCTTGTGAAAGTAGTAAGTGTCCTATCACTGAAGGTCCTCAATCAGAAGCTAGAGAGCCCCTTGTAAGGAATGTTGTAGAGGGGAGTGATTCTTATTCAGAAACTCTTTGACTGGATGTCCTCTGAGGTCCCTTCTAAATCTGAGATTCTAGAATACACAAAAGAAGTATGTAACATAGGCCCTGCCCTTGGGACCAAATCATGCAATGGATGATTAAAGACTTGTCCATACTTCTACCTGGAGGCTAATATCCTGCACCAAAGCTGAACTGTTAATTCCTCTTTTCTCAAAAAAAAAAATAACTTTGAGAAAGTCATCTTGAGTTGGGTTAATCCCAAAAAAACAGTGGGATCTTCACCGCTAGCTGAGCACGAAGGCACAGTGGGTTTCTGCACTAATGGAAAAGCCCACCACAGAGGACTGGACGAGATGAAACATATGCTTCCTCTGCCTGCATGAGACTCAAGGATGATCATCAGTTTCCTGTAACTGAGACATAACTGAACATCTGGGAGTCTGGGGTTCTGCTCTTGACTTTGGTCATCTAGACCTGGCATCCTACCTCTTGGTTGAGCTGCCCACTGCTCTCGACCCTCCCTCCCCCTGGTTCCACAAGGATAGAGGACCACTCTGTGATTTATGGTCCTGATTGAGGGGCTAATACCTGCTTCAGTCCTGCCAGCTGAATCACAAGGAGGCAGCGGCCATGCTTTTGGAAAGAAGTCAATGGTGGTAGCAGGAAGGTCTGCAGGAAACAAACCTTTGTCAACAAAAACGTGCCACATCACACCCCTAATGGCATGTAAATGACTTGACAGATGCCCTGCCTTGGTCCAGTGCCCGGAACGTGTGGATCCAGCCAGTTCCTCTCTGAGAAGGAGGCTGTTGCTAGACACCGTGGAAGAACCACTGTGATGGTGACTTTCAAGCTAACCTATCTTCCGCCTTCATTGCAAGGAGAGCAGAAGTAACAGAGTCAGAGGCAAAAATCTCTGGGCTAAGGTATATCAGAGAAGACGATTGGAATAGAAAGTCAAACTAGGGTCAAGATGCCCCAAGATGAGTCATCATCCAAAGGGAGCCATGAAGATTTAGAGTCAGGTTTCCAGGAAGTAATAGGAACACAGAGAGTTGAGTAAAGGTGTAATCACACTAGAGCTGTTCAGCAGTGAAACAAGCCACCCTGACAGGTGGTAGACTCCCCTTCACTAGATTCCTCAAGCACAGACAGGATGGTCACTTTCTGGGGATTCTGTAGAAGAGAGTCCCAGTGAGGCAGAGTTGGGCTAGCTTCCCTCTGGTCTCCCTCCTAGCTCTGGGAGCTGTGATTCTGAAATCCACTTGGGGTTGGAGAGGAGATAGCAGGTGCCATATGATGTCACTCACGTCCTCCATGCATTTATGCTGTTTGAAGAAGTCCTAGCTTCCTCCAGAATCTTCCTTCTCTTTTTAAGCTTCCACCATGTCTCTAATGTTCATACCAACAACATGTTCTAAATGGCATCATAGAGACAGGTATTTGTATCTGAACTTTGTATCTGAACATGAGATGTGGTGGAGAGCATTCCAGTGTAGATCAAAGGAGGGAGAAGCAGAGGGAATACTGTAGTGAGGGTGTGCTACAGGCTGCCAGGCCAGTTGGATGAAATGGATGCTCTGATGTCAAGCACCAGCCTGGCATGGATTATAAATGCCATGATGGTGTACTTGAACGAATTCTAAACCATTTGAATTAAAGAGAATCTCAAAGTACATCTAATGTAGCTTGTAATGGGGCATAAATGTACGTCCTGAGAATAAATGTATTTCCCTGAGAAGTCATCCAGTCTCTATTGAAACACTTCCAGGAATGTATAACCCAAAGCAATGTCTTACACTTTGGAGCAGCTTTAAAGCCTTTAGGAAGCTCTGGTTTAGTCTGGTTTTCCCCTGTCTGTTCTCTAAAGTTTCCATTCATTGATCCTAGTGCTGCCTTTTGTGAACAAGAAAAACATTTAAGCCCTATAAATGTTTAATATCATAGGATTGTAGCTTTTAGTAGAAATGGCCCTGGACTTATAGTGAGGCTAGGTTCAGATCTCACCTCAAACAATTATTGTGTGAACCTGCATAAGTCACTTAACCACTCTGTGCCTCAGTTTCCTCATTTGTAAAATGAGGGGGATTGGAATTGATGGCCTCTAAGTTCTCTCCCAGATCTAAATCTATGATTCTATGTTCTTAGAGTTTAACCCTCTTATTTTACAGAGAAGGAAACTGAGACCCAAAGAGTTTAAGTAACTTATCCAAGGTCAGACAAATACTAGGAGACAGATCCAAGATTTGAACCCAACAGATCTTCACATTCCAGTGATCTTTCCACTGTGTCAAGCAGATAGGTACCATGACAAATATTTAAAGACATCTAAGTCTTCTCTTCTCCATTCTAAACATCCCCATTTCCTTTAGCAGTATGAAATGATTTAAAGTTCCTTCATCATCCTGGCTGTCTTAGACTCACTTCCAGCAAACTAATGTTCCTTCTAAAATGTGATGCTCAGAATTGGACCCTATAAATGTGGTGTGATCAGGGCAGAGTTCAAAAAGCTCAACATCTGCTGGAAGTCTGTCTGACTGTCTCTCCTCTCCTCTTGTCTCTCTCTCTCTCTCTCTCTCTCTCTCTCTCTCTCTCTCTCTCTCTCTCTCTTTCTGTGTGTGTGTGTATGTGTGTGTGTGTGTCTCTCTCTGTCTCTCTCTTTGTCTTTCTCTGTCTCTCTCTCCTCTCTGTCTCTCCATCTCTGTCTCTGTCTCTTTCTCTCTGTCTCTCTCCTTCTCTGTCTCTCTATCTCTGTGTCTGTCTCTCTCTCCTCTCCCTCCCTCTCTGTCTCCATCTCTGTCTCTCTGTTTCTCTGTCTCTCTCTCTGTCTCTGTCTGTGTGTGTGTCTCTGTCTCTCTCTCTGTCTCTATCTGTCTCTCTCTTTGTTTCTCTGTCTCTCTGTCTCTCTCTCTGTCTCTCTCTGTCTCTCTGTCTCTCTCTCTCTCTCTCTCTCTCTCTCTCTCTTCCTCTCTCTTCCTCTCTCCCTATCTTAAAGGTGGGACATCTGATAAAATCACTGCCTTGCTCTGTGTGCACATGATGAAGGATGACCCTAGTAGGACATGTAGAAACAAATAGAAACTAATGTCAACATTTGAATATGAAATAAAACACTAGGTAAATGGTGGAAAGATCTGCCAGCTGGACCGGCCAAGGAGGACTTCACAAACCTCCAGGCCATCTCCATTTCTCAGCACTGCTGGGTTGTGTCTATCTTGGCTCTTTCAATGATTGGCCTTTCACTCACTCAGTCTGTCTAAGATCCTATTTACTCTTCAGGGGTTTCCTTAAGTAACATGGTATAGATACCATAAATGCTGGACTCAGAAATTCTGAGCACTGACTAGAAATCCCAACTCTAATGGTTACTACTGTTGGCCCCTAGTCAAGGCCTTGACTTCCTGAGCCCTAGCTTCCTCATACATAAGGTGAGATCTATGATAATGCCAGCATTGCCAGCCTTACTGGGCTACAAATGACCAAAGGAAATCCTGTGCTGGAAGCACCATAGAAATAAAAGTGATTGTTGTGGCTGGTGTTACCATAATTCATGTCCAACAACAAAGTTTTCAAGTGTTTTAGTCAACAGGCCTTTTAATATCCTAAGACCCATACTGCCTGATCCTTGGGGAGCCTGGGAGAGCTGTCAGAGATTTTTCCCCCAATATCCATGGACATCAAAATGGCCACAGGAGCCAGGAATGATCAATGCCAGTTTCTAGCCTGCTCTCAGCTGGGACTTTAGGACAATAGAGGCACAGATAAGTAGACAGACTGTGTTCATAAGATGGAGAAGAAAGGAAGCATTTATTAAGTGCCTACTATGTGACAGACACTGTGTTAAATGCTTTACAAATATTATCTTAGTTGATACCCACAACAGTCCTGTGGTGTAGGTGTTGTTATTATCTACATTGAGGAACCTGAAACAGACAGAGGTTAAATGACTTGTCCAAGGTCACACAGATAGTAAGTGTCTGAGGCTCGATTTGAACTTAGGTATTCTTGACTCCAGGTTCAGTGTTCTATCCACTGAACCACCTAGCTTCCTCACAATGGAGACAGGGAAAACTGACCAATTTGGTTTAAAAAATCATTAAGATGGTCCGTGGCTAGGTGATGCACTGAATAGAGCACTGGCCCTGGACTCGGGAGGACCTGAGTTCAAATCCAGCCTTGGACACTTAACATGTACTAGCCATGTGACCTTGAGCAAGTCACTTAATCCCAATTGCACTGTCTTCCCCCTCCAAAAAAAAAAAAAACCAAAAAGCCAAAAAAAATGATCAAGAAGAAGCATGGAATGGGTTTTTGGAATGAACAATCCAGCCAAGTCAAGACAAAAAGTTACAGTTTCTATTTCCCAAAAAAGTATACCAAGACGCAAGGTCATAGAAGGAGAAATGATTCCAGGGTTGGATTCATGATCTGGATAAGCATGAAGACAGACAGACTCCATATCCCAAAAAGCTCCAGGAGGAAGATAGAAAGGCAGGCAAAAATCAAAGGCCATAGCTTAGTCTTCTGAAATTCTAACACCTCCAGAGCATCTTCTCCTTGGCCAACTCTCATCCTCATCTTCTTTCCAGAATCTTTCCTTTGGTGAAGAGGAGACAGGGAGAGAGACAATTTGAGACAGAGACAGAGTTTTCTCATTCTGTGAATATCTTGACTTGAAAAAAGGTGAACTCAAAAGGCAGCATTGTGGTTTAGTGGAGAGCACTCTGACCTAGGAATGAAGAGAACCAGGCTCTAGAGCAAGTTTTGCCATTAACTTATAGAGTGATCTGGAGCAGGTCACTCCATCTCTCTTGGACTTAGTCTCTTCACTCATAAAATGAGTAAGTTGGATAAGAAGGTCCCAAAGATCCTTCAAGCTTTGAGATTCTGTAACAAATTCAAAACCTTCTCGGAGGAATCCTGCCAAACTCTGTGTGTGTGTGTGTGTGTGTGTGCATGTGTGTGTGTGTTTCTTTTAAATCCAACCACTCACATAACCTTAACAATATCCTAGAATTCTAGGACCAGAAGGAACTTGATCTTGCATAGATGACCCTGAAATGTACTTTTAAGGATGCCAGGGATCTTAAGATCAGGAAGTCAGGAGGGTGAGCATCCCAGGCATGGGGATTGGCTCATGCAAAGGAATGGAGGGGTGTGTGCAAGGTCAAGTTTTAGGAAGAAGCAACCCAGTTTGTCAAGAATGCATGAGTCATGAGAAGGAATACTGTGATATCAGAAAGACTAGAGTATGACTATAAAGGGCTTTACAGAGAAAGAGAGGCTATCAAATGTTCAATGGAGAGCCACCGAAGCTTCTTGAGCTGGGGAATGACATGATCAGACCTGTCCTTTAGGTCACCATAAGTAGGGGCCTTTATGTCCTGAATATGAACCATATGAACCATACCCATTGGATTGAGCTTTGGAAAGAGTTAGTCTAGACTCATCAGTGAGTGGAATGGAAAGCCTTGGAAGACAAGGGAAAATTCCCTCTTACTAGAAGTCACCAACACAATCACTAGAAGATGCTTTTTCTGCCTGTCTCAATCCCCTGTCCCATGACCTCCAACTTCTTCCTCGTCCTTCAGAGCCAGATAAACCTTCCTTCCCTCTGGAAGCATCTCTGATACTCTCACCATACTGAGTGAGTTTTCTAGGATTCCTTCTCTAACTTAATGTGAATTGTCTGTATCTCTCCTTTGGGCACTGGATAATTGGATGAGAAGATGAAGAGAATGAGAATAATAACACCAAGACTTCCCATTTCTATCATTTGTAAAGGAAGTTGAAGAGGAAGAGGACTGGAGTTCACGTTCAAGTAATTTGTGAGGATTTGCAAAGTGCTGTACACATATATTATTTCATTTGAATATCGCAACAGCCCTGCGAAGCAAGTGCTATTATTACAATTGAGTGAACTGAGGCTAAGAGGGGTTAAGTGACTTGCCCAAGGTCACACAGCTGCTAAGTGCTTAAGGCAGGATTTGTCTTCATGTCCAGTGCTCTACCCACTGTACCACCTGTCCAGCCCCTGCACATCTTTGTCCTACTTTCACTATATGCTGGTCTGGGGCCAGGCATTAGTTCTTATACATGTTTGCCTCACTTCAGAGTTCATTCCTGAGCATGAGGCAGCCTGGAAGAGGGATTGGGTGGGGACAAGGACATCAAGAGAAGGCACTGGGCATTGCCTATAGAATGCTCTGTGAGGTGGTCTAGATCCTAAAATCAGATGTTTTTACCTTAAGGGGCCTTAGAGGCCCCCTAAACCAACTCTTTCCTTTTACAAATGAGTCCAAGAGAGGGGAATTGATTTACTTAGGGTCATCCAAAGAGTAAGTTCCTGAGGCAGGATTTGAAACTGGGCTTCTTGCCTCTAAACCCAGTGAACCAAATCACTTAGAAGGAGGATCACAAAGTTACTTTGAAAAACTCCATCTCATCCCATTATT
This sequence comes from Pseudochirops corinnae, assembly GCA_028646515.1. NCBI lineage: Eukaryota > Metazoa > Chordata > Mammalia > Diprotodontia > Pseudocheiridae > Pseudochirops > Pseudochirops corinnae. The sequence continues at coordinate 374,616,054 of CM053585.1, forward strand.
AATTCATTTCACCCAGGGCTGGAGAAAGTGGCCCTTCTCAATGGAATTCTCTAAAGAAAGTGCTGAATGCAGTCAGCTTGTCTCTGTACATGTATGTTGACCTGTACATGCATGGTGCTATGAGCCCACACTCACTGGTGAGGAATTTGGCAAGTGGATTTTTCAGGCTGAGGGCTTTCCTAAGAGATCAGGGTCACCAAGGAGAATAAAGGCTGCCCTCCTGCCGCAGTGAACAATAAGGTAAACCAGTCTGAGATCCTGCTGCTGAAAGATGCTTACTTTCTAATCTTGCTCAAGTACATCATGGGAAATATCAAGCAGTATTATTAGCCCGCATAGACAGGGACCAAAAAGCAGGATGAATTCCTCAATATTCACAGGAAAATGGAAAACCAGGGTGGAGGATGGATGAGCATAGAGGCTCTGTTGGCAGAGAGGGATGATAGGAGTCCTGCCTATAGATGGGTGTCAGGAAGAGACAGTTCCCAGTGGGAGACACAACCTCCACCCACATCAACAGAAAGGATGACTCCCCCAAGCAGGAGGTGAAAGAAGAGAATTCTGCTTGTCCAAAGAACCAGATAATTTTTCTGTGAACCACAGGATGAGAGGAAAGGGACATGGGCTTTGTCTAGTCAGGATTCAGTGTTCAGTAGTCTGATGAGGCCTCAGACACAGAAAGCTGAGCCCCAGGACGAAGAAAGAAGGAATCCTGTCTACAGTCTCCCCTAACAAGTGATGCCTGTGTCTCTTCCTCAAGCCCAGAACTAGAAGAAATGGGCAGAAATGCAGAAAGGGAAATTGGGTCTCCAGTAGAAGGCAAAATTTCAGAGTTATCTAAAACTGAGGTAGGCTAGCTCAGCAGGTAGTGAGCCCCTGACACTGGAGATCTTTGCAAAGAGACTTGATGACTGCAATCCATGTTGGAAAAGTTGTCATGGGGATGTTTGTTCTAGTTCAACTTAGACTCAAGTGTCCTTGAGATGCAGCCCATTCTCTGTCTCATTATAATTGCTCCCCATTGCTCCCAGCTTGTACCCTCACACCAAGGACAAGACCAAGCCCTCTTCTGCCTCACACTCTTCCAAATACCTAAACACAACTCTCATGGTCCAGCAAGTTTTCTCTCTTTGAGGGCAAACATACCCAACCCTCTTCCAATGGGAATTGAGAGACACAGATTTAGAGTTGGAAGGGACCTCATCAGCATTCTCAACTCAAGGACAGAGTTGATTCAGAATGGAACAGAACACTAGAGTTAAAAGAGACATCAAAGGTCATTATGCCCAAACCCATGACTCCACAGAAAAGAAAACTGAGGCTCCAGAGGGGAAGTGACATGTCCAAAGTCACACATCAAGGTGATAATTAAAATCATGATGACAATAAAAACAGGTGGCATTTATATGGCATCTTTGCCAGTCAGTCAATTAGTATTTATTAAAAGCCTATGATGTGCCAGGCACTGGGCTGAGAGAGAGAGAGAAAGAGAGAGAGAGAGAGAGAGAGAGAGAGAGAGAGAGAGAGAGAGAGAGAAAGGGAAGGAGGAAGGAAGGAGGGAAGGAAAGAGGTAGGAAGGGAGGGAAGGATGGAGGAAGGGAGAAAGGAAGGAACGAAGGAATGAAGGAATGAAGGAACTAAGGGAGGAAGAAAGGAAGGTCTCTGTTATCAAAGAAATAACAGTCTAATTTTAAAGTCTGCAAAGTGCTTTACAAGTATTGTCTCTTTTGATCCTCCGAACAATGCTAGCAGCTAGGAGCTATTATGATGCCCATTTTGTAAATAAAGAAAGAGACTGAGGCTGGCATAGGTTCAGTGACTTGCCAAAGCTTGTAAGAGTCTGAGGCAGGATTTGAAATTGTGTCTCCCTGACTGGCCACCCAGTCCTTGCGATCACTGGCTGCCTGTCCTGGAAGAGAAGGAATTCCAGCTGCAGGCTTTGGGGCAGTACTCTCTTCATTCAAGGTATGATTGGGAAGGGTCACTTGGATTTCACAGGCAGGCCTGGAATGGAGGGACAGGCCCTTGAATACCCAATGCCCAGCCTCAGACCCACAGCAGAGCATGCCCCACCCTCCCTCCCTTCCCTGCCATGCTCTGCCATCCATGCAATCCCTGGTGCCTGGAGAAATCCACCCAGTGGGCCCTGGGCAGCTCACTGGAAAAGGAAACTATCCAACATGTGCAGTTTCCTCTCTTTAGAGTCTCCACAATTGCTATTTCTGGATCTCCTGAACCTTAAATAGAATGTTCTCCCTGCCGAAGCCCGTGGGTGCATGCTTCTGCAAGGAGCACAAACATTCCATTACATGCTCGGACCCTGTCAAGGAGATATTTCAAGGGGCTATAATTTTAAGAGTCCCTGGCGTGTAACTACACATGAAACTTATATTTACCTTGGTAATTAGGAATATGGGCATTCAAAGCCTCCTTAACTAGTGAATCATAAGTAATTCCTTTATTCATTGTGTCCAAATGTCCTTGTAATTAGCCCTACTAGAATTTGCAGAACTTGAAATATGTAATTTGCCAGATTCCCAGAATGCTTGTAGACCCAAAACAAACATGTGTGTATAAAATGCTCATGATGCCTCTACAGCCCCAAAGGCAAAGCTGATTTCCTAGCTGCCCAGCCCAGGCCCAGAAAAGTGACAAGCTCAGAGCTGGGGTCTCCCAAGCTGTAGCCAGGGGTCAGGCTCAGCAGAAGCCTTCAGGGGCGATGGGGTCCATAGGATCATAGATCCAGAAGGAAGCTCAGACGTTACTGAGTCCAACCCCTTGATTATAGAGAGGAAGAAAATGAGGCCAAAAAAGATGATGGCCACTGTCTGTTCAAGGGGCAGGATGTGAACCCTGGTCCTGACTGCAGAGACAAGGCTTTTTTCACTAGACCACATTGTTTATTCTTTCCAAAGCTGGTACCAAATTTTGCTCGGTGCTTTGGAGTTTGTCAGGAAGCTGGCATCAATCAGAGCCCTGCCCTGGCATTTCATTGACAGTACCAGAGGCTTGTACACACTCACCTTTTACAAATATCACCCCCTTTTCCCTCCCAGCACTGGGAAAGGCTGGCAGTAGTGGCGAGCACCCCCAGGATGCCTAGGAAGCACTGTTGCTGTGTTTGTTTAGAGGAGCCATTAGCCCCAGTACAGGAGACAGGAGCCTGCTTCTTGTACAGAGTGGGGTGTAGAGGAAATCAGTCATTCAGTTAACAATCCCTTGATACGGGACTGTTACATGGCAGGTACTAGATTTGGAGAGTATCGGATTCAAAGCTTCAAGACTTGAATTCAAACTCTGATCTTGCCACTTATGATCTCTGCAACCTTGGGGAAAATCATTCACATTTCCCCTCAGCCATACATGGAGGGGGCTGAACACTATCTCTCTGAATCCCTTAGATTGGGAGCTTCTTGAGGGCAGGGACTGTCTTCTAACTCTTCTTTTATGCCCAGCCTTCCCACAGGTACTTCATACCTGTGGACATTGATTAAATCTATAACCCTACACTACTCTTGAAGGGAAGTTTTCAGTTAGAGGGAAGGGCCCTTGACACGGAGTGAGGATGTCTGGGCTTCCCTCCCAAGCTCTAACACTGTCTGACCTTGGGTGAGCCATCTAACATGCTAGACCTCCAGGGTCCCCATTCACAAAATGGGCTGAGTAATACTGATGCTACCTGGCTTGTCAGATTGTTGTGAAGAAAGTATTTTGTAATCCCAGAAGGGTTCCAGAAATTAGCCTTATTATCACACAATGGGTCCAGAGAAATCGGCATATGGCAAGCAGGGGGGGTTCTGCCCTCTTTGTCATAGAACTGTGTCAGTTCCCAGCTGAGGCAGCTCTGTCCTTCATCCAGAGGGCTGCAGGATGCCCCCACGCCTTGCTGATCTCCTCAGGGATGGTATTAAACCATCAGCACCAAGAGAGCCAGACCAGGAATCTTTAGCAACAAGGAGGTAACTTGTTTTAGCAGCAAGCATCCCTCCATGAGGCCCTGCCATCCTACCCTCTGTATGTGCTCGTGTGAATCTGGGCAGCCATGAGCCCCCACTGTATTCTGGAGAGATTGCAGAGGAGAGAGACAGAGCCAAGCCTGCATCGTGGGGCTGGTTAACAACAGCTTTCTCTCCCAGCCAGAAAACCTGGTAATGTAGCACCATCTACAGGGCTAGAGGGAGACCAGGCAGGGGCGGCTGCACCCTGGAAACAGCTGAGGTCCCATCTCTCTTCTGCATCCTTCCTACATGCCCCAGGATCCCTCTGCTCCAGGAGTCTGAGGGCAATCGGGGAAAACAAAGGCAGCCACACATGCAGCCGGAATCCAAGAAACCCATGCACAAAACCCATGGAATTCATTAAAGGTACTTTGTGAGCAGACCTCCCCCTGAACAGATCCCCCTGTGCTCTGGAGGGACGCTGCCTCTGTGGCCATTGAAGGCAGAGAATGCCCAGTAATAGAATGCACTGTGGAGGGACTGTTTTTAGAAATTGGCCAAAAGCTCCTCCAGCTGTGTTTGGGGTCTGAATAATGTCTGAAATTACTCCACGAATGTCCCTGGAATCTAGAGTGGGCTCTTGTTTCCAAGAATCAGAGCATAACACGCTGGCTGACAAGGGAAAATATATTTTCATTCTCTTCTCTTCTCCTCTCCTTCCCTCCCTCCCTCCCTCCCTCCCCCTCTCTCTCTCCTTCGCTCCCTTCCCTTCTCTCTTTCTCTCCCTCCCTCCCTCTCTCTCCCCAAGTTCAAATCTGGCCTCAGATACATCCTAGCTATGTGATCCTGGACAAGTCACTTAACTCTGTTTGCATCAGTTTCCTGAGCTGGAGAATGGCAATCCACTCCAGTATCTTTGCCAAGATGAGCCCAAACGGGGTCACAAAGAGTCATACACAACTGAACAACCAGAAAACCCTCTATGATTCATTTTCTAACATGTAAAATAAAGGTGCGGAACCAAATGACCAGCAAGAGGTTGTTCTCTCTTATCTTTTATAAGACGCTGCCTTCCTGAAATATGGGCGTTGGGCTACACTGAGCTCTCTGTCTGTCCCATGCAGACAACTGCAATTCCCCAATTTCCGTCCCTCCCCAGTGACCCCGGGCTGAGAGGCGGGGGGAGCAGTCAGCCCAACATATCTGTACAGCTACGTCCCAATTAGTGCAACTGATGAATCCCAGGAAGCGGCCGCATTATTTCCATTTGCATGGCGTGTTTCCATTGGGCTAGAAACAATCACCACATTTTACATAATTATAACTTCAAAGAGTATGAATTCTAATGCATGCAAATTGCTTCATAGAATCCTCATTCACACTAATCAGGACCTGGCTGCATGTACATATATGCGTGTACATAAATATGCATATGTGGACGGAGGGGCATAAATGCACATGCATGCACATATAGTTATATACATGTACATGTACACACGTATGTACACACGTGTCCACATGGAAACGGAGAGTGGGCACCCAGTTTTCAGGCCAGAGAAGAAGACAATGCTTGGCCTCCCAGAGTGGTTTCTCCCTCTCTCACCACTCTCCATTTTCCCTTCTCTGCCACACTTAATATAGAATTTCCCCAAAGATCTCTCTGGGCTTGGGTCTTATCTCCCAACCAGACTGTGAGCTCCAGGGCTGTCAAAAGTCTAGACCTGGGAGGGGCCTAGAGCTCATCTGCCACCCCCCACTTCAGAGATCTGGAGGCTCAGGCTCGAGAAGGTAAGGGAATGGATGGGCCCCAAATCTCACAGCTAGGATCAGATCGACCTGACTCCAAATCTAGCCTCTTCTGCCAGGCCACATTGACTTGGCAGGTTCTATTTTATGGGGTTGGATACAAGGGGATCACACCCATCTTGTCTAAATTACTCATCATCTCCCAGGATTGAGCACAGGTTTCTGTACACAGTAGGTGCACAAAATGTTGCTGGATGGATATGTAAATAAATGAGCTCAATTCAATAAACACTATTTACATTGGTTATGTGAAAAGCCCCAGAATATTCTGGCTATTGTGAAGCCAGTTACAATAATAACAATGGTAAAATAATGATGATGATGATGACAACTACTGATATATGTGCCAAGTATTTTTATAATTATCTCATTGGTTCCACACAATACCCCTAGAAAATAGTTGTTGTTTTATCCCCATGTTACACTTGAGGAAACTGAGGCAAGCAGAGGTCAAGTGACTTGCTTAAGGTCACACAGTTAATATGTGTCTGAGGCCATATTAGAACCTGGGTCTTCCTGACTCCGGGCTGGCCCAGGGCTCTGGGCACTGTGGTACCCCCTAGCTACCTTGGGCACCACCTAGCTGCCCCTTAGTTGCCTCAGTCACATATAATACAATACAAGATAGAATTCAATTCAATGCTACAGAAAATTCTGAAGAACCCACCACATTCAAGAAGCCAATGCTAGGCCTTGGCAAGGTGCAGGATCTCTGCTCTCTTGATAGTCTAGGAGCCTAGTATGAGGATGAGACTGGGAAACAGGATGAGTGTGAATTATAGCAAAGGGAAATCTGTACATAGTTCAGGGATTTTCACTGTCTTTTGTGATGTAAATGTATTATCTTTATCTGGGATACACTTCTTCAATTCACACCTGAAAGTTCACAAGCCCCCACTGATGCATGTCCCTTTCAATGGTCAGACAGAGCATATGATTAGTTCAAACTAAGCAAAGGTAATTGAAGTGGCATGGTAAGAAATATTACATCTCCCTTATGAATGTGGGGCACATGTATCCTTTCTAACATACGTCTTTCTAAGTAGGAGATTTTGAATGAGTGCCAGGATCCCCAGATAGGAGGAGGCTAGGAGCAAGCATCTAGCCTTGCCCTTGTCTCTGGGAACCATACCATAATTGTCCCAGACTATTATCTCCTCCTTACTGAAATTTCCCTAAGCCCATGCTTTAAAAAGGCCTTAGAATATCCATTATTAGGAAGTTCCCCTTAGGGCTTACCTTGAATCCCTGCACCTTCACACTTGTCCATGTGGATGTGTCACACAGAGGCTGCCTTCTGGCCCCCTACTTTGGTGTTGTTGGTTATCTTTGAAGATGGACCCTAGGATGTCTCCTGGTAGACTTCCATTCACCAGGTAGCATATCCCTGATCCCTTCTGAGTTCTATCAAGCCCCACTTGGCATCCCTTCCCTGACTCTACTTTGTCTTCTCTGGATCTCTGAAATCCTCTTATTCCATGCTTCTGTGGCTTCCAGAGCGCCCACAGCTCTCTGAAGGACAGAGGTCTGACCAGGGCTGCCTGGGTGACCCACAGTCATAGAATAACCAAAGGCAGAGCTGGAAAAGGCCCTAGATATCAGCTTGTTCAACCATCCTCTTTCCTTGGTTCTAGGAGGTTTAACAGCTTAGCCCGGGACACACAGCTGGACCACTGGATCATCATCGCAACTTCAAGCCAGACAGGACCCACCTCCTCCTTTTACAGAGACCCAGGAAAGTTAAATAACCAATGTCAGACGGACAAAGGTAGGACATGGACCTGTGAGCCCTGACTCCAGAATCCGACAGGTCCTAAGCACCTTGTGGGCAGGGACTGTCTCTTGCCTCTTTTTGTATCCCCAGCATGCAGCAAAGGGCTTGGCATGTAGTAGGTGCTTAAAACTGTTGATTTCTTGATCAAATCCATTCTAGAAATCAGAGCTCTGGGAGCCTGGAAGGGGAGAGAAAACATCCAGGCTTCCTTCTGTGAAGCCAGGCCCCTAGCTTCAGAAGTGCCCAGACGGCCTGAGTCAGGGAGAAACATCTTCCGCTGCTATGCAGGCCCCAGGGTGAGGCATCATTTTTCACTTCTGAGTTTCACTGGTTATGAGGAAAGTTCTGACAGAATGAGGCTGGGGTGTGAGCTCCCGTCAAAGTCAGAAACCGACAGGAGTGTTTCTGGGCCAATCCAGATGGGGCAAGTTTTTTTTCTTCCAAAATTCTACTGGGCATGACTTCAAAAAGTATCAAGGAATCAAAGGATCGTCCTTACGTCACTCAGGTGTCAGGCAGTAGAACCCAATGAGCCCAGCCACGTGCTTCAGTCCATGGAAGAGACAGAAGTAGAGTGGGCCAGCCTCTGTCCTCAGGGAGCTCACAGAGAAGACAGTCTGGGGAGGCGAACAGAATGGAAAGGATGGGACTTGGATGTGGGGTTCCTTCATTCGTTCATTGATTCACAGATTCTCCAAATGCCAGCTGCAGCTTAAAAAGAATTCTTTCTACCACAAGCAGAACAAATGGCCCACCAGGCTTCACTTGAAAACGTCTGGTGATGGGGAGCTCACTATCTTACGAGGACTTGGGGGAATTTCCCATCCTTGCACAGAATTGAAATGTGCCGTCCCTCTAGTTTTCATTCCTAGTTCTACTCTTCGGGGACAATTTAATTCAATTCCAAGAATGTTTATTATTAATTATATATGCAGAGCTCTGTGAATGCGAAGACAAAATAAAATAGCCTGTGAGGTCTCTGACCTCAAGGATTTTAGGGAACACATCTGATCGCCCCATTCCTGTGCTAGTCCCGGAAGAGAGGGAGTATGTGCCACTGTCATCTCTGGGGCTATACCCACCAGGCTCCTTCAGTAAAGGCGGGCAGAGGAGCTGTCAAACTAGACATCTCAGGTCCCTCCCTTCCAGTTAGAATGGGATCTCCTTGTAAATGCCTTGCTGGGGGGTGGGAGGCTGGGCCTGACCAGAGCAACTGGGGACCTCTGAAATAATCTGAAAGGGCTGCACAGGGACTAAGGAAGTACTGAGGAAGGGTTTAGTCCTGGACCAAGCTGCTATTAGCGGTGGGGTAGTCACTCTGACATCTATTCCTTAATGAGTACTGTTTCTCCAAGGCTGACACTCCCACCCCATTTGGGAAGGCCCTTTTCTTAAGTAGGAGATACTTTAAAATTAACTATATAGTTCATTATTTCTTCCATGTTTAGAGTTTAGAGTTTTCCATAGTATAATAAATACGTAAGTATTTCTACTTATTTATTTTTATAAGTAGTATTATAGTACCTTAAGATGTACAAAGCATTTTTACTAATATCAACTCATTTTATCCTCACAACAACCTGGGAGGCAGGTGCTATTATCATCCCCACTGTACAGATGGGAAAACTGGGGCAGATAGAGCTGAAGGGTCACTTAGAGAGTCAGTGTCTGAGGTCATATTCGAATTCAGGTCTTCCTGACTCCAAATTTGGCTTTTTAATCTCCTGTGCACCCTGCAGATTCCTGTTTGCTTTGAAGCATCACAAATTTGCTGATCAAAAGTACAACCATTTTTCTCCTTTTCTCATAATTTCTGCAAAAGATTTTTCCCCTCTCTCTACTCAATCTCAGATAACAGTCCCTGTCAACATAGTCATGGCGCCCAGAGTGAGCTGACCCACCTTGAGGAAACAGCCCCCTTCGAATGTCCTTTACCATATATTACCCTTAGGTTAATGATGAGAACCGGGCCATCATAGAATCCCCCCCCCAAACAACAGACACCTGCATCTGAGGCTGCTGAGGGTCAGGGATCAATCAGGAATGTGGAAAGGACCTCAAGGCTGGCTTCAGATAAGGAGTCCTCAGAAAATCCTGTTCAATGACCCAAGACAGTCCAAGGGAGCCATAATGAAAGATGCTCTCCACCTCCAGAGAATTCAGAATGCATATTAAAGAAGACTTTTTAAACTTTCTTTATTTTTCTTGTTTTATTTTGTTTGTGTTTTCTTTTGCAACATGCCTAATAAGGAAATAGGTTTTGCATGACTTCACATGTATAATTGATATCAAATTGCTTGCCTTATAAAGGAGAGGGGAGTGATGGAAGTGGGGGGGGGGAAATTTGGAACTTAAAATTTTTTTGATTGTTATTTTTTTTAATTTACCTGTAATTAAGAAATATTTCATGAAATGAATAGAGTTTTTAAATGGGAAGCACTGTCCACAAGTCCAGGCACAATCTACCTGGCCAGTTAGTGTTAGCCAGTCTTCCAGAGCACTGGAGGAGCCCAGGGCCTCCCTGACTTCAGCAGCAGTGGGTGTGCTCACCATTTGAGCTCAAGCAATCCAGTCCCAACTCACATGGATGAGCCAGACATCCTGCCACCTTCACCCAAACGTGGGATCAGCCTGAAGGAGGCTGGTCCAGGGCCAGAAGAAACCTTTCAGGATGACAAAGGGGAATCACCTGAAAGCATTCAAAGGAGCCCAGAGCAGCCTTTGTAGCCCAAGCATCAAGCAGCCATTCAAGATCTGACCAAGCATCATCCATCTCTGCAAACTCCTATTCTTCAATGAAGTAGTCTCACCAGATCATAGGTAACTGGTGGCTTTTGTTCGGCCTTTCAGTGGCATGAGGGTAACGTCCACCATGTGCCCCCATTTAGAGATCATTTGCCACCAAGTGCTGGCAAATTGGCAGGACAGCCTCATCACCTCCCTGATCCTTGAAATTCACCCTCCAAACCCAGAACAAGGATAGGTACTAGAGGCATTCTTAGCCTCTGATTTACAGGTGAAGAAACTAAGGCTCAAGAATCAAATGAGATAATGTTTCTAAAGCACTTAGCACACAATAGGTGCTTAATAAATGTTTCTTCCTTCCCTTCCTGCTTCCTCCTCATAGGCACAGTGATGATAAAAGTCAGAGACAGGAGTTAAAGCCTGGCTGATGTTCAGGGACATTCTTTCCACTATATAATGGATAAATGAACAAATAAATTTTTAAAATGAAGTCTTACTTAGCATGTAAAGATTTAAAAAGAAATCTCTTTTGCCCCTAAGGAGCTTACAATTGACAAGAGAAAGACAAGCCATACAGAGCAGTTAGGAGTAGGGAAAGTGGGTAGTGTGGGGGAGTGGTTGGATTCCATGAAGGTGGTGATAAGATGGGGGTGGAGGCTGCCCTAGAGGGCTGGGCCGGGAAGATGACATGGCCTGGTGTCCAGGGCCAGCCAGTAGACCCTTTGCCCCTTTCTTGGATTTTGGCTTTGGTCTAACCAGTTGAAAGTGTTACCTCACTGACCCAGATATCCTGAACCTCCTAAGGCTGAGCACAAACATCCCATAGCATAGAAGTGATGGGAGGAATGGAGAGAGGCAGCTTCAGATTCCTTAGGATGTCTTAGACTCGAGACTGGAAGAAGCCTCTGAGATCATCCAAGGAACCCACACTTGAACAGGAATGCCTGACAAGTGGTCATGCGGATGGGTGATGGGGAGCTCACTACCCAGCGAGGCGGCCCATCTGTCCTACTTCTGGACAGCTAATATCATCAGGAAGTTCCTGACAGCTACTCAAAGTCTCATTCTGCTAAAAGTAGAGCACCTGATAAATTCTTGATTTGCTCAGCTGACAATTTCATCTCTTCTACCTAGAAGCTACAGGAAAACCGCCTGGCTCTTCTCTAACCTCATCAAGGCCTTCACTGCTGCTCAGCAATCCTGTTAGTCCTGTCTTATTGACCACCCTATCACATTCCCCACAGTAGCCCTCCACCCCGGCCCCCTCCTCCCCGGTTCTCGCTCTCTCAGATGCCCTCTAGCCTTACTTTGCTGCAAAGATAAGAGGGCACTTGATTTCCCTCCTCCAAGTCTCAGCATTATCCCATCATCCATCTTCTTTCTCTCCTGTCTCAGCCTCCAAATCCTCTCCCTAGATGTGGCTACCCTGAGTTTATCTCACAAACTGGTTACTGGGGAGAAAAAGACCAACCAGAGAGGTCTCAGGCCTCAGGCAGGTCGCATTCTCCTGGGGGAAGGGGGAGCAATAGAGCCTAGGCACATGTCTGCACCCCTCCCATCTCTTCAATGACCTCACTCCATCACATCCCCCTTCCTTCCTGAGTCTTCAATCTCTCCCTGGTAACTGGCTTCTCATCTACCAGCTCACTCTCCTGCATGCTAGGAATGAAGAAAAGGAAAAAAAGATCGTTGGACCATCAAGTTATAGGTCCATTTCCTTCCTCCCCCTTTTTTTCAGAAAATGGGGCCTGGGGGTGCTGAGTGCTACATATAATATTGTTTTTATACAGTGCCCTTTGGGGGTACCAAGGTTCATGCATTGGTTAGTTTTGCTAAACTATTTTTTATTCTTTGTTATAAGAAATGGCTTTCTGGGAGGAGGAGAGAGGAAGGGTATATTTGGGGAAAATATAAGAGAGGTAAAAACACAAGGTATCACTCATTTTTTAAATAAGGACAAACAAGTGTTTGTCCCCTGCCCGTGGCCAAAAACAGAGTGACTCCACTTTCTGGGCACTCAGCACCTGCTCCCCTGGCTGCTGACTGCCCAGCCCTCTGGCCTTCTACTGGAGAGGTCTAGCAGCCTATTCTCAGTTCTTGGGCACCATGATTTCTTTGTAGTGTTGAAACTGGAGGCCATCCCCTTTTTCTCTTCTCCTTCTAACAACTCAAGTATTCTATGTTCTAAGGGCCTTTCCAGTTCTTATGTTCTAGACTCCATTGACCACAGACTCCATGTTTATTGTCCCCCAGCACTGACACTCTGGGTTCTATTTTTTCAGGTCCATTTCATGTTCCAGGCTCTCTTGTTTTGTATTCTCTCGTCCTTGTTGGCTCTGATATTCTAGTCTAGGTCATAGAGATACCACCCTCTCCTGGCTCCCCTCTGATAGCTGTGCTCATCCTTCTTGGCCTCCTTTGCTGGTTCCCACTGTACCCACCTCATTTCGTGGTGGAATCTTCTGTAGACTCCCCCCTCTCCTTGGCAGCAGTTCCCTCTGCAGGGGACCCTTCCCTACCCTTCTTTCCAGCATCGCCCAGATAGAATGGAAGGTGCTTGAGGGGAGGGGCTGCGTTGTTTGCATTTATCTGTTCCTAACACAGTGCTGGGCATTCAGTCAGTACTTTTTTTTTTAATTTTATTATAGTTTACATCATTCATTACCACAAGATTTTGAGTTACATATTTTCTCCCCCTCTTTCCCCCACCCACCACCCGAAAACAGCCATCCCAGTGTGTCTCCCCTCCTCCAGTCTATTCTCTCCTATGTCACTTTTCGGTAGGGCAGGATGGATCTCCCAACCGCAGTGCCTGTGTATCTCAAGTTCCAGTTGGATGTAGTCAATAATAATAATAA
>CM053585.1:374629674-374756810 GCA_028646515.1 Pseudochirops corinnae
CTGGAGGCCTTTTGGCCAGACTGCTTATCTCCCCCTTTAGCAATCCCCACTCGCAGCTGTTGCTAATCCACTCACCTGAGAGGCTCCTCCGCTCCTCCCATCCAGCCGCCCCCGGGGCACAGCCGCGGCTTCAGGGCAGGCTGGTTTTGGTTCGCAGTGCTGATGTGGTTCCTCGTAGCCAAGCTGACTTTAGTGGGAAGTATCTTTGTGTGTGTGTTGGAGTTCTAGGATTGGTTTAGAGTCCTATTTTATGGGTATTTTGGGGTGGCTATGTGAGAGCTGCGATATGTTGCTGCTGCTATGCCGCCATCTTGGCTCCGCCCCCCCATTCAGTCAGTACTTAATAAATGCCCTATCTATTTATCCATCCATCCATCCATCTTTCTATTATTCCCTACCCAAGACATTCCATTTTCTGCCCCTGTGGTTTGCCTCATGGCTCTCATCCCAAGCCCAGAATATTCTTCATCCTCACCTCTCCCTCTTGGAAGCTTGGTTCCTTTCAGGTTCAGCTTGCGGGGGGGGGGGTCACCTCCTACCTAGTACCATCCCCACTCTCTCTAGTTCTTAATGCCCCCACAAATTCTTAGCATTTCCTTGGTAACTCTCCTGTATTTCTCTCTAGGTCCATTTTGTTCCCCAGGCTCTGATAGAATGCAGGTTCCATGATAAGGGGTACAGGGGGTCTTGTTTTTGTCTCTGTGGCCCCAGTCCCCAAGCACAAGGGCCTCAGATGAAGAGCTTCACAAACAGCCATTCTGCTGAACTGAAAGGATGGACACTCCCGGTAAGAGCCAAGTGCAGGGTCTGCTGGCAAGAAAGTCTGCAAGGAAGATGCTTTGAACAAAGAAAAAATGATTCTAATTTCACCTTCAAAGGAAATCATTTTTAATTTTTTGTCTTGAGCAGCCCAAGTCGAAGATAAAAGGAAATTGTTTTTTTCTAGTGGGAGGAAAGGGACAGGAGGACAAGTGACTTTGCCAAACCACAAGGCAGCAGAGGCGGGTAGGATCACACTCCTTTGATATCAATTTGAAAACAAAGAGAGTACAAACAGGCCTCAAACTATGATTAACGTGGAGGAAATAAAGCGAGGAATTGTTTAATGACTCAAAATTAAAGCACTGATTCCACATTTTGTCAAGGATTCCGCTGTCTACCCAGCGTGTGAAATGAGCCTCACCTCCTGAGGGGTGGGGGGAGGGGGCAGGGGGAAAGAGCTGGGCTGGGGATACAAGAGACACCGTTGGAATCCTGGCCTCTGCTCCTGCACAGGGCTCCCCAGAGGACAGCTCATGATGGAGACCAAGGGAGGTGCTTCACACACAAGGACTGCTCTGGTCCTTTGCTTATTGTCTTCAGCATTTGGCACAGTTAGAGTTCCAGGCCTGGAACTGAGTTCAAATCCAGCCTCAGATACTCACTAACTGTGACCCTGGGCAAGTCACTTCACCCTGTTTGCCTCAGTTTCCTCATCTGTAAAATGAGCTGGAGAAGGAAATGGCAAACCCCTCCAGTATCTTTGTCAAGAAAACTCCAAACAGGGTCACAGAGAGTCCAAAATGACTGAACAGCAACAAAGGGAGCTATTCTGGGAGGCTGGTCTGGGTTACTCATTTTGGGGAGGTGTCAATGGTTGTGTAAAGGGCCATGGGGACCAGGTCCTGCCCCAAAGGCTCTTGGGAGTCCAGGCCCCTACCCTGAGCTGGCAGATTAGACCTCACACACCTTATGCTTTGGTAGGGAAATGATTTCATATTTCATAATTAGAGTTTGTTTTGTTGCAAAAGTTAATTTCCTGGAAACAACCTCAGCTTCATAAAGACCATGACGGCGGCAGCCAGAATGATGATGATAAAAAATAATGCTAATGAGACGGCAGGCTTGGGGAGGGCCAGACGTGTGGATCTTCCTGGGTTATTGGGGGAGGACGTCAGGGCTTTCGAAGCTAGCAGTGTGTGTGTGTGTGTGTGTGTGTGTGTGTGTGTGTGTGTGTGTGTGTGTGTGTGCACGCGCGCGTGTGTGTGTGTGTGAGTGTGTGTGTGTGTGTGTGTATCCACAGGTACTCTCATGAGTGCCTTGCACTTCACACATTAGTGTGTTTGCATGGATGTCTCACACTCTCCTTTCCAAAGAACAGAGCCAGGGCTTTACACACAGCTTTCTCTCTGTCCCAAGGCAGGCAGAACAGCCAGGGTCACCCAGAAGAGAAACAGAAGCATGAAGAAGTCAGTGGGCTGGTCCAAGGTCACAAAGATAGTGAGAGGGGAGTTGGGTGGCAGAGTGAGCCTGGCCTCACCACGTTCAGGGTTCAGAGCTCTTTCTATGATTTGTTGTTTGGTCATCACAGTCATGCCCGACCCTGCTTGACCCTGTTAGGGGGCAGAGATACTGGAGCATTTGTCATTTCCTTCTTGAGCTCATTTTATGGATGAGGCAAACAGGGTAGAGTGACTGGGCCAGGGTCACACAGCTAGTGAATGTCTGAGGCCAGATTTGGACTCAGGTCTCCCTGATCCAGGGTCTGGCACTCTATGTACTGTGCCATTTAGCTGGAGTCTAAATGTTTGTGTGTGAGTACATGAGTGTACATGTGTGCACACAAGTGGATATATGTGCACATTTCCCTGTCAGTTCCATAAGCCATTGGTCAAAGGAGAGTGGAGACTCTGGGTGGGGCTGGGTAGACCTCCAATCCTCAGAACAGACAGTCCAGACTGTCCCGACTGCATTCATAGCCATCTCTTTACTTGGCTAGAGCACTGACCCTGAAGTCAGGAGGACCGGAGTTCAAATCTGGCCTCAGACACTTACTAGCTGTGTGACCCCGGGCAAGTCACTTAACCCTTCCTGCCTCAGTTTCTTCATCTGTAAAATGAACTAAAGAAGGAAATGGCAAACTACTGCAGTATTTTTGCCAAGAAAACCCCAAATGGGGTCACAAAGAGTCAGACATGACTGAAAACAAGTGAACAACAAAAATGCCACAGAAAAGCTTGTCTTGACCCCACATTCCTCAGGCTGTTTTTTCCTGACATCCCCTGTTCTCAGGCCCCTCCCATGTCTTTGTCTCCATGGTCTCTGTCCTATGTTCTTTGCCAGCCTTGGCATTCTGTGTGGTCTGTGTCTCCTTTGTACTCTGTGTGCAGAGCTGGGGACAATGAGAGAGACAAGGAAGAGTGAGCATCTCCCCCATGGCTGAGTGTGTGTGTGTGTGTGTGTGTGTGTGTGTGTGTGTGTGTGTGTGGTGGAGGAGGGGAAAACAGTTTCAGAGTTTGGAGGCAAGAAGATATTGGTCTTTTGGAACAAACACTCTTTCATCTTTTAAAGTGTTTACATTATTTCCTTCTGGGAATTGACTTGAGTCTCTAGTGAATCTAAACTTTTTTCATTTCCTTGTTTATTGAGAAACTCAATTCCGTGCCTGGAGAGGTGGAATCTGAAGGCAGCACGTAGATGGCACACCAGAGGGCTGAAAGCCCACCTTCATCCCAGCCTCCTCCACAATGGTTGGGGCTGGCACCTCCAGCCTCCCCTCTTCTGAAGTCTGAGAAAGCCCTGGGGATTCCACACCTTGGGCTCCTGCATAGGGCCATCTAGCCAAGGTTCCACCCTGTCTACAGGGTGTTCCACCCTAAGCTACAAGGGAAAGCCATCCTGTGTGTGCCCACTTCAACTACCAAAATCTTTCCTTGCTGGTGAAACCTCACTAGCATGACCCATAAGTGATGTGGTCTGGCTGCATTCCTGGGTATTAGGGGAAAGAGATCCTGTAGAAAGATATGTTCTCAAATGAGCCATTGAGCAACAAGCATTAATTCAGCACCTGCCTTTTGCCAAGCCCTGGGACAAACAAAAACAACCATGAGGCAGTCCTGACTTTACTGAGGCTGTGAAAGGTGATTTAACACATTTACAGATTAAAAAAAAAAACTACAGGGCCAAGTGACTCCATCATTTACCAACAATCCAGGGAATGGGTACAGGCCTCCTGGCAGAGGCAGTTTTTGGGCTCCCAGAAGGAGGAAGCAAGAAGGATGAGCATCCCAGGCATGGGACATGACCTGTACCCCAACATAGAAATGCCATGGATGGAAGATTGCCTCAGCCAGTTTGCCTGGAACATCAAGTGTTTGAAAAGGGGACAGAAAGCAGATTGGGGTACACATGGGCTTTGAACAGAAGGTTCCTCAGCTCCTGTGAGCTCCTGATCATCTCCTTTCTGAAGTCACACACATCACAGCCCCCTGCCTACCAAGCACCCCTAGGAACCTGCTAGAATCACAAGAAGGAAGTCAGGACTGAGTTGTTAGGGGCAGAACGCAGCACCTAATGCCAGACCCCTCAAGGAGGGGGCATTCTGACCTGATGCTGGGCAGCCTCTAGCCAATAGCCTTCTTATAAGAAGAAGGGAGAACAAACCTCCCCTGGCTGACCTTTGAACACTCAAAGGTCTGCATTTATTCTCATCTAGCACCAGGAAAGAAAAAGAGATACATAAGGGTTCCTCATAGTGGAACAGCAATGTTGGAAGGGAGGGAGATCACTGGAGATTGTCCCTTTGGGGCACATTAGTGTATTTCAAGGGCAGCTATTTGGTACATTGAATAGAGCACTGAGACTGGAGTCAAGAAGACCTGAGTTCAAACCCAGCCTCAGACACTGACTGTGTGAGCCTGGGCAAGTCACTTAACCTTGTTTGCCTCAGTTTCCTCCTCTGTAAAATGAGCTGGAGAAGGAAATGGCACACACACCAGTATCTCTGCCAAGAAAACCCCAAGGGGAAGGGTCATGAAGAGTTGGACATGACTAAATGACTGAAAAAGTATAGCAGGATTGGGAAGTGGAGACTGGCAACTGCTGTTGAGATTTCTCGGGTCTAAGATAAATCTATACTACAGGGTCAGAAAAAATGAGTCTTTGTTTCATACCAAGCTGTAGGTTGATATAATGATATAATGTAGGGTTTCAAAGCTTTTTCCATGTCATGGACCCCTTCAACAGGCATCCAAGAGAAGCCTAGGGACCCCTTCTCAAAACCATGTTTTTAAATGTATAAAATAAAACAGATAGGATTACAAAAAAAAGTTAGTGAGAATGAAGACCAGTTTTTCCCATCAGATTCATAGACCTCCTAAAAGCCTATGTCCATGAACCCCAGATGAAGAACCCTTGGTGTAGCAGATCTAGGCTCGAGTTCTGATTTCTCCACTAACCCTGTTACCCTGGAGAAAATCATTCATTTTTCTGAGCCTCATTTCTTACAAAAACAGGGTAACACTTGTACTATCCACCTAAGGGCTTGTTAGAAGGAAAATATTTTGTAAACCTTAAAAAGCTATAGATACACAAGCCTCCAAGATAATCTGCATCCCCCAAACCCAAAGAGACCAAGAGTAGCTTCCCTTCTGTCCCATTAGAACCCCCAGTGAAGCCCTGTCTCATTCCTGTCTCAAAGCCAATCTCCTCAATCTGACACCAGCCAAAGGTTCATCTCCTAACACAGCCCTCCTTGTACTCTATGATCCAATAAAACACAATTGTTCTCTATCTTCCAAACGTGTCTTGTGCACCTCCACCCCTATGCATTTATTCACACTGTCCCCCAGATCCACAATATGCTCATGCCTTTTCTTTTCATGATGAATTCCCACTCCCTCTTGAAAGTACAATTCAAATACCATCTCTTCCGGTATGTGTCCAAGGTGTCCATGATTCCCATTTGATAAGGCTTTCCCCCACACCCCTCATATAGCCCTTTGTACCATTCTGAGATGGGAATTTGTGAAAGATGAAGATGATGTATGAGCAAAATATCTCTCAGTTTCAGCTGGGATAATGACTGCAGTCTGAACCCAGTTGGCCCAATCCCTTATGGGAACCTGCTTAGAGAAGCTCCCTTATATGTAGCAATTGCCTTAAGACCTGCATGTCTCTATAGGCTGCCTGCCTAAATGCAGGCTGAAGGAAAGGGACCATGGACAGCTCCATTAGGATGACAGGAGCTTTCCATTACCACTTCATAAAATGTCTACCAAAGACCTTCCTCCTGCTAGAAACACAGCATTTTCCATCCTCATTAAAAAGCTCTTTTTGTTACCATAAGGTAATAATAATTACAATAACAGCAATAATGGCATTTATAGAGTGCTTTAGGGCTTGGCTGTATTAACTTTACCTATATTAACTCATTTGATCCTCACAATAACACAGGGAGGTAGACACCATCATTATCTCCATCTTACCAACGAGGAAACTAAGAGAAAGATTAAGTGAAGTCACTTAATGTCCAGGATCATAAACTAGAGTGTATCTAAGGCAGGATTCAAACCTGGGTTGAACATAGTTTTTATTGTCCTGGTGCTCCCACAATTTAAGCCCAACCCTCTGCAGGAAACATGTACTTATCATGTAATGCATTATATTTCCATAGTCTTATCTTTCCACTAGACTCTGAGCAACCAAGAGCTTACAGTAGATTGTGCCTTAGCTCTGTATATCCCTTAGGACCATGGACAGAACTCCACTCATAGGCTAAATCTAATAAATAGTTCTTCAGTTTGTATTTTAGTAAACAGAAGCTGGAATTGATGCATTTTCCTTCCCACTTTCCTGCTGCTTTCTGATCATTGAGGGCATGCAGGGCCTGAAGGTCCTCCCTTTTGACCTGGGACTTGCTCCAAATCAGTCTTGATTTACATCTGGTGAGTAGGTGAGCCTCCCAGAGTCCTTTCCTTTTCCATCTGGGATAGGATACTGGTTGAGGACTCCCCAGGGTGGGAACTATTTGGTCCTGATTTCCAGGGCTGAGATATCAGCTGACCTTAAACTTCCCTGAGGACAAGAGGGAAGAGCCAGATGGAAAGCAAACCTGGCAGCTGTCCCACTGCTCCCTGAGCAAGGCCCAGGTGTTGTCATCAGGTCCAGAGGGAAGCAGGAGGCACCTGGAAGTAATGGATTCCCATCTGGTAAGCTAGCCTCAAGTCTCAGGAGACAGGGTCCAGTGGATGCCTGAGCTCTCCATTCAAGTACTGTGTCTCTTATGCTTAGTCATAACTCACCCCACCCCCCAATTATTTCATCTAATAGAATAGTACTTAAAGAAATCCATGATCAAAAGAAAAGTCCAGAGATAATAAAATCGTCTATTGCCAGTAACTGAGACAAGCAAAAAGTGAGGCATGGGAGACCTTAATTGCCCCCAAACTAGGATACATTCCCTCAGACAGAGACAAAAACCAGATTTCAAACACCCGCTGTGAGTCAAAACAATAACAACCTGGGACTCCTTGAAGAGAAAAGAATCTTGGGGGGAAAACAGGATCTTTTTTCATTTTCTAAAACACTTTTCAGTGGTACACACCCTGCAGCTTTGTTCCATGATTTCAAAAATTATCATTAGAGTGGAACTGGGGAAATAGAGCACAAGGTCCCCAGTTCTGAATGATAATGTTATTATTATTGATAATAGCATAAGCAGCAACAACTTAATGACTCCATAGGCTAATCAATGTGGAGATGCTCTTTAGGGACATTCTTGTCCTTGTTCTCCCCAAAAATCTCTATGGAGGACATACCCAACATACCCATGGAGATCAGGACCATTTGGGGGCCATCCAGCTCTCATGACTTATATGTAATTCCTACCCACCCTTGACAGTACAATTCAACTGTCATCTCTTCCAATAAAGTTTTCATGATTCCCATTTGGCAAGGATTCCCCTCCTCACTCCTCCTATAATACTTTGTACCACTCTGGTGCATTGTAAGAGATAAGAAATTTGCCAAAGACGTTATATGGAGATATTGGATGAACAGAATCTCTCTCAGTTTCAGTTGGAGTAATGACTACAGTTTGAATCCAGTCAGCCAAACCCCCTTTTGCTGATCCTGCTTTGTATATGTGTTCTTTAACTCACTGGCCCAGTAAGGGTTCACCATATAGTATGACAACTACTACTAATAATTATGGGAACCCACTCATTGAAAACCCGAATTCAAATCCAGTCTCAAATCCAATTACTAGCTGTGTGACCCTGGGTAAGACGCTTAAGCCTGTTTGCCTCAGTTTTTTCATCTGTAAAATGAGCTGGAAAGGGAAATGGCAAACCACTCCAATGTCTTTGCCAAGAAAACCCCAAATGGAGTCACAAAATGTTTGAAACAACTGAATAACAACAAAGATTGATTGACATGGAAAGACAAGGTTAAGTCGAGGGACTTCACACTTGTCTCTGGATCATCCCTCAGTACCCAGGCCAAACAAGGGACCACCATCACCCCCACCTCTTTTCAACTTTTATTTATTGCTGCCAGTGCTCTCCTCGAGGGTCAAGTGGAAGAAATGAAATGCCTCCTTCACATCCCACCCTTTGGTGTAATATACAACCTTCTCCTCTCCAGACTGAACATTCATAGTTCCTCCCACAGATCTGTCTGGATGGTCAAACTCTGAGCTCCCTGGAGTCTCTACAAGAGGATCTGCATGGGCTCCTGTTCCTTCTGCAACTCAGGAGGTGAGTTCAATTGGCAAGAGTGCAATTCTTGGCACAGATAACTATGGGCAAGAATCTCCCCATCTCTGGCCCTCAGATTTCTCACCTATACAAATGAGGACAATAATAATATTTGCAATTAGGCTGCTGTAAGAGTCCATTCAATTCCACAAGCATATATTGAGGACCTTACCATGTGCCAAACACTGTGCTGGGCACTAGGGGAAGGGATAGTACAAAGACAAAATGGAACTTACATTCTCCTAGGGCAATGCAATGCATACACAAATTAGCATCTTTCAGGGAAAAGTGGAGTGGAAGATAGCCCCAAAGGAAAATAATGACTCAGAGAAGCAGAAATGAAGAAGAGGGTGATGCATCCTAAGCCTGGAGGAATGGACTGAAAATGTAGGAGAGAGTGTGTTGACATTGGGAAATGACTTGGAATGCCATTACTTTGCCTAGATCTAAGTCTCCAGCTCACTTCTTGGACAGTTCCAAACCATGTCTGCTCAACTCTGGCTATAATCCCCAACAGAAGATTGGATTTTGCCCCTGGTATCACCCTGGGCTCCAGTAGGTGACCTTTCCCCTTACTTTGCCCAGCTCCAGGGCTCTACCTCATCTCCTGGCCATGGGCTCCAGAACCATGCTGGTACCCCTTCCAGTTCCCCTCAGTGCATATCTTTGAGGGAATAAAACTCTATTACTTACTTGTTCTCATATCCCTGGTGCTTAGCACAGTTCCTGATACACAGTAAAAACTTAATAGTTTTTTTAATAAATATAATTTAATAAAAATAATTTAATAAAAAGTTTTTAATAGTGTATATGTGATCTAGTTGATCTGAAATGGAATTTATGAAAAGGAGTAAAATAAAGCATGTTAAGAATGGGAAGGAGGGGGGAATCAATTTGGGGTATACCCTAATGTCTGGCAAAGGAGCTTATACTTAACCTAGAAGCAATAAGGAATGCCTGATGAATTGTGTGTGGTTTTTTTTGTGGGGGTTCAAATGGCCACATTTGTTCATTAGGAAGATTATTTTGGAACTATAAGTTGCATGAGGGCAGGTATTTGGTGCAGTGGGTAGAGCACTGGGCCTGGAGTCAGGGAGACTCTTCTTCCTGAGTTCAACTATGGCCTCAGAAACTTACTAGCTGGGTGACCGTGGGCAAGTCACTTAAGCCTGTTTGCCTCAATCTCTTCATATTTAAAATAAGCTGGGGAAGGCACTGGCAAACCACTCCAGTATCTTTGCCAAGAAAACCCCTAATGGGCTCACAAAGAATTGGACACAACTGAAAACAATTGAAGAACAACAAATGTTGGATGGTCTGAAAAGGGGTTGTTCATGGTCACTCTGAAGGAGACGAAATGAGAGAGGCCATTTTAAAATGAAAAGCACCATCTGAGTGTAAATTTATGGGGATGGTGCTCATAGAACATCTACAATTTGTAGCCTGAAGAGGCTTTTGGATCATCTAGGCCAACCCCTTCATTTCACTGATGTGGACATCAAGGTGCAGAATGGTCCAGTGACTTACCCAAAGCTACCCAGTTGCTAAGCATCAGATGTGGGACTCAAACCCAGGTTGTGTGGTTCCAAACCCAGTCCAACACCTAATTCCTAACACCAGAGCCCTTGGCTCTCACCAAACCTGAGAACTTTGGATGTTTAATATAATGGAAATAACAACTTGGAACCCCAAGGGCCTCAGGTGTAATTTCTTCTAACGATTGCCTCTAAAATGGATTGAATTTGAATTGTTCAGTTCATCTTTTCCAAGCACTGCATGTTTTTTCTTATTGGATGTTTTTGTCTGAAAATAGCTGACATATGAATGGTATGTCAATTCTAGTGGTATTGACAAGTGTCCAGCCAGGATGCTTGATGGGGAAAGAATGAAATCTCTGCCAATAGGCCCTCGGAGATGAAGCTGCAGGTGAGCGTGTCCCCATGGTACTGAGGAGGGTTCTCTTTGCCCATTCCCTCTAAGGCTTCTATAATCCAGGGACTACAGATCTTCCAATGTGGCTAAGGTTCGTGCCCGCTAATGAGGAGAGGCCACTTCTACCCAGAGAGCCATGAAAAGAAGAAAGTGCCTTAGAAGGTAGTAAGTTTCTCATCCTTGGAGGTCTTCCAGCAAAGACTAGAAGATTACTTGTCAGAAATGTGGTAGAAGGGATCCTACTAAGATATGGGTTGGGCTGAATGCCTTATGAGCTCCTTTTCCATCACTGATGTTCTAATATTCTAGGACAATGATGCCCAGGGATATCAAGACACAGGGACAAAGAACTGGCTATGAATCAGCTGGGCAGCCTCAGGAGGCAGTGGAGGGTTCCAAAAAGAGGCTGGAAGATCCCTCATCAAGGAGGTCACAGAGGGGAATCCTGGCTAGACATGGTTTAGGCAAAGTACCTTCTGGAGCCTCTTTGAGCTCAGAGAATCTCTGATCAGAGAGAACGAGGGAGGGAGGTCATCGAAGATACTGATGAGAAAGACTGCCTTGGCCTTACACAGATAGACACAGTCTTAATCCTGTGTCTCAAATGTGTATTTTGTAATGTTTCCTTAAAATCCATGATTCTTGAGAAAGAGAAGATCTAAGCAGTAAATGACTCATGGAAAAGCAGTTGGCAAGTTGTAGTAAAGAGTCTTGGACTTGGAGACAAGAGATCTCAGTTCTAGCCTTGCCTCTGACACCCACCAAGAGCAAATGACTAAGTTCTTCTTGCTTCATAGGTGGAAGGTTTGAACTGGAGAAGACTTTAAGACCCCCTAACTCAATGCACACCTGAGCAGTCATCTCTTTCTACAACATCTCAACATCCAGTCTGCTGGAATATCTCGAATGATAAGCAACTCACTACCTCACAAGGCAGCCCACTCCACTTTGTAACAGCTTAAATTATTGCATTACATTAAGCTGAAATGTATACCTTTCTTCTGATTTTCTCCAGTTCTGTTTTCTGATGTTAAGAACAACTTTGATCCTTCTCCCACAAGACAAACTTCCTAATAGTGAAATACAGCAATCATGCCACTGCCACCCCAGACCTCCTACTCTCCAAGATCAACACCATTGGTTCCTTCTTTTTGTCTGGCCACAATTCCCT
The DNA here is from genome assembly GCA_028646515.1 of Pseudochirops corinnae. Taxonomy (NCBI): domain Eukaryota; kingdom Metazoa; phylum Chordata; class Mammalia; order Diprotodontia; family Pseudocheiridae; genus Pseudochirops; species Pseudochirops corinnae. The sequence continues at coordinate 374,641,294 of CM053585.1, forward strand.
TCCCCAGATTGGTTGCCATCTCCTCCAGTTTGTCATTGGGGTCCCTAATGTATGACATGCATAACTGAACAACACAGTCTCATTGTGGCAGATCCCCTTGTTCTTGGAATCTATGCCTTTCTCTATGGCAGCCCAAGGGCATGTTTTGATTTGCCAGTGCAAATAGATGGGATGTGTGAATTAGAGTCAGGAAATTCTGAATTCAAGCCCTGCCCCAGACATGTAATAGCTATGTGACCCTAGACAGGTTATTTCTCTCTCAGTCTCATCTTCCTTATCTGTAAGATGGGGTTGAAATAGCAGCACCTGCCTTACCCAGTTGTTATGAGGATCAGATGTGTAAAGCACCTCATAAATCTTAAAGCACTACAGAAATTATTGTTCTCTTCTTCATCATTGTTCACTCACACTTTAGGTTCCCGGAGCCCCAGAACAGCCCCAGATCATTTCCACATAAACCTTTGGCAAGCCACAAGCTTCCTGTCCCTTTCTTGTGAAGCAGACTTGTTTTTATCTGGAGATGGTCTTTGGTAATGAATTGGGCTCCTCTTGTGGGTGGGAAGGGGGGATTGGAGATGGACCCCTCAAGCTGGTCTACAAGGCTGCTGCACTAAGAAGGGTCAGATGGGATGGATAATTGTGTCTCGGTATCTCCTCCAACTGCTGAGAGAGGGAGAGAGACAGAGAGAGAGAGAGAGAGAGAGAGAGAGGAGAGACAGGGAGAGCAGGACAGCTGTGATGATACATGATTCTATTTCTTGAAAACCCATTTTGGTAGGTCACAAATAAACAAATGGGCCCAGAGCTTACAGATGGAGATGTTAGACAATGTAGTCTAGCCAAACTTGGATTGTCTAGTTCTAGCAAGAGGTGAAATGACACTCCATGCTCAGAGTTCTGCTTCTCATTCTGGAACTGAGGCTAAGACCATTATGGACATGCCTCCCCATCTCCCCTCTCAGCAGAGCCTCTGCCAATGGCCACCATTGTGTATCAAAAGCTTCCTTTCCTTTGGCCTGGTTTGGACATATTCTTGTCCACGTGACTCATGGGAGGTTCCTCTTCTGCTAAGTGGGGGCGGCAATATAGAGATAGATGGATAGATAGATAGATAGATATAGAAATAGATATACACACATATATACATGTATACAAATGTGTATACACATATATATGTATGTGTATGTATGCGCACACACACACACACACACACACACACACACACACTGCCCACTTCCCAGAGTCTGAACAAAGTGATTTTTGAAATGTGAACTGTTATTTGAGGTCCTTTTCTGGACAAGTGAGGCTGCCAGGTTCACAACCTCTGGCTAAGTGAGCAGGCACCTTAGCATGAATTGAACAGAGCTCATCCTTCCTGCACTGCTGGTCCTTTCCCCTTCCCAGGTCAGTCCAGGGGAAAGGGCCTGGCATTTAGGCTGTGTGAGTTTGGCCTCACATCTGCTGCTTCTGCTGAGGCTTGTTATCTTTCCTACTCACTTTCTCACCCAGAAAATGAAAGCATAGAACCAGACAATCCATCTTTCTTCTAATTGCTCTGACCCCACAAAACCTCTAGCTCTGTCTGGGCCTCAGTTTCTTCATCCTCAGAGGGAGAGTTTGAGACTAAATCGTCTCTAAGCTCTCCTCCATCTCCACAATTCTTTGACAATGTTAGGATCTGATTTCCTCTTCATGGACACCTGGGCTAATTTTCTCCTTTAGAATGCCCAGCTGTTTCCCATGGCTACTTGGGAGACTGGCTGATGAGATGGTCTCCGCCTGAGGCCAAAGTGAATGATAGGGAAGGGGATGACAGCTCCCAGAGAAGACTTTTTATACTTTCCCGATGTGAACTCACCATACTGGGCGTTTATCACTCCTATGCAGGACTGTCAAGAAGTGGCAGGTACATCTATTTCCCCAAACCAAGGAAGTTTCAGATGCTGGACTGGAGATCAGAATCAGCAAAGTAATTCAGCTTAGCAGAAATGGGAAAGTCATTTTTAGGGAAACAGATATGGCTCTGCTTTCAAGGTACCTCACAAGCCCCCCAGGGAGCTGGGGGAGGGAGAACCCCAGGCTCCTGCAGACTCCCTGCTCCCCAGGGACCTGGCCAGCATTTTTATTCAAGCATCATATAAAGGAGAAAATCAATGCACAGTTAGGTTTCAGGAAGAAAAAAGTCCCTGAGAGAAAGCTGTATCCAAAATGTCACAGACATACATTCCTTTCTTAAGGCCAATAATTTCCCAACTGATGTGAAGATGATGTTTTAAAAATAATCATCAAACCTATGTGTCCCCCCGGAAGAGTATGGAGAATGTTAGACTGCTATTGCATCCTGCGGGTGAATGCCAGCTCACTGAGGACAGGCAATCCTTTTTGTCCTTCCATTGTGTCTGATGCCAGCAATGGTGAATAAAGGCTTGTTGGGTAGAACTGAGCTAAATGTGCAGTCTGGTTTCATCTCCCAATAAGACTATGAGGTCCATTCAACTGAATTCAACATCTTATCCAGCATCTACCATATGTCCCACACTGTTGGGTGAGGGGAATACAAATACTAATGGTGGTGGTGATGATGATGTTGATGATGATGATGATGATGATGATGATGATGATGATGTAATAAGGTCCTAGCCATCAATCAATAAGCATTTAGCAAATCCCTCCCATGTGCCTAGCGTTGGGCATACAATGATTGGAAGTAAAAATAAAGCAAGCCTAGTTCTCAAGCTTGTACCCTACTGGAAGGAAGAGACATGTCTACACAAGTGAGCAGAAGGCATGCAAGCAGCTAAGGGGTCTGTAGTAAATAGAGCTGGACCTGGAATCCAGAAGACCTGAGGGCAAGCTCTGCCCCAGACTTGCCTAGCCAAGTAATGGGGACAAGTCATTCAACATCTCTCAGACTCAGTGTCCCCCTCTGTGAAATGAGGATAGCAACAACTACCACCCAGGGGGGTTGTAAGGTAATGAGATACCTAAACTGTTTTTTACATATGTACATATGCAAAACAGTTTAAGTATATTATATATGTTTGCATATACCTAAAGTGTTTAAAAGTGATATGTAAATACTAGCTACTATTACTGTTTTTATTATTATTATTGCAAAGTGATTTTTGAGGTGGTCACTAAGGATCGATGTGGGAAAAAGCCTCCTGTACAAGGAATTGAGTCTTAAGAGGATCTGAGGCTCCCCAGAAGTAGGAGTAAGGAAGGAGAGTGTCCCCAGCATGGGCCAGTCAGGCTACCCAGGCTACTCAGGAGAGCAGACCCCGTCTGTGCCAGCTGATGGATCGGGCTGAAAGCTTGCAGTCACTTGGTCACTAATCAGCCCCAGGGCATGAGTTCTAAAGCTAAATAGATTCACTCTCCCCACTACCACGGTCAGCCTCTTCCCTAGAAAGACCAGGCCTCAAGTTCTTTACTTGGTGCATAATGGCCATGGAACCCTGGCAGCTCCAGGAAACTAATACTAAAAATAAGTGAGTTAGTGGATGGAGTTTGCATTCCAAAAGTTGTGGCCCTGATGAAATCACAAACCCAGACCACCCACCACCATAAAGTCCTGTCAAACTTTGTATCATATCTAATCAATGGTGTTTCCCCCATCCTTCCTAAGTCTTCAGCTTTATAAGAACAAGAAGCTCATCTCTCCCTATCTCCCCAAATACCCAGTAAGGTTTCTTCACACAGTAGGTACTCAATGAATGTCTGCCCTTAATATGTGATCTGTTATTGGAAGCAGTATTTGTGTCATCGGGAACCGACATCCTGCTGAATCTGTGCTCTTCCCTTGTGTCCCCACAATCATCCAACAATGTCCATCCTTCAAAACCCAGGTTACACCTCAGCTCATCTATGAAGCCTTCCTTGACTATCCTCAGCCTGTCTCCTGCTTTGATTCCTAAGGCTCAGATCTTGTATCCAGCCTAACAATGCTTACAAACTGATATTCCTGAGGAACAGTTTGGATCAAGCCACTCACCCACTCACGTACCTTCAAGAGCTCCCTATAGCCATTCGACTAATAGGCATACTTTTCAGAATCTGGCTCTATCCCAGCCTTCTCAACCAAGCTCCCATCACTCCCCCTCACACACTGTGTTCCAGCCAAACCGGTGTCCTTCCCGACATCCTCTCTCCACTTTCCACCCCTTTGCTGAGGCTCTCCTCCATATGTTCCATGCCCTGCCTCCTCCCCTCTACCTCCCAGGAGCCCTGGTTCCCTTCCAGGTTTGACTCCAACACCACCTACTTCACAGGGACTTCCAAAGCTTATTCAGCTGGTGGCACCCCTAGAATCCCTTTGGACCTACTTATATGTAGCCTTTGTTTACCTATCTGACAAAGTGTAGTTTCACCCCATAGAATATGTGCTGCTTGAGGTCAAGGAGTGGATTTTTGTCTTTGCATTGCCAGGGCCCAGCCCTGGGTCTGGTACAGAACAAGGAGGTACCTGTGAAATGCTTGCTAATGGAGGTGGTTTCTCCCCTTGAGGAGGGCCTTGAGGGCAGGGCCTTGCGCTTTCTGTTATTTGTGTCTGACCAGAGACACCATAATGCTCAGTAAAAGCTTGTTTAGGGATCTTGGCTGCAATATCCGTTTGCTACGTGCATTGCAGGGAGGTCATCCTAGATGAAAATGTGAGACACCTCCATCTACTGAACTCAAAAAGAAACAGGTGGGTTTTTGAGGACCCACCTACAATAAGCCTCTTACACAATCACAAAACTGACTGAGGTGTGCAGAGAAACCAGGATCTCAATGTGGATATTGTTTGTTGATTAAGTATAAAAAAGAAAGCCTTGATAGGGCAAAGGCCAATCTTCAAGGGCCTCCTCCCACAGGTATCCCACCCAGTTTTGGTCTAGTGCCCCCTCCTGTGAGCACAGAGAGACAACAAAGGTGTTTGCCAATGTCCTGGAGGCTGTCCAGCCAGAGCCCTGTATGAATGTGGGCCGGGAAGCCTTAACCATGGCAAGACCACCAGGTGCACCTCTTGGCAGAGGCCCGGTCTCATCTGGTCAAGCCTCAGGACCTTATAGAAATTTCTCACCAAGATCCATAACCACTCAGAAGGTTTCAGCCTCTCTACATCAGAAAAACCAAGTCGATGAAAACTGCCTTTTTTCTAGAAGATAACATGCAAATCAGTGGAAAGGATTTTTAACTGGCCCAGTGGTAAGTGGGGCCCAAAACGGAATAGGAGAAGGGGGTGAGGAGGCAGAAGGGGGAGAGCTTGCTGCTTTGCGTTTGGAAAATTGCCCAGATCTTTCAATAATTTCATGTTGATTACTACCATAAAAGTCCATCTTTTCAATGCCAATATTCTCTCAGTGGTGTTCTCTGTCTGAGAGTCAGAGACCATGTTCAAAGAATCAAAATTTGCAACAACCCAAAGTGCAATGGAAATGAGCATGGTAGGGGTCTGGTGGGCTGGAGCTGGTGACCAGTGATAGCTCACACACAAGGAGTGAAATAAAAGATGGGATTGAGGAAATGATGATAAGAAAAGAAAGTGGGCTGATCAGGGGGCCAAAACGTGGAAGAGCAGGTGGGCAGCCAAGGATGACCAGAACCGAGGAAGACTCCAGCACCCTCAGTAGATGCTTGTGGAAGGACACTAGGAGTACGAATTGAACAAGATGGGAGGGCACAGAGAAGCTGATGTCTATATAGTCAGAGGGAACTCCTCATCCATGAGCCCAGGGAGGCAGGGAAGAGAGGGCAGTACAAGTTCATGGAAGGCCTTAAACTTTACTCCACGAACCATAGAGAATAAGCAGTGGTTCAGGGAGAGGTCCCCAGGCCTGGAATCTGAGGGCCCTGGGTTCAAATTCAGCTTCAGACAGAACTAGTTGGGTGACCCTGGCCAAGTCATCAAACTCTTTGCCTCAGTTTATTCAATTATAAAATAATGGAGATAGCCTTGAGGGCTTCTGAGGTGCCTCCTCACCCTAAAGCTGTGATTTTCACTGCGGGACCCTGAGTGAGAAGCCTAATCTCTCTCAAAGGACCTGCCATCCTCCTCTGTGAAATGGGGACACCTCTCAAAATCGTTGTTGGGAAAAAAATTTTTTTTAATTGTTGTTGGGCTTTCCAAGGAGAGGAAGACTGAAAAGCACTTTGGAAAACTGATGACAGCAGCTGTCATCAGGGTCATTATATTCTCTCCCTCCCTCTAGCCTCTCCTGACCCACATGCGGAGTCACATCTCCTTCTGTTTCTGGAGCCCAAGCCCTCTCCATCAGGAGGTGGATAGCAAGCTTCATCATCAGCCTCCTAACATCAGGTTATGGTATAAATGGTTCTCCTGACCTCACTCTCCATCTGTTCAGACAAGTCTTCCCAAGGTCTCTCCAAAACCATCCCCTTCATCATTTCCAGTGACCCACTAGTTTTCCATTATATTCATTCATAAGTCATTTGTTCATCAGATCAGCAGAGCCCCAAACCATTCTCTTATCTCAGCCAAACTCCCTGAGCCCCCATCCTTCTCTCTCTACTCCAGGAGCACTTAGTCAAGAAAAGTAAAAATGAAGATTACATTTTCTAAAACAGTCTCACTATGTTCTCGTTGTTTAGCTGTGTCAATGTTACTTGACAATCATGGATTCATTCTAGGGTGATCCAGCACTTTCTACCTGCCAGGCTCTGTGTTAGCCACCGGGGAGGAAGGCAGACAGCCCCTCCCTCCAGGGGCTATCACTTACACAGACTGTGGCTTTGGACCAGTCACTCTGCCTCTCTGGGACATAGTCTCCTCCTCTGTCTATGAGGGCATTGGCCTGTAGCTCTAAATCTAAGTAATTTGGGGGTCTTGGGGAGGAGAGCACTAGCACCTGGGGCCATCCTCTAGGGACTTAGGTCTGAAGGGATACCAAGAGGAAGGAGTGTGAAGGGCACAGCCAGTGACAAGGCAGGGCAGCTGAAGATGGAACAGGAAGAAGGCCTGTCAGCCTATAAAGTAGGTAAGGTTACCAAAAAGGAAACTGAGGCCTCAGAGAGAGAAAGTGACTTGACTCACCCCGGTTGTCAGCAGCCCAGTGAGGACTTGAGCCCAGATCTGGGTTCTTTCCGATACCACACTGTTCATGAATCCAACTGAAATTAATGTACTTCAGAAGGGGGACTGTCTTCCTCCAATCTGATGCCAATGAAATCTCAAGTCCAAACCCTCTCCACCAAAAACAGTTGTCAGCATGGCATCAAACTGACCACAACCACAGGGTCCAGATGTTCCAGCTCACCTTTCCATCTTCTGGGCCTCACAGAGAGTCTTCCACACATTAGAAATTATACCTTGGGACAAAATCTTTTTAATGATTTTAAGATTCTGGGAAGAAAAAGCCATCAGCTCCTGTAATTTCCATAAATGTGTATTTCTTTACTTACTAAGTTGAAGACACAAGTGAGACATGGGGTCCTTAGCATCTCCCACCTGGCTTTTCTGCTGGACTTGGTCTCTGTCTCCAGAAACTTGTCTTCCCACAAAATTGCATCAGCATGGAAATTTACACTCAGACCTCCTCAGTAGCACCAGTCCCCAGGGCCCCTCCCTCTGATGGGAGAACTACTCCCAAATGCTCCTCTTAAGGTGGGACCCAGGGCCATTTAGCTGAAAGTCTTCACACACACCCTTGTCAAGTACCCTCCCTATTTCCAACCATCCCCACCCCCAATTTTCATGTTTTTAAAATATGTTTTCTCCCCATTAGATTAAGAGTTCCCCAAGGGCAGGGTCTGTCTTTTGCCTTTCTTTGTATCCCCAGTACCTGTCTCAGTTCCTGGTAAATAGTGGGTGCTTAACAAATGCTTGTTAACTTACTGGTTCGTCTGCTTCTCATCCCCTGCAGAGCTAATGTGGGCCTCTCTTGTGTGAATAATCACTGAAGGATGAGCTCGTTAACTAAGGCATTTAGCAGGTGCCTGCCTATGTGCAGCCATGACCACTCTATAGATATATACATACATACATGCATACATACATACATACACATATATAGACATACACACCTTTCTGGAGCTTTCTGAGGGCCTGATCATACTTGGGCAGGTAGCCTGACACTACCCTCCTAGGGTAGGCATATGTGCCAATGAGGGAGACCTGTGCAGATCCATGCTCTGAAACCCAGAGTGGTCATGGTCAAACTCCGTATGACCCTGAGAGCTGGTGGTTAGCAATCGTGGGTGTAATGTATTCTGTCTGTCTGTCTGTCTGTGAGTGACATTCTCCAAGAAAGGCATCTGCTGAATGACTTAGAGGAGATTTCTGCAGGTGAAAAGCAATTATTCTTTTCATTTGGTTTCCAATTCAGACCTGAGCTCTGAATCAACATTATAAATGTATTTGAAGGGGGTGAGCATCGATCACCATGGGGCCAGCAGGAGAAAATTAAGAGACTTCGCTTAACCACATTTGTTTCCACTAAAATTCAGGTTGCACGTAAGAGAGCATTAGGAAAGAGGAAAGTGGCTCATCACCCTTGTTGCCATCGCGGTGGATTGGAACGCCACCCCTCTGCTCACGCTCGGGCCCCAGGCTTTCTCGGGTTGTAGAGGTGACCCTGGGCTCCAGAACGCTCTCCCTGTCGGCCGATTGGCAGCCGCTCCGGGGAAAAAGCCGGAGAGTCTGCATTGTGAAGAGCAGCCAGCATGGGGTAGGGGGAAGCTTAGCCCCCAGAGCATGAGTACCTCCACCTCCACAATGCAGGAGATGTTGAGGTGGCACTCCAGCAGAGAAGAAGAGATTGATCACATGCCTGGAGCCTGGAACTTAGACCTGCCTGGGGCACAGGGAAGTAAAGGGATTTTCCCAGGTTCCCGCATCCAGCATGGGTCCAAGGTACAACTTGAACCCGGATCTTTCTGCCTCCAAGGCTGGTCCTCTATCCACATATTTCACTGCCTTTCTGAATCTAGTCACCCATTCTAATTGGCCTTCTACGTGCTTGTGTCTGCGTCCTTAAGCCAAGTCCTCCAGCACTCACTACGTGCTCTGCCCTGGGAGTGGCGCTGAGGATACCACAATAGCAGTATGAATAATTGGAGTTTATATAAACTTTTGTAAATGTCTCAACAATCCCTCACAACAGCTCTGAGAGGTCAATGATACTGTTACCCCTCAGAAACTGAGGCCAACAGAAGCTAAGCATTTTGCCTAGGGTCCCACCGCTGAGACCATCTCTGAACTCAGATCTTAACTGCAGGTCTGAGGCTCTATCCACAGGACCACCCAGCTCCACAGTCACTGCCTCAACGAGCCCGCAGAATAATGGGGGCCCCAACATGCCAGCGGAGATACACATGGAATAGGGAGAAGGCACTAGCAGCAGTAGAGGCTCAGGGAAAGAAAACCAATTCTGCTTCTTTCTCCACTGGAGCAGTGTGTGATGGATAACTGCCTTCCATGTCCCCAGAGCTGAGCAGAAGGCCAGAGCAGAGTAGACATTTAATATGCATTTGGTGAATGGAATTTACTTGTCTGCGTGACACCCCGTTGGGACAGTTGGAAGTGAGATCCCTGGCAGGAAGGGAAGAAGTAGCCTGCTTGGACTAGGTGGCTTCTCAGGTCCCTGCCAGTATCCCCATTCGAGCATTCTATCGCCCTGGCGCAGACGGAAAGGACGAGGTCCCTGGCTGCTGGAGACGTACAGGAAAGCTCCGTGAAAAGAGCTGGTAGCCAGAACACAGCCGGCACAGATGGGTGGCTTTGAGGGGTCCGGGAAGGGAGCACAGTGAGGATTCAGTCTTCAACCCCTGGCTGCTCTCCTGGTCATTTTCAGAGAGCCCATGTCTCAGATCCTGGCAGATTTTCAGTGTTTCTGATAATACTAAGCATTTGCATGGCTAAGCGTTCAAGGCAATCAAGGGCAGAGCCAACGAGACAACGGCCAGGCTCCATTTGGGGCACACCATAGCATTCACAGTTAGCTTTTCAGTAGTTCACGTTTAAAATTCCATTTCCTCAGAATGAGAGGGACGGTAATTAAAACCCACTAGACATAAATCAAATCAAACTCATAAACAGTTTCCTTGGTTGATTCCACACTGGAGAATCCAGCAGAGACAGCTGGACAATTCGTCTGCTGTTTGACCTGCTCCCGGACAAACAATGACTCGGAGCCATTTACTCTGATATGACGCGACCGACCCTTGTTGGAATGGTGATGAGCAGAGAGGAGAGGGCCATGTTCTCCCGGAGCGGCTGGGAAGGCAAGAGACAGCCCAGCCACTCCCACCCCGACCCAGGGTTGGGGCTGACTGCCCCAGGGCACTAGAGAAACCATCCCGGCAGCTCACCCCATGCTGTAAAGGGAAGGGCAGGAGAACTCCACCTCAAGACCAATACCATCTTCTCCATTGCCTGTCCAAGCTGCCAGAAATTCCACCATTAGAATCGTAGACTAGAGAGCTGGCGTGGAGCCCAGAGGCCATCCAATCCAACCCCTTCATGTTACAGATGAAGAAAATGAGACCTAGGAAAGTAAAAGGATTTGCCCAACATCAGAGAGGAAGAATCAGTAGTAGGATTTGAATCCAAGATCTCTGTATTGACAGTCAGTAGTCTTAATAATAATGTACCTACTATGTGCCAGGCTATGTTGTGTGAAGGAAAGGAAGCAGATGAGACAGACTCCTTGCCCTTTAGCTGTTAGGAGTCTATTCAGGGCAACCTAAAATTGATCCTGAATTCATGGGAGGTGGATAGACAAAGTGTTCCCAGGGTGCCTAGAAGAGAGGCTTGGGGCTTGGGGCTTGCCCCTCCCCACTTCCTGAGACCTGATAAGCCATTCCCCCCACCACCACCAAACACAGCAAGGACTTCCAATTAATGGAGTATTTAAATAGTCTGACCCCTACCCAACAAGTGGTCTCCATTCTCTGTCTGAAGATCCCCAGTAATTGGGAACTCACCACCTGGAATGGAAGGCACCCCACTCTACTCTAGGACAGCTCTGGTTGTGAGAAGAACCATCAATGACTTGTGAAGGAGAAGGAAAGAGGGAGGGGAGGGAGAGAAAGAGAAAGGGAATGAAAAAAATCAGCATAACTCTGCAATTACAGTGTGCAATCTTAGCCCTGCAGAACCTTGGAGCAGAAGAACTTCTCTACTCTCTACACAGAGGTGGAGGCCTATGGGTGCAGAATATTGTCTATGATATCAGACATGATTGGTATGTCAAATGTTTTTGGTTTTTTTTTTTTTCCACCTTTCCTCTTTTTTTTTTAATGTTTGTAACCAGGGTGGTTCTTTGGTTTGGAGGGGCGGGGAGGGGCATGTCTGGAAGTAAAGATGATATCAACAACATAGAACAATAAAAATAAGATTTCTTAAAAATAAAGTCAAATACTCACTTTAAACAAAAATCATGGAAGCGCCTCCACCAGGAGTGGGGAACCCACAGTCGAGGACCTAGAGGACCACATGTGGCCTCGAGGCCACAGGTTCCCTACCCAAATCCATGTCTTGTCTTCTCCTCCAGCTGCTGGAATCACTTTTCATGTAGCCTGGGACTCAGGCCCCTTCCCAGTCTGGTTTCCATCTTCTGTACATGCTCCAGCTTGTCCGTGCCCTTCCTGAATAGGCCCTCAAGTAAAAGGGAGCCATGGAAGATGTTTAAGCAAAGGAGCAGCATGACCACCATGAGCTATGTGGGAGGGAGATTAGGCCTGCAGCCTGTGCAGGAGGCTTGGGGAAGGGGGAAACACAGTGAAGGTGGAAGGTCCTATTATAATAGTCCAGGAAAGTGAAACAAGGGCCTGTCCCAGGGTAACTGGGTGGTACAATGGATAGAGCACTAAACCTAAAGTCAGGAAGAACTGAGTTCAAATCCAGCTTCAAACATTCACTAGCTGTGTGACCCTGGGCAGGTCATTTCACCCTGCCTGCCTCAGTTTCCTCACCTGTAAAGTGAGCTGGAGAAGAAAATGGCAAACCATTCCAGTATGTTTGCCAAGAAAATCCCAAGTGGGGTCACAGAGAGTCAGATGTGACTGAAATGACTGAACAACACAACCCAGGGTGGGGGCTGTGGGGTTAGAGAAAAGGACATGGATGTGACCAGATGGTACTGAAATAGCATTTCCACAATTAAGCCAGATATGATACCAAGGAGCCAGGGAGGGTTTGGGGCAGAGGAGTGAGAGAGAAGCCATGTGACTGCTGTGTGTGGAGGGAGGTTCAGTGTTGACAGAAGAGTGGAGGTGGGAAATGCTCCCTATGTTCACAGCCCTTCAGTGGTCTCCTGTTACCTACCTGGCATTCAAGGCCCTTTCTGCTCCCTTCCCCCCAGCCCCCTCTCACATCCCCACCCTTCAGGTGCTCTGGGCTCCCGCCAATCAAACTTGTTGCCTCTCCCAGAGCATCCCCAGCAAGTTCTGATCTTTGCCGAGGCCACGTCTCCACTGCCTTTCTTCCTCCAATCACAGCCTTTTGAAATCCTATCTATCCTTCCAAACCCCAGTACAATTCCCAGCAGGACTGGGAGCAGTCAAGATCTCTTCCTGGGAGATGTCCATGGACCCTGAAAGGAACTCTCTCCCAAACCGGCCATATAAGTACCTGGGGTGGGGAGGGGGTCTATGTTTGCCACCACTCTCCCAATGCAAGACCTATCTAAGTAGGACCAGCTGTGCTGTGCTGAAGGCACCCCAGTCACCATCAAAACCAGGGGCCCAAGAACCATTAGAGGAAACTCACTCATTACAAAGTCTGCAGCCAGGGATGCACCCCAGCTCATTAATATTCCTCTCAGCCAACACTGGGGCTCTGATTAATTTTCTGATGATAGAAGTGGCAGCATCAAAACCTTAAATGATTAGAATTAAAATAGTGTAATAAAAAAAATAGATGAAGCTTTCAAACCTGATTTGAGGAAAGAGGCTTACAGTCAGCTAAGAGAAAACAATCAGTGATGCCCTGCAGAAGGCCCACCTTTGCCACGTGCCCTCTGCTGGATGCTGCCACTACCCTCCCACCTACCCTAGCCATGCCAACAAGAATCAGCTCTCACTGACAAAGGACATCCCTTGGGGCAGCTCTGGGAGCCCATGGCATAAGTACTGGCATCTCTATGATAAATGAGAAAATAGAGGCTCCCAGAGGAAACAACTGGATAAAGACCCTTTCTGTGAAGCTCCTCCCTGTGCCTCATACCCACAATAGGACCTTCATCTCCACTCACCATGTCTTTACCCCAGTGGTTCAAATCCCTGGTTTCCTTCGAGATCGGGCTGATGCTGGATCTTCCACGACATGGAGCTTTTCTCGATCTCTCAGATCCTAGAGCCTGGAAACTAAATTCCCTTAAATATTTTGTATTCACTTCTACAGAGACAGGGTGTCCCAAAAGCCTTAGTGCAGTCTTACATGGTTTTTTTGGTTTGTTTTTTGTTGTTGTTGTTGTTGTTTTTAATTACTTAAAACTGTACAAGGGCATTTGGGGTACCCTCTGCCCCCATAGAATAGAAACCCTTTGAGGCCAAGAACCATTTGACAGTTGTCTTTGCACCCTCAGCCCCCAGCACGGTGCTTGACACATCGTAGTCTGCACTTCATAAACTACCATTTGCCTTATTGATTACTCCTGCCCTGCAGGGATGTGGTGAAGATTGGGGGTTTTTTTAAACCCTAGAGAAATGAGAGCTGTGGTTGTTGTAACCGTGGGAGTGGGGCACAGATCTGTGATTTCATCTGTGTGAGTTGGGAACTCCCAGGGTGGAAAGTTTCTCCGATGTGGCAGATGGCAATTCATCAACCATGTAAACTCTTAGAGAAGTTCCCTGGTCCAAAGTTTAAGCAAATGAATGTGCAGCAGCCAGTGTGTGTTAGAGGAGGGACTTCAACCCAGGCTGTCGTCTTCGTCATCATCACCATATCATCTTTACTGTCATAATATTGTAGAAACAACACGACATTTGCCTTCAAAAGTCTTGGGCTGAAGCCTGAGCTCTGCCACTCACTGCTGCCTCAGCATTAGGCAAGTCTCTTTCCTCCTCTATTCAACATAGGGGTTAGACTAGAGGATCTTTAGGATACATCCAGCTCTGAACCTTAGGCTGATTCTGGGACCATCCCAAGCTTTTCCTGGTTAGTGAGTCCAGGATCAGGACCAAGGCCAGGGCTCTGCCCTCAGCTTCACTCCTTCCATTGAGCCTCACCTGAAATCAGAACATAACCACAGCCACAGAACAAGGATACTTGGTTTGCTCTCTGGGTTCAGGGGAGAATGGAGAGTTCAAAAAAATCAGAAGTGACTTTAAGTCAGAAGCCTTCCCTTTGAAATAATAGATTCCATCTCCTAAGGTGGAGCTATTTTGAAAGTGACCAGGTGAGAACCAGCGTCAGGCTCCATCTTTCTCTTAATGCCCAGGGAGTGAGAGGTCCTTGGGCTGGCACTGCCCACCCCCTCCTATTGCCTTCCTCCTACTCATTTCTCCCATTCATTTGAATTGTTCCAAGACAAACTTTAAAAGATGGATCAAGTGTCTTTGATCTGGGTAAAGAATAAATCATTTAAACAGGGCCTCAGGCCAGGCGGAAGAGAATGATGGGAATTAGTTTCCCAGTCCAGGCTCTGTATAGAAAAGTGCTTTGGCTGATTTGCAAGTATTTGACTAAGACAGTGGAGTGGCCATGACACAGAGCAGCCATTTCCAGAGATTTCAGAACAAGCAGTTGGTCCTTGTAGGGGATTGAATGACAAGGGAGACAATTCTGAAATCAATCCCCAGCTGCTGGAAGGCAGACCAGGAGGCCATGGAGGGGGACCAACTGGAAAGGGTCTATGTTCTGAGAAACAGGGAATGTGAGCTGGGAGGGGCCTTAGAGCAGGAAATGTCAGGGTTGGGAGGGGCCTCAGAACAGGGGATATCAGAACTGGGAGGGGCCTCAGAACAGGGAATGTCAGATCTGGGAAGATCCTTAGAATAAAGTACAGTAGTACATATGGGAAATAAGGTTCAGAATGATTAAGGACATGCCAAGGTAATACAGAGGCAGAGGTAGAGTCCAGACCAGCACCTAGGTCCCCTTACCACCCAAGCATTCCTTTCTGGGCTATAGCTGAAATCCTCCTTGATGCCGCCCCTTGCCCAGGGCTCAGATGGGGGTCTGCCCCCCCATCTACCCACAAAGCTCAAAACCATCTTGGGTACCTGGCACCAATTCTGGGACTGTCTGCCACTATTTGGACTAATTGGGCATTAAGCAAAGTGCAGGGAAAGGAGGCTCAACGCCTTTTGCTGGTTTCCATTCTCCTGCTGAGGTGGGGAGACCTTATTACCTTAATTCTGAACATCTATTTTGGCTCCATTTCTTCTCCATCCTGTTTGCCTCCCCGGGGCCCACCGACTCTCTCTCCTCCAAGAAGTCATGTTATCAGGCCCTGCGATTCAATCTGGTAAACTAATCAGCACAGATGTTGCCTTGTACAATCTGGTTTTCACCTTCCTCCTCCAGCTGTAATGTATTCATCAGCACCTTGGGGTAATGTAATATTGATTTTGTTTCTGATAGTGTATAGACGACGAGCCTTAAAGCCCGTTTCTCAGAATTAGTGCCCACAGCGCTGAGCTGGAAGGAGCCAGGGCTGCCGGTGGGGGCCGCTCATTAAGCGCCTGATTCAAACCGAGGAGTGATGGCATTTTAAGGACATGTTTGCTCAAGGCAAACCTCTTCTATCAGTGAGCACTTGTTCTCCTGGCTTAGCTGGTGGGGCTCCTGCTTGCCACTGGTCTACCTGGCTACAACAGGTGCTGGCGGTCACCCCAGACTGCATCAGCCTTGCATGGAATTGCATGAGCCTCCCTTTGGCAGAGTTGGGAATGGGAGAGGGGAGGAAAGAGATACAGGTGGAGGAGGAAGGAGAAGAGGAGGATGAGGCTGACAATGAGGAGGATATTCACAAGCCATTCATCCACTTGGGGCTATTGTTCCCCCCCCAACCTTTCTTCAAGGAAAGTTCTCTCCTCCCTTTAAGACCCAAGTCAGGAACCACTTTTCCATGAAGGCCCCCACCCCAGCTGCACATGACAGCAATTTCCCCCTCTTCCCATCACTCACTGGGCTCTGACTGATGCTCTCCTTCATTCTCTCTGGTATCACTGTCTTGTTCATTTTTGTTGCTCAGAAGATTTTTAGAGTCAGAAGGACTTTAGGACATCTTTGATTCCAAACCCCTTACTTTATAGATGAGGAAACCAAGGTTAGGAAAGCAAGGTGGTTGGATTGTAATCTCCTTGAGGACAAGAGCTGTGTTGTACCTCCCCATCACCTGGGATCCAAACCCTATCATCATCTTTTGCCCTTCCCTCACTATGGCATCAGCTCCATCTTTCAGAGTCTTCCTTCCCCATCCCTTCATAGGGTCAGTCCCCTCATTTAGCCATTAGTAGCTCTTGCCTGAATCCATTCATTCTTTCATTCACTCGTACTTAATTCATTTGCTCATTTGTCCTTCCCCTGTTTGATTGAATGGCTTATATTTGCTACAAACATTTCTCGAGCTGTGTGCAAAAGTGTATGCTGCATGCAAAAAGGGAATCCCAAGGAGAAATAAGCCTCAAGTCTCAAAAAGCTCAGAATCAAGGAGAGGACAAAAGATGTATGACACAATTGGAATTCGAATAAGAGAAACATGGAGAAGAAAGTTCTCAGGCCTGATCTCTTTTCCTGAGATCCAGCTGACTCTTGGACATCTTCAACCAGACGTGCTGTAAGTATCTCCATCACCCTTGGCTCTTCTCTCACATTCATCCCAAATATCCAGACCATTTCCAGGTCTTATCATTTCTCCCTTCACAGTATCTCCTGTGTCTCCTTTACTTTCCACTCAGATGGTCACCCCCTAGTTCAGACCTTTTGCATTATTGCAATAGCCTCTAGCTGGTCTCCTGGCCCCAAGTTCCTCCCAACTCTGATTCACCCTCCACTCAGATGGGAAAGTGACCGTGGGCCTCCCTTCCTCAATAAGCCCTCATGGCTACCTCTTACCTTCAAGATCAAAAAACAAGTCTTCTGCTTGGTATTTCACAACCTGGCCTCCTCCCATCTTTCCAGTCTTCTAACACTATGCCCTTTCATTCACTACAATCCAACTATACACTGGCTGTTTGTTGATTGAATGAGTGGCCAACCCAAACCTCCCCTGAACATCCTTGCTTGTGAATTAGGACCTGGGGCTCTCACTCCCTGATCAGGGCCCAGAAGCAACACTTTCCTGATAGCCCAGTTATTGGGCAGTCTGGTTTAACCAACAAAACAAGCTAGGTCCTCAAACCAAGGAGCTTGTGCCTCAATACATGCCTTCTTCTTCCTCCTATCCTCTTTCTCCTCCTCCCCACTCATATCCTTCCTCTCTTCCCCCCCCCCCCCACTATTCCCCTTTCCTTGGACAGGGTACTGTAGTTCAAGGAGAAATGGGCTGGAGTCACGAGACTCCAAGGTCCAAGTTCTGACAATACCACTTATGAGCTATGTGGTGATGTAACAACAATGCAATATTCACAACACCCACGGTGGTTATGAATATGGTAGTATAGTTGTGAATCACAAAATGTAACAGGCTCTCCACATGGAGGACAGAACCAAAGCCTTTATTCAAATACCAGAAAATTGAGTCTCAAAACCAGGAGGTCAAAGTCATTATAGTAACCACAAAGGTGGCACACATAGTTAATGCAGTAAACACCCATGTTCTCAAGCCTTCAAAACAAAACAAGCTCCCTCAGACAAAGGTCCTCCTCTCCTCACTCATGGTAGCTGCTCAGCCTCCATGCTACTTGTTCCCAGCAGTTCCAGCTCCCAGCAGTTCTCATTCCTGGTAGTTCTCAGCAGAAGTTCTGGATGGCTCTCAGAGGTTTTCAAAAGTTCTCAGAAGTCCTCAGAAGAAAAATCTCAACAGAAGTTCTGACTAGCTCTCAGAAGAAGTTCTGCCACCACAAGTTCTGTTCTCAAAAATCTCTCTTCTCTCCATCCTGGGCCTCTCCTTATGTATGTATTAGCTCCTCCCTGCCCCACCCCTTCCTGTTACATCAGCAAGTTCATACCATGGTGGGATTCACAAGTTCTGGATCTTGAGTCTTTTATGATTCACAATTATGAACTTGAAACTAAGTGCTAAGTACCTGTTAGCTTGCCAATACAAGGGGCAGAGAAGATCTTCAAATTCCCATTACCATTATACCTGGCCCCCTGGCTGCTCTACAAACAAAAGCCTCTGTCTTTCAGCTCTGGCCATTCTCTCTGACCATCCCCCAGGTCTGGAATGCTCCTTTCAGATCCAATCAAAATTTCACCTTCCACAAGAAGCCTTCTCCAATCCCTCCTAATTCTAGTTCCTCCCATCTCTTAATTGTTTCATATTTACCTTGTATGTCCCCTGTTCTGTATATATTTGTTTGCTTGTATGCTCCTTGAGGGCAGGGTCAATTTTTTGTCTCTTTCTATTTCTCCAGTGCCCAGAGTGGTGCCTGGCACATGGTAGGCACTTAATAAATGTTTATTGATTGATTGATTGACCCTGGGCAAGTCACTTAACCTTTTTGTCTCCATTTACTCAACTATAAAATGGAGATGATGCCCTACCTCCCATTTCCCTTCCAGAGTTGTTGTGAAGATTTAATGAGATATTTTTTTAATGTGTAACACAATGCCTGGTGCATAGTAGGTGTTATACAAATATTCATTTCCCTCCCCAGTCATTGCTGTTTTCTTCCCCACAGAGTCTTAATATAGGCTAAGGGACCAAGTGATTACAACCCAAAGGCTCATGTACTTATATAGGTTTCCATGGATTTTTTTAGGGGGGCAGGGTGGAATCTTATGACTGTTCTTTTAAATGTAGATATGTATTATGCATCCACTGTGTGCCAAGCCAGAGGATGCCCTAGTCATCAGTTCAGATGAGATACAGGGTACTTACACCCCAGCCAGGCAAAGCACAAGCACAGATAACGCCAACACAGAATGATCCTTCCAAGGAGTCCCTCTAAACTGGCAGTGTGGCAGACAGAGCACTAGACTACAAGTCAGGAAAACTGGGACCTCTGCCTGTCTTTTCACAGACTAGCTGTGTGACCTTGACCAAGTTTCTCCACTTCTTTGGACCTTCACATGGATGACTTTTGATTCTCATCCCCAAATACCCCTATGAGCAAGACAAGGCAGGTGCTAGTTTCATTTTGAAGATAAGGAAACAGAGTCAGAGAGACAAAGTGTCAGTCTCAGTATCATACCACCAACAATCAGGAGATTGGGAACTTGAAGACTGGGCTTCTGTCTCCCAGTGCAATGCTTGCATAATGCTGGTAGGAGGAATTACATTCGGGTTACATGTCACACATTTAAAAATAATAAAGGAGCAGCTAGGTGGCACAGTGAATAGAGTACCAGCCCTGGAGCCAGGAGGACCTGACTTCAAATCTGGCCTCAGACACTTGACATACTTACTAGCTGTGTGACCTTGAGCAAGTCATTTAACCCCAATTGCCCTGCCTTCCACCCTCCAAAAACAAAAAAAATAAAAATGAAAATAAGTATTTATTGCCATATCTCCAAAAAGCAGTCAGGAAGCTCTCTTATTGTATGCCTCTTTCCTTTCTTCTTTCACCTTCAGAATTACTAGGGCTTTCTTTCACATCAGCAGCCTCTACCATAGGTCAAAAGCTACTTAGCTGTAATAAACCTGAGACTTCCTCCTTTCCCTCACTTGCCCTCCAACTTGTAATTCCAAACAATTAGAAAATTAAAGAGTTAGAAAATCACAATATTGAAAAGGACCTTAGGGGGCACTAGGTGGCTCAATGGATAGAGCACCAGCTCTGAAGTAAAGAGGACTTGAGTTCAAATCTGGCCTCAGACACTACTGACTGTGTGACCCTGGACAAGTCACCTAACCCTCATTTCCTCCAAGAAAGAAAAGGACCTTGGCAGCCTTCCCTGATAAGTGATCACCCAGCTTTTTCTGTAAGACTTCTACCCACAGGGTAGAAGTTACCCCCTCCCAATGTAGTCCATTCCACTGTTGGGCAGCTCTGATTATTGGAAATATTTCTTTTCATCCAGCCAAAATCTGCCTTTCTGAAACTTTTGAACTTGCCCTCATTGCTCCTGTTTCTGTGCTCTTGGGCCAAGGAGAATGAGTGTAATCCCTCTTCCCCCATGGCTCCTCTTCTTTGGTAACAGGCATTGGTGTTAAACTGGGATTTGAAGCTCCCAGAGGATCACTCTGGAACATCCCATCTCGTAAAACACTCCATGGACACAGGGGGCTGTGCCTGCATTGGATTATTATGGCTCTTGAAGATGCAGTCCTAATAATTAATCAGTGTTTAAGAGCCTGGGCCACCAGAACAGTGAATCACATGGATGTTTATCTGTTTGTGGGCTCACAAAGAAGAATTCTGATCTCTTGACCATCATTAACAGCAGCAAAGCAGCCCATGAAAATGATGGAGAGAAGATGGCGGACATCCAGTCCCAAGCACTTCCTATCAATCTCTTGGCAAAGGCCAAGGGACCCACAGACTGATGCAGTCCTGGAATCTCAGTAAAGGAAGTGCTTGAAAGAAAGAGGGCAGTAGGGGCAAGGAAGGAGCTCAGTGGAAAGATTCCAAAATCTGGAGCCGGGAGACTCTGCTTCTGAGCTGTAGGACTCTGAGAAAATCATTTAACCCCTCAGAACCTCAGCTCCTCCTCCATAAAATGTTCAAATTAATACCTACACTGCCTTTCTTACAGGGTTGTTTGAAGGTGAGTGCTTTCATAAACTTGGGAGTGAGACAGTAAAATTATTCATACTAAAAATGGAGATCAGAAAATATTATTCCGAGTCAGCAGAGATGAAGAGATATGAGAAGATCCACTCAACCTACCCTTTGTGGATATAACCATTCTACAAGTGTTCATGTTTTGGGACTTTTCTGATGTATTGATTGGTTCTTTTGGGGGGTTCTCTTCTTTTTTCATTTTTTAAGCCTTAAAAATACTATTTGCTATATGGGATGGCCTTCTGGAAGAGGTAAGAGAAGAATACTGAAGAAGCCTATAATGATGTAAAAAACAGAAAACATCAATAAAAGCTGATTTAAAAACCAAAAAAAGATAGTCATTGGGGGAGGGCAGTTCTGAAAATTGTTCTGAAGGGATGCTTCAGCTTGGCCCCCAGGTCTTTTTCTCATTTACTGTCATCTTGGAAGGGGAAAGGGAGGGCTGCACAGTCAGAGGCAAAGACCAAAGGCAGTGTTGTAGCTCACAAGGATTGAGATGCTAGAATCCTAGAAGAATTTGAAGGTAACTCTAATAGATACCTGAACAAGAAGGTCATCTATGTCATTATAGAATTTCAAAGAAATTCCTGATTGATTGGACAAGTTGGTGACAAGTGGTCACTCAGCCCTATTACCAGATTCCCAAGCCCCAATTTTGGGGGCCACTGATTCCGCTCTTGAACACCCCTATTTGTGCATGGCATTCTGAATGAGGATTTGTCATCTCCCTATCTTCCCCCTGTTGCTCCTTGTTTGATCCTCTGGGGCCAAGAAAACCGAAGTTAATCCCTCTTCTCCAGTGACTCTCCTTTCAGCCATGATTCAGGACATTCTCACTCCAGAGCCTGTGAGGCCAGAGCAGCCCTGAAATACTGAACCAGTCTCTTTCCTGCAGACCAGGGAGTGCAGAAAGAGAAGCCAGTGATGTTCTTTATGTGCCAGCCTCTGTTCCCTTTTATGAGCCTCCATAAAGAAGTCCAGTCCTCCTGAGGAAGTTATGCTTTCCTTGGATAATCAAGCCCCTCCCCCCCACCTTGAGCCCTCATACAACTCAGGCTACAGCAGCATCTGGCTCCCAATGGGAGGCAGACTGAGATGTTCTGGCTTGGAGGCTGTGACTCCCATGATGGATGATTGGTTTGAGGCTGAGTTTGCAACTTATCATAAAGAAAGCACAGAGAGGCCACTGGAGGGTTGGAAGGATGAGATAAAAGCATTAAGGGGAGAGGGGAGCTAAGGCCAGGCCTGTGTTCTCCTTGGGAATCCAGAGGGATGCAAGGAAAGGGGCTCCATAAGTGGCCTGGCTTCAGAGGTTTGGGAAAATGTTTAATTGCTGCCTTATAGGATCTGAAGATGCTGAGCAGGTGCTCCCTGAGCCCAACATGACTAAACAAGAGAAAATAGACAGGAAGCAAAGATTGGCTGGTGTCTAGGAAGGAGCCAGACTACCTAGAGTCGAGCCCTGACTCTGTATTCAATTCATCTGGTAATATTGGGGGTATCCTTTCCCTCCGGGGGCCTCAATCTCCCAATCTGTAAAGGGGGAGGGAGGGCTTGGACTTGATGGTCTCTAAGGAGCCATTCCTCTCGGACATTTGTCTGTCTCATGGTTCTACATTCAGAAGATGAGTTAATTTCCCAGCTGGGACACTTACTTCCCATTGACCATGACATGCCTCAGACCTCTGAGCCTCAGTTGCTCCTTTGTGAAAGAAGTAGATGGACTGGAAGGTGTCTAAGGTCCCTCCCAGTACTAACAGTCTAAGATTCAATGCCAGAATCTCAAGATGAGGGGTGGCTAGGGGTAGCAGTGAATAAAGCACTGACCCTGGAGTCAGGACATGAGTTCAAATCCAAACTCAGAGGCTTGACACTTACTAGCTGTGTGAACCTGGGCAAGTCACTTAACCCCAATTGCCTCACACAAAAAAGAAAAGAATCTCAAGATGGAAAGGAATCTTAGAAGTCACCAAGTCGAATTGGTCTTCATACCGTGAATGTCACTGATAGAATTCCTAGTACATGCCTAGTTCATCCTGGGCTAAAGGCCTCTTGGTGGGAGAGAACTGCACCCTTTACCCCCACTCCAAGGCAGGCCACTGCACTTTGGACAACTCTCACTGCTGGGAAGTCCATCCTTACATGGAGCCAAAGTCACATAGTCCTCTGAGGTCACACAGAGAGAAACACTGGTCCTGCTGGCACATGCCATCTCTCCCCCATGTCTTTTCTCTTCCAGGATTAACAGCCATTTAATAAACATTTATTAAATGCCTATTGTGGGTCAGGCACTGTGCTGAGGGCTGGGGACACAAAGGGAAGCAAAAGGAATAAGCATTTCATCAGGCACCTGCTGTATGCCAGATGCTGTGCTGAGCGCTTTACAAATATTATCTCACAACAACCCTGTGAGGTAAGTGCAGTTATTATCTCCATTTTGCAATTGAGGAAACTGAGGCAAACAGGGTGAAGTGACTCGCCCAGGGTCACACAACTAGTAAGTGTCAGAAGTCAGATTTTAATACAAATCCTCTTGACTCCAGACCCAGCGTTCTATCCACTGTACCACCCAGCTGCCTAAGAAAGGTCAGACACTCCCCTGCCTGCAGGACCTACTCTCCTCATGGAGGAGATCACATGCAAACAGACACATACATTAAGCTAAAATTGGATAAGCTGGAGATAGTTGAGAGAGGGGAAGATGCTGCAGTTAAGCACCCAGTCCTTCATCCTCGAAGGGCTTGGTCCCCAGCCACATTCACCAGCTCTTTAGCTTGCTAAGGGCTTTCCCAAATTATGGCCTCTGCTTTTTAAAATGGCAGCCTTCATAGAAAAGAGCCCAAGGGAGTGAGGTCTTGGGCAAAGAAGAGGGTCAGGGAGAGGCTCCAAACCAATCAATAGATGGATAATCATTTACAGAATACCCTTGGTGGGGCCAGTGCTGTGGTAAGTCCAGGGCATAAAAATACAAGAATAAGACAATGCCTGCCCTCCAGAAGCTTCCCTTCTACACAGCTGTGAAAACTCACAGCCAGACTAGGAGCGCCAACCTGGGGCCTCCAAACCCAATGCTCTTTCCCCTAAGCTGCATCGTCCCAGTGCTCCCAACACCTTATCCTTCATCACAGCTATCATTCTCTGGGAGCCCAGGCTTGCCCTTCTGCCTTGGTCTGACTGCCCAGATCCTAGAAGGAGAAGCAGCAGCTTCTCTATGGAGTGTCATAGCCATTGCAAATGTGGCCCTCAGAGCTCCCCATCCATCCTGTGACCTCCCCAGGCCAAATGCCCTTGGCCCGGTGCTGGGGAGGGAGCTTGGCTAACCCTTCAGTCACGATGGTCTTTGATGGCCTGGCTTTGAAAGGGGAACCTTGGACGCCTGAAGTCCGTGGCTCAGAGCGGCTGGGCATTTTAATAATTGAGAGTCTGTGGAAAGCACAGATAGCAAGCCAAGGCCTCGGCCTTCGGGACATCAGAGGTTTCCGGACTGGAGAACTTCTTTTTCCTCCTTCAGCACAAAACTTGAGCTTTCATGACAGCCTCACTTTTCATCTTGGGGCACGAAGGTCTGGGCAGATAATTTAATACTCAGCAAGAGAGTTTTGTTAATGGAAAATATATGTATTTTTAATGGTGCGTGCTACCCACCTCCTGACAGTGAGGTGAGGGCCTCAGGGTGCAGAATGCTGCATACATTTTCAGACAGGACCGATACGGGGATTATTTTGCTTGATTATGCAAATCTGCTACAAGGATATTGTTGATCTTTTTTCCCACCACCACCCCAGGAGCAGAGGAGAAGTTGGGAAAGAAAGAGAGAAAGTGATCACCCAGCAACACCACTTCTAGGGTTATATCTCAAAGAGACCATTCAAGTGGGAGGAGAACCCATATGTGCAAAAATATTTACAGCAGCTCTTTTAGTGGTGGCAAAGAACTGGAAATCAAGGGGATGCCCATCAATTAGAGAATGGCTAAGCAAGTGGTGGTATGTGAACATAATAGAATAAGAACTGAGGAGCAGACAGAGTTCAGAAAAACCTCAGAAAAACAACTTGACTAATGTTTAGTGTTGAGGTATTTGTAGAACCTCTACTGGATTGCATGCTGCCATCGGGGTGGGGGGAGAGAAGGAGATGGAGAAAATTTGGAACTCAATGGGTTATGGAACTGGATATTGTAAACTAAAAGTAAATAAATAAATTTTAAACTTTAAAAAATAAAAATGTTTATATGAACTGATGCTGAATGAGGAGAGCAGAACCAGAGAACTTTGTACAGAATTACTGACACATCATATATGTGATGCCTGACTTTGATAGACTGGGCTCCTCTGAGGAATGCAAGGCTAGAAGACAACTCCAAAAGACTCATGATGGAAAGAGATATCCACATCCGGAGAAAGAACTAGAGAGTCTGAATGCAGATTGAAGCAAACTACTTGCTCTGTCTCTCTTCTATTTTGTTCCTTCTTTCTTGCTATTCATTCCAGTGGTTATAATCCTTCTTTAAAACTTGACTAATGTTTAGTGTGCATGTATTTGGAGAACCTCTATTGGCTTGCGTGTTGTCATGGCCGGGGGCGGGAGGAGGTGTAGAAGGAGAAGGAGAAAATTTGGAACTCAATGGATTGTGGAACTGAATGTTGTAAACTAAAAGTAAATAAACAAATTTAAAATTTTTAAAAATAAAAATTTTTAAAAAAAGAGAAAATGATCTAAACAAAGGAGGTGAGAGTCCCACTGTCCTCTGGCCAGACCCAGTGTAGCTCCAGGCACTGCAGTTTGGAAGGATGTTGATAAGTTGGCATTAAATCCAAGAGAATGAGTAAAATGACAAGAGATTCAAAGGTGATAATCACCCATTTATGATACCATAGAGGCTCGTCATGGGGGAGAAGGTTTTGCTTTGTTCTGCTTGGCCCCAGAGCAATGGGTTGCAGGGAGATAGATTCCAACTGGACTTGAGGAAACAACTTTCTCACAATTATATAAGTCCAGGATAGCAATGGACTGCTTTGGATGAGTGGTAGTGAGTTCCTCATCACTGGAGGTCTGCAAGCAAAGGCTGGGGCTAGTTGTCAAGAATGTTTTAAAAGAAATTCTTATTCATGTGTAAGTTATATGACACATGACCCAAAGGTCCTTTCCAGACGGGAAAGGCTGTCTCTGCTTGGTAGTGTGGTGGGCAGAGCTCTAGACATGGAATCAAAAGGACTTGTCCCAGACACATACTACTTGTGTGACTTGGGCAAGCTATTTGACCATCACTTCTGGGTTTGAATCAGTTTCTTCATCTGTAAAATGCAGTTAAAAATAATAGTTACCTCAATAAATTCATTGGAGAGATCTAATGAGACATTATATACCAAAGGCTTTGTAAATTTTAAACATTATATAAATGGTTGGGGGTGGAAGGAGGGGTGGTGGTGAAAAGCAAGGCAATGTATTGGATAGAAAACTGACCTCAGAAGTAAGAAGATCTGGGTTTAAATCTTGACTTTGATACATACTGGCTATGTGACTGTGATCAAGTTACTTAACCTGTCAGGACTCTGGGCAACTCTCTAGGACTTCAGTTGAGAAGAAGGTGCCCACAAGCATTGACAGAGGAACTTTGTTCATCTGGGAGTTCCTCCTGCCAGTGTCACAGCTCCAGACCCTCTCCTATTTCTTTTACATTTACTATTAGCCATTTAGGATCATGTGAATGTGAAAAACCACTTTTAATTTGCTCCTCTTCTTCCCCACTTCAAACATAAGCTGCTGAACAGGCTTGGACTTTTCATCTTCTGTGACTACAAGCCACCCAGTCTTTTCAGCTGCTCTATCAAACATGGGCTCAGTCTACC
Organism: Pseudochirops corinnae; assembly: GCA_028646515.1. Classification (NCBI taxonomy): domain Eukaryota; kingdom Metazoa; phylum Chordata; class Mammalia; order Diprotodontia; family Pseudocheiridae; genus Pseudochirops; species Pseudochirops corinnae. The sequence goes on from CM053585.1 coordinate 374,667,923, forward strand.
TTTCTCTGTATTAACTGTTGGCAAAACCATAGGGCTAAGTATAAAAGCAGGGAGATGCTTCCCTTGTGGGCAGCCCTACTCAACAGATCTCTGCCAGAGAAGAGAGCTGAGCAAGTGGCGGTGATGCAGAAGACATTTAGGCCCTTGCTTTCTTCATTGTCTTCATTCTTGACCCAGTTCATGGTAGATATGGATTGCTTGTCCAAGATGGATGCATCAATGGACTAACTCAATAAGCTGCCCATCCAACTGGACATTGGATTTAGGCAGTGAGTGATCTTGATCCACTTGGTTTGCCCTGTGTGAATGGGCAAGCTGATCTTGAATGACCATCAATCAATAAGCATTAATTAGGGGCCTACTCTATGCCAGATACTGTACTGTGGTCAGGATCTCACTGAGGGGACACTAAAGTATTCTAGGACTTGATGCCTTCACCACAAAGTTATTCACAAATAGTAGTGTCTAGAGGATTTTGACATCACTGGAAGATCCCTCTTCCATTTAGAGACAGTGTGAGATATTCCCCATGACCTTGGGCAACTATGTCTCTTCCTATTTAAACTGATAAGTTCAGTCAGGTCAAGGTCAGGTTAAGTTAACAAGCACTTACCATGTGCCAGGCCCTATACTAAGTTCTGAGGAGACAAATACACACACCACTGAACAAATTAGTCTGATTGCGATCATGTCTCTCAAGCAATCTTGGGATATTTTCACAAGCTAGTGAGACAACCTTTTGCAGACAATCCTTCAAAGCTACACTTTCTTTCATTGGGTCCAAACCTGTTTTTATAATCCACAAATGCTAACCTCAGGCTCTCATCTTCTCCACATCATTAAGGCAATCATGTGACCATAAAGATATGATCTGTTGGGGTTTTTTTTAAGCATCTACAAAACTTGCTCATCCCTTTCTTACATTTGCATCAGGACTATGCTCAGGATACATGTTGATCTCTTATAAATATTTTATAGATGTAAGAAAACAGGCAAGCAGGTGGGTGGCTCAGAATGTCTTTTTTCCTTTTTTCTTTGTCATTAAACTGTCTTGGCTTTTCTCTTAATAATTGGGTATCTTCTCCCTCTTTTAAGTATCTTGAAACTCAGGCCCTCAGTGTCAGGCAATAAGCATTTCCTGAGCTCCTACTCTGTGCCAGCACTGGGAATACCAAAAAGGCAAAAGAGAGCCCCTGCCCTCAAGGGGCTTACAATCTAGTAGGGGAAGGGAGAGCCTCAGGGCTTTCTGAGTTGTTTCTGCTGCATTGGAGGTTTCATCCATGTATACTTGATGTGGCCCCAACGCTTTTTCCACACTCCATTTTCTTACATGTCATTTCCTCTTCTCTCCTCTAAAATTCCCTCTGCCAAGGCAAGTGGGTGCCTACTCAGCAACCTGAAGGCAACATAAAGGCTTATAGAGTTTCTTGGAACATTGAGGGGTCATGTAAACAGAGTGGATTCAAGTCAGGGATCAAACATAGGTATTCCTAAGCCCTGACATTTAAACCCCATCCCAGATGAATCCCCAATAAGATGGCTGAGCTAGAAACATGGACAGTGCCTACGGTACCCTGCTAGTTGACATCAGAAATTAATTATCCAACATCCTTCTCCTTGTAACAAAGATAAGCAAGCATCCATTCCAAATGGAGGAATAATGGAACAATAACAACAAAATTAGCACATTAGCTTACATTTCTCTAATGTTTCCCAAGTTACAAAATTATTTCTTTAAAGTCTAGTGAAAGACCCAAGTTCAAATCCTATCTCAAATATTTACTGTGTGACCTTAGGCCAGTCACTTAACCACAATCTGCCTCAGTTTCCCCACCTATGAAATGAAATAATAATGGCACCTATATCACAAGGAATAATCTGAAGCTAAGAGAGGTAAGTGACTTGTCAATGTTAATGCAGCTGGTAACCATGAGAGGCAAGTTTTGAACTCAGGTTTTCCTGACTCCAAAGTCAAAACTCTCTGTGCTTTATATTTGTCTGTGCCTTTCTTGAAATACAGTGACAAGAAGAGAACACAATCCTCCAGCTATAATCTGACCAAGGTACATGATTTGGGAGCTATCATCCTGTCTCCTTCTGTGTGCTTTGTCTCTCTCCCTACAGCCCCAGATCATACACCATAGAGTGAATTACTCAGCTCAGCATGTCCTCAGAGGCAAGCCCCAGAAAGCAGAGATTTTGTTTTCTAGTTCAAAGGAAAAAAAATCCATGCCAAATGAAGAATCTCCTTGGAGACCATGGGGGAGCAGGAGAGCCTGGGAACTTTGGTTCTCTGTAAGACCTTAAACAAGGGGCAGTTAGGCAGCCCAGGGATGGAGTACTGGACCTGGAATCAGGAAGGCTCATCTTCTTGATTGGAATCCAGCCTCAGACACTTATTAACTGTGTGACCCTGAGCAAGTTGCTTCAGTCTGTGTGCCTCAGTTTCCTCAACTGTAAAATGAGCTGGAGAAGGAAATGTCAAACCACTCCAGTATCTTTGCCAAGTAAACCCCAAATAGATTCATGAAGAGTCAAAAATGACAATAATAATAACATATCCTCAGACATGGACCTCAGTTTCCTTCTCTGAAAAACGAGATGACCTTTATGGTCCCATCTAGCTTTGCTGTTCTATGAACTTGTCCACTTGATGAAAGACAAATGTAGACAAACCCTGCTTTCTTTCATACCAGGTCTGGGAGCACCCCAAAGGTGAAGCTGCCTCCAGTTGGACAAGTCTGGCAAGGTGGGGGGAGGAGGTGGGAGGAGAAGAAGTCTTGGCTCCCTGCACTGAAAGGCCAGGATGCATCTGCAACTGCTCGGGGCACATCTGCACACGAGCAAATCACCACTGGTCTGATAAGACTTTGGTTTAAATAAGATAAATGTTGAGATGGAAAACTCCTGGTTCCTTGGGAAGACAAAAGGGAAAGGCAATTACTGCAGAGAGGATTCTATGTGAGCTCAAAGGACTGAGAACAGACGGAAAGGAAATGAGAATTACAGAGACAAACGGGGAGCAAAAGCTAAGGAAACAGGATGGAACCAAAGTTTCAAGTTCGCTCAATGTGAGAGACAGCGAGGGTGGGCAGAGGTGGGGAAGCTCCCAGGGCAGGGAAGATCCAGGCAGGGCCAGGTGGCCACTTCACTGTGTGGCCTTCAAAGGGTCTTTGCCCTACTCTGGGCCTCAGTTTCTTCATCTGTAAAATGTGGGTGTTGGGCTAGATAATGTCAGAGTACCCTTCCAGCTCCAGGGTTCAGTCTAATTACGTTCTGAGCTCTTCTGGCTGCTCTACTAACAGGAAGTGAGAGGAGTGGCCCCAAGTGTGCCCTCAGGAAGCTACCACTCTTCAGGGCTTGTGGGGCACATCATAATCATTTATAGTAAATACTTGATAGGACCCCTCTCAGAGAGCGCAACATACCTGAATTAAAAGGCTATGAGGGGAGGGACTCTGGCAGAAAAGACTTCCATGTTGGGTGAAGTTGGAGCCATGGAAGTATTTTTAAATTAACAAACACAAACAGGATCATGGGAGGGGGGAGAGAAGGACTTGGCCTTGCTGAAGCCAAAAATAAATATTAAAAAGGAAAACCGTCATCGGTCAACAAGCTTTTATTGCGTGCTGACTAGAGCAGGCAGCGTCCTGAACACCGAGCTTGCAAAGGCCAAAACATCCCTGTTCTTGAAGAAACAAGCCAGGCGTCTTCCTGGAGGCCTCCCCGGGGCCCCTCTCCCTGGCTCAGACACTCACCAGCTCTTGTCCTGCCTTTAAAGGCTGGGTGCCCTGCCAGGGGCATCTGTCCTTCTCTGCGAGTAGCTGGTAGGCTCCTTCGAGTCTGGCCCTGCGACTTATCTCCTCCCTCCCACACAGTGATGAGGAGGAGGGAGGCACAAAGCAGAGAAGCTGGCCAGGGTCACACAGCCAGACTGTGGTAGAGCCTGCGATTTGACTCGCCTCTCCTGAAAGCTGCTGGCCATGCCCAGGAAGGATGAACACCACCAAAAGCCCTCCCCACACAGGCTTGCTGGTTCAAGCCAAATAGGGGCTATTTCTGAGCCAAGGTTTTGTCTTTTTTATTCAATCGACTTTGTAGCTCTCAGTTAATTTGCTCCTTAATTGGGTTTTTGCTGTTGTTGGGAAAGATCACTTGATTTATTTGGATTTGGGTCCCTGGGTAGAGCTGCCTGCTGTGGTTGCCTCCTCCCCAGTCTCTCCATCCCTATTGTCAACTTTGGGCTCCTGTGGCCACAGAGTTTTCAGAAACAACCTCAAACCCTTGGCCAGTGGTCTAAAGAATGACTTAGATCAAGTCAGAGTTCCTTTTCCTGGCATTCAAGGCCTTCTACAACATGACCACACCCTCCCTTTTCAGCAGTATATCTCACTACCCCCACTCCTTTCACAGACCCTCTGCTCCAGTCAGACCACATGCCTCCTGTCACTCAAATACATCTTGTACACTCCCACCTTCTCCTGTTTGCTCAGGACAACCACAGATTTATCAATGCATAAACTGATTACTAGAGAAATCAACATTTCTAAACTCCTCATACCAGAAATAAAGAAACTAAGGCTCAGAGAGATAATGACTTTCCCAAGAAAGTCTGCAAAAGAGCTGGACTGTATCCCAGGCCCTTCTCAGACATCTTCTCTTTCTTTCAGCTGTAGCTACCTTACAGGTACAAAGTAATTTGCATGTGGCCTCCCTTATTGGAATGTAAGCTCCATGAGGGCATGGACCTTGGCTTTTTTCTCCCTTTTTTGTATCCCTGGTACTTAGTAGAGCCCAGCACAAAATTAATGCTTATTAAATACTTGTAGATTGACTATCAGGACCAACTTCCTCATTTAATGGAACCCACTGGTGCCAGCTGTTCTTTCCAGAGAGTCATAAACAAATCCAATGCATCAACTCCCCTGACCCTTTCCAGAAATAGAGATGGGGCTCCATTCTCTGGATTCAGACCTCAATGAGCAGGTTACATGGGACCCACCTGACTCCCACAAGGGGGGAAAGCAAGGAGAAATGCCACTCTTGGCAAGGGAGCCCCTGCTTCTAGGAGTGCTGGGAGCATTCTTACTGATGAACTTACCAACATCTCCCCACAGTGTCTCTCTCTCTAAGGTTTTAATTTCCAGAACAGGTAAGCTTTGTTATTGGTAGAGAGAGAGTTTCTTCATGAGGGGCTCACTCCCTACCTTGATGAAATCACGGGAGCCTTAAGTTTAGTTTTGTTTTTTAAAAGCACTCACCTCTTAAGAACAGGGGCAAGAAGTCAGGCCAGACCACCAGCATCCCATCATCAGCACGACTGATATAAGCAACTGCTGTAATGGTGAGGGAAAGGTGGCACTTATTGAGAATTCTTTCCATCCAGAGCTGACTCCAGTTACAACCTGATACAACATCCATTCATGCCTACTGTGTACAGTGAGAGCACTGGCTTGGCACAGGAGGGTATCCAGATGCATTGGTGACAGGAGGGACCTTGCAGTCCTGAGGCCAAATTGCACATTTCCCTCACAGATCCTGAGCTATATGAATTAATGAGCCATTACATTGATTCTGTATAGGTTATCATTAGCCCTTGTTGTCTCTGCCATTGGAATCTAAGCTCCCCGAGAGTAAGAATCACTTTGTCCCTTGTATTTGTGCTCCCAGCACCCAGCCCAGTACCTGAAACAGAGACCGCATTTAATAAATGTGGTTTTTTCCATTGATTGGAGCCAAAATGGACCTTAGGGACCATTTTGCCCAATCCTTTTACTTTTACAGAGAAGGAAACTGAGGCATACCAGTGAGAGGAAAGGACTTGGGCAGTGTCTTGCAAATAGCAAATGCTAGAAACAGGATTCAAATTCAAGTCTTTGGGCTCTTTGGTATACTTTGTTAAGAGCAGAGAAGCCACAAAATGAGCAGGATGGGGGAGCTTATTGAGAGCTGGGTATATTTAAAGATAGCCATTGATGGCTTTCCAATAGCTGTGTGTTGGACAACAGCTTCAGTGAGCAAAAAGACTCTGACACACCAGGTTCTCCCACTCCACCAACACTCCCTGCTTCCTCTCCTTAGCACAATGGACTCCACTGGAAACCAACACAAATCCTCTCTCCACATGAGCTCTGGGCCTTCCAGCTTTGTATCCTTCTTCCCTCCTACTTAGTAACCTAGCTGTTCAAACCCAGGCACCAAACAAACCCATCTGTCTACTGAAGTTCTATTACTTGGTGGTATGTCGGTGTCTCTGAATCTCCAAACCCATTGGTACCCTACCCCAAGACCTTGTCTCTCTGAGAAGATTCTAGTCTGGAATGTCAATGTTTTCCCTTCATCTTGTAACAACAGCTACTCCTACTCTCCAAGGCCTGCTCAAAAATTAAGTGTCTTTTCTCACTTCATCAGGCTGGTTACCAACAGAAGGAAGGTTGGATTTATGCGCCAGCAGGGCTGCTGACATCGCCGCATCACTCTCCTCTAGCCTGGTTGGCGGGTGGTTCAGGGTGTGCTCCTCAGGAAGCAGAGCTCTAACAGTCTCCCCAGGAGAGGCTTCTGGGAGAGAATTTCTGGAGGCAGATGCTCCCTGCAGGTTCCAACTGTCTCCTCTCCCTCAGCCCTGTCCACTGCCTCTTATTCTGTCCGGTCCTTTCCTGGACAACATTTCCAGGCCCTTAGACCCCCCCCAGCATCACTCTCACACACTTGGATTGGCTACAGCAGGCCTATTTCTCAGCTTTCCCCGATCCCTCCAGATCCATGAGCATTAGCACAGCATGGTATAACCCCCTCATCCACAGTAAGGCAGGAGAAGTGGACCCTTCCTGTTCAGGCCCTGTCTGGGATGCCTTTCACAGTCCTACAGACAGAGAAGGGTTGAGTATCTGGGAAGACTCATACACTGAGGGAGCCTTCACGGAAACTCACAGCAAAACCAGAAATGTGCTCAAAGTCAATCTAATTTAACTCAGGGGCATTTCCTAAGCATTCCCCAGAGCCTTGAACTCTCCGAGCTGAAAGGAGCCTCAGAAGTCCCCCAGGCCAAGATGAAAACACTTTTCCCCAAAATGTCTGAGAAGCTGGTCTTCAGCTTCCATTCAAAAAACATCGAGTGATGATCGACTCACTACCTCCTAGGAAGCCCACTCTACTGGGACAGCTCTGTTTGCTGGGAAATCTTTTCCTTAACACAGATGGAAATCTGCCTCTCAGCAGCCACAATATTGCTCCTAATTCTACCTTCAGAGGCCAAGCAGACCAAGAGGGTTCTTTCTTCAACTGATAACTGAAGAAAAGTCCTATTCGAGATTTTTTTAATCATAATGCTTCCACCCCATAGTCTTTTCTTCACCAGACTAAATACCATGTAACCCACCCCCACCCCTAAGTCACTTAAACTAATCCTCAAATAACAAAGCTTCCAAGCCTTCTCATTGTCCTGGTCACCTTCTCTGGACAAGCTGTGATATGTCAATGCCTATCATGAAATGGTCTGCCTAGAACTGAACTCAGCATTCCAGGAGTGATGGGCAAAAGGTAGAACACAATAGGAAGATTACCTCCTTTGGCATCAGAGGGCATGAAAATTGGGGGCTGGAGGGCAACTTGCATTGTTGACTTTTGTTTTTTACTGTTAAGACCCCCAGGTCTTTTCCACATAAGGTTTTTTCTAGTCATACCTATCCCATCCTTAACCTACGGAATTATTTTTTTAATCTAAGGGTAGACCTTTACATTGTTTTTGCTATGAAAATTCATTTTATCAAATCAACCAAGTTGTTCTAGTCTTTTAAAAACCTTTTTGGATTATAATGTAGTCATCTCAGTTCAAGCTTCAGGCTCTGTATACCTTGCAAATTAGGCAAAGACACCATCAATGCCATAACTAGTACCTTGGTGAAAATGTTAACAGACAAAAAACAATTTTAAACACTGTCTTTTAAAAAATGATTTTGTCTTTTAAAAAGAACTGTTTTTAAATAAAACTCTTTTTAAAAGATATATTTTTAAAACTGTCTTTTTTAAAAGAAAACTGTTTTTAACTCTTTTTTTAATTGTCTTTTAAATATATATGTGTGTGTGTCTGTGTGTCTGTGTGTGTATTAACAGACCAGGGCAAAAGAAAGATTCTTGGGGCACCCCACCAGTGACCTCTATTCAGGTTGATGAGGTGCTGTCAATTGCTGGTTTCAGCCATTCCATCAGTTTTCAATCCAACCAATTGCAGTACCAGGCACCCACTTTTTTCCATCTTGTCCATAAGGATTCTGTAAGGGACATGTTTACATTATTTGATGGACTCAAGGCCTAGTAGACCTTAACTGCACCAGTCCAGAAACTCTATCCAAAAAAAAATGAGATTAGTCTAATATAATCTGTTCTAGTGAACCCATGATGGCTCTTAATGATTACTATTCCAATTTTCTAAATGCTTTCTGATAAAGCACCTCTTTAGATTTTTGTCCAAAATCTTTATACAAATCACTGCTGCAGATTCCCTGCTTGTGAGATCATGAGTGGTTGCAATGGGAGATACCTCTTCCTTCTCACCCAACCCATGTTTGAGGTGGCTCTCCTGGTTTAGGACAGCACCCCCAGAACTATTCTGATAAGCTGAAGGAAAAACGCAATTTCCTTCAGGGAAACATTTTATACAGAAGCGATGTCTACAGATGTTTCTCTCCTGTCTGGCATGCACAAGACTGTAGGTTCACTGCTACTACCCAACAGACACTTGAAAGGTTGATTATTCATATTTCAAAGGAATCCTTTGTCTTTCTAGAAGAAAGGCATCCTCAAAATAGCCAACATCCCCCATGCTTCTCCAGTCAGGGCCTCAAACCAAATGAAATATTGATTTGACTCAGCTCAGGTCAGGATATATTTGATGTTTGGGTTTTGTACTGGTTCAATGATTTGAGAAAATCGACAGGTCCATTTCTCACCATAACTGGTTCAGGAGGATAGGGGAAGTCAGAGATTTGTTTTGTAGTTTGAGGTATATTTTTTAAAGAAATTCCACCTCATTTCATAGTTCCTTTAGAAAATTAGTATTTGACTTAGTTCCAGACTCAGCAAATGAAGAGAGTCAATTTTGATTTGGGGTTTGAGTAGAATACCTGTTTAAAATTGGATTGGATTTCCAGAAGCTTAATTTACACGTGACGCTGAGGCCTGCACATATTTTACAAGGCCAGGGGTGCCTGCTCTCCATGGTAGGTACATGATAAAAAATGCAGTAAATTCATAGTAAGGAATTTGCTTCCTTGAGAGAAGCCAAGTATGGGCTCAATAGGGCTTTAGAGAAAGCCCAGGGTGAGAGGAGGGAATTTGGGAGAAGATTTAGATGTTCTCCCAAACCATCTGTTATACCATATCAGAGATAGATTTATGGGCTGGAGGGAGCTTTCAATTCAGTTCAGACAAAAATCCCAAGCTAACACAAGGGTGCAGGGGTCAGTGTTACTTGATCCCCAGTGGGCCAGAAAAAAAAAAATAGATGTCCTAAAAGATGCAGCTGTCCCTGTTTCTGCAGTAACTTTTCACCATCATTTGGTCTCTTGGTCTCTTTGTACCTAAGACTGAAGGCCACTACATAAAACACAAATAACATGAGAAAACCCCAAAACAGACCCCCAGGAAAGTCACCCAGGTAACTTGACCCACAGAGATCTCACCTGCATGCTTGCTGTCCCTCCTGACAGTTCACTGAGCAATACACAATGAAGGCCAGCTGAGGAACTGTTGGCCATTAGACCTGGGCTGGTTAATACCTTTCTAAGTTGGCTATAGGGAGTTTCCGAGGAAAGAGAGGCTGGTGTCTTTATCAGGGCTATTTTCAAAGGCATCTGCCTTCCTGTCCCATTCAACAATTGACAAGCCTTCCAGAAAGGGGAGATTAAAAATTGCCAGAGATGGAGGGAGAAACATCCAAAGATGAGTGTTTGCCTTGGAGGGCTGTTGGGCCAAATCAGCAGAGGATTCATCTTGGCCTCACACTCAGACTAATTCCAGTGAATGTAACAGACAAAACGAAACAAAACAAAAGGTCTTTGCCCTGGACCATCAGTGCTGTTTATGACTTAACTAATCTAGATAAAGTATGCTGGGAGATGGGGAGCTCCCAGACAAGAGCAAGAAACCAGAATGGTGAAAGAATCAATAGAAAGACATAGCCCAGAAAAAAAGAAAATTCAGAGCAACATGAAAATTGTCTTCATGCATGTGAAGACCAGTCATGAGAAAGGATTCGTGCTAGCTAAAAGACAGTCATTCCAATGCTTTCAATTAGACTCTCTTTGCAAACAACTTTCAAATCAACTTCTCCAGGGCTGACCTGATTTCTGAGTTCAGACTCACATCATAACTCACATTCATCTAACTCTGTAGGGCTTACAAAGAACTTTCCAAATAATATCTCATTAGATCTTCACAGCACTATGAAGTAGGCCCATATTAAAGATCAGGAAACTGAGGCCCAGAGAAGTTAGATGGCTTGTCCAGGGTGACACAGCAAGGAAGTATCTGAGGAAGGATTTGAATTCAGATCTTCCTGACTCTAAGATCGTTACCAATTACATCTTAAAATGGTAGGTATTTAATAAGTGTTTGGTGATTGATTCGACAAACATTTCTCTTTTGCCTGCTGTACATTAAGCAATTTGAGAAGGAATAAATACCAAGGCAGTCTTAAAAGTAGCCCCTAATTTACTGTAAAGTTATAGCATGCACACAAGGCAGGAATGCAAAGTATTTCAAGAAGGAATTTCAAGAATGTGAGGGATGAAGAAAGTTTCTGTATAAAGGCAGTTGTGGAATGTGCTTTGAAGGAGGCAGAAAGATGATGATGGTGATGATGGTGATGGTGATGATAGATAACATTTATAAAGTAATATTTGCAAACCCTGGGATATATGTTCAGTTATTTTCCCCATTTTGCAGATGAGGAAACTGAGGCAGAGAGATTAAGTAACTTTCTAGGAAATGTCTAAAGCTAGATTTGAACTTATATCTTCCCAATTCCAGGTCCAGCACTGTACCCATTGTGCCACCTAGCTGTTTGTGCTACATAGAAAAGATGAAAGTAAAGGACACTCCATACCTGGAAGACCTCTGGTACAAGTACATGGTGGCAGGAAATGGAAGGTGATCTATGGTGTCCTCCAGCAGGACAGCTTGACTAGAATGGAGCCCAATGTAAAAAGCCTGGAAAAGTAGGTGACATCTAAATTGTGAAGGGCTTTAAATGCCAAAGAAATGTTATCCTAGTGGCAAGAACCACCAAAGCATTTTTAGTACAGAGGGTAATGCTCAGACTGGTGCTTTAGGAAACTTTCTTTGGCAACGAGGTGGAGAATGGATTAAAGAAGGAAGTAGAGAGAAGCAGAGAGACCAATTAGTCAGTCACTGAACACTTGTTAAACACTTACTATGTGCCAAGCACTAAGGATATAAAGAAAAGTCAAAACAAAAGAAGACAAAATAGTCCTTGCACTCCAGAAGCTCAGCATCATCAAGGGGGAGACAGTAGGCTAGAGTTTAGCAGAGAGTTGAGGGCTAATTATATAGATTGTGAAATAATTGTCATAGAAATGATCACTGAACCAACGAGAGCTGGTAAGACTACCAGGCGAGATAGAATAGAAGAAGTATAGAGAAGGACCCAGAACAGAGCCTTGGGAGGGTCACCCATGGCTTATGGGCATGACCTGGATGAGCCAAGGAGACTCGGAGGGGGGGGGGGGGGAAGGGGATAGTCACCAAGACAGGAGGAAAACTAGGAGGGGAACAGGTCACAAAAACCTAGAGAGCTCAGAATACTCAGAAAGAGTCGTGACTAATGGAGTCAGAGGCTGAAGAGTAATTAAGAAGGATGAGGATCAAGAAAAGGCTACCGGATTCAACAATTCAAAGGTTATTGGCAACTCTGGAGAGAGTGGCTTCAGCTGAATGATGAGTCAGAAGCCAGATTGTTTAAGATTTGAAAGTGAGAGAAAGCAGGGACACTGAGTCCAACTGGCTTTTCAAGAAAGGGTAGAGAGATATAGGATCATAGTAGAAATAGAGAAAGTGAAAATGGTGGAAACGTGGACAACATGGAGACATGTAGGCCACAGACAGGGAGAGATTGGAGATAAGAGTGTAGGGATAACAGTGAGGACTATCTGCTAACAAAATTCAGAGGTGATGGCATCAAGGGAAGAAGTAAGAGAAAAGTCAGTTCTACTACAAAAGTAAAGAAGGCGATAGCAAGGGAAGATGCACAGGTAATGTGAGATTAAAAAAGAAGAGAAGAGAAAGATCTCAGTGAAAGGTACTTTTTTCAGAGAAGTATGAGAAGGTTCATTTATGAAAGTGTTTGAAATAGCCACTATAGTGAGCAGGAGAGTTAATTGACTAGGGAACTGTAAAAAGATTGCCTTGCTTCAGTGAAAGCCCAGTTGTAGTGGGTCAAGTCAACACAGTTTCATGATTTATCCCAGCTCTGTTCAATAGCACATGAAAGGACCAAAGAGAGTCAATAATGGGAGTAATACAGCGATGGAGTTTGGCAAGACATTGTCGGGGATTAAATAAGGTAGTAAGAGATTTGAGAGTAGAAGATAGTTTATAGTTAAACTGATTCATCAAGAGGTTGGGCTAGGGAAAGGAAGAAAGTATAACAGTGCTGGAGTGATGATGGCCTAAGAAAGAATGGCCACTACTATCACAGCACTGAGGTGAGGCAATGAGGGCCTGGACTGGACTGGTGATGGTGTGGTTGGAGAGAAGAAGATGTCAGAGATGTTGTAGAATTGGAATTGATAGGATTTGCAACCAATTGTGTATGTGGGGTGATGGAGAAGGAAGAGTCAAGGATAACTATGAGGTTTTGAACCTGGTAATTGAAAGAATAATGGTGTCCCCAGAGAAACAGGGAAGTTGGAAAAAAGGAAGGAAGTGAAAGAGTTGTTTTGGATATGATGAATTTGAGGTGCCTATGAGGAACAGATGGAAATGTACAGCAGATGCTGGTAGAAGCTCAGAAGAGAAGCTGGAGTTGGCTAGATAGATCTGGGCATCATTGAGATGCATTTGACATCGGACCCATGGGAGCTGATGAGGTCACTAAGAGATTCTGGAAAAAGAAGAAAAGATGGTCCAGGACGTGGCCCTGGTATACATACATACAACAAGGGCAGTACATTAGATGATTGGTCCAAAACAGGCAATTTAGAAGGAGAAGACACACAAGTTAGAGGAGAGTCAAGAAAAACCCAGAGAGGGGGGAAAACTGACTCAACACTATTATCTTACAGGGTATCAGAGGATTATAGATGTGGAGCTGAAGGGAACCTGAGAGGACATCTAGTATAACCCTTCCATTTTACAGAGGGAAAAACTGAGACTCAGCTATGACAAGTAACTCACCCAGGACCACACAGCTAGTAAGTGTGTGAGGCAGGATTTAAACTTAGGTCTTCCTGACTCCAAGTTCAATCCACTTTGTCCAAGGAATGGTTCGGAAAGGCTTCCTCAAAGATAGGAGACTTGAGATAGGCATTGAAGGATGGACCAAATTTGCCACAATAAACAGAAGAGGACTGTTTGGGGCATTGGTACTAACCTGGGAGAGATTTCCTTTGGACTTAGGGGTGACTCTGGTTCCTGGGCTGAGGAGATGTCATTTTCCTTTTTATCATCTGTCCATTTCACTCTCCATCTGGAAAGAGGCTGAATCTGCATGCAACTACCTTCTTACCTTCCCCCTTCATCCAGAGGCCCTCGGAACCAAAGGGCGTATCACACTTTAGAATTTCCCCAAACTCCCCCCTTCTTTGGAAAGCATCTAGCCCAGCATAATGACAACAGAGGGACATATTAATAAATCACAATGCCCAGTCCCTTCAGGGGCCACACAGCTACACACATGCTAACAAATCTCTGTCTGCCTTCTACCACAGGCACATCTCACCTTCCTATGTCCTTCAGAGGTGGGGTTGCAGTAGCCCCATTCTTTAAATGTAGATTCTAAGTGGCTACTCTACACATGTCCTCTTCCTGCTGAGTCCCCAGAGAAGTCGATTAAGCCTTCCTTGAGATCATTTCAAAGAAATTTGTGTAAGCCTCTGCCTGACCCCCTCCCCAGACCATCTCTGACTACACTGCCACTGTATAAGCTATATATTTTCTTTGCCCAGAAAATCAGAGTTTGGACTTGATTTATAATCTCAAGATGTTATCTCCTCAAAGGTAATTTGATTCCTGTCTAGCCATGAGGTAGGTGTATTCATTCAGATCATCCCTTTCAAATCAAGCCAGTGAGCTTCCCCAGAAAGATATGAGTCCCTAAGACCACCCCTTCCCAGCAATCCAAATGGACAAATAATAGATGCCTTTCAGGGCTTTTATTTCCACTGTCATCAGACAAGACCAACGTCCAAGGATATTGACTGGAGGTATGATTAGGTCTGCCGAGCAAAGACTCCCTGTAATTGCCACATTCCTTGTTGATGCACAAAACCTCCAGTGTGGCACTGACTTCAGATTTTTGTGTTCCTCCCAGAGCAAGGCATCCTGGAGGGAAGATATTCTCAACTGGAGGAGGCAGAGAAAGAGGGATAGATGTGTTTCAGAGCTGTATGCACATCACAGGCTCCAACAGTGGGAAGTTCCTTGGAGAGTATTCCTTGGAGAGTACCCTGCTTATGCTGGTTCTGAAATGTCCTCTGAATTCCCAAGCAATTTTGAGAAATGGTAGTCCTATGGACGTGACTAATGCAGAAATTCCTTCTCTAGTCTCCCCTACATCTGACCCTTTCCAAAGGACCTCAAGTGAAAAGAAATCTGGAGCAGCTTCCTCCATAAGCAAGTGTTTCCTCCCATCACTCCCAAATCAGCCTCTGCAGCTTCTAGGCATAGCTCCTCTGGGGCCAAGTCAATGGTCTGTTCTCTGTCCCACAAGACAGCCCTTCAGATGCTTGGAATCAGCTCTCATGTTCCTCCAATGGCATTTCCTTGCCCAGCATCAACATCCCCTGTTCCTTCAGCCAGCCCTTACATGCCATGATGTGCCATCCTTTCACCAACCTCACTCTCCAAGGAAGTTATTGTCCAACTTGTCATTGTCCCAACCTAAAATATGGCTCCCAGAACTGGATACAATAGTCATTTCTCTTAGGATCATAGGATCAGAGTTTGAAATCAAGAAGAGACCTGAGAACTTGCTCCCTGTTCTCTTTCTGATTATTCCTTCTGAGCTTCCTTCTAGAACCTTTACCCTCCTCAGTTCTCTGTCCTGGGAAATTTTATTTTTCTTCCCTCCTCCTCTGTCCTATCTTCAACCTTTCCTTTTCTCTCCTCTCCTTATCATGGGTTTGCATACTGTCTTACCAAATAACTCTCTCTCTCTTCTTCCTCCTTTACTCCTCTCTTCCTCTCTCTCATCTCTTCTTTCTATCTCTCCCTGCCTGGCAAGCAGCACTGGGACCTAGAACCAGGTGGGTCTTCCTATGCTCCAGGATGCTCATACCAGCCCCAGGCCCTCTAAGCTAATCCCTCTGGCCCTACTATCAAGAAGCCAGAATGGTTGAACAGTGTGTACACTAGGTTGGATCTGAGCAGACCTGAGTATGAGTTCCCCTGCTTGCCACTGTGTGACCATGGCCAAACCTCTCCCAGGACTCCTCCCTTGGGGTCTTACATTTAAAAAATGAGTAGCTCAAACTTGAAGAAATCACCAAATTGGAGATCTGTAGGAGACCTAAGAGATGGTTGAACCTGGCATTTTATTTTCAGACAGTTCTGATCATCAGGAATTTCTTTCTTGGACTGAGTTGCAACCTCCCTCTCTCCAACTTCCCCCAGCTCCAAGCTGTGCTCTCTGCATCCTGTTCCACATTGCAGTTCCTCAAGTATCACCTGAGAAAAGAGTCCCTCGGATACTCCAAAGACTTCAGGTCCTCTCCAGGAGAAGATCTTGATGGTGTCTTCCCAGGTATGTGAATGTAAATTCAAGTCAATTCAGAAGAATGTATTAAGACACTGGCTTGAGCTGCAGGGATTCAAAAACAGAAGAAATTTTAAAATCTCTGCCCTCAAAGAGTTTATATTCTCAGATTTTTCCATTTGAATCATGACAGCTATAAATAGCTAAAGATCTGATGGGAGTTGGACTAAGGTATTGTCCAGAAAGGCACCAAGCTCCCTGGAGATGGAGGATAAAACATGACAAAATCCCCCCCAAAAAAAGTGGCCATCCCTTTCTTGAAATTACTTTGCATATTGGCCCCATAGAAGCCATAGAAAAATATACCTCCCTCTCTTCTTTGCCAGAGATGAGGAATACAGAATACTATGCCAAACTTAGATGATATGTTGGCTAGTATTTCTTAACTGTTGTTCATTCTTTATAAAGATATGATCAAGAATAAACTGTTCTAATGGTAAAGAACTATTGTTTATTACATAATAATATACTTTCATTTATATGATAAAAACCAAAAGATATTACTATATTGTTTAGAGAATTGACTTTATACATATGCTACTTCTATTAACCTGCACATATATGGCATCTCCTCTACCTCTAGTATGAAGCCAGCCCACTGTGGGCAGGGATTTGAATTTTTTACCTCTATATCCTCAGTACCTGGTATGTAGTTGCTGTGTGATAAATGTTTATTATATCAACTCACTGAATTGGACAAGACAAGAACCTGGAGTCTTCCTGTGTTGGTGTGCAGCTCTGAGATGAAGAGAACAAAACAAAACCAAGACTTAAAGTCAAAATTTGACAGTTTACATGTGCATGCCATGCTGAATTTCTAAAGAAGACCAAGTCAGACCAATATTTCTATCCATCCCCATGACAGTCTTTCATGTTTTAATTCAGAACTCATACTCCCCTCAATTCTCCCAGGGCTTAGCTCACTGAGTGATGGAATGGAGGGACATTGACCTATTGGAGTACACACAGAGGAAGGCAGCCAACATGGTGACAGGACTGAAGACCATGTCACGTGACATGGAGAGAAAACCTGGAGAAGAGAAAGCTCAGGGGGACTGGATGGACGTTTTCAAATATGTGAATGGCTGTCATAAAGAGAAAGGAACAGAGTTGATGTGGCTGGCTACAAAGGGCAGAACCAAGGATGCTGAAAGCAGATTTGAGCTTGAGAAGATGGGTGGGATTTAGCTCTGAGACAGTGTAGCTGCCTTGGTACTCTGGAAGGTCTGTCCATGGGAACCAGATGAGCACCTTTCAGAGACATTGTACAAAGCACTTCTAGTTTCAGTGGGAGTTGTACTGCGTACCACTAAGGTCCTTTCTCACTCTGGAATTTTGAGATTCCAGTGTGATACAGAGTAAGAAAATGTTCACAACCTAGCTCATAAAGTTCTGATGAAAAATACAATGTATTGGAGTACTTTATAACAATAAGTTATATGAATTATGACTATTATTAATAGTATTTTTTTTTTTGCTTTCTGTAGGGGGGAAGGCAGGGCAGTTGGGGTTAAGTGACTTGCCCAAGGTCACACGGCTAGTTTCGTGTTAAGTATCTGAGGCCAGATTTGAACTCAGGTCCTCCTGACTCCAGGGCCGGTGCTCTGTTCACTCCACCACCCAGCCGCCCCTTATTAATAGTATTATTGTTGTTATTATGTACTGCCTTGCTCCCTTTTTCTCCTCTTCTGGGTACTCACCAATTCAATGGAGGAACTCCACGACCATCCCCTTTGAGCATTCCAGAGCTGGAAGAGACCTCAGCAGCATCTGACTCAAGCCCTTCCTGAGCAAAGTGGTGCTCCCATCTTCACTGAAAGATGCTAAGTATTGGGGATAGCTGGAATTCTTAATCAGCTCTTCCTCATGTTGAGCCACAGTGGGCCTCTTTACACTTCTCCCCTTTACTCCTAGTCCTGACCTCTGGTGGCCAAAGAGAAAAGTCCGATCTTTCTTCCATGTAATAACTTCCAATATTTGAAAACAAGTATCATACCCCCTTTCTTCCGCCCTCCACATCATCTCTTCTACAGGCTGAACACTCCCAGTTCCTTCAGTCAGTCATTAAGGTCCCTCCCCATCTTGGTTCTCCTCCCTCAGATAGTTTCCTTCTTATCAACATCTCTCCTAAAATGAATACCCAGAACTACCCATACTAGCCTCGAGCTGGTCTCATCAGAGCAGAGTAGAGCAGGACCATCATGTGCTTATACCTCAATGCTGTGTTTCTCTAGGCCACTCAAGACTGCATTGACTTTCTGACTGCCATAGCACACCAAGAACACATGTGAAGCTTGCAGTCCACTAAGAGCCACTGACGGTTTTCATACAAACTGCTCTCTAGTCCAAGTTACCTCATCTTCCATGGGTGGAGCTAATTTAATGTTATTATTTCAGGCCTAATGTTCTAGTCAATTAAAACCATTTGGATCCTGCTTCCATCCTCCAATGTACTAGACTATTAGGTATTAGCTGCCCCTCCCCAGTTGAAACCTCTGTGATTTTGATGATTGTGTCATCTATTGTCTTTATCCAAGTTTTTCAGACAAATACTAAATAATACAGGGCTAGACGGAGATCCTATAGAAGGTCTTCTCTCAAGATGGCATTGAAGCATCACTGATTATTCTTTGGGTCCAGCCATTCAGATGATTCTGACACTACCACCTGAGGCAGCCCCTTCCTCTTTGATACATCTCTGATTATTAAGATATTATCTCTTGTGATGGGCAACTCCTGATTTCCTGAGCTAGTCCATTGCACCACTGGAGAACTCCCATTGCTGACAGCAATGATTGTTTCGAGGTCACACCACTGATATGACCATGAGTTGGGTGAGAATTTTAACTCGTTTCTCCCAGCTGTAACTCTGGCTCTCTCCATACTAGACCACACTGTGTCCCCTAATAAAGGAAAGAAATCAGAAATATTATGATGGAAAGAACTGAAGAGAGGAGGATATGTTGTAAATGCTTTCCTTCATCCTCCACAAGCCAACATCATCCATTCAATAGCGGAGAGGTGTGGATGGAATCCTAAGAAAAACCTTGATCTCACAAGCCAGTAGTTTCCCGACCCCTCAGGCTGCCCATGGGACAGTATACACACCTCTATGGTTCTTTCATCATTATCTGAACATGTGTTTGCCCCCTGCTGGATCCTCTGTGAGGGCAGGGGCTACATCCTTTCTAAACTTTGTATCTTCTTCAGCTTGAATAAGATGTTTTAGACATAATGCTTCCTTAATTAATGCTTATCATTTGTCTATAGCACTTTAAGGTAGATGAAGCACTTCCCTCCCACCCACCTAGTGAGTTTGGCTGAGCAGGAATTACGATTTGGTAAACATCCTGGGTCAGTGGCCACCATCAGAGGATCTGGCTTTGCATCCCACTGCTATCTGGATGGTCTTGTACAAGTCACTTTCCTTCCTTCTGCCTCGGTTTCCTAATCTGTAGGATGAGGGAGTGGGACTGGTTAGGCTCCATGGTCACTTCTAGCTCTAGATCTACAAGCCTTATTTTACAGATAAAGAAAGCAAGGCAAAGCTAGAGCAGTAAACGGAAAGGGCACTGAATATGCAATCTGAGCCCTGGGTGGGAATCCTGCCTCTGGACCCTCCTATCTATGTGACTGTGGGCACGTCATTCACATTAATGAGTCCCAGTCTTCTCATCTATAGAACTGGCCTGGATGGTCTCTAAGACCCTTTTGGGATATAAAGCTATCACCCCCGGACCTCTCTTCTTCCTTCCAGTTTGTCTACAGTCATAGGCAGTGGGAAATTCCAGATTGGGATCCAAGCTTCTAGACTCCTAATGCAATGCTCTGGCCACCATATCAGGCTACCTCTAAAAAGACTTTTAAAAATTCCTGGGAATTAGGCCTGAGGATGCCCATAGTTTCTCCAGCGGCTCCCATTTCCAGGTTTACCATTAGCCAAAATGACAGCAGGCTCTCCCTTAAGCCAAGCTGATCATTTCCAGGCTGCCCAGAAATACTGAATTTTTCTTCTTCTAGAACTCTTTTGAAGTCCTGGGGTGAGCCAATCTTAAGATAAATCGAACAAAGTGTCTCTAGTGCTCTGCACTGTCAAAAACAAGGCTTCTCTCTGTCTCAGACCCATATTTGTCTTTAAGGAACAGTCTCCCCAAGATGCGATTCATCTCTGCTAATATTTTACTCCTCACACTATTGACAGATCCTCTCACTCCTTGTTATATTTGCAACAGATGAGCTAATCCTTTGGAGATGCCTCAACATCAGTTTCCAGAACTTTATGGGATGAATTTATCACAGAACATGGAAAACGGGCATTTATACCCTAAAGTCTCTTGGTGTTGCTAACTGGGATCCCTCCAAGGGCCAGTAGTGGAATCTGATTAAAAAAAGAAAAAAACAGCTCATCAGCACAGACAACAAGCAGCCGACAGCTTTTGCCAAGTGGGGATTCATAGTTGATTGCAAAAGTCCGGTGTTCAGAGGATCACACTGATATTGGCTCAGGAAGCATTCCTTTCCTTTCTGTATCCCAGCAGGCTTCACAAACCAATCAGTCATCAAGCCTTTTTGAAACACCTACCATGTGCCAGTCATTGTGCTGGTCCTGGGGCCAGAGAATGACATTATCCCTACTCTCAAGGAGCTCCCTTTCTATCAAGTGAGATATGAATATAGATACCAGATGAATACAAGATAGGTGCGGGAGGGAGGGTGCTAAGGTTTCAGGGGAACCAAGAAAGGCTTCATGTGGAAGGTAGGGCATGAAAAGGCGGTCCCAAGAAGTCTAAGTGAGCATAGAGAACATTCCAGACATGGGAGACAGCCAGGACAAAGACATGGAGATGTAAAATGAGGTGTTGTGGGTATGGAACATCAAGCAGGCCAGTATGGCTGGATTTCCAAGTGTGAGGAGGGGAGAAGAATGTTTAAAAGCTGGAATCCAGAGGTTAGGAGGTTGGGGTAAGCCAAGTTTGGAGCTGAAACTCCCTGCCCAGCAAGAACAGTCACACTAATGGGCAGAACCCTTGCCAGTATGCTCAGGCAGAGGACTGACCAGGCAGCCAAGGGAAGGCCTGTCTCCCAATTCCCAGTCTGGCCATGGGCTTCTCCCGATAGGGCTCCCCTGGGCCCAGCTGGAAAATGAACAGATGGCCCCATTCACCAGCTCTATGAATTCTCCTGCCATCAGTGCTGCAGAGAAGGTGAAATGAATCGGTGGTGATCAAAGCAGGATTAAGAGAGGCTCTGGGTGAAATGAGTTGATAATCATTCTGCTACCTTGAGCCCTCCATCCGACACTGACTTAGACTGCAGTAGCATGGGGTTCTCTGGGAGAGACATTTATAGTAAAGTGATGAAGTTTCCTTAAAGAATGCATAAGAGAGAAGCATGAATCTGAATGCTAGACATTCCAGGCAGTTACAGTCACCTATTTGGTCCATCCGCTGTCTCCTCTAGCAAAGAAAAATGGGGTGGGGAGGTGAGATGGGAGATCTGAGGCAACATTGTGAAAGGCATGTGACTGATCTACCTGAGGGATTTCACTCAGAAAGCAACAAGGAGATTTTGAAAAGGTTTGATTGGCCCGGCAGGAATTGGTGGAAGGGGGCATTGCAGAGCAGAACTAAGCACCAAGGAGGTGACAGGTGCCTGCCTATGGTACAAAGATTAAAGGTGGAGGAAGTGTGAGCAGCAAGAGTGCTTCTGATGGATGGAGGGTTGGACTAGGAGTCAGAGGACCCAGTCCCTAAACAGTTGTGCAACTCTGGACAAGTCCCTTAAATCAAATGGATAATCATGCATTAAGTGCTACGTGCCATATGTGATAAGTATTAAGGATACAGAAAAGGTAAAAAGAATTCCTCCACTCAAAGACCTCCCACTCTAATGGAGGGGACGACATGAAAATAGCTATCTACAAAGAAGACAGAGACTGAGTGAACTGGAGGTCATCTCAGAGACAAGGAGCTGGAATTACGGGAGTGGGAAAAGGCTGCTGACCGAAGATAGGATTTTAGCTGCTACTTGAAGGTGCCAGGAGGCGAGTGTTCCAGACACAGGGGTCAGCCAGAGAAAATGCCAATGCCAGAGAAGGGTCACCTGGTGGGAGGGACGGCAAGGAGCTCGGGGCCACTGGACTGGAGATTATCCATAGGATAGGAAAGCGTGAGCAGACTGGAAAGGCAAGGGCGAGCCACGTTGTGACAGGCTTTAAAGACCGAAAATTTATCCTCTGTTTGCCTTGGTTTCTGCGGATAATAATAGTAGCTACCTCTCAGAATTGTTCTGAGGATCAAATGAGATAATACATGTGAAGCATTGTGTGTGTGGAGAGACGGGGGAGGGAGAGAGAGAAAGGGGAGAGAACACGGAGGTCACTGAGTCCTACCAACCCATTTTACAGATGAGAAAACTGAGGCCGGGGAAGAAAAGTGACTTGGTAGTGGGTGATTGGTGCAGGGTGTGTTCTCACAGCACCAGACTCCACAATTCCAAATCGACTGAGGGGACTTGGTGTCAATAGGTGAAGAGAATGCTCTAGTCATAGTTCTGGCATTCCAACATAACATTGAATAATGTCTCTTACCTTGTGCTTGCAGTGAAGCTGCGGACATACAGGCTAGCTGATCATACAGTCAGGAAGCTCAGAACTGACTGGATGGCTGATCCCAGAGAGTGACCATTTGTGGTTCAAAGTCTTCTGGGAAAGCCCCAGGGGACCCATGCTTGGCTCTGAGCTGTCCAGGAATTGTATCAATGGAGGCATAAATGGGAAAGGCTTTCTAAATTGGAGATGACCTAAACTTTGGAAGGAGAGCCAGTGTGAGAGATGGCAGGGTTAAGAACCAAAAAATCTATAGGAGGCAAAACATATGGGAAGATAAAAATTCAGAGGCATAGATGGTCACTGGGGGGAAAGGGAGAGTGCTAGACCTGAAGTCAGGAAGCTTCATCTTCATGAGTTCAAACCTAATCTCAGATACTTACTACCTGTGTGACCTTGGCCAAGTCACTTAACTTTGCTTCAGTTTCCTCATCTGTAAAATGAGCTGGAGAAAGAAAAGGCAAACCACTCTAGTATCACGGCCAAGAAAACCCCAAATGGGGTCACAAAGAGTCAGACGTGACTGAAAAATGGCTGAACAACAACAAAAAACAAGTTGTTGTGTTTTTTTTAATGCCACAAACACAGAATGGAGAGGAACAGACAACAGGTCCAGCGAAAGCGTTTTGGAGCATTTTCCTGACCCATAAACTGAACATGAGCCAACAGTGGGACGTGGCCCCTTCAAAAGTTTGAGGAAGGCAATAATTCTGCTAGACTCTGCCCTGGTCTTACTCTCTCTGGAATTTTGTGATCAGGGCATCATATTTTAGAAATACCAGAGTCAAGTTGGAGATTTTCCAGAACAATGTCTTGACTTCAGGCCATCTTGGAATCAGATAATGAAAGGCAATACCAGCCTGGAGAAGAGAAGGGATGAGATGAGGAGACGGGCAGTTGAGGCTGGCTACAACTATCTAAGGGTTATCATGGGGAGCAGGGATCATACTTGTTCTGCTTCTTCCCAGAGGAGAGAATAGAAAGCAATGGGTTGATTTAATAATGGAAGAGATGGGCTCAATAACCAAAAGGGAAAAAAACATTTATTAACAATAAGAACTCTCCCAAAGTGGAATGGGCTGCCTCCAGACATGGCTTTCCCTGGAGGTCTTCAAATAAATCTTTGAAGATACTCATTAAATATGTTGTTCATCATTCTTAGAGCTGGAAGAAACTTTGCAAGCCATCTAGTCCAGGCATCTTTGTTTATATGTAAGCAAATTGAGACACAGAGAGAAGGAAACAAAAAAGTGGAATGATTTCCTAGGGCTACATAGTCAATGGAAGACCTTAGTTGGAGCCCAGGCCCTACAACTTTACATCTAGCCCGTTCCCCCCAGTGCCTCTGCCAGCCTGGAGGTTTCTTCTGACTCCACAATTCTGTCATTCTGTATTCCTTGGGGTTTTTGTGAGAAAAGTGCTTTGTAATTCTTAAAGCAATCTCATCATTAATTATTACTAGTTCGAAAGATACCCCTGAAAGTTTTAAGATAGTAGAAATCATTTTAATTCAATGGTACTAAATAGCTCTGGTTGTTAATGATAATAAAATAATTGCCTGCCCTCGAGAAGCTTAAACCTTGACTGGAGAGAGAAAACACACCACTGGAAGAGCTACATAACCAAGGCCCAAGGAGTGCCCAGGCATTTTCCCTTACACAAAGCTCCAGGACCTATTTTTAAACTGTCTGATCCTTTATTTACATTCATTATCAGCTCACGGGCTTTTCTGCCCTATTACTCAAGCATAAAACACTTACATCCATTTTTCATGAATGATTTACCAAAGCAAAAATCTGTGACTTTTTCTCGAGTTAATATGTAAATAATTGACTCATTTCCCTGCATTAACTATCCCTGGGCCTTTGCAAACAACTCACTTTAATTTCGGGTGTAATCGTACCAGTTCCCAAAGCCAGAGCACTTAGCAGAATGCCAAGCACTTTCCTCTACAGCCCCAGGAGGCGAGTAGCACAAAGATTACTGTCCCCAGTTTCCTGTAGGGAAGCTAAAAGTCAGAGAGGAAGTTAGTTGCCCAATGTCACAAGGCTAGTGAGAAGAGGAGGCAAGCACCTAGCTCAGATCTCTTGGCTTCTGATCTGTGGCTCTTTTCTAGGCATCACTCTCTCCAGAGTGGCTCAGTATCATAAGTAGGATAGATTCTTGAACCATGGAATATACAAAGAAAAATCCTTTGGAGAGGGGAGAGAGGGCAAGGGGAGGTGGGCGAAGACTAGTGCCATGCCTGGGAATATTATTGGCAGCTGTTACTGACCTCCAGATCCCAAGAATTCCAGGTTCAATCTTCGATTAAGGTAACATTTTCCAGGGCTCAGCCACCCAAATGAATTGGAATTCCTTTACTATTTGCTAAAAGAGACACAGAGGCCTTTGAGGACTTTGAATGTCAGATTCACACACCATCCAATGTAGAAAGTCTTCTGGGAGGCTTCCAACTGCTACCAAGTCCTACACTCAGCCCCTCCTTGGTTACTACAGTCGTGATGCTTCAGATCCTCAGCAAGCACCTCAAACCCAGACTCTCAACAGCATCTCACATGATTACTCTGCCTCTAGCTTCTTCTTCTTCTATCTAAATCCTTAGAGCAGCCAAAAGAATCTTCCTTATCACACCACTATGAATGTGTCCCACACTCACTCCAAAACCTTCAGTAAATCTCCATTGCTTGATAAAGTATCTAATTCTGGTCCTGGCATTCAAGGTCTTCTCCTCTAACTTGCTTCTTCAGTCACTACTCCCTTTCCTCTTCCTATTCTCTACATTTCAATAGGACCTCTCACTAAAGCCCTTTTCTCATTCTCTCTCTTCCATCTCTGTGCCTCCAACAGTGTCTGCATCCATTCACTCTATGTGAAATAGATTCCTCCACTCACTTTGGCCATTGGAGTTCCTCAATTACTTCAAGGTCTAATTGGCATATTCACATGAAACGTCCTCCAGGAAGCCTGTCATGAATGCCTTTGGTGAAAGGGAATTCTCCCTCCTTTCATTTCTCCTGGCCCTTTGCAGAGATTTCTCCCTTGCTCATGTTTCAGGCTCCTTTTTATCATGATTGTTTGTGAAAGCATCTCTTCCTCCATTAGGCTATAAGCTCCTTGAGACCATTGGCCAGACCTCTCTTTTTTGCATCCACAGCATCTATCAAAAGCCTTTGTACACAGTGGGTGATTAATTAATGTTTGCTATTGAATTGGTATAGCAAATTATCACCAGAACTCCAATCTGTCTGTCATGTCAAGGTTTATGAGACCACACATTCTACCAGTCAGACCTTCCACTCTATATCCCTGTGAGGCAAGAAATGCCAATATTATTACCTACATTTCATAGATGAGGAAGCTGAAGCTTACTGAAGCCTCGTGACTTTCCGCAGCCCACACAACCAAGAGCATCAGAGCCAGAATATGAAGTCTGTCTCCAGGTCCAACGTCCCTTCCTCTAGGTTCCAAGCCATAACTTTGTGTCAGAAATGAGTGTCAGGGTTGTCAGTTTCTCTACCATGAAAGTGGAGCAATTTTCTCATTACAGATATTGATAAGTGTTGACAGAAACAAGGAAGATGAAAAATACGATCACAACAGCAAACCTGCCTGACACTTTACAATTACATGGATCTTTCATCTCTTGTTTTAGGAAGAAAACAAAATCTCTTTGGTCCTTCCAGCTATGATGGATCTCACTGTATAAATGCATTTTCATGTGAAGCCAAAAGAAAAAGACATAAAATGACATCATCAAAGGTTCCCAGCAGCCAAGACCTCCCAAGGCAAGGCAGACACTTCCACTGAGGAGCAGTTCTGATGCTCAGGAGGGGCCAGACTCTGACCCTTCAGGTCCTTCACTCTCCTTCTACACCCTATAGCCAAGCAGAGCCTCTCTAATCCCTTTCCCACAGACAGCTCCTCAGAGACTTAAAGGGAGCATTCTCACCCTCAGCATGAATCTTCTTTCCTCCCAGCTTAGCTTGCCTCCTAGCCTCTTCCTTTCCGTTCTCTTTCTTGGCCATCCATCTCTGGACCTGACCAGGCTGCCACCAAGAACTGAATGTAATGCTCCAGCATGGAGGTCAGCAAGAGCAAAACAATGATCTTCTTCTAATCAATAAATGAAGTCTAAGATGGTGTCAGCTTTGGAAGGCAGTCATGCCTAACTGCTAGCTTAGAACCAGCTTACATCTCAGTTAATGACAGAGAGCATTGGTGCTGTGCAGAGGAGGTTGGACCACGCAGCCTCTACAAGCCTTTCCACCATTCAGACTTGTGGAATGAAGTAGCTCAGTCCTTTTGCACGTGCCCCAGCCCAGCTCTCCCAGACTGTATTTACAAAGATGATTTCTTTACCCACAGAGAAGAGATGTAGGTCAATGTAAACAGGGGAGGACAGTGAAAACACATTGGAAAAAATGGTTCAGGATTTAGCAGTAAGAGACCCCAAAGGCTTGGAAGCTACACAGAAGTTTTATACCCATGTAACCTGAATTGGAAGACCACAGTTCGTGAGAAAAAGGTCCGAAAATTCAGCATGAGCCAACATCTTAACATGGTGGTCAAAAAGAAAGAAAACATTAATGCTAACTTAGACAGCATTAAAAAATAATCATAATGCCCAGGACTGGAGAAGAGATGTTCTTGGCATACCCAACTGTGGTAACTCACATGTAGAGTAATACCCATTTCTCATTGGTTTTGTAAGCTCCTTTCTCCTTCCTGTGAGGGAGGTCGGCTCATCATCATCTGTCCTCTTAACCTCTCACCTCGAGGTCTCTGGTCTGGTGATCCTTCATACGCCCTTTGCTTTCCACTGAATGCCTACGGAGCTGGAGGAATGTTTACAAGCAATACCAGGGATGCTGGGAAACGTTTAACAACTGGACTCTGGAGGAGGGGGCAGAATGTATGCCCATACCCTTTAATTCAATCTGCGTCATTAATACTGTCAAGTCCAAACAATCAACAAAACAATACATCAAGGATTAATTTATAGTAGTGTGAAGCGTCACCCTGAAAACCCAACTATGGGCTGTCTTAGAAGCAGCCCCCTAGAGCTGGCTCCAGCACACTCCAGTCTCTCCCTGTGGAGGCTGCCAGACCTCATCCCCTCCTGGCAGTGTCTTTGAGAGCCCAGGGTCACCTCCTTCTGCCAATGGCACGTTGAAGGAATTCAACAGAGATAGCTAAAATGAGTAGCATTATCTCCTTTTACAGACAGCAATGAGAGGCTAAGTAAGCCTCTGGTTATCACCCACTAGTCACGGTAAGAACCAGGAAGGGCCTCCCCCTCATTTTACACAAAAGTAAAATCAGGGAAGCCAGTGGAAGTTATTTGTGCAGGGGATGGGAGTGGGGACCAACAGAGCTGCATCCTGACCCAGGGTCCTCTGATTCCTCAACTGATATTCTTTCCACTTTTTTACCAGAAACTGGGAGGAAAGAGACCCTTTGACACTTGAGTGATAGAACTATCAGAAAAAAAGGAAAAGAAACATTGCTTATGGCTCCTGATAATGACCTTATGAAATTCTATGACTGGAATTGCGCCAAACACTGGGTAACCTTGGTCTGATGACCCAGAGACGACATTAGAACATCCGTGGCTACCCTGGGCTGCAATGGGGTGCAGAGAAGGTCGAGCTCAGAGCCCAGGGATGCTCAGGGCCATTTGCCTACACTCTAATTGGCCCCAGTAGATCTGCTCTTTTGGCTAACAAGATCCACCTTCTCTCTAGAACCCCAAGCTTGTTGTTCTCTGAGAGTGGGGAAAGTCAGTCACTGTGTCCCCAGCTCCTAATACCTTGCCTGACATATTACTAACAAATGTTTACTGATTGGTTTATTGGCATTAATGCTATTAAATTTGAATTCATTATCTACCAATAAAACAGAGTCATGCCCACACAGAGGCTGGAAGAAAACAAGAGGACGTGAAGTGCTTACTTTGGTACTAAAGACTGGGTCAGTCTGGGTGGTCCCTCCTCCAGCGCAGATTGCAGCTCCTCTGCCACAAGGGCCCCAAAATATAGTTACCAAGGTGACCTGTTGGCCATCCAAAGGGGAATTCAGAGATAGCAGAAGAGGATGAGCATGAACATAGGTGTAACCCTCACTCACTCTGGGGGAATTTTGATTCAATAAGCATCTATCTCTCCCTATAACTTCTACATACAGAGAAATTTGACCCTAATTCAACATTTTAAAAAATCCTTTGCATACACTCATTACAAGATGATGGAAGCAGATTACCTTTCCTCAAATGTCATTGATTAAACACCAGACTCAGAGCTCTAGAGAGGCTTCGAGAACCAGGCCATAAGTATCACGTTTCTGCTCGGGACAACATTCCCCTACCTCCCACAAATCTCTTTTAAGAGCCTTGACCCAGAAATGAGGGGGGAAAAAGAGAGAGAGAGAGAGAGAAACCAAAGCCAGAAAGAAAGTCTGAGTTTGTTACCTGAAGGAGGTTCATTCTGAGGCCCGTTATCAGGGGCTGTAGGTGGATGGGTAGTGTGGGTGTTGTGTAAAAGAGAGGGATGGGGGAAGGAAAAGAGGGGGAGGAAATGATGGAGAGAGACAGAGAGAAAGTCAGGGATGGAGGTGTTTACTCAGAAAAGATCTAAAGGGCAGTGAAAGCTGTCATCATGTAAACTGAAGGGTCAGAAGAAGGAAGGATCAGACTGGCACTGTTTGGCCCCAGGGGAGCAGAGCTGGAAACAATGGATGCTTGCTGAGGATGGGGAATTGCAAGCAGTGAGATTCTGGCTTGAGGTCCGTAAAATCATCCTAGCAACTGGGCTGCCTCCCACCACTCCTCCTCTCTGAAGCCCTTTAAGCAGAGACCAGTCATCTTTTTGCTGGGTTCTCTAGGGAGCCCCCACGTGCAGGTCAGAGCAGGGCTCTGAAGCTCAGAGATTGTGTGATTCTCTGAACTTTCTTTCTGCTGTTGTGGCCCCACGCTTCAGCCTTTGGGGCCACACCTGTGAAGCTTCCCAACTTTGCAAATCCATCTGGAAGCTGGCTCCTGTCCTATAAGGACCCCAGGGCATCAGTGAGCTCCCTTCTCAGCCACTGCTGGGCAGCTGCTGGTCACAGCAGGCTAACCACAGTCCCCAAGATAATTACAATAGCTACTGAGGCTTCTCCAGGCCCGGTACCTTTCTTCCTCATTGTTCCTGCCTCTTCTCCTCCCTCTCTTCCCCTTCCTCCTCCTTCTTCTCTAGTTTCTCTACCCCTCCTCCTCTTCCTCTTATCTTCCTTTCCCTGCTCACATCAGACCCTCTCCTTCGTTACCTTCTGAGAACCAGCCCTGTCCCCCTTCCTCCTGGTCAGGGTAGGCTGGCACCAGGCCCAGGGCCCCTGGCTCTGACACCGCCAGCTGACAGATGCCCCTGCTTGCAGCTGAACCATCTTCCCCAGGCTCCCCAGGCTCCAGCTGAACTTTGGGGCTGTCCTACTTTTCTCCCAGAGTGGCTGGCCTCTGAGGTCCTGTTGTGACACAGCCTGGAATGTGGAGGGGAAGTCTCATTAGATTTGACATTTTAATTGAAGAATGATAAATGTCCTTCCTCACACTTATTCCATGCTCTTCACAGGTGATCATCTTTCTGAGAACATTGAAGCTGTGCTCAGCTTCCTGATACCCCCATGCCCTGCCAGGCCACCGGCCCAGCTGCCTCCTCAGGTCCTGGCTACCCAGTGGGCAAAGGAGGGGCATCAGGACCAGTCCATGACTGGTCTTCATGGAGACTGACGGTTCAGCTAAGCTGAGGAATGAAATGCCAAAGTGGAATCTTTTGTCCTAGTCATCCATTCTTTCATCAAACATTAGAGCCTGATTCTTGGGTGAGGGGGAAGGGAGGAAACATGAAGGTATCCCAAAGGATTAAGGTGCTGGAAATGACCTCAGAAGCCATCTAGGCTGGCCTGTGGCTGACCAAGAATCTCCTTTCCAATGTCCCAGGAACCCAACTGGGGCCATCAAACTTCTTCTTAAAACCCTACAACGACAGAGAACTCCCTACCTGTCCAAGCAGTCCAATCCCCCCGGACAGCTCTGCTTCCACGGAGCTACAGCCGCTCTCTGGAATGTCCACTCCTCAGGCCTGGTTTCAAGAGAAAAGTCCATATTAGCTGTGTTCTTCCCAAGCCCAGTATCCACACCTGCCCCCAACCCAGACCTCACCCCTTTGCAGGACCTGCAGATCCGGAACCCTGCCTGTGGGGCCAAACTCTTTTTATGCTAATTAGTTTTACTCAACTGTCGTTTTCTTCTTTTATTCTTAATTCTAAGGGATGACTCTCTAGAAGGGAGAGGAAAGCTTTGGGAAATGTAAGTGATATAAAACAGGAAAATAAAAATTTATTTTTGAAAATATAATACCCACAACTGAACATAATTCTCTAGATGCAGTCTGATTGGAGAATAGTACAATAAGACTGTCACATTTCTTATTCTTGTAACTGTTAGTCTGTTAATCTTACAATTTAATTCGTGTTGGACATGAGGTCCTCTAGAATTCCCAGATCTTTTTCAAAGTTAGCCTGGTGAAAAATGGCACAGACATAGCAGACAGTTCTTTGAGGTGTCTGCGGTTGCTCAGTACTACAGGAGGTGGGCAGATGGAGAGAGCAGTTATGTCTGGAGCAGTCAGACGGGGCTGGGAGCTTTCACAGTGGGTTGTGCGGGTCTTTGGAATGGGCTCACCATAGCAGACAAGATTTGGTGGAGGCAGGCAGGGACACATCTCCCACTGACAGCTTCAGGGAGGTGTAATCCATGTCTGACAGGAGGAAGGCTTTAGGGGAATAGATAAGAAAATTCCAGTGAGTCTCTGAAATGAGGAGCCCCACACAGTGACAGACAAACAACCTTGGCTGTAAAACGTCCCCAGACCAAGCTGATTGGCAAGCTTTGTGCAATGGTCCATAAATCATGACATTTCCCAGTGCAGCTCCAAAATCAGTGGGGGAGAGGTGGGGAGAGAACCCGCCTCCTGGGAGAGGGGGAAGAGAGGGATTCAGGGGCCAGGAATGTGTCTATTTATGATGCTGCCTAGAAGAAAAAATACAATTCCCTTTGTGGGAAACCTACTTGTCCTGTGAATTGGAGCAAAATGTTGCCAGGGTACCAAGATGGGCTTTGAAAAACTTCATTTCTAACTTGGTATGGAAGAAAACTGCCCATCTCAGCCCAGCTTGGGGCTTTTCCCTAAAAGGTCAGAGAAGTCTGTACCCCAACCCTACTGGGATTGAGGATCCCAAAAAAGGGAAATGATATAGAATCCCCCAACATGCACATGTGGTCATGCACACACATGCACATACACACAAGTGGGCATGGACACACACACACACACACACACACACACACACACACACACATACACACATACACACACACCCCTCTCACTCATTGCCCTAATGTATCTGCCATAATCTGTGTTGGTTTGCAAGTAAGTTAATTAGCATCTGTGTCCTTGGCTTAACTCTCTGTCTGGACTTGGAGCCCCCCAAAGGCAAGGAAAGGGTCTTGTCCATCCTGCTC
Organism: Pseudochirops corinnae; assembly: GCA_028646515.1. NCBI lineage: Eukaryota > Metazoa > Chordata > Mammalia > Diprotodontia > Pseudocheiridae > Pseudochirops > Pseudochirops corinnae. The sequence goes on from CM053585.1 coordinate 374,700,080, forward strand.
TGCCCCTCAGTGCTCAGCTTAGGTCCATGCATATGTTAAAAGTCAGTAAATGTCAGATTCAAATGATTGGAATGAATTCCATGCTCCACCCTGTCCAAATGCTGCCTGTTCTGGTCAATTTCCCAGATGTGTTTTAAGCCCCTACTGTGGGCCAGGTAGGATGCTGGGTCCTGTGGTAGCCTTCTTTGAGCTGACACTCCACTGATCTGCCATGATGAGACCTTCAGGTTGCGACTCCAATCTGGGTCTGGCAGCTTCCTCACCCCTATGCCCAGCATCTTAGCACCTGTCCAGCATCCCCAAGGGTCCAAGGATCCAGCAATACCTCTGCATTCCCTCATGGCCAAGCACCAGGTGTGTAGGGATCACTGCAGACAATGCACCTGCCCCAGCTGCTCTTCCCTCTCCTGCACCCCTGGATTTCGAAAGGAAGGTCTCTCCCAGCTCTGGGTTTGGGGTTGTTGTTTTTTTTCACACCAGACCCGCTGGTCTCCATGGGGTACTGCCTACTTAGTCCTGCTATCCAAACTTCCTCAAACCTCTGTAATCTTGCAGAGCCCAAGGGGCCCTCTCAGAGCCAGGACCCCACAAAGGACCAAGCCTCAGCCTCCAGGCAAATTCGCACGCATGGAATCACCTGCTTATACAGGCACATCACTGCTATCCCCTGTTACCAGGCAAAGGAATTGGTGCTGACTGAGTCTCAGTCGGCCACTAGGAGCCAGTCACCAGGAAGGCATAGTCACAGACTGGCTGGGTCTCCCTTCATCTTCCTTGCTGGTTGAAAGAGAATAAACTCATCCAGAGTGGTCATACCCTACGCCGCACCTTGCAGACTCCCACCATCTGTTTAAAAATGGGAGAGCCCTTTGACATCAGGCAGCCTACAGCTGCATGAGCTGAGCCTCAGGGAAGGGGAGGCATTGTATCACACAAGATCACACAGCAAGTCAGGGGTTGAGCTGATTCTGCCTTCTGGGGCCAAGCAGATCCAGGCTAATCTCTTAAATACCTGGCCACAGCTCCCATATCTCCTCTCTTCAATAGACACCCCCCACCAAGAAAGAGCTTTGACTACAGCAGTTTAGAGACTACAGAGTATCCTGAAGCTCTGAGAAGTGGGGCTTGGCCTAGCAGCCCACAGGATGTGTCATGGGTAGGACTTGAACCAGGTTGTCCTGACTTGGAGGCTAGCTCTCTAAAATTATACTACCCCACCCACCCACAAGGCTACTGGGTAGCTCTAGCTCTGAGCACACAGAACATCTCAATAATAAAAGCCATTCAAAACTGGTATAGGCTACCCTGAAAGGTAGTGAGCTTCCCATCACAGGAAAGCTTCCTGGCATCATATATTCTTGAAGGCAAGAGAAGCACTTGTCATCTATGTTGTGAATTCTTGCTTGGGGAAGAATCTGCCTCAATGCTGTCTGAGGTCCTTTCCATCTCGGAGACTTGGTGATTTCATGATTTCTTATTTCACTTTCAACATGTCAGAAGAACAATTGTCCTATCTCCTTGCAACCTTTATTCTACCATAAATGTTTACTTGTTCTTCCTGATAGACTCCATCAGTTCATTTGGTGGCCCATTGATCTGTCTTGTCATCTTCCCATAGACTTGGAACAGCCCAGAGGACTCTGTCCTCCCAAAGACAGCCACTTTTGAGCTCATAGTGTCCTCCTTCTTCAAGAGCTGGCCGTCCTTTGCTTAATTAGCACAGTACAGACTGCCGGGAGTCTGGCTGCTTGGTGGATTCTGGTCTTTCTCTCCTCCTCCCATCTTCTTTTCTCTTTCCTTCTTTTTTCCTTCTTTCTTTCCTTCCTTTTTTCCCTCTAGCTCCTCCTTCTTTTCCTCTTTCTCCTCCTTTCATTCTTCCTTCCTTGCTTGATTTTTCTACATCCCTCCCTTTCTTCCTGCCTTTCTTCATTCATTTGATGCTCCTTTCTCTCTTTTTCTCTTTCCCTCCCTCTCTTGCCTCTTTCTTTCCTTCTTCCCTTCCATTTCTCCCTCTCTCCTTTCTTCCTTTCCTTCCTTCCTCAGCAGCCTCCATCTTTGCCCCTCCCTGTGGCCAACTGGCATCATATTCTGGTTTCAGGCAGTACCGCGTATCCTCATCAGTCTCTCACTGTTTATTTCACACTTAATTTCCTTTTGGAGCCTCTGAAGAATAACGCCTGGCCTGGTGATTTAATGCTTCGGGGTTTTTTCCAGTTCCTTCCCCAAGTTCGTCCTTGGAGATTTCAATCTCTGCCAGGGCCCCACTCCAACTTCTCATGAAAAGTGCTTCCGCCATACAAATTTTCACATCACCCTCGATGATAATCACTGATGTAAAAAAAGTCATCTGGATTCCCTGGCCCTTCCCCATCTCCTCTGATGCCCTCTCCAAAGTGAGTGTGTGGGCTGGGGGAGGAGGGTGGACAGCACAGATATCAGTCTTACTCATGCAAACATCCTGCCTGTACCCACATGAATATCTTATCCAGACACCCCTGCTCCAATGCACCTTGGACCCTTGGATCTGGGTCAACCAGCCAGGCTCTGAGAGCAATCTGCCGGCTGCTCACACAGGTCCCCATGCCTCTTTAGCCAATGCACCACACTTCTAGGCTCCCTCTGCTCCTCTCTTCCTTTTCGAAGCCGAGAACTTTGCTCACCTTTTACCTTGGGTGGCTGCCTCCACTTTTTCACCCAGATTATCCAGGGAAAGGGAACGCAACAGGATGGCCAGTGGTTAGAGTACAGAGACACCTGGGTTTAGTCCTGCCTCTGATGCTTCCTAGTGGTATGATCGCAGGCAAGCCCCTTAGCTTTTCCATGACTCAGTTTCCTCCCAGTTAAGTAGGAATAATTACACCTACCTCCAGGGTTGCACTGAGGCTCCAGTGAGATCCTACATGTCAAGTACTTTGTCAAATGTCCAGTCCATGTCAATGTCAACACATGCCAATCTAGCATTTCCTGGTGCTTTCTGGTGTCTCCCTGTCCAGCCTGCAGAATTCCTGGCACTTGCTTTCCTGCCCCTGTTCTAGGGCCTTCTCTTCCCCTCATAGTGTGGACATGACCCTGACTTTCAAAGGCTCAGCTAGTGGAACCCAAATTCTCTCAGGTTCTACCAAGCTGGAAAGGCTAAGAACACACTACAGGGTCTGTAGTGTGAGGACCAGCCCCTCAAAGCTCAGAGAGGCTCATCACCATGTTGGCTGCAGGGGGGATGGACAAGTTTTCAGCTCCAACACTCTTGAAGGCTAGGAAGTCACAGAGAGTTTTCTACCAGCATTGAGGGACAGAGTATGCATTCCTCTGAGACCTGACCCCTCACAGGACTCCAGCAAAAGGAGAAACACCAGGTGAATGCTATTAATGGAGGAAAGTTTCCCAACCGTTTGAGAAAAGCATATCAAGACTTTCAGGCTTATAGAAGTCTACTCAATATTAGAGGCCCATCCTCCAACTCTCCTCCATTAATTGAATCCATCTTGTTTCGTGGCTTTTCCCAAAAAGCTTTCTGTAGCCTGACTTAACTATCCTTAACTATCTCTTAAAGAGTTCCTTGGCAATTGATATGAAAAAGATCTGGGAATTTCAGTGGACTACCAGTTCAGTACAAGTCAGCAGTGTGGCAAAGCAACCGAAGAAGCTTCTCTGAGAAGTTAGTATGATACAGTGGGAAGACATCCAGCTCTGGAGTCAGAGGGTCTAATCCTGGCTCCTGCATTTACTAAAGGACGCTAGGTGGAGCCATAACACACTGAGTATGGAGTCTAGAGTCAGGAACATCTGAGTTCAAATCCAGCCTCAGACACTTGCTAGCTGAGTGACCCTGGACAAGTCACTTAACCTCTGTTTGATTCAGTTTCCTTAACTACAAAATGTAGATAATAATAGCACCTACCTCTCAGGGTTGTTATGAGAATTGCATGAGATCATATTAGTAAAAAGTAGGCACTTTAGGCATGTGTATTCCCTTCCTTTTCCCTATGACCTGGGCAGTCTTGAGCAAGTCACTGCCTCCCCATACCTCAGTTTCCTAATCTGAAGGATGAGAGGGATAGGCTCAATTCCCTCAGAAGCCTCTTTCACCTGTAAATCTAAGATGTTGTCTGAATCTCAGAGCTAGGAGGACCTCAGAAGGGTCTCCTCTAACCCATGCCTAATTAATATCCCCTCCCAAGTAATATTTACTCCCAAGAAGTGGGGGCTTCTTTGCTAGAATACCTCTAGTGAGGGGGGCAGTGCCCTCCTGCTAGTCTGCTTTCAGCAGTTCTAATTGACCCAACACCGTCCATCACCAACTCTCCTGGGTATTCTCTCCTCCCAAGGTTTTCATGGCATGTCTCTCTCCTGGTTCTCCTCCTACCTCTTTGACTGCTCCCTCTTAGTTTCTGCATCCAGGCAGCACACAATCATTGTTCTCTGTCTCCCCAAGCCTGCAGTCCCTAAGGTCAAAGCCACGGTCTGCTCTTCCCCTGTATCTTACACAGAGCCTGAATTAGGGCTGGGCATCCCATACGTGCTCAGTAAAGATGTTTGGATTAAAGTCTAGGTGACCTTTGGTCCCTATATCAGCTGTCCAGGTCCTGACCCCCCTTACTCCATAGGGACCATCTATGGACAGCTCCCTCTAGAACAGCGGTTCTCAACCTTCCTAATGCCATGACCCTTTGATACTGGTATATGGGTGTATCTGCATGTGGGCAGACCCACCTGGAGACAGATAGAGGAGCAGTGTCTTGGTTCCTAAGATCATCAGAAATATGTTTTCTGATGGTCTTGGGCAACCCCTGTGAAAGAGTCGTTTGACCCCCAAAAGGGTCGCAACCCACAGGTTGAGAACTGCTGCTCTAGAAGCACCAGATGAAGAAATTCTAGGATGGGATCTTCCTTCAACAGAGCAGAGTCTGGGGTTCCTGGTTCCATCCTGACTGGGGAAGGACCAGTTCAAGGTCCACAACTCTTCAAAGGAAAACCATCCAAAAAATTCATCATGTAGACAGTTGGTTGCTCAGTACCTAGAGTTGACATGGGGTCAGGAAGGTCTGAGTTCAAATCTTACCCCAGACTCACTTACAAGCTGCACAAAACTGTCCAAGTCATTTACCTCTTCTAGACTTTGTGTCTCATCTGTGAAGTGAGGGTAATAATAGTGTCTACCTCACAGTTAGTCAGTCCACAAGTATTTATTCATCTCTTTCTGTGTGCTGAGTCCTAGGGATAGGAAAATACTGGAGGCAGAAAGGCAAAAGCTGGTCCCTGTCCTCAAGGAGCACACTCTAATGGGATGAGAGATATGCAAATATATGCAAATACATGTAAATGCATAGACGCAAATGAAATAACAATAGCATTTTTATAATTATTAGTGATGTTAGAACTGCAGCCAAGTCAGAGCATTGGGAGGCTTTCATAGGCCAATTGTTGCAGAGTAAAATATTTACCAGGACTTAAAGATGGCGGCCAACACCCCACAGAGGGGCACCATCTGCAGAATGGCCCGGATGGCCCAGCATACCTTGGCAAACACGGGGTTGGGCCAGGCAGCCATGGAGACACCCACCTTCCACAAGACAACCAGCCCTGGTGGGAAGCCAACTCCGACATAATCCTCTGTCTTCTATGGAGCCATCTGGGAAGAGGGCCTGGACTCCCCTGAGCAGCCTGGGCACAGTCAGATGGTTTGAGCCCCAGGCCCTAGCAGGCACCCAGGGGTCCTGGCTGACAATTCGCCCTCCTGGCTCTGTTTTCTGGCCTCCTTCCCAATCAAGGCTGCCTTTACACATAGTCTGAGAACATGAAATGACTTCAGAGAGTCCAGCTAGGTCTCTCCTACCCAAATATGGAACCACTCACCTTTCTCCCGCCCTTAGAGGTTTACAGGACAGGGCCCTCTGAATCATTACCCAGGGCCAGGCATCTCTCCCCACCACCCACCTCAGTCTACTTCTCTGACAAATGGACCAACTGGCCTCTGAGAGCCCTTCCATCCTGGGACCATGAACTCTCCATGGAACTGAAATCTTCATGACTCCCCAAGTGACACAGCTCAGTCGACATCCTTTTCTGCTTATCTCACCTGAATCCAGGCCTCAGGAACCTCTGCTGCCTGAGTCAGACCCTCAGTAGTCACTCTTGTGAGGCTGAAGGAAAGAGCAAAGACAAGGATTGCACTGGAATGAATGGAGGGAGGGTGCTGGGCTCTGGGGGTCCTATTCACTATTCACCAGCCCAGCCCACCAGGAGCACATTCTCCATTTTACAGGACAGCCCCAAAAAAAAGCTCATGTTCCAAAGTCTCAAGCTGTGGCTCGATGCAGGCAGATGAGGTCCAGCCTCAGGCAGGGGGTACTTCAAAGCTAAGAAATAGTGAATGAATGAATGAAATTGAGGGAAGGAATGGATGAACAACAAAGCATTTATTAAAGGCTGTGCTGAATGTACAAGACAGTCTCTGCTCTTACAGAGTTGACATTCTCAGTGAGGAAAAAACACAGACAGAGAGCTATGGGTACAGGGTGAATGGAAAGGCCAGGAGTATGGCCCAAGGGCCCTGAGGTGTGTTGTCTGGTGTTGGGGGTCTACGGTGGGGCAGGGGTGATTCAAACCAGACTAGACATTATACAAACAATGGGCCACCACTGTTAACCCCACTAGATCCATCCTTCATCCTCACTGACTAGAAGACGTTGCATCTATTCTGGTCTCTGGCTGGTGCTCTCTAACAGTATCCTACTGTGGAAAGGAAAAAGCCCCCAGGCCACAAAGAGCCTGGCCTGTGTCAGTGCCCTTTTCCAGTCACCAGGATTGCTCTCCTATCCATCAATCCTGATGAACCCTGGGTCCTACCTATCTTATTTATCACCTAATGCTGATTCAGGGCCCACAGGTAACAGCCTTGGCAGCCTCTGGCTCTTCACACCTGATGCCAGTCCCTGGGAAGGCTTTTCTCAGGCTGGGCTTAAACCAAGAACTTCTCACCTGCCACAGATGACAGGCACAGCCTCTTTTCTGGGACAGCTGTGGAGTCCTGTGATTAATGAAGAAAGGAGAGAGAAATTAGAAAAACAGCATCCAGAGGAGGTGGAGGAAGAAGAGGAAGAGAAGGCAGAGAAAGAGAGGCACAGGAGAAAGAGGAGATCAGAAAGGGAAAAGAGGAGGGAAAAGGAAGGAGACCATTCTGGTCTAGGGAAAGAGCAGGAGGGGAGAACCTCAAGAATCAGAGGACCTGAGTTCATATCACAATCTCTACCTGTGTAACCAAGGGCCTCAGTTTCCTCATCTGTAAAATGGGGCTTGATGGTTTCTTCCAGCTCTAAACCTGGGAGAAGGAGGAAGAAAGGAGTTGGAGCAGAAAGAGGAAGGACCAAAGAAGGAACGGAAGGAAAACTAGGGAAGGGGAAAGGAGGGGAGAGAAGGAGCAAGAATAGAGCTGGGCCATGCAGACCCAAAGATGATGCACCAGGAGCATCTTTGGGTATCTTCAACATTCAGATGACACCTCCACCATAAAGCCTTCCCTGGTTGCCCCCACCCAGGACCCCCCACCTTGAAATTGTCATGTATTTACTGAGCACATACTTGTATGTATATGTGTCATCTTCTGGACAGAATATAAGCTCCTTGAGGGCAGGACCCACGTCATTTTGCCTCTAGCACAGTGCCCAACACATAGTAATGAGTCCTTCAAAAAAATGAGTTGAATTGGGGGCAACTAGGTGGCACAGTGAATAGAGCACTGGCCCTGGAATCAGGAGGACCCGAGTTCAAATCCAGCTTCAGACACTTAACACTTACTAGTCGTGTGACGTTGGGCAAGTCATTTAACCCCAATTGCCATGCCTTCCCCCCTCCAAAAAAGCAAAAATAAAAACAAAAACAAAAAAATGAGTTGAATTATAAATGAATGGGTGACTTTACCTGATAGAGAAAACTATTTCTCTCCTGGGAAACATGGCTGTTCCGTACATTGGAACAAAATGTTGTCTCTTGCTAGGTGAGTAACCTTCAGTGGGTCACTTCCTCTCTATGGGCCTTGATTTCCCCATCTGCAAAATGGAGAGGTTGAACTAAATGGCTTCTAATCCCTCCCCTCTTGGCATTTATAATCCTATGCCTCAGTTTTCCCATCTGCAAAATGATAGGATTAGACTAGATGACCTCCAAGGCCCCTCCCCACTTGGCATCTATGATCCTGGGAACCTCTTAGGAGGCTGGGGTAACTACAAGGGACAGTGGCAGAAGATAGGTCTGGCCATGGCAGTGGGAGTATGCCAGCTCAACCTTTTGGCATGGGGCTTGCCATGGAGAGGAAAGGAAGAGATATGGAATCTTCAGAAGTAAGAGAGGTCATGGGGAACATGAGAAGATGGAAGAATTCTGAGAGGAAAAGGCTCACATGACATCCTAGGAGACAGTGTTGCCAAGGGAAGGCACCCTGACTTAGTAAAGGAGTCCAAAGGCCTGAGTTCAAATGTTGTCCAGCCAGCTGCATAACCTTAGGCAAGCCACAGGCCTTCTCTGGTGCTCCATTTCTCCATATATAAAGCATTCTTCTGCCTGCCTTCCTTGTACACAGTGAGATCTATTACTTTTATCTTCACGTCGCAGTTCAGCCTACACTTGGGTTCAAACAAATCAACCCTAACAAGTACAGTGTAGATGAGAAGTGGTTAGTGCTAAAAGGGCTGGAATTTAAGAATAACTCTTTTTTGGCCAAATTTGTATTTCAAAATAAAATGCTATGTATATCATATATAATATCACATCATATATAACATGGCATGGCATATAATATAATGTTACATAATATTATAGTATATACATTTTATAAAGCATTATATATGATACACATATACATATCTACATGCTTACATATATACATACATGTGTGTATATACACACACATATATCATATCAATTGACATGCCTGGTTCTTCGATGACAGAATAGTTTGTGTGAAAAAGATATACCAGTCTTGGTGAACCACAAGTTCGAAATGAGTCCATATCAAAAAAAAAAAAAAAAGAATTCTAGTGTCTGAAGGCAGGAGACCCTAGCCCTGCTGGGCATCACTCACCCTGGTCAGACCCCACTAGAACAATGTTAGTTACTTCTTATTTTAGGAAGGGCACTAGCAAGACTTCATGCACAGAGTAGAGGGTGGCCAAGATAGTAAGGGTCACAAAACCATTTCTGGGGTCAATGATGGAAGGCAGCTTAGGGGTCATCCAGCCCCCTCACTTTACAGAACTGAGACCTAGAGAGGCCACATTCTACACTTCACTTGGGCAGTAGATAGGGTGCTAGGCCCGACTCAGGAAGACTCCTCTTCCTAAGTCCAAATCTGGCCTCAGACACTTACTATCTGTGTGACCCTGGGCAAGTCACTTCACCTGTTTGCCTGTTTGGAGAAGAAAAATGGCAAATCAGTTCAGCATCCCTGCCAAGAAAACCCCAAATGGGGTCATGAAGGGTCAGACACAACTGAAAAATGACTGAACAAAAGATTGATAAACCACGTTGCTTCCCTTCCCCTGAAAGAATTGGGGATGTCTAATCTGAAGAAGAGAAAACTGGTTGGGGGGGCAGTTCACTTTGTTCTACTTGGCCTCCAAGGACAGAAAAAGGCAAGCTGGAATGGAGGAAGTTACCAGGGATAGGATTTTGGCTCAATTCTAACAGAGACATCCAAAAATGAAATGTGTTGCTAATGAGGTAGTGAACTCCCTGTCAAGAAAAGTCTCCAAGCAAAGACTGGATGGTCATTTGTAAGAGATGCTAGAGGAAGGGGCAGCTAGGGGGCACAGTGGATAGAATGCCAAGCTCAGAGTCAGGAGGACCTGAGTTCAAATCCAGCCTCAATAAGTGACACTTACTAGCTGTGTGACCATGGACAAGTTACTTAACCCTGATTGCTTCACAAAAAAGAAAGATGGCGGAGGGAAGATGAGGAAGGGAGATTCAAGTAGTGCCTTAGGCCTCTCCCAGCTCTTCAACTGAATGAATATTGGGTATTTGCATCAATAAATCCCTTTCAAACACAACTGAGAAATTCTCAAAACCACAGGACTCTTTCGGTCCTTTGTGCTTAGAGATTGTATTCTCTCATAAAAGGGTCCCTTAGACCCATGCTTTTAAAAATTTTTCTTAGTACACATAGAGTACACTAGGTGTTGGAATCAGGAAGATTTATTACTGACATAGGAACTGAGGGTTCCAGTGTAGGCTCAGTCAACAACTCACTCTTAACTTAGCCTCAGTCTCCTCATTCCAAAAGTGGGGGTAAAAGCCCCTCCCCCTTCCGGTATCTCTGAAATGGGGTGTCTAGACCCATGAGACTCCTGGAGGATGCTTGGAAAGTCTGCTGTACCATTACAAAAGCTCCATTTTTGTGTTCATGGAAATATTGTGAGCAAGGGAGAAAAAAAGTACTCTAAAAAGTTCAGTCCATTTGTCTTTTTTCTGATGAGGCTTCCTCCCCCTGCTCAAATAGGAAGAGGTAGGGTGTGTGTGTGTGTGTGTCTATGTGTGTGTGTGTGTAACATGATTGAGCCCTGAGGAATTTCCCAGTGAATGCGGGCCATGAATTAGTGGAAGGTGTTGCCAAGGACCTTGTTCTGAGTCCAAGATCCCAGCATTCCTGAGCAGAATGGGTTGATTTCCCCCTGAGCATCTCATTCCCAGCTCCCCTCAGTCCTTTACAACTCATGATAAGTAACTGATGTAACTCACACTGACAGATCTCAACTTGTTCCCTCATTCTAATTTGGAGCTGCAGATTGGACCCCAAAGTCGAAAACTTGCCTAAATGAATTTAATGAGACCCAGCCTAGAGCACCTGCTCTCCCATCATCACCAGCTCACCGGATGGGCAGAGATGGTGCCTATCTGGGGGATTTGGATAGCTCAGGAGCCACCCTGCCCAGAGGCAGGGCCAGAGGCACTAATGAACTATTTGGAAGGTTGGAGAATATTCTGGCTGAGTTCATTCAAGGTATTGATTTAATAATGATGGACAAATTGAAATAGAATATCAAACTTATCAGTCCTCGAATTAGACACACTCCATTTGGGGAGGGGGAGAAAGAAGAGAAGGAAGAGAGAAGCAGGCTGCTAGGGACAAAAAGGGAGTCCAGAGGGCATTTATTCCTGAACAGGTATTCTTCTACTGCCTGATTTAGCACCTCCTGTGACAGGAAACTCACTACCTCCCAGAAGACCCTTTCCATTTATGAATAACTCAAATTGCTAATACCTTTTTAGGGCATTTTCCCCAGCCCCCAACATCAAGCCAAATTCTGCCTCTTCACATCAACCCATTGCTCCTAGCTCTTCTGTCTGAGACCAGGGAAAACAAGCCTAATCCTGGTTTGACAAGACAACCCTTCAGATACTTCACGACAGTTATCATGCCCCACCCACCACCCCCGAGTCTTCCATTCCACAGGTTAAGCCCCTTTGCCAATGCTTGGAAGGCAGGCTCTCCTGTCCTGGCAGAGTAGGGTAACAGGAAGATCCCTGAAATCTAGCGTCAGGGAAATGGATCGAGAATCAGCTCTGCCATTTACTTCCAGAGTTCCTTTCTGCTAAGTCGTTTCTTCCCAGTTTCCTACTCAATAAAATGAAGGGCTTGGACTAGCTGATTCTAAGATCCCTCCCACTCTGATCACTAAGTCCTATGAGCCCATGAAATATCTGAATTAAAAGATCTTTTCCATTTATCTTGGTGCCATAAGAGTCGCAAATGCTTAGTTCTTTGAGGTGTTCCCGGTTCTGCCATTTGTGGTCATTTCATACTTTGTCATTGATACCTTCTAGCAATATGAGGGAGGGGAAAGTAGAGAACTCAATCTTTTCCATGCCAGTTTTTGCCAGTCCAGGAATCATCCCCCGAACAGTTCAAAAATCGGAGGTGTCAAATTGTTCTGTCTTCACAACCTTGGTAGGCATGTGTACTTAGCCCTATTTTACAGAAGAGGAAACCGAGGCAGTGATTCAGTGACTTGCCCGAAGTCACACAGCTGGTAAGTATCTGAGGCTGGATTTGCACTTGGGTCTTCATGACTTCAGGTCTGTGCTTTATCCATTGAATCACCTCAGCACTCTCTTCATGTGTCTTCCCCTATTCTTTTTCTCTTTCTTGATTAGGAGTTGGGAAGTTCACGTGGCCTTGTATTCAACACCCAAATGGACCTAGGAAAGGTCATCTGTGTATTCTTTCTCTTTAGGAGAATAATGGTGTTTCTAATGCATTTGAAATATTGTTGATCACTCTATTTTTCAATGATCCAGAAGTCATTTTAATAGTTTTACACATTCATTGTTGACTTAATAGCTCATTGAACAGTCCGTGAGCTTGGTAGTCTAACTTATGCTGGGTTTATATGTGCATTACTGAACTGAGAAATCTGCAGTAATTCCTTTGCAGCAATGTGCTGACAGTCCCTGTTAAATTGACCCTTCTCAAGCAAAACTGGGTCATTATTTTGTGGGTTCCATCTTCACATGCACAGTAAAGCCTCAGAACATTCTAACAGGCTTAGGGGTATTGCAGACTTCCACGGCTGAGGAAGCTAGGTGTTTCCCTGCTTCCAAGAGGCTACCTACCTCTGGTCCTGCCTCCCAACTCTCCTTCCTCAGTCCCCTAGCTCCTGTAGCCATCTAGCTTCTGTATCACCTGTGAGCCAGTCCAGGAGGACCATCTCAGGTTCTAGCAAATGCTTGGCCTATGGGGACCACTTTTGCCAATTCCCAGAGGGAAGGGATTAACCAAGTAATGATACTGGGTGTGTCCTTCTTGATTTATTTCAAACAGTTGTCTTCTTTTGCTCGATTGCACTTCTTCTGATGTAATCTCTAAGCCTGTGATCCAATGATCTGCCTTACCCAGATCTCTTTCCAGGTCTCTTTCTCTATCCTGCTTGGCCTCTTATCTCCACACTTCTCCCTGGGAGCCTGACTGTCATGTTCACCTGGTTCCCATCTTTGGGTCTGTGATGTGGTTGGTCCCCCACAGGAAAGTTTGCCTCTTTCATTGCCAAGGTCAGAGTTCAGTACTGCTCTCAGGTCTCTTCTCTGGTTCTGGTCAGCTCCTTGACCTATACAAGATCATCCATTCTCACCCTGATCACTGCCTTTACACCTGGCCCATGGCATATTTGGGACAGATGGAGTGACTTCCTTGGTAACAGCCGAATATTTTCCTTATGGTCTGAAAGTTTGGAAAAAATTCTAATTTAAAGATGGGATTCTGGATCTAAGTGCCAAACAGCAGCCCATTTGTAAAAGATCTGGGCATTTCAGTGGACTATAAGCTTAATGAGTCAACAGTGTGATAAGGCTGTCCAAAAGAGCTAACATGGTCTCGGGATGCATTGAGAAGTGTGGCCTCGAGAAGGACATCTGCGGCTCTAGAACCATATTTTAGGAAGGAGATTTATCATTTCGGGGGTGGCTAGGAAAATGAGGGGGGCAAAAGCCAAACCATAGGAAGATACTCCTGACTTGAAGAATCATGTCTACAACCCTTCCACAGTCCTACAAAGGACAACAGAGCCCCTGAAAGTCTGGAATTTATGCTTGGTGGGGATGTAATGCCCATAACAGCAAACCTCTTTCTCCCAAAGAAGCCAGAAGATCCCAGTACCGGAAGGGTGGCATGGGCTATCCATGGAGCTTTCGTGGGCCCAGCCTCCACCAGCTCTTCACGGATCAGTGGTTTGTTTCCTCATCACCAGACCTTTAATAGGCCAGCACTGAGGAAGCTGTTAGAACACGTCCCTGTTTAATCAGAGGTGGCATCTGTCAAAGGGGCCAGATTTATGCTGAGCATGTGCTGGCCTGGATGACAGCTGATGATGAGTTAAGCAGTGGTGCCAGAAAATGATCCACACAGAAAGAAACATTTCAGTGTCCTAGATGAGCCATTGGGTTTGACCCATCCTTGAATACCAAGCCTTAGTGCCAGGCTTGGGAATGAGCCAGGACCATGAGATGGAGGGTCAGAAGATGTCACTTTGAGTCCCAGGTCCCATTCTTACGAGGGGATAACTCTGAGCAAGCCACTCTCTGTCTCTTATGATCTCAGTTCCCTCAAATAGGAATAATAATACCATCACACATCCTGCGCTCCCTAGCCTGCATTTTGTCACTATAAAACGTAGGTTGCTGATGCACTTCATAGAAGTATGGGTTATTATCATGTGTCCTGCCCAGAGAGAAGGAGAAGATTTCTGTTTATCTCACATCTCTTCTTCTCTCAGACTGATGTTCCATCTGCTCAGGATAGCTCTTGTATATACCCAGTTGGGTCCATGTTGTTAGAATAGCAACCCCTTGAGGTCAAGGGCTGTTTTTAACCTTTCTTTGATCCCCAGGCACTTTTCCTGATGCCTGAAACACAGACGGTGATTTATCAATGCTTACTGACTTTGGGCAGTGAATGCTGGGGGCCAATACTTTTGATTTGTGGTTTGTTTGTTTGGTTGGTTGGTTTTGGTTTTGAAAACTATTTTTCCTCAATTCACTTTAACAATTCCCTACACACTTACTGGGCTCTGTCCTCACTATGGCAGAGAAAGGAAGATTCAATTCAAATCAACAAATATGCGCCTGCTATATACAAGGTCCTGTGCTAGAATAAATACTGGATAGATAGATAGATAAACAGATAGATAGATAGATAGATAGATAGACAGACAGATAGATAGATGGATGGATGGATAGATAGAGAGGTGAATATATAAATGAGCAAATAGGTAAATGTATAAATAAATAGATAAATAAATGAATGAATGAATAAGTAAATGAATAAATAAATATCATATATAAAGAAAGACAGTCCTGCCCTGGATGAGATTGTTCTCTACCAGGAAATCCATGCACATAGGCCAGTAAATGCAAAATGATTAGAAGAGAAAGAACATTAGCAAAGAGGAGGTGGGGGAAAATCCATCAAACAACAAGCATATATTAAGCACCTTCTGTAAAGAACAACTGTACTCTCAAGGAGCCAACATCTAGTGGGAAAGACAATACATACATACATTAGCACATACTGAATACATATGAAGAGAATTAAATACAGGTAGTCAATCAAGCAACACACACTATTAAACACCTACTATGAGCCAGGTACCATGCTAAGTACTGGGGATAGAAATACAAAATGAGCCATTTCCCACTCTCTAGGAAAATATAATCTAGCTTTTCAGAGGTTTCTCAGAAGAGATAACACCTAAGCTGAGCCTCGGAGGCAGCTAAGAATTCTAAGACAATGGCCTCCCTGTCCAGCCCAAGGCCACCACAGGACAGAGTCCTGTGTCCATGGTATCCCTGTGCCAGGGTTATCTCCCTCCCTGCCCCTCACCTTTGGACCATTCTCTGTGGCATTAATGGCATTTCTCCCACCATACTGACCTTGGTATTACCCTCCCCTCACCCAACTATTTGAGTTTCAGCTGAAAGAATCCTTAGAGTTCTGTGAATGAGAGCAGGTGAGCAGAACTCTCAGCTGAAGTGTGCATGTGCTGAGATTTGGAAGGGGACCTCACACTTGTGTTCTAGAAAGAGATTTAGATGCCTCTGACTAGAAAGAGCACCATTTTATCACCCAACCCAGCCTCTGTGCTCAGTTTCAAGAGAAATGCAGTACAAGACAAAGTCTCCCCAGTGTGGGGGGTCCATCCAGCTGCATTGCCACAACTGTAGGTCCCCAACTACACAGCTAACCTATAGGCAAGGTCCCAGATATATTTCCCCTCCCTCCATTTTGATTTTCCCCAGCAACTGTGGTGGGAGGGGGGAGGGGGAATAAGTGCTTTGAACTGGCCCTCCAACATCCTGAAAATGAAGCTGGAAGAGTGAATAGGAGGTTTGGGGAGAACCATCAAACACAGCACTCCATGGAGAGGGGTTTGCCAATTTTTTTTCATCTTTTTGCTATGTTAAATAAATTGCTACCAGAAACTGAGTCCTTTCGTTCTGCCATTCTAGAGGGCATTCAGCAGAAGGAGGAAAAGTCACATGTGGAGTGGGGATGAGTCATGGAGTTTTTCCCTTTGTTGTTTTTTAGAGTTTTCCCTTTAATTTAGAATGTTTGAGTGATATGTATTTCATTTTCATCCCATGACTAAATCCCATATCTGGTCAGTGTGTGGGTGTGTGAGTGAGTGTGTGTGTGTGTGTGTGTGTGTGTGTGTGTGTGTGTGTGTGTGTGTGTGTGTGTACCACCACTCAGAAGCAAGGACTCAGTGATGGGAAGAAACTCTCGCTTCTACCTGGACTAGAGACAGGGAGAAGGGGGAATCTTCCAAGACTACTTGGCTGGAGGTTGGAGTAAAATGCCACCTGGTGGACAAATCACATATTACACTTCTTTGCTGGCTAGTTAGTATAGTGACACCCTGCCTTCCTATAGGCTTAAGGAAGTCTCTGCATGGGCCTAGGAGGGTTGCTCACACTAGCATACTGTCCCTCCACCCAGCACTTGAAGCCTGCACAAGAAACACAGGAGTTTAATTGTGTTGAGTTGGTTGGATGTGGGGATCAAGTGAGCTAACATAAATTTAAGCACATAAATGCTTTATATAAATGTTAGGCATGATAATTGCGATAACTGGTGTTGTTATCATCACCACAGGCATATTCCCAACAAAAGTCCTCCACTGATGTCTCTTCATGGTGTGGGGGGTCACACTGGATTCTCAGCGTCTATGCCAATGGCGGAGAGTTTCTGGCAGGGCTTCCCAGGGTGGAAAAGCTTTGAGTAGCAACCCAGAAGTAAATAGTGTCTCTCTGAGGATCAGCCTAAGTACAGAGAGGTTCATGGTCAGAGAGCTTGGGATCTAGATTGTTAGGTCACAGCTACTGACCAAGGCTGCTTCCCCAGGCACATAAAGATTGGGATTTGTGTCTAGGGAGAGAAGTGAAATCACTGGGCTGGCAGCTCTGAAGGGGTGTGAGAGGAAAGAGAAGTCCCTGATCCTCGTGGATGTTGCAGGGGTGCCCATGTTTGCAGAAATTGTCATACTTACCTAATCTGTGTGGCTTTAGGGGCTATTCAAAGTCCTTCAGATTCCTGAGTCTGACTTGAGATATATGTCCATAGGCTGCTTTCTTTGGTCTTTCAAGACATCCAAACAAGGTTCTCCAAAGCAAGATGCCCCCTTTGAATAGGCCCATTGTCTCATTTATGCTGCTCATTTCCAGTCAGAAGGACCTGGATATTGGCTGTGAGTCCCTGTTTATCTCTTCTTCACTTGCTTTGGACTGGTCCCAAACAGCACATCCCACAGCTCCCTTTATAAAAGTTAGGTGACCATTCACAGGAAAATTCCTTCCTGCATATGAGCACTAATGTTCTCTTGTTATATTCAGTGTTAGAAACTAGAAATACCGACATACATATCCAATGAGAGGAAGAGGGAAGGGGCAGAAAGAGACAAAGAAGGAAAGGTTTATTCTATGCTTACATTTTTTTCTTTTTTGGTATTTAAAAAAAAGATTCCTCTGGCTATCATGGGAAGAAGGATTGGCCTTGTATACCTTGGACCCAGAGGGAAGAGCCAGACACAATGCAGGAGTTAGAGGGAGGCATATCTCATTCCAGTGTAGGACAGATCTTCCTCCCCATGAGAGCTGTCCAACAGGTACTGCTGGGCAGCCTTGGGAGAGAGTGAATTGCCTTTCACTAAGGTAGGCAAAGCCAGACTGGGTGACTTTCAATCAGGTATCTGATAGATGGGATTGCTATACTGAGGGCTTGGACTAGACCAGGCTAGATGCCTGTGACCCCCCTTCCAAGGCAGAGGTCCTACAATTCTATTTTTTTCAGTTCTTATTTCTCTATTTTTCTTTGTTCACCAACTCCTTTGGATAAAAAATATGTAGGGACAATTATAATGAGCTAGAGGGAATGACAAAGTAAATGTGACTGGAATCAGAAAGTTCTGAAAGGTCTTCTTCACCAGTATCCATACTGCCTCATCCAGCCTAGAATTTGATAACAGAAAGCTGATGCCTTAGTGTGTATTAGTATAGATCTCCCCGAGGAATGGTCTGTTTTTTATTTGAGAGAGGCTTCCCAGGCAAAGGGAAGAAACAAGCATTTATTAAGCACTTAGTGTGTATCAGGCGTTGTGCTGTAACAAACTTCCCAGGGATTATGTTAAAATCTCTTCTCAAGACCCTGACCCGTCTTTCTCTACTCACGTTTCTGTCCACCAACTGAGTCATTCAACGGTGAGACAGGAGTGGGCTTTGAGAGCAGACATAGATGCCTGAAAGTCACACTTTTCATTTTGGAAGGTAATTGATTAATAATAAACCTGATTAATAAGCTAAGTATGCCTGGTCTCAGAAACATTTTCACCTGCATGTTGTCACAGGTGGGAAGAACATGTGATGCATTGGACAGATTCCCCAAAAACAGCCAGATCCTCTCTGCTCCCTCTGTGGGTATGGTGCTAGTCTGCTGGACTTGAAGTCAGAAGATGTGGTTTCAAATCCTGCCTCCAAAACCTACTAGCCACATGACACTGGGCAAGATACTTAACTTCCCTGAATCTCAGTTGCAAAATAATAATAATAATAACATTTCACTTAGAGGGTTATTATAAGGATCAAATGAGAAATGCATGCAAGGAACTTTGCAAATCTTAAAGTGTTATATATACATGGGAGTTTTCATATGGGAGTTTTCATATGTGTATATATAGATACATGTATCGTGTGCATATGTGTTTACATATACATGTATGTGTGGCATGTGTGCATGTATGTGCCCATGCCAAGTGGAGGAAGAGGAAACCATGACTCTGCTACTCATCAACTATAAGTATGACAGTCTCTTGGCAGGTGACAATCTCTTTGAACTGGCTTATTCAGCTACTTAATTATATTACCTTCTTCTCAGGGAAGTAATAAGGAGAATGCTCTGGAAGCAAGAAAACGTGATTTCTCTACTGAGAATACCATCTTCCCCTTGCTGGAGACGGGTTTTCCCCCTGGATCCCATTCTGGTCCTTGAAGACCGGAACCGACTTACTTGTTTATATTTGTACGTCTGGTACTTAGCACAAGGCCTCACTTCTCCTTTGCCTGTCCCCTCCCCCCCTTCCCTCGCACCCTCCTCTTGACCCAACATAGATGCCTCCAGGCATGAGATCAGTGAAGTATTAATTAATTCAAAGGACCTAAAGCAGACACCAATGGGAGCTCACTCTGGGAAAATTAGCAAAGGGTCCTTAGGTTCTATGGAGCTCTGCATGGAATTTGGAAAAGCCATTCCATGAGGTAGGTCCTAGAAATCCCTGGACATGTGACTTGGGGGTTGTTATTCTCCTTTGGAGATCTAGAGAAAAGAAGGCAAGGAGATAAGCTAGGCTCTCTGTGCATATCCACACTGTGGTTTAGCAGCATTGCCCAGGGCTTCACTTATACTGACATAAGACAGAAACTATATTCATATTGAAGTTTTCTGCATAAAAGTACCAGAACCCTCAGAGGGCATCTTTTCAGGGTAAGCCTGAACAGGAATCCTCTCTATGACATCCCAGACATGTGGCCATCCAACCTATGCTTAAAGGCTTCCAGGGATGAGTAAACTGAGGTCCAGTCATCCCTACAAATAGTTGAAGACAGTGATCCTCTCCTCCCCCCTTCTCCAAGGCTCTTTTCTAGAGTTAAAGTCCTCATTTCTTTCAAATAATCTTTCCACCCCATACAATTCTGGTCACCCTCCAGTTTGTTAGTGTCCCCCGAAAATCCAGTCATACCTAAGCACAATTCTCCAGGTATTATCTGGGTCAAAGCAGACTTCAGCAGGACTAAAGCTTCCCTCACCCTGGACACTGGCCTCCTCATCATTCAATCTGAGCTCACATTATCTCATTTCACTTCCATGCAGTCTCAACTCCTCTTGATTCCTTCCTACAAGTGATTGTCCAATCTAGGAACAAAGGTCAGAAGGAAAAGCAGTCATTTAGTCTACCTCCCTCATGTTACAGACAAGGAAACTGAGGCACAAGAGGTTATGTGATATATCCAGCATTGCATTGGAAGTCATTACAGAGGCAAGGACTTTAATACAGGTCCTCTGACTCTCATCGGTAACTTTTTCCATTATTTCTCACTGCCTGAGCTTGAATACTTCCAGTGACAGAGGTCTCCTGAGCTTCATTTCTGGATTGTGGACATGCTATAAATTCTGCTCCCTCTTTTCAGTTAATGTATAAATGCATGACAAACTTTTAAATGCACAAAGCCCCTTTGACTAGGTCAAGAAGGGCAATGCTAATGGGCTAACCAAACAAGTTAACCATGCTTCCAGAGGCTTTAAATGGCCACAGGAAATTCAGCAGAAGGCAGCCCAGTGACAAAGCGGCTGAGAGGTGGTGTATGACTCCGAGTTCAAAAATGCCTTGAGGAGGCAAACCTTTATACCAGCACAAGGGGGAAGTGGGGTGTGACCATGTGATTGGAGAGACCAGCACAGTAGTAGACAATACATCCAGCTGGAAGGTGAGGGAGACAGAGACAGAGACATTAAGGACAAAAATAAGACAGACAGACAGACATACAGACACAGCCTCACACAAAGACATAGACACAAAGAGACCCAGACAAAGAAAACAGAAGGATAACCACCAGAAGGAAGGAGCTTTGGAAAATGTGGTTCCTTGGTGAAGGATAGCCTAGCCACATCCTCCAGAAGGGCACCAATCCCCAGAACCAGCAGAGAGCCACAGCTAAGGAGAACTTTGTGAGGACTCTGTAGAGGAAGAAAACAATTTCCAGTAATTAGGATTTGTTAGTCTCCACTTTGACACAAATCTTCACACATATGGCCTTTCACCATTTATACATTGTTTGAACCTACTTTCCCTAGGAACCTTGTATGTGCACAGAGAAAAATGTATCCCTGGTTTAAGGGAAATGCTACATCCTGACTGTTCTTGCTAAATCACCTTAAATAAATAATTTTGCTAAAAGCGCATTAAGGCTTCAAGCTGATAATTAAGGGGAAGGCCACCAGTGGGGGATTCATGAGTGACAGTGTTTGAAGCCACAACACTTCAGGGTTAATCTTAGATCCTAAGAATCCTCAGAGTAGCAACCACCCTCTGGGGATGTGGCCCACCAATGTGAGGAGAATGTGGGGAGGTAGCCCGAATAGCATTGCTACAAATGTGAGGAACACTTGCTCATTGCAGAGTAAGGAGGGGGAAGAAGGAGGCGGAAGGATAGAGAGATCTGAATCCTTAAAGTAGAGAAAAAAAAGGAGAGACCTTGAACAATTCATCTCAGCTAACCCCTCTCCCAGATGGTCAAATCCTCAGCTTTACCAGGAAAATCACTTTAAGCTTATTTTTTTAATTCTCATAAGTTGACTCTATGAGTCCGCACACACTGGTGAGCAGAGGAGTCAGCACCAGCCTAAGAAAGAGAATATTGCCTTTCTTAATAAGGGCTCTAATGAGGACCATGGATCTATTTTATTGAATCTGTTCAAAGACTTTTTCCTCTCTCTCTCTCTCTCTCTCTCTCTCTCTCTCTCTCTCTCTCTCTCTCTCTCTCTCTCTCTCTCTCCCTCCTCCCCCCAGCCCCTGATCTGGGATATGCACATAACCATATTTGGATAATTAAAATCCTAGTTTGGTCAAGCCTCTGTCAGGGGCCTTTTAGGTTAGCTGACGTCAAATTCCCAGGTTGGGGGCTGGAAGGAGGGTTGGATCTGAGTCACTGCCTAAGTGTTGACAGGGACAATCTTTACTTCATCCTACTTTTCTAAAAGAGATTCCAGTCCATTCATTCCTCTGGTGCTTCCTGCCAGATGCCTGAGACTGAGGTGGGGGAGGAGAGAAGGACACTATCTGAGCCTTAGGCTCAAAAGCACACCTCCTCCCCTTCCCCACCCACCCACCCCAACTGTTTTCAGTCCCCATATCCTGTTGTCTGAGTCTCATTCTGAGCTCATCCTTGGGTCTTCATGGAAGAAAAATTCTGAATTAGTATCTGGACACCATCTGTGTGCCCTTCAAGGGGCCTGAGCACCAAACAAAGCACCCCAGTTACTTTACATTTAGAAATCATCTGTCCAAAATGCTTCCACCTTCAGTGTGAGAGTCATTCTTCAATTGGAAAGGAAGACCC
Source organism: Pseudochirops corinnae (assembly GCA_028646515.1). Classification (NCBI taxonomy): domain Eukaryota; kingdom Metazoa; phylum Chordata; class Mammalia; order Diprotodontia; family Pseudocheiridae; genus Pseudochirops; species Pseudochirops corinnae. The sequence continues at coordinate 374,722,232 of CM053585.1, forward strand.
CCTTTCCCCCAATCCACCACCACCAGGCTGCCAGCATCAGCCTGGAACAGAGCATAAAAGAACATGCTTCCTCAATATGGGAAAGGCACTGAAATGAAAAGGGGTGCCTCATAAGAGAGTGAGCTCTCCATCACCGATGGTCTGCAAGCAGAGGCTGAGTGTCCAACCATTTGGAAGATGCCTTCTTTACACAAGACTCAGAACTCTCCAGGTAACTCTCCATTTTCTATCTGTAGCTCTGCTTGGTTTAACTCCATGGAGCATCATACCCCCTCTGCAGGCTTCTGTCTGGTGGTCCTACCCCCTTCCTCTTAAGTACTGTCTTCTCTCATTAGATTGTAAGCTCCATAAGGGCAAGGACTGTCTTGCAGTTTTTCTTATTTGTATCCCCTGCTTTTAGCCGAGGGCCTGGCATAGAGTAGACACTTGATCAATGTTTATCAATGAATCAATTACCCTCTTGGAACCTCAATTTCCTCCTTTATTTCAAATAAGAAGATTGGATCAGATGACTTCTCAGGTCCCTCTCAGTTCTGGCACCCTGAGATTCTATGTGTCTTGGGCCTAGATCATCTCAGATTTACTGGCACATCACAGTATAGGCCCTTAGGAACAAACAGAAACAGGACGCATCATGGACAGTAGTGGTGGAGGTCTCACAGAGGGTGGAGACAGAGGGATTGCATTTGTCCAAGCCCATCATTGGTTGTTGTAACAGAAGGTCCCACAGTCCATAAGTGGTAGAACTAGACTTCTGTGAAAGCCTCCTAGCTCCAAGTTCAGGGCATCTCTCTCTGCTCTAAGATGAAAATACCCAAAGTAAATTAGCCTCTGGACTCTGTTTGGCCCATAGGTGGCCTGGAACCTTCTTTGCATAAGAAAGCTGCTTAAGTTCTATTCATTGCAACAATTATATATGCAGAGCCCTAAGGGTGATGCTGGGGGAAAAAGACAAATCAGAAAGACTAGCCACCACCACAGATCCACAGGCCTGGGATGCTTCTCCTCCTCAGATCTCTCCTTGACCGCCTTCTGTTGGAAGTTTTTCCTGATCTCCAGTGGTCCCTTTCTTAGTACCCTTCCCCCATTTTTTTCCTATATTTTCCATGTTCTCTTCTGTGTACATGTCATTTCTTTCAATAGACTGTAAGCCCCTTGAAGACAGAGATATGTTGGGGAGTTATTTTGTTTTGTTTTGTCTTTGTTTCTCCAGTGTTCAGAATGGTGCCCAGCACAGAGCAGTCAATCACCATAGGCTTGTTCAATGTTGAATGACTAATACATAATGTAAAATGCTGAAATCACCGATCAGAGAAGTACAGAGAGCTCTGGGCTTCCCCAAGGGGAAAGTCATCTCTGGCCATGGACATGCAGGCAAGCTTCCTGGGGAGGGGACCTGCAGAGTTCTGAAAGGATTGTGCCATGAGCTCTGTGGAGCCCTGAGAATGTCTCCCCAAAGAGAATATAAAAAAGAGAAGATACCTTCCTCCCCTTGGCCCCTAGTTGTCCCAGACCTGAAGGCAGTGCCTTCCCTACTGGGTGGGTAGAAATTGAATGACCAATCACCTTCAGCAGACCCCAAGACCCTGAAAGCTCATCTGCTGACTAGGGAGATCTGACCATGGACCATTTCTTTCTGAGGAGTACTGGCACCTGGGAACCTGTCCCTAGGAAGTTCTGCCTCAAAGACCAGTGGGAAAGAAGGCATGAGGACTGCTGGCCTGCCATGCTCCATCTGGCTGCAGAGAAACAGCTAATGGTCACTCCCCCACCTCTAGGGCAGGACTTTAGGTCTCTGTATAGCATGCTCCCAATGACTGAGGAGCTGCTTCCTGTTGGCATCCTTGCTCACTGGGTGATCCCAGGCCAGAGGCATTGGCTTCAATGATCACGAACACTAGCTGACATTCATACTAGTGCTTTCAGGGTAATAAAGCACTCTCTCATCCACACAATAAAGCATATCTCAGCACTCACCCCAAGCAAACGCCAAAGCCTGTTGGTTTGTCTCCATTTCTCCTGCCTCTGCAACCTAACCTCCATCTGGCTCTCTCAGTGGCATCAGCGGTGTAGATCCCCAGAAGAAAGCAGAAATTTCCAAGTGTCAAACACTATGGGGGTTCCAAATCATGTGCTGAGCCATCCAATGTATTCCTGGGTTTGCTCCCCCTTCCCAGCCTCCAGCCCCACCCCAGCTGGACCACCATATCCTGCCAATCCTCATCTAGGCATTTTTTTTTAATGGAAAAGCTATTCTTAGCAAAGAGATGGCCTTTGGTGTTTGGGGATAAGGTAGGATTTGGGGCCAAATAGAACTGGCTGCTTTGCTGCTTCACAGAGGGAAAAAGGTTAATGGTGGATTTCAGAAAGAGAAAAAGGCAGAAATTCATAGACTCTGAATGTCAGGGCTGGAAACACAGAATGTCAACAAGCTGAGAGGTGCCTGGGGACCCAGAATGTTGGACTGAGAAGGACCTTGGAATATAGACTAAGAGAGCAGGAGGGGTCTTGGAACACAGAATGTCAGAGCTGGGAAGCAGCTTAGAACATGGAACATCAGAGCAGGAAGGAACCTAGGACACAGACTTCAGAGATGGAGGGGACTTGGACGTCCCAGCTGTGAAAGACCATGGAACACTTAGCCATCTACGACTTGTTTGTATATAATGTTTGCATGTTGTTTTGCCAGTAGACAATGAGATTCTAGAGAGCAGGGCATACTTTTGCCTATTTTTGTATCCCTAGAATTTAGCCCAGTGCCTTGAACATAGTAGGTGTTTAATAAATGTTTACTGACAGACCAACACAGAATGTAAATTGAGAGGAACCTAAGAACACAGACAGATCTGGAACATAGGAACATAAACTGTCATAGCTGAGAGGTCATTTAGAGCATAGAACGTACAATTTCAGACTTGGGAAGGTGGTGCCAGCACTCTCCTAGATCAACTCCTTCATGATATACGTGGAGAAACCGAAACACAGAAGTTATTTGTTCAAGTTATTTGTTCAAGGTCCCCCACTATAAGCAACAGGAAGAGACGCTTCTCTTTTCTTCCTTGTCCAAGTGTGCTATCAATTGTATGTCCTGGAGAGAAGGCATTGGGCACTTTACGTGTCTCTCTGTCCAAGGAGATGGGCACAGTAGGCATCCAATCAATGGCATTGGGAGATGAGAAGCTTGATGTTTTTGAGGTAATGTCGTTGGATCCAACCCCTGGCTCCCTGAGTAGGGTAGTCTTGAGGCACAGGTTTTAGTGCCTGTTTGATGACTCAGGAGTCAAAGACAATGGAATGCAAATTATGGGAACAGAGAAAACTGGGAATCAGGACAACTGAGGTCTAGCCTCCCCTCCCCCCCCCCTTGCTGGGCATAATGAGTTACTGACCCTCTCTGGGCTTCACTTTCCTTATGTTTACAACTGAGGGGATTAGACCAGAGACTGGGTTCCTTCCTGCCTTTCTGTCTGTCAGCATGTTTCTCGACTTGCACAGGCTTCTGTGCACAGATCTCTCACAAAGAGACTGATTAATTAACTTGAACGCCCTGGAATTCTTCTTCCAGAGGAACACTCTATCACAAAGGTAATCTAAACTTGTTCTAGTGCACCCAAAGGGCAGAATGAGGAGCAAAGGTGGGAAGTCCCCAATTGATAAATGGTCAAAGGATATGAACAGGCAGTTTTCAGAGGAAGAAATTAAAGATATCTATAAGCATATGAAAAATGCTCTAAATCACTACTGATTAGAGAAATGCAAATCAAAACAATTCTGAGGTGCCACATCTCACAGGTCAGATTGGCTAACATGACAAAACAAGAAAATAAATGCTGGAGAAGATGTGGGAAAATTGGAGCACTAATGCATCATCGGTGGAGCTGGGATAATATTCTGGAGAGCAATTAGGAACTATGCCCAAAGGGCTATAAAACTGTGCACACCCTTTGATCTGGCAATATCACTTCTAGGACTGTATCCCAAACAGATCATACAAATGGGAAAAGGACCCATATGTACAAAAATATTTATAGCATCTCTTTTTGTGGTAGTAAATAACTGGAAATTGAGGGGATGCCCATCAGTTGGGAAATGGCTAAACAAGTTGTGGTATATGAATTTAGTGGAATACTATTGTGCTATAAGAAATGAGACACAGATGGACTTCAGAACGACCTGGAAAAACTTATATAACTGATACTGAGTGAGGGGAGCAGAACCAAGAGAACATTGTACACAATAATAGACACATCATATCTGTGATGACTGACTTTGATAGACTGGGTTCTCCTCCACAATGCAAGTCTGTAAGACAACTCCAAAAGACTAGTGATGGAAAAGGGAATCCACATACAGAGAAAGATTTACAGAGTCTGAATGCAGATTGGAGCAAACTATTTGCTCTCTCTTTTTCTTTTTGTTTTGTTTTGTTTCTTCTTTTTCATTCATTCCATTGGTTACAATTCTTCTTTACAACTTGACTAATGTTTAATGTGAAGGGATATGTAGAACCTCTACCAGATTGCATGCTGTCATAGGGAGGGGGGAGAGGGGAGAAGAGTGAGGGGGAGAAAATTTGGAACTCAAAACCTTGTGGAACTGAATGCTGTAAACTAAAAGTACATAACTTTTAAGAGAGAGAGAGAGAGGATTGTATGAAAAAAAAAAGGTGGGAAGTCTTAGAGAGACAGATTCAGTCTCAGTAGAGGGAAAATTTGCCCAACAGTGAGAGCCATCCACTAAAAGAATGGCTGTCTTGCCACTGGAAAGCCTTCGCCCACCCTGGTGACCACCCTGCAGGCATTGTGCTACAGCAGTTTCTCTTTAGTTACCAACCAGTCTACATTGACTCTGTGGTTCCATCCAGCTTAGAGGTTCTATGACTGCCCAAGAAAGGGGATCCCAGGAAAACAGATTGGGAGTTTCAAGGTGCTTTCAAGGTCCTCAAGTTCAATGAATCCACCCTCCTTATTTTATAGAAGAGGACACTGAAGCTGTCACATGGCAAATGGCTTTGCCAGGCTCAGAAGGCTAGTAAGCCTACAAGGCAGCATTGAAACCTGGATCTTTCTGAGTCCAATGGCAGCTCTCTATCCATCATTCTACAAAGCCTCTTGGTCTTTAAAAGTCCCAGAGGTCTCTTCCAGCCATATAACATAGCACCTATAGAAATGAACAAATGTTTGCCTGTCACATAATTCAATAAACAATAAGTCAATTCCATTAACATTTATTAAGCACCTGGGATGTATCATACTAAGAAGATAAACCGAAAGTATCTGTAGGAGGCCAGAGCATCCTAGGAAACAATCCTGTCACCACCCAGATGTGTAGGTGATAGGGTGCCAAACATGCAAACATTTGGGAGCCCTTTTATGACAGTCAGCACATTCTGCTTTTCCTCAGGATAGTGGCTTCTAGAAGACGGTAATGGTATAGGATTTGGTTAAGTGCTGCCCCCCCCCCACCAGGCTGCCAACATGCTTTATATAAAATAATTACAGAGTTTTGGGGAACCCTTGAGGGGGAGCACACTATTCTTTCTGAAGACAGGAGTAAAGGGCAGAGTGCTACAGTTTGTGATGGAAGCTAATGGCCTCGTTGGCACAGACACTCTCTGGAAAAGTCTGATTGGTTCCCTGTGTCAACAATGTCCCTAACCTATAATTGCCTCTTCCATCCCATAAAGGCCTGCCATGTACCTGAGAGGACAGTAGAGCCATCCCATGGCCCATAGGGCCTATTGGCATAGCTTTGGCATGAGCCAGTCTGGGTCAGAGCCTCCGCATAACCAAGGGGAATGACATTTAATTACTGGTGTGCAGTCAATCCCATCAGCTAATTGCAATCCCTAGGGTTTAGTCATCATATCTAATTAACTTTTACTTTTATAAAAGCAGAGGGGGCTGTCGGAGCGACAGGGTTAGTGACAGGATTCAAAATGAGCTCCCAAAGATGATTTTTCCCGCTAAGTGTCATTCTTGCCATCTGCTCTTAAACAACATCATCCCTTTTTGGGGTTTTAATTGTTGTGTGGCTGTCATTAGCTGCATTTTCTGGGCTCCAGTCAGTGGTCACAGGCTCTGCAGTCAGAGGGAGCTGAAGCAGGATTCTGGTCCAGACAGGCTATCACCATATATTCAGATAAAACATGGAGAGGACCAGCAAGCACTTGGCAGGCCCCTCAAGCTTCTCTTTGCCTTTCAATAATTCTTGCTTTTAAAGGCTTTCAGACCATTGCAATTACGTGGAAATCTAATTTCACTTATTTTTACATGGCATCTGGCTAATCACTGAGAACCATCTATGAATAGAAGGCGCTATAACCATCCTGCATGCCTTCTCTCCAGAGCAGACCCTCTCAAGCTCAGTGCCTTAACCTCTTCCTGCTCAGTTCTGCTTTCACTTCAGGCAGGAGATCCATTAGTTCAGCCAAAGAACGGTCCACCAACTGCCCACTTTAACCAAAGTGGCCTGAGCCCCTAGGACATGTACAATCAAGCACCAAATACCATCAAGAGCCATCCAGAGATCATTTCAGCCACTCAGAGTAAACTCACATTGCCTTGGCCATTCAATCAGGCAGGGTTTTCAATACATTATCAAAGAAGGTAAATATATATTAAAAAAAAAAAAAGTCACCATAATATAAGTAGACCTGGGAAATCCTAGAGCCAGGATTTGTCATCATCTTATCTAATCCTCCAATCCTCCTGATGAGGAAACTGAGGCACTTTTATGGTTGTTAGGAGAAATGGACATTTGGGGATGTCATCTCTGGCCTCATGGAGCTCAAATTTGAGACATGTGTAGGTTTTTTCTTCCTCCTCTCCCCATTTTAGCATTTTATGGATTTCCCTTGTCCAAATCACAAAATCTCCAAGTTTCAAAGGATGACAATTGTCCAGTTCATACTTGAATGGAAATCTCTTCTATACGATGTGGTCATCCTCTGTGAAAATGTGGTCATCCAACTTCTGCTAGAGGCTTCTGGGGACAGGGAACTTACTCCTGAAAGCTACTCATTGCACTTTTAGATAGACTTTCTGGGCTTCGTGGAATGCACATAAGACAGCAGCCACAGAATCAGAAAATGAGATTATTTCTTATTTACCATTATCCTTCTTAAATGATGATACTAAACCCAAACTAAAGCCAATATTCCAGATGTAGTCTAGCTAAAACAAAGTGAGGTAGGGACTATCCCTTCCTGCATCCTGGATTACCCTCTTTTCAATATAGTCTAGGAAAGGACTAGATTTTCTGGTTTTCAGGTCCCACTGGTGTTCTATGGAGAGCTTGATGTCTACTGTAACTCTTAGATATTTCCTCAGAAATTGTTTCCTACACACATCTTCATCCTGTACTTCTACAATTGACTTTTTGAACCCAACAATAAAATTTTATATTTGTCCCAATTACATGTTATCACATTGGAGTTGGTCTATTACTGTACTGTTGAAATCTTGAGCAGGCCCTCCATAAAGTTGGCCATCATTTTAAAGCTCCTGCCATCCACAAATCTAGCAATCTTAGCATCTGGAAGAAAGTAAGGGAGACTGAAGGCTGTACCATATCAGTAATAGATGAAGGAATTGGGAATGGGCTAGAAAAGGGTAGACTTAAAAGGATGGCATGATATTTTTGAGTTCTTGAGGCACTGCTGTGTGAAAAGGGGATTAGACTTGGTTAAGGTTATCTTCCTTGAAGAGTGGTAGCTTCCCCCTCACTAGAGGGCTTAAGAGAAATAGTGGTTGATCACTTACTTATTTGTCTGACTAGTGGAAGGAATTCTCATTCAGGCCTCTGAGACCCATTGAAACTAAATGGTTCTGTGGTTCTTCATGGCCTCAAAAGGCAGAACCAGATGCACTGTAGAGAAGTAGAAAAGAGACAGCTTTCAGCTGGAGGACAGGAAAAACTTCCTAGAGACTGGAGTTGTCTAAAAAGGGAACGAGCTGCTTTCTGAGGTGGAGAGGTCTCCTCACTAGGAGCCTTCAAGCAAAGACTGGATGATCATTTGCCCAATCTATGGTAAAGGAAGTGCTTGTCCAAGCACAAGTTATTCTGAGTGGTCTCTGAAGCTCTTTCCATTTCTTAGATTCTGTAACTCTTTGCTAACTGAAAATACCAAGAGTTGAAAGTGACATATCACAGGCTACTGGTTGTAGTAAAACCTGGATTGTCTTTCCCAACATTTCTCCTTTTCTCCTTCCAATACAGATTCAAGCACTGGCTTCTAAATGTTAAATTAGTCCTCCAGGGTCCCTTCCAGCTCTGACTCCATAGAGAATTGTTGTTTATGAAAGAGGACAGAGTTCCTCTCTTTTCACAAATATTCTTTATCTGACTGTTGGAGGACTTTCATTTTCCAGGCCTAACTTTGTATCTTACCAACATCTTGGAAGCATTTGATCCCAGGCTATGGTCCTAAATAATCTGCCAAGGTAATCTTAAGGCCAGATGGGAGGGAGCTATGGAAACCCAAGACCATGACCTATCTAGGACCCTAAACATGAACACAACAGTGTGATTCTGTGGTCTCCCTGTGAGCCTCTCAGCCAGTCTCCTTTGTTATTCTTCTTCCTAACCCCTTCCATTTCTCCCCTTCCCCAGAGTCCCCCACACACACTCCTTTCCTTTCTACCCATCCACTCACCCTCCTGCCTAAATTATCCCATTATCTTCTCTCTCTACCTATTCACCATCTCTTCTTTGTCCTTAACTTCATCTCTCTCCCACCATCTCCCTTCTACCCACTCTTTCCTACTCTAACCGACTTGTCCCTCCCACTCTATACCTCCCCCCCCCCAATATTTCCCCTACATTTCCACTGCCCTCTCACAATATCCAATGTCTCCCTTCTACCATTCCTCAATAGCTTCCCTTCTTCATCTACCCAAGCCATATGCTCTCTCCCATGCTCCTCCCATGGACCTACTCACTGGTAGATCCTTCCCTTTGACTTTGTACACGGTGTGGGGAGGTTGGAGCTCTCTGTGTTTATATACACCCAGGATCATGGTATTGGGAACCAGGAAGGAACCCAAGAGATCACCTCATCTAACTCCCTCATTTTTCAGAAGAGGAAGCTCAAGACCAGGGACAAGAAGGAATTCTGCCAAGGTCACACAGGTAGTGAATGTCAAAGCAAGATTCAAGCCTAGATCCTCAGCTGCTAAAACCTCTTCTTTTCTGGGGGCAAAGGGAAATTACTTGGGATACTGAGGGTCTTGGATCACTTAAGTTCAAAGAAGAGTTTACTAAGTAGGGGTGGGGAACCTATGGCCTTGAGGCCACATGTGGGCCTCTAGGCCCTCAAGTGAGACCCTTTGACTAAGTCTAAGTTTTACAGAACAAATCCTTTTATTAAGGGGATTCAGAAGATTCCCCACCCCTAGTTAGCATCCATTTCACCCAAAAGGATCAACTTTCCTCCTCATCCAAATATGCTAATAGGGAAGACCCATTTGGAGGATGGAATCCCTTGGCTTTTTGTGCTATATCTAAAAATATCCCCCCTGACACATGTAGGTGTGTTTGTATGTGAGCACACATGGAGTGTTTATGAACTTTGTGCCCAGTTGTGTCTACACTGAGGCAAGGAGTTGGGCTCTCTGAGCACATCCATTGAGTTCATTGTAGACACAGAGGCTTAGAATCAGCTCTGAATTTCCCAGTATCTTTAGGGAACAAACCCTTGAAAGTTTTTTAAGTCCTCAGAGTATGTGCCTTTAGGTACAAAAGTATTTAATTTAATTTTCTTCTTTTAACAATTTTAGATAGAAATCTTCCTAAAACATGACTCACTTTCCTGTCTCCTGGAACAAAGGAGGCCAGACATCTGATTTGACCTCTCTGGGCTCTGAGAGTGCTCATCACTGCCTGAGATCTATAGTACCCATCCCATTGCTAGACTGGGAGCTCCTTGGGGACAGAGACTTGGTCTTTTGTCTTCCCAGGAGGATGGTCCCCATGGCTTTGCATATTAGAAATGTTCAATAACCATTTCCAGCCACAAAAGTCAGAACCAAGAGCAATGGGTGGAAGTAGTGGGGAGGCTAATTGAACCCTCTGCCTAAAACAAGAAAAAGAGAAAATTCCAAAAATTGAAATTGTTTAAAAGTCCAGTTTCACCTTGGTCAGCTCAAGTGGAATTGATGAGGCAACACTGGGTCTGAGTCAAGAAGACTTAAGTTCAAATATGGCCTCAGGTACTTAGTAGCTGTGTGACCCTGGGCAAATCACAACATCTGCCTCAGCTTCCTCAACTGTACAATGGGGATGTGAATCATACCTACCTCCCAGGGTTGTTGTGACAATCAAATAAAATAATATTTGTAAAGCACTTAGCAAGTGGTGGCACGTAAGAAATACTTGTTTCCTTTCTTTCATCCCCATTGGCAGTCTCTGAGTGAAGAATTATTGACCACTTGTCATGTGTGTTAGAAAAAGTACCATCATTCGGATAGAGGCCAGTTAGATGAGTCAGATGGCCCCTGAGGTCAGAATCTCAGAGCTGGAAAGGACCTCTGTGGCCAGGTGGTCCAAATCACACACAAGAGGAATCACACACCATAGAACAGACCTGACAAGGGGTAATCAAGCCTCTGATTAAATACCTCTAAGAAGGGGAGACTCATCCCCTCTCAAAGCAGGCCAGTCTGTGTTTGTGTCTTTCTTGGACTTCAGACCCGCATCCCCAACTTCCTGTTGGACATCTCCAACTGGAGTTCCCATAAGCATCACAAACTCAACATGCCCAATACAGAACTCATTATCTTCCCCCCAAAAAATAATCCCCACTCTCCTTCCTATCTTCCATATTTCTTTTGTTGTTGCTGTTGTTTTTGTTTTGTTTTTGATGTTTTTTGGAGGGGGGAAGGCAAGGCATTTGGGGTTAAGTGACTTGCCCAAGGTCACACAGCTAGTAAGTGTCAAGCATCTGAGTCCAGATTTGAATTTGAATTCAGGTCCTCTTGACTCCAGGGCTGGTCCTCTATCCATTGTCCCACCTAGCTGCCCCATATTTCTGTGGAGGGTAACCACCATGTTCCCAGAGACCCAAGTTCACAATGCCAAGGTCATACTCAGTTCTTGCATGCCCCTCACCCCCTACCAGATCTCATCAGTTGCAAAGTCTTACAGACCCTGCATCTACAACAGAATTCTCTGCATCCCTTTCTCACCACTTACACAGCCACCACCCATGTTGAAGACCTCATCACCTCTTGTCCTATTACAATGGAGTCATATTCTAATTTCTAACCATTGTCAATTCCCAGTCGCTCCCTTCACCAATCCATACTCCTCACAGATGCCAAAGCACAACCATAACCTGTGCTTTGTGTCATTCTCCTGCTCATGAAGCTCCAAAGGTTCCTTGTCTCTAGGAGAAAATGAAAACTCTTCTGCTTGGCATTTAGAGCCTTTTAAAGGTGGACTTCCACCTGCTTTTCCAGGCTCACACTCTATAAGATTTTCTTTGTCACAGTCTACATTTTAGCCAAAGTGACCTACTTAACAGGAAGTCCTTGGAAATCTACTTCTCCAAAATCTAGGGTGTAAAGGTCTATAATTGGAAGTAGAGAATCTACCAGCTCTTGACTGGACTGGGTTCAATGCCTCTGAGGACCCTCCCAGCTTCAGGCTTCTGGGCTCCCTACTCTTTGCTGTTCAGTCCTACTCATCTTCTTCCATCAGTCCCGCCCCCCCCTCCCAACTGGAACTGGTCATTGGTTTTGTCCACACCCCCTCTTCTTGGGTTGATGACCCCAGGATTTTTATTCACCTCCAGGTTTGGAGACTTTTGGACAGTTATAGTCAATTTTCTGTGTTTTCCAGAGTCCAAATGTCCATCCATCATTCCAGACCACCAGCTCCAGTTACCTTCTTGGTGGGGAGGGTGGTGGAGCACAATCCTAAGAAGTAAATGAAGAGGTTGCCCTCTCTGAGGAGAACAGGGGCATCTTTGTTTACAGACCATCTTGGAAGGTCTCCGAAGAAGCCTTTGGTCCTGAGATCCCACATTATTCAAACAACTTCCATTGTGCCAGGAGGCACTGCTTTAGTCATCAGCTGAGCTGCATCACTGAGGGTCCCATGCAAACAGGAGGGAAAAAAGCTGGAGCGATTGGTGGTCTGGCTTAATTAAAATGGATTGTTTTTCTTTCCTCTCACTTACAGCCAGTATCTCTATGCAAAGATATCCTACTCTGAGTTCTCCTGGGGAATGGCAGTAAGAGGGGCTCTCAGTTTTCCTTACAACATTTTAAATTAGACTTGATGATCTAACTACTCTCTGTCTATTTTTCTAAGGAAGTTTCTTTAGGAATGAATCAAGACAGTCCTCCTCCCCCACTTCCCCATGCTTCTATTGGCTCAAGAATTCCTCATCACCTCTGGCTGGGGGAAATAATCCAGGTAGTCATTACTGGGTGATTTTGTAAAGAAACTAATGATATTTTTACAGTGCCCATGTCTCTCCTCTCTTCTCCTTCCCACTCCTTTCTTTTCATGTCTTCTTCTTTGCTTTTCACTCCATTTCTTTTCATTTCTTTCCTCTCCTCTCCTTTCCTCTCTTCTCCTTTTTCCCTCTAGATCCCTCACCTTTCATCTACCTCCCTATTTTCTTCTCTCTTCCAATCCCCTCTCTTCTCTCCTCTCCTCAACCTTCTCTTCTCTTCTTGACTCTCTCACCTTCTTTCTCTCCCTCTCTTTCTCTCTCCAGATAATTTTGGTATTTTTCACTTTATTAAAGGGAGAGGTGGCCACTCAAGCCCAGTGGGCATCAGTGATCTGGGCAACAACAGCAACTTGTCATTTCCATCTGCTGTCTGTGGTTTCAGCACCAAGGACAGCGTCTCCTTCAGCCTTCCTAGAACAGCTTTGCCTCCTGGATAAAGGCTGATTGTCCAGTTGACTCAATTCAAGTCAATCATCCATTAATTGCCTACTCATTGCCAAGCACTAACCAAAAAAATTTTTGCAACAGTCCCTTCCCTCAAGAAACTTACATTTTACTCATCAGAAACAGCACAACACAGAGAAAAATAAATTTTTTAAATGTGAAGTAATTTTGTGACAGTAAGAACAACCAAGTAGAGGATCAGGAGTGGCTTTGGGTAGGAGGTGACATAAGCTGAGCCACAAAGGTGCTGGAGGCCCTCCTTGGCTTCCTTAGTCATCTCAGAAACTTCAGGGCATGTGTAGGCTGCTGTTCTGTGGACCCTCCTTTACTCTTGCTCCATGTTATCCTATCTGCTTTTCTGGATATGCATGTCTTCAGGACAGACACCCCCTTCCAGTCACATTATGGAAAGAGCTCAGAATCATATGGGTTCTTTTCTTCTTTCTTTGATCACTCCAGGGTTTAGTAACTGGATCTCAGGGTGCATATACGTAACTTAATAGCTTTTGGAACATAGTTCCAAGATGCTATCCAGAATGACTGGACCAGTTCATAGCCCCACCTACAGTCCATTAGTATGTGTGTTCTCCTGCAACCTCTCCAATATTTTTTATTTTTCTTTTTTATCAACTTTTCCAAGTCTGATGGGTATGAGGTGAAACTTCAGAGTAGCCTTAATTTGCATTTCTCATTATTAGGTACTTAAAACACCTTTTAAAACTGCTATTGATAATTTGGATTTCTTCCCTTGAAAACAATCTGTTCATATTCTTTCATCCTTATCTATTGGGAAATGACTTTTAAGCTTGTAAATATGAATTAGCCCTTTATATATCTTGGAAATGATATATTAAGAAAAGAAACTTACTGCAAAGTTAACTGTGTTCCATCTAATCTAAGCTACAGGTATTTTATTTGCACAAAAACCTTTTAATTTTATGTAATCAGAGTCACCATTTTATCACCTACAATCTTCTCTATCCCCTATATGGTCACAAATTCTTTGTGTGTGTGTGTGTGTGTGTGTGTGTGTGTGTGTGTGTGTGTGTGTATTTGTGATGTGACCTTTTCTATATATCACGTATTCATTTGAAGCTAATCTTGGTATAAAAGTGTGATGCACTGGTCTAAACCTAATTTCTACCACACTGCTTTCCATTTTTCCCAGTAATTTATGGCCAATAATGCATTCTTAACCCAGGAGCTTGAGGTCTTTGGGTATGACCAATGTTTGACTATGAATATTTGTTACAAGGGTTTTGTTTTTCTTCTTTCCCATTGGAGTGTGGAAGGTGAGAGAAAATAAGTGCTTATTAAAAGGTAGATAGATAGATAGATAGATAGATAGATAGATAGATAGATAGATAGATAGATATTGAGTGACTTGCCCAAACACAGACTGGATTTGTAGTGAAAAGAACTGGGTTCAAATTCTGGTTCTGCCACTTAAATATTATGTGACCTTGGGCAATTTACTATATCTTCTGGGCCTCAGTTTCCCTCTCTATAAAACACAGGTATTTGATTTGTCAATTTTAAAGTGTCCTTCAGGTTTCAAATACTATGATCTTCCAAATACTACCTGCCTCACATGTAAGAAAATTGTTAAGGAAAATACTTGTTATACCTAATGATGACTCTAAAAACAGAGACATTAGTGTTTTGGTCAGGAGAGGCCTGTTTATGGCAGACACCTGTTGAGTGACCTCACCGAAGGCCATTTTAGACCTTTCATTAGGTTTCATTTGCCTCACCTGTAAAATGAGACTAGATGAGAGCCAGCTGTAACTCCTATGATCAGCAGCTTATGCTGCCACAGCAGCAGTTAATGGATCAGTTTTTGACTCTAGCACTAAGCATACCAACAGTCAGAGTGGTCAGCTGGGCCATAGAGGCTGAGGTTGGTCAGTTCTGCAGCCACAGGGGGTGGGGGTGTCAGAAGATTACTAGAACTGGTCAGTATGAATGGCTTCTGGGGAGGTTGTTGGGGCAAGATATGCTTCAGTGAAAGTCGAAGGGGAGTAAGGAGGCAGAGAAGAATATAGCCAGCCAGATAACTGAAATTAGTGGGAGGGGATTGAGCTGGCACAGGACATGCCCATTGGGAAAGGATAATGAACTCCAGGAAGCAAAAAAGCCACAGTTGGACTGTGAACCCAAAGTGCAGTGAGAAACACAGCTAATAACTGAACCCTAGCAGGGCTTCATATAGCCAGGCTCACCATGATTCCCACCCCAGTATCAGAGAGTGCTGATTTCACCCAACCATGCACATGCTCACATAGTCTTCTGTGTCTGAACTGTATTGATGGAATCCATAGCACTGATGTGGGAACTTGGGTATGGACTCATCCTCAGTACTCAGCAGGGAAAGCAAGGGAAGCAAGACAAATAAAGTCTATTCTGTTGTTCACATCAAAATGTTATCTCAAATAACATGAAATTCTGATACAGATGTAATTCTACATTTAATATTTGAGAGAGAAAATAATACTACCATAGAATGTTTCTCAAGAAATCACTGGGGAAGTTCACAGGGGGTGAAACCAATGGAAATCACCACAAGGGAGCTTTTAGATTAACTTGATTCACATTATCACAGCCTTCCAAATCTGGGAGGGGCCACTGAGGCACCAATCCAACTTGCTGGAAGAGGAATCCTTTCTACTTCCTACCTGAAAGAAGGCATCCAGTCTTTGCTTAAGGATTAATCCAGTGAGTCGTTATTAAGGATTTACTCCATGCCAAGTACTGGACTAGGCCCTAGGGAAACAGAGACCAAGACCAGGCAGCCTTTACCCTCAAGGAACTTACATTTTCCTAGAGGGACACGATGGCACACTCAGATAAATATGATCATTTAAGAAGGAGGGGGAAGAAAAAGAGAAGTAAAAACAAGGCACTGGAGAAATCAGAAAAGGCTTCCCCCAGAAGAGGGCCAGGAGCTGAGTCTGGAAGGAACAGAAACATTCTGTGAGACAGAGATGAGGAGGAGGAGCATTCCAACCATAGGGAAAGCCTTGCAAAAGTAAAAACCCATGGTGGAGGGGTGGTCCTGGGGCTCTAATTCACAATTGTGAGTGTGTGTAAATACTGAAAGATGCCTGCCATAGGATGAGATTGACTCATCTCTCAACTACTGGAAGGCGGAAGGGAACAAGTATTCATTCAGTACCTACTGTGTGCCAAGCACTGTACTAAGCGCTTATTAAATATTATCTCTTTTGATCCTGCAACAGACCTGTGGAGTAAATGCTACTATGATCCCCGTTTTACAAAGACTACCCTCCAGTCCTGGAGCCTTGAACCATTATCAAATAAATTCTACCATTGCTCCTGGATGGAATGTGTCAATGTACTTCCCTGTGGCCCAACTCACTATTCCTTTCACCCTCCATCTTCTGGACCAATAATGTCCCTATATTTACTGTTTCCTCCATTAGAATATAAGTTTCTTGAGGGCAAGTATTGTCTCACTATTGTGTTTGTATAGTACAATGACTGGCACATAGAAAGTTCTTAATGAATATTTTTTTTCATTCAATCATTCATACATGATAAGTGCAGCATAAAAAGAGCAAAGCACATTTTGTGATGCCTGAGGGGGACTCAAGTTTGACTTCCTAGAGGACATGCCACTTGAGTTCAGAAGGAGCTCAACATACGAAAGTTAGGAAGGAGGAGATGCTAAATCCCAGACTTGCAGGTCTTTGAGGTAGCGATCAGGCCCCAGCCTCTTCCAGCCTTCTCCCATGCCCCACCACAGCTTCTCCTGGGTGGGAATAAGCACTGTGTTTCCCATAGTGAGGATATGGAAGACTCCCCATTGGGCTTTGTTCTTTGTAATTTACCCTGGAGCTGAGTAAGTCCCATCACATAATCTAAAACAATCCTTGCCTTGGATTCAGGGAATCAATTTCATTTTAGACTAGTACGTATTTAACACCACCAGCCCCCTATGCTTTTAACTGAAAAAAGGCCAAATCATCAGCCCTCAGAAAGGACAGCTCATTTATCATCCTTTGATAAAAGTGTCAAACCCTAATCTTGGGCACTCCACACCAGGGCCCACACAATGAAAGGTTAATGGATTCAGAGCCCTGGCGTTATCTCAACAAGCATGTAATGATGCCTCCAAGCAGACATTTCAATTTCCATCCAGTTCCATGGAAGGAGAGTTGGTGATTTTCCCTCCTAATTACTCACTTGGGATGGTATTGAACCTGAGAAATGATGTCCTGCAGAGGTCAAGATCAGTCCTTGGAAGTCCTCATGATACCAAGAATCTCTTGGACTAATGAAGATGGTGATTCTAGGATCTAAGCCTGGGGAGGTTGAGACCATGAAGTTACTGATTACATGGACCCCTAATAATGAGCTCTTGCCATAGAAATTGTATCTATGGATGCACAGGTATCCATAGATACCCATCCAGGACCATAGCTAACAATCTTTGCAGCAGGGGCAAAAAAAATTTTTTTAATTTAAAAATCTGGGGGCAAATGGCCTGCATCATGTCTTTTCTTCATTTTGGGGAAAGTAGCAGAGATCCTGGGACACAGAATCAAGTTATCAATAATCAGTAATAAACCAATAAACCTTTATTGAGCACCTACTATGTGCCCATCACTGTGCCAAGCATGGTGATGCTGAGAAAACAAAGAACCAGAGAGACACAGCTTCTTCAGGACAAGAGGAGCTCATCTAGGGGTGGTCCCAAGGGTGGGGTTAGGGGGATACTATTCACACCATCTGGTAGCTTGTATCTTAGTGAATAGGTACTAAGTCTTATAGTTGCTAGTATGCCAGAGAATTGCCAGGACTGTCAATACTCTCAAGTTTGGCATTTCAGAGACAAGCTTCAGTTGCCCCACCCTAGTTACAGCTCTGATACAAATAATCAGCAGACTTTATGAACTGGAGGGAAAAAAAGAATTTCCATTTTTCTCATATTGTTCAGTTTTTCTCTCTTTTTTGTTATTCTTGAACTAATAGTTGGTCCCAAAGGGCAAAGAAAGTTCCACAGGATTATCTGTGCTCATTATCTCACCACTGAGATCCCAGCAAGCTCTGCCCCCTAGAACCTCAGAAACTCTTTGAGCCACAGAGTCTTTGAAATATTAACATACAATTGAATAGTATTTTAAGGACTAGAAAGCATTTTCTTCACAACATCCCTGTGGGGGAGATAGTACAAGTATTTTTACCTATTTTAAAGATGACAAAACTAAGGTTTGAGGGGAGGGGAAAAGTGACTTTCCTGTGGTCACATCACAAGGAAGCATCAAAGTCAGAAAATAAACCTAAATATTCTGCCTTCAAGTCAAAGTATCTTTCTAATACAGCTTACTGCTACTGAGGAAGCAGAGCTGAGAGGCAGATTTTGACTAAAGTGTGGGGTTAGAATTCTCCCCCAGTAGGATGAGCTTCCTTTGAAGGGAAGGAGTTCTTCTTCACTAGACATTTTCAATCAGAGGATGGATGGCCACTTGCCAAGATGCTGTAGAAGCAATTCCTCTTCAGGGACAGAGGAGACATGACCTCTGCCATGCCTTCCACTTTCAAGGTTTGTGATCTGTGAATTTCTGAAATCCTAGAACCTTAGAATGTTTATAATCCTAGGATCTCAGGACTGGAGGGTCTGCAAAGTGATCTCAGATAGATAGATAGATAGATAGATAGATAGATAGATAGATAGATAGAGAGGTAGACAGACCAGATGATGATGATAGATAGATAGATAGATAGATAGATAGATAGATAGATAGATAGACAGATAGATAGATAGATAGAAATGGATGGATGGATGGATGGATGGATGGGTAGATGGATGGATGGATGGATGGATGGATGGATGGATGGATGGGGCACTTATTAAGCATTTGTGATGTGCTAGGTACTGTGCTTAGTGCTTGAGATACCAGCAAGGCAGTCCCTATCCTCAAGTAGCTTATGACCTAATGGGAGAATACAACGCATAAAGGAAAGTTAGAAAGGGGGAGGGAGATACATATGCAGGAGGGGGGTGTGTCTGACAAGGAGAAGGAAAAGTCTGGGGAGAATCCAAGTGGGAATGGCGTGGAGCATAGCTGGGGTCCTTGCAAAAATTGGTGGTCCCAGGAAGGGAGTCCCAATCAGGAGAAAAGGGCTTCCTATCAGAGGATTCTCCAGGATGATCATATAGCAGGAAAGGAGGAAGCTTCAAGAATCTCCTCTACAATCTCCATTGTAGGGGTGGGGGTCACTGGCCTCTGCTGGAAGAGCTCCATTGAGAAGGGCTCTCCTCATGCTTCAGCCCCTCAGGTAACTTGTAGAGCACATGTTGCTAACAGCTGTTTGATTTAATGCCCAGAAGCATTAGATCCCCAGTCTCCTATGGCAGCTCTTGGCTCTGATGCCCCCTCAGAAATGGTCCAAGATGCCTGAAGAAATCACTGACAGGAGAGTTCTCTGGTGGCCTGAGAGACTCACTCCCTAATACTCCCCATGGAGCAGAAGAGGCATGGGGAGAATCTATGTAGCTCATTATACAACCCTCTGGCAAGACCATCCTGAGAGCAGAGCATCTGGGAGCCATGTGAAGCCTTCTGGGCTGGGGGCTTCTCTGGCTGCAGTGAGGGAGGATTCCATGGCTTCCCAGCCTAGGCTTTTTAATGCAGATTAATTACCAGTGTTATTGGATATTGAATAAATATCACACAGATGTTAACAGCATGGGAAAGATAAACAGGGAGAATATAGAAAATCAATTTATTTCTCATTATGCTATGCAAGTACATGCACACACACACACACACACACACACACACACACACACACACACATACACCACAAGTAGAAAGTCCTTAGGGTTCGAGACAGTCATTGCTTCTTTAAAACACTCCCTGAAAAAAAAATCCCCTGGAAATGAGACAGGCAAAATGGAGCTACTTTCTTTATCTTTCTGTCTATCTCTACTTTTATCTGCCTTACACTCAATGCTTTCTGTTCTCTCTGTGTCTGTCTCTGTCTCTCATCCCTGCCCCCTTTATCTCTCATTGACCTTTCTCTACAGACAAATAGCTACTACTCTACATTATTAGGTTTTATCATCCCTTTTTGGGTCGATTGTAGTAGCAAAAAATAAAAAATAAAGGAAGTGAATGTTCTCCTAGCTCTTCTTTGGGGCCAAGCTTGGCTATGGCCATCACCCTTACCTAGCACTCAGTTCCATTTCCATCACTGTAGTCATTTTGCATATTGGTTCCTGGTTCTGACCATTCACTTTACATCAATACAGATGAGTCTTCCCTTGCTTCTGTGTATTCTCCATATTAATTATTTCCTGAATTGTAATAAATACTCCATTGGATTCAGAGGTCATAACTTGTTCATTCATTCAGCAGGTAATGGGCATCTGCTTTGTTTCTAATTATTTCTTCCTCCCCCAAGGACTTCTGTGAGTATTTTGATATCTATGAAATCTTTGTGTCCTTGAGCTCAGTGGGGATATATACTTTGCATTGGGGACTTTGACTTAAAGACTCTAGATACTTTAGTCCCTTTCTTAGTATGATTCCCAATTGCTTTTTAAA
Organism: Pseudochirops corinnae; assembly: GCA_028646515.1. NCBI lineage: Eukaryota > Metazoa > Chordata > Mammalia > Diprotodontia > Pseudocheiridae > Pseudochirops > Pseudochirops corinnae. Next base: position 374,742,713 of record CM053585.1, read on the forward strand.
AAATAAAGATTATGCGGGTAGTATAATAATGATGGAAAAGAAAGCAGGGGAGGGGAGGGGAGAGAGGGGGGAAGAGGAGAGAGAGAGAGAAAGAGAGAGAGAGAGACAGAGACAGAGAGAGAGAGAGAAGAGGAAGGAAGGGGAGAGAGAGGGGGGAAGGGGAGAGGAGAGGGGAGGGAGAGGAGAGGAGAGGGAGAGAGAGAGAGAGGAGAGGGAAAGAGAGAGAGGAGAGGGAAAGAGAGAGAGGAGAGGGAGAGAGAGAGGGAGAGACAGAGACAGAGAGAGATGGAGAGACAGAGAAATTAGAAATATGGAGAACAGTTGTGAGGCTATTCTAAAATGGGAATTATTAATGTATTCACTGTAAAAAAAGAATAATAATATATTCACTACCTGGCTCACAAGGGTGCTGTAAAAAACATGTTGTACAAACCTGAAAGTGCCACAGAAGTTGTTACTGTTGTAGTTGTTTTGTTGTTGTCATCATTGTGAGAGAGTGATGAACAAGGTCCTGGGAAGGCTTCAAACAAGAAGAGATCACATGTGGCTGAGGAAGCCGTGATCATTCTGAAGGCAAGCGTTCCTCATTAACAACTAGCTCTGAGAATAGAAGTGTAAACAAGATCACAACTGATTAATTTCTTCTGTGTTCCTGTCTGCCATTTCTTGGCATCCAGCCCTCGGAGATTTTTAACGGTAGTTTTGTTGAAAACAAAAGGGCTGGGCTTCCTTTTAGCAGAGGTAAGGAAGGTTCAAATTCAAAGATTGGTGTCAGAAAACTGCCTGGTGATGATGGAGACTTTCTGCCACTGAATAAGAAGGTTATGAGCTACATTTATTTGGAAGCTTTGAAGTTATAGTATCACATTTTGCTGCTTTCTGTGCTTCAATGATTTCCCTCTTTGCCCACATCATCCCCTCATTCTGTCATGATCATCCTTCTCCCTCTCTGCCAAAGTATACCCTTAGTAAAGTACAATTCAATTGCCTCCTATTCCAGGAAGCCTTTCCTGATCTTCTCCAGCTAGTAACCTAAAATTGTCTTAGACTTTTGTGGCTGCTATCATCACATGACTGACACACTAAACTTGAGTTACTAAAACCCACCAACATTTTTCCCCTCAATTCTATCTAGCCACACCTCTCCCATTCTGACCTTGATTTTTTAAGCCTAAGTGTAGCTATATGACTTTGAGCAAGTCAAGCCCTTCTTGGGCATTTACTTTGGCAGCTAAGGGGCACTACAATGGATAGAGCACTGGCCCTGGATTCAGGAAGATCTGAGTTCAAATCCTGTCTCACTTACCCATTGTGTGACTCTGAAAAAGTCACTTATCTTCTGCCTTCCTCAATTTCCTCAATTGTTAAATGAGGGTAATAATAGCATCTGCTTCTAAGGGTTGTTATGAAAATTAGATAACATTTGTAAAGCACTTAGCACACTGCCTAGCATGTAGTAGGTACCATTTAAATGCTTGCTATTATTATTAACAACAACAATGGCACACTTACCTTCAGGCACTAAATCTAAGAGTCTATGCTCACACAACTTTGCATTCATCTCAACCAAATTATAACTTATTAGAGTCAGACAGTCATCCCAACCTATCAAAAGCTTCCAGATGGTGATTCTTTCCTTCACAATGTTAGTTCTCCCTTCCAGTTTTGAGTAATATGTAAATGTGATGAGTATATCAAAATTGTGATTTTGTCCAAGTTGATATTTATAATTATACAACACCATTTTCGGAGGTATTAGCAAGCACCAACTTCGATTATCTTGAGTTGGGACTTATGTCTCTCCCTCACTACCTTTATACCTGGAAGTCTCCAAGAGAAGACTAGTTGAGGGTTTGTCAAGGTTGTCGTAAAAGGTGATGATGCCTCTTCAGACACAAATTGGACTGCAGGTTCTCTGAAGTTCTTTTCAGCTCTTAGAGTTGGCTAATCTTTGATTCTTATCCATAACCAATAAACAGGAATTGGGAAACAGGTTCTTCTCCATTCACCTGGCCTGGAACTGGTAGTAACTCACCAACCCAGTCAAAATGTAACTCTTTTGATCATGGCCAGATTCTGCATAATTGAAAATAGCACCCTTGAGATCAAGCTTTGTATTATACAACTGTAGAAGAAAAATAAGAATTCTATGGGACAGACATATGGAAGGAGAGCATTTGAGACACAGGATACAGCCTGGGCAAAGTCAGAGAGGCAAGAGATAAAATATCAAGATTAGAAAAAAAGCAAGTAAGCTAGTTTAGCAAGAATATAAAGTTGTTCACCCTTCACTTTTGAAGAAGACCAGTGACATAATGGGGTGACATCTTGACTTGTGAGTGAATTGAATTTAAGTGGGGCACAAAGCCATCAGCCTTACTCTTCCAAAGTCATAAAAATCAAGTGGGAAGACAAAAGTCAGGATGACTGGCAATGACCCAGGATGTAGTGGATGTCCTTGGCATCTTTGATGACCAACCAAGCTCTAAGCACTCAGGGCCTTCTTCAGTCCCTGCCATGGCTGTTGGAACAAATTGCTCTCATCCACCCATTCTGTTGGGGGGCATCTTCACAAGCTTGCATAGACATCTCCTTAACTCACCAATAGGTTTGAGGCCCATTGGTTACCTTCAACCTGCTTTGGCCCATCTGCAAAGACAGTTTTATGGGGTAAGGCTACTATATATTCTACAGCTCCTTGGAGCCACAGGTGAGAATTTGGTGAAGGTGAATACCAAAGTTGGATGAGCAACCCTGAGAAGGGCTCAGCAAATCCTCACACTGGGGATAGGGGGAGAGGCTGATCCTCCTGAACATCCCATACACCCCAGAATAGTAAATACATAGAAGAGAAGAATATGAAGGCTAGAAAGGTAATTTGGAAGCCAGATTGAGGACCTTAAATCATAGGCTAAGGAATTTGAATTTTTAGAGCCGGTGAAGAACCAATGAAAAATTTTGGTCAGAAGAGATGGACAGACAGACAGATAGATAGAAAATGAGAGATAGAGAGACAGATATAACAGATGATTAATGGAGAAATGCATAGATAGATAATAGATGAGAAAAAAAGAGAGACAGAAACAGTGAAAGACAGAGATGGGGTGGGGTGAGAAGCTAGGTAACACAGCTGTTAGAGCAGTGCTGGGCCTGGACTCAGGAAGACTTGAGTTCAAATCCAGTCCCAGAAATTTGCTAGTTCTGTGACCCTGGACAAGTCACTTAAGGTAATAGTAATTGACTATTATGGAGTAATAGTAGCACCTACCTCTCAGAGTTGTTGGCTCTTTATTGGGTGTGGCAAAAGAGGGTTAGAAAGGAAGGGTCAAGGATGACTGAGAGGTTAGAAAGCTGACTGGCCAGAAAGAAATAACAGAAATAAGTAAGTGTGTAGGAGGAAGGGGTCAGGGGAGAAAAGGAAGAGTTGTGCTTTGGACTTGGTCCCTTTGTTATGCCAGTAAAACAACCAGACAGAAACCAAACCATTGAAAAGCAGGACTGGAGTTTAGGAAGGAGGGTAGAGATACACATGGCTATTTGTGGGTCATATGCATAGAGACAATTATTTCATCCAGTGGAGAGGATGAGATCAGCACCAGAGGATAGAAAAAGCCTAGAAAAGGACCAAAGACAGATTTAGAGTCTCATAAATATAGGACAATGCAGCAAAGGGAGATGGGAGGAGTCATCACACAGGTAACAAGAGAACCAGGAGAGATCAGTTCCATAGAAGCCAGGAGAGAAGAGGTTATCTGGAAAGAGGGAGTGGTTAATTGGCATCAAAAGCTGAAGAGGAGTCAAGGAAAAGGTCATCAGATTCCAAAATTGGGATGATTAGAAAGATCAGGATCAGTGATATTGAGGTTGGAAGGAGAGGATTTGAAACAAATTCCTTATCCAGTCTGAGCCTCAGCTCTCTCATCAGTATAAAATAATAGGGCTAGACGAACTTCTGATGTACCTTAGTATTCTAAATCTAAATTCTATGATGAACTACTGAGCTGATGAGAAATGGTTGATATGAGTAGACTCAGTATCCTTCACAGAGCTGGCATTCATATCATACTTTGGACTTTGCAATATCCTTTAGAGCTCAGGATGCCTGAGAGTGTGGTTCTGAGCCCTTCCCTGCATCTACTGTTATAAGAAATTACCAGGAAAGAGAGAATTCTCCAAATCTCCAATTTTACTGAATCTTGGATTTAGCCAGACAAGTTAAACCAAAATATGGATCACAAGTGAGGGAGAATGCTGACTCCATCATTAAAAAACCAAAAAGTTGTTGTGTCTCAGCAAACAGTAGCTTTACTACAGGTCTTAAGCTGTGAGCTGGAAAGAGGCAAGGAAGGTAAGTCACTGAGCATCTGATCAAAGCTGACAAAGTAAGCAGAGAATGAGGAAATATGGTCTTGTTGGATATTAAATTATGAAGAGAATGTGAATAGATGAGGAATTAAGATCATCACTACTGTGGAGGGAGCATGGGATGAAATTAAATGTTTTTTTTTTCCAAGATGGCCAGTTCATTACAAAGGAGCTAGTCGATTTAGAAGCTGAGACACCTTGCGAAACCAGCCTACATGAATTATCCCCAGTACCTGTAAAGCTATAACTGATGGCATTGTTTATACGACACTTATACATTTTTCACAGTTAGGAGAAAGCAAAGAAAAAGCCATCGGATAAAGACAATTATTCTCAAGTGGGAAATTATTGTATTTTGAGAACAATGTTTCAGGGCCACAATTACAGGGCGCCAAGGAGGAGCGTCTGGGGGCTGCGTCAGGAAACAAAAGAGACAGAAATTCCTCCCTGGATATGTAGCTGAATAGCGTCCCAACTAATGCTAAATCAAACCCCTGTCTGGAGCCGATGATCAACGGATCCCAAGGCGGGTGGGGAGGAGAGAATTGGAGAGATAAATTCAAAAAATGAAGGACAAATCCATAGCTCCAACCTCCATCCATTCTCAAGTTTTAAAAAATAGAAGAGGTCTGAGGGGACAGAATGAATATTAACTAAGAGTATTCAAAAGGGTTTTTGTTTGGAAGGCGGAAAACCTTCTCCGCCTGCATTTTGTATAGAACTCAGGGTCCCTCAAAGTGATGCTTTTCTGTGGCTCTGACTCAGAGCCAAATATTTCTCTTTGTGGTTTTCCTTCATTTTCCCTATTCTGACTTTCAGGGTCCAAGCGAAGAAAGCTAATTCCTCTTCAACAGAACAGCCCCTCAAATTTTGGGAAATCACTATCATCCATTGCCCCACAGCTTCCCTTCTCCAACCTATACAGCCCCAGCCCCTTGAGGCAAGTATCCTGTACTTTGTTGTTGTGACTTCTCACCCTCCTAGTCCTGCCTATTCATCCCAACTTTCCTCAAACCAACTCAGTTTAGGTCACACCAGTCCATTACTTCCACCCTCAGTCCTTCTCATCTCAAATTAATTGAACCTAACTCACCTTTTTCCGACCTACTGTGTGTTCAGTTCTGGGCTACGCCAGGTGGTGTACTGGATAGAGCACTGGGCCTAGAGTCAATAAGTGAGTTCAAATTCAACCTGAGTCACTTACTAGCTGTGTAATCCTAGCCAAGTCACGTAACCTCTGCCTCTGGAGATCACAATACTGCTATCGCACAGGGTTTTTGTGAAATTAGAAAAGATGATATTTGTGAAAGACTTTAACATAGTGTCTAGTACATAACAGGTACATAATAAATGCTTATTCTTCACCCTCATGCATGAGTGGGGTAGAAGGGAATTCAGAACAGCGAGAAAGTTCTGGATTTGGAGTCAGAGAATCTGGGTCCAAATCCCGTCTCTGATGCTTACCACCTTTGTGACCTTGGACAAATCACTTCACCTGTCTGAGACTCAGTTTCCTTATCTGTAAAATGAGAGGGCTGGCCTCAGGGGTTTCTGAAGTGCCTTCCTGCTTTAGAGCTTTGCTCCTAAGACCTCTTCTCCTCCCAATATACATCCATTTCTGCCTAAGTGGGACAGGAGGCAGCAGGGTTGTTGGTGGAACAGATTTCAAGTCATAACTTTACTATTTAACTACCTGGTGACAAGGAGCCTAAGTTGGGATTTCGTTGTTGTAGGAAGCTTCTAGGTATGGAAAGTCCCTCCACCGATGCCAGTGACCACTACTTTTGCAACTTAGGATCTTAGAGAGATGCCCAGGGTACTGAGAGATAAACAGCCTTGACTTGCCCAGGGGCACATAGTTTGTATCAGATGTAGGAACTAAAATCCATATCTTTGAGACTCAGAGGAATCTCACAACCTTCTGGATTAGATTGGATGTTATCTCTGAGGTTTTTTTCTGTTCTAAATGAATAACCCTAATACCCTATGACTCATAAGTCAATAGCTTCCTTCAAGAGACTTAAAAACCCAATTGAAAATAAACAAAAATGACATGATAATAATAATGGCTACCATGTATAGAGCATTTTAAGGTTTGTAAAGTACCTACAAATATCACATTTTACTTTTAAAAATTATAATTTATCTCCTATATCATATAAATATGTGCATGTAGGCATGATAAGGTAATATCCTAATACAAAATACTAATATAATTGACTGCCCAAAGACACTCAGGACCATGAGAGTTCTGAAAAGAGAAAGAATTAGAGTGGGCTGGAAGAGTCAGAAAGGGGAGAAAGGCTGAGTCAGAACTCAGAGGGAGTATAGGCTCCCTGGAGTTAGGGTGATCAGAGCAAGTGCTCTAGGTGGGGGACACTGCAGAAGCAAAGGCAAGGCAAAGGTAATGCTCACGGTTGGTTCAAACTTGCAATTGCAGCATGCTGACTTAAAGCTCCTGTGACTGAGAACACTGGGACTCATTCTTCAGTCTTTCCTGTCTATGGCACACTCTGTCTGGTGCTGGCAGGGATCTGTCAAGGGCCCATCCTCCCCCATCAGTCCCGCTCAATCTGTAAGGTAGGATGCTAAGCCCTCCCTCAATGCCCAGCCAGGAGCTATTGATCACACTCCGTACTGCGACTGATTATGGGAGCTTGAGAATCATAGATTTTTGTGTGTGGAGGGACTACGTTTAATCCACTTTGCAAGAAATCCATCAGGGTTGCCTTATTCTTTTTTCTGACCTTTTTTGAATCAATTTATCCATCAACAAGTCTTTACTGAGTTCCTACTTTGGTTCTAGCAGTAGGCCAGGGAGTGGGAGTGGGATGGGATATGACAGAGAGGTGCTCTGAGGGTCCATGAGGGGAGGGTACAGGAATGCAGGGCCCCTTCTGCCTCTCCAGATGAAGGCTACCCAGGCTGCCTTTACACAAAGACAGAGGAAGCACCCCCTTACATTGAGTCAAGTTAAGAACATCAGGTAGATATCTCTGTCCAGTGAAATTTGAAATTCTGGTATCTTTTCCAAGGGCGCTGAGCCTTCCATGCCTCAGCAAAAAAAAAAAAAAAAAAAAAAAAGCTCTTGGTCAGAATGTAGATCTGATTTCAGAAGGCAAAGAATTGAGGTCACTTCTTATAGAGGTATCCTAGAGGGTTTCCTGGGGAAGGGTACATTTAACTTCAGCCTTGAAGAATAGGGAGGCTAGATAGTCACTTGTCTGGAATGTTGTGAAGGATACAAGTTGGTCTGGAGCAGGGGTGGGGAGCATGTGGCCCTCGAGGTCCTCAAGTGCAACCCTTTGACTGAATCCATAGTAGGATGCACTTGAAGACCTCAAGGGCCAAATATGGCCTTGAAGCTGCAGGCTCCCCACCCCTGATCTAGAAGGACTCTGGGCTTCTCCAAATCTGCAGTTCTGTGGGTATAAAATGTTCTTAATGAATGAACTGCCTTTGAGGAACTTTCATTTGGAGAACAATGGATACTACTATTCATCTAGCCAACTGACTAAACACATGGGTTTAGAATCAGCAAGAAGTGGGTTTAAATCTAACCTCAGATGCATACTAGCTTGTGACCCTGGGCAAGTCTCTTAACCTCTGAGGAAGCCAGGTGGCACAGTGGATAGAGTTTTGAGCTTAAAATCAGGAAGATCTGAGTTCAAATTCTGCCTCATACACTCACTAGCTAAGTGATCCTGGAAAACTTGCTTCACATCCATTGCTAAACCTCAGTGTCCTTATCTATAAAATGGGAATGACAATAGCACCTACCTTACAGGGTTGCTTTGAGGACCAAATGAGAAAACCCATGTAAAGTGCTCTGTAAATCTCGAAGTGCTCTACAAATGCCAGCTGTTGTGGTTATAATTATTGCTGTCGTTATTCCAGCTCTGCTACTGGAATCCTCAGAAAGTCACTTCCAGTCTTTACGCCCTATTTCCTCATCAATAAACAAAGAGGATTGCAGTGCCTCAGTGTTTCCCAACTCTAGTTTCCAGTCCCTAGTCCACAGTAAATTCTCACCAGTCTTACCAGCTCCTTAAAATGCAAATACTTATAGACTGGCTTCTTGGTGGGCAAGGTGAATACCAGGCTCCCCCCACTGCATCAGGATCAATAGACTTTGACTTTTGGGTAAGTTCTCAGATCAAGGGTAGGCAGTTCCCTGGCTGAGGCAGGAGGGGGAGGCTGGGTAGCTCTGGCTGGCTCCTTCCCCACCCCAACGCCTTCACATCTGCTTATGATCCCCATCCCCAGCAGGCTGTGACAGATGCTCATTTTTTTAGTGGCCTCATGCAGTTAATTTAATTATTGCTGTCTTGTGTTGAAAGATTCATTCTTTGTATTCTTTTGATCAACATAAACACTTGTGAAACATAAGAATGATTTTAAAAGGAACACACAAGGAGCCAGGGATGTTGCTGGATTGGGTCTGCAGAAATAACAAAGGAACTTTTCCTACATCTCACAATAAAGATCAATCAATCCACAAGAATTTATGAGGTGCTGCCTCCAAATCTGCCACTTGGCCTTGTGAATACAACTGCAAAACTGAAATAAACCCTGCCCTTGAGAAGCTTATGTTCTACAGAGGAAACAGCATGTATACACTATGGTAACTGTGTGTCTGTATGTCTATGTGTCTGTGTTGATCTTACACCTCATTAAAACCCCCAGATCTTTTTTACACAGATGTCTGCCTAGCCACACTTATCCCTATAATTGTTCACTTTTTTAAAAATGTTTAATATTTATTTATTTATTTTTAGTTTTCCTTTCCTCTCCCCTCCCAAAGATAGCATGCAATCTGATATAAACTATAGATGTACAATCATATTAAACATATTTTCACATTAGTCATGTTGTGAAAGAAGAATCAAAACAAAAGGAAAAAACCACTAGAAAGAAAAAACAAAAACAAAAAAAGAGAAAATAGACTCCGTAGTTATTTCTCTAGATGTGGATAGCATTTTCCATCATGAGTGTTTTGGAATTGTCTTAGTTAATTGTATTGCTGAAAAGAGTGAAGGCTTCAAAGTTGGTCATTGCACAATGTTGCTGTTATTGTGCACAATATTTTCTTGGTTCTGCTCCCTTCACTCAGCATCAGTTCACCTAAGTCTGCCTGTTCATCATTTCTTATGAAACAATAGTATTCCATTACATTTATATACCACATGTTCAGTTCCTTTTCTGACTCAGTTTCAGAACTTCATATGTAATCTATATTCAATGTAAATTTTTTAGCTTCAGTTGAATTTTCTAGCTTGTTGAGATCTTTTTCATCCCAATTTTATCATCCAAGGTATTAACTAAGCACGAGAAGTCTACTTTTTCCTTCACTCAAGTCTTTGACAAAATTGTTTTAACCACACATGGCCAAAGACAGATACTTATGGCACTCTAATAGATATCTTCATCCATTTTAATTTAAACTTATTAATTGCTACTTCTTGACTCAATAATTCAAATATACCTAATACCATTATAAAGCTCACCTCTCTCTCTTCTCTCTCTCTCTCTCTCTCTATCTCTCTATCTCTCTATCTCTCTGTCTCCCTCTCTCTTTCCTTTTTTGTCTCTCTGTCTGTCTCTCTGACTCTGTCTCTCTGTTTCTCTCTCTCTGTCTCTGTCTCTCTCACTCTCTCGCTCTCTCTGTCTCCCAGAAGGACAATAGGAGAGATGCTGTCAGATGCTTTTCTGAAATCTATTCTATCTCTATTGCTTTCCTTTGATCTACTAGGATGGTAACCCTGTCAAAAAGGGAAATGGGGTTAGTCAGGCATGACCAGTTTTTGATGAACCAAAATGATAACTCTTAAAGATTACCACTATTCTTTCTCAATAACCAAAAGCTATCCTCTTAATAAAATACAGCCTAGAATTTTACCAAGAAATGAAGTTGAGCCAAACAGCCTAGTGCTTGAAGGCTTTCCTCTTCTCTTACATTTTCCCAACTCTAGTCCTCCAGCAGTTTTGCTCTTCCTTGTCATTTTGAAAAGATTACCAACAGAGGCTTAGTAATCACAGCTGCCAGTCCTTTCAGTACCTTGATGCATAGTTCATCCATGCCTGGTGGCTTGACCTCTTTGAGGGAAGCTGGGTGATCTCTAACCTTTCTCTCCCTTTGATTGGCTTTCAACTAGCTCTTTGCTCCTTCTGTTCTATCCTTTACATGTCACTCCTGTGTAGATAAAATAGAAGAGAAATACGAGTCAAGAAGCTTTCCCTACTCTTTGTCATCTACTCTGAGTAATGGGCCAATGCCTCTTTTTGTCTTTTTATTCTTAGAAACTTTTAAAAAAGTTTTCTTTAGCATTCATTGAGAATAAGTGTAGTATAATGGATAAAGAACCTACCTCAGACTGAGAAGAAACTTGGTTTAAGTCCCTCCTTTGATATTTAATGACTATTTGACCCTGAGCAAGTCATTTAGCCTCTAGACAACTTTATAAGACTCTAAATTACAGAGAAGGTGCCAACCTGCATTGTTAGAGAGAGTTGCCTCATCTGGGAATGCCCAATACCAGTGAAAGCCTAGATTCAGTCCCCTATCATTCTTCAGTAGCCTCAGCTCCTTCCAAACTTTGGCACTCATTCTAACAGGACAATGACTCTGTCTTCTGCATGCCTTCTCTTACATTCCTTTGTTCTCATCTTCTACACATGCCATTTGAAAATCTTGAGTTAATGAGTCCTCTAGGTATCCTTCCTATTCTCTTTATACAGCCACCTTCTTTCTCTTTCACTGGACTGGCGTATGCTTATTCCATATAAATATCCTTTATGATAGCTTCCAACAGTCTTTGTCCTGACCTTCCCCTTTGGAATCTGCATCCATGGAATCATAGCTATCTATTCTCTGACCTCTTAGAAGTCCACTATCTCCAAATCTAAGGTACTCCCTAGACTGCCAAGCTTTCTTCTCCTCTCCCATAAACTCTAAGACTGAGTGAGCATTTACATCCTCCCAAGTCTACCAAATATTTCTATTTTAAAAATCAGTTCCTCCTTGTAGGTCAGCTGCTCAAATTCTTCTGCTATTGGACCTGCCACTCTATGGTATCTGACTTGGTGGATTATATGTAGGTGGTTTTCTCCCTCCCTTTCCTTTTATACTTTAAAGCTCTCCAGGTCTGGTTCGTGAATCACCAGATAAACATATGTTTTATTAGACCTTGTTAGATGCACTCCATCCCTGGATAAGAGCCCATCACTTTTCTATTTTAAGCTCTGTTTCAGATGCCCAAATCCTTCTCTCAGTAACATCTTCTTAACCTGTTGCTCATTTATCAATGTAACTTTTTTTTCTTGGGAAGCCCCTAGTTTCAGTCAGCAAGAATGACAAGATGAGATAGCATGTGATTCATAATTTCTGATGGCTTTTTTTTAATTCTATCTATCCTATAGATCTTAATTACCACTGATAACACAGTCTGCAATTTTACCATTCTTTTGACATTTTCTCCTTTGAAATATCTTGAAAAAATCTCCATCTCTGAGTGCCTTTAGCACTGTGTTGTCTTCAGTGTGGAAGCCTTCCAAGTAGTTCTATATGGACCTGCCTCTATCCCTCCATTTGGTGCCATTATCACTTCCCCATATAGATAACACTTTGGATACTGAGATGGTAGAGTCCTATGAAGTTATTTTACTAGTATTTCTATTGAGAAGGTGTTGTTATAGCAACCCTGGTGTTAGATATTATACACTTCTATTATCTTAGCAGTCAGCAATAGAAGACTGATATATCTTCCTCATCTGAACTTTAGCTGGGGTTGGGAAATGCTGGATCCCTGAGATGTTTCCCATTTCAATGTTCTTGGGTTCTGTGACAGCTGACTCAGAACAGGACATCAAAAGAGTGACAAGTGACAGGAAAAGAGGAGAAAGGGATGATTTTGCAGCCTGTGGCACCTTTAGGGAAGGCATGATCAGGTAGGTAGGACTTTCTGGTACGAGACATTGGAAGTAATTGGAAGAGGAAAGCATAAGGACACCACACACCTGAGAGAAAATAGTACCATAAAAGGGTAGAGAGTCTTCCCATGCAAAAGACAGACTTTTCTGCCTTAATAGCTGTAACAGTGGCCATCTTTAAACAACAACATGATGAATGGAACAAATTTAACAGCATTCTAAATGTCCTGAATTGGGTCTTAATGGACACCCTGAATCACTTTTGTGTGCCAGAGGATCCAAACTCCTCTGACAGAGAACATAATGCTAAAAACTTTGCTGTCCCCAGCAGCATAGCCCCATCCTCCTGCAGTACCATGGTTAGGGAAGTTCTGCTGAAGCAATCTGCTTCTTTCTTCCTTATCTTCCCCGTGACTATCAGATGAAGGGAAATATTAAACCCCCTGCTTTCACATTCCCCAGCACAAGAGAGGTTATGTCTCGTGGAAAAGGGATTCCAATGCGGGCTTCTGACACATTAATATTTTAACTGTTTATATATAATAAGGAAGTTTCAGAAATGTTCAGAAGCCTTTGGGCTTTCTGGGGAAATCTAATTTCTGTATATTTTTATTTTGCAGAAATAATTTATATGTGATTTGTGGAGGACACATTTCCTCATAAAATATATACATTTCAGACAATAGAGTAGAAAGGCTGGATATAAATTTTAAAGCCTTTTCCATTATGAATCTTTGTTCTTTCACACAGGACTTCAACTTCTTAGCATTAAAAATTATGAGAATCAGAAACATAATATGTTCCTATCAACAAGGTTGTTTTATTTATTAACTCTATGTGGGACATGGAAAGAAAGGGGAAATTGAAGTTAATGGTACATAGACCTAGGTGGAAACTTTTTGCTCTCTACTTATTAAAGAGGCATTACTACACTTGGAGGTTCTGCCAAGTTTGGGAATCAAGTCTCAAAATGACTACCCACCTAGTCCCTAGTCCCTCAGACCAGCAGCTGCAGCTGATGCCTCAGCATTGAGCAGCAGCTAGCCAAAATCCTTTGTGTAGTTGGTTTTGTGGCTATGGACTTCCCAGAATGACAGCTGAGGCAACAGGAGGAATACCAGTGTGTGTCACTATGGCTGGGAGGCTGTTTTCTCTCAGAGAACTCATCAGATCTGACTCCAGGAACCAGAGTTTCTCTCTTAACTTTTTGAGGTCTCAGAAGAATTTGGAGGGAAATGAGAAGGTAGGAGACAAGTGGGTATGTAAAGCATCCGCTGGAGAGAAAACAGCATCTGTCTTCGATCAATCCAAGGCATCCAGGAGCAGCTGTTAGTGTAGCAGAGAGAGTATAGGATGAGGATTCAGAAGACTCAGGTTCATGGAATTATAGGATTGTTGTTTAGCTTCATTATGATGACATTGGCATATATATTAGCATAGACCTGACCAAGCTCAAGCAATGGCTGAAGCAGGAGCGGGGATGTGGAGAGGTTCCTGATTGCAACAGTTTGATTACACTTACATGCTTAGATTACCTTCACACCCAATTTCTACTGGTTCATAGGATCACAAGGAGGTAGGAGAGAATCTTAAGGAGCATCTAGTCATTTTACAGATGGAAAAGATGAGGTCCAAATGAACTAAAAGCTAAGATGAACAGGACCTGGGCCAGAGCAGTGAAGTACAATGCAGGTCAACCTATGGAGTTGGGACAGGAGCTGGCTCAGATCCCTGGATGTGGCATAGGAAACCTTTTCAATGATCTTTCCAATTAACTTGCTACCGGAGGCGGAGCTAAGATGGC